>JAYRBT010000114.1:54534692-54742455 GCA_036023395.1 Myiotriccus ornatus
AGCTGTGATCTCAGCAGCATGGCCTCGATGCTCGTGACTGCTGCCTGTTCAAGGACAGATGTGTTGGTCACATAATCTGTCCAGTGGATGTTTAGGATTGTACGGAGGCAGCGCTGATGGAAGTGTTCTAAGAGACGTATCCTTGTAGTAAAAATAAATACTGACAGATGAGGGACACAAGGGGTTAAGGGGGGAACATTAATGGACTTAACTTTAGAGAGCTAAGTGTGCTATGTTCTGAGTGCCAGTGTACTAAGTACCGCTGCATCAATAGACCTTGCCATCAGGTTCCTGTGGGGGCAGTTCAGAGAACGCCTAATCATCCCTCAAAGGATCTTGTCTGTCTTTATGGATTAAACAGAGAAATCAGACTGCTAACATGGTGAATTAAAGTTGGATGCTTAAAATTAAGTGATGTGAATGTTGCCTTTCCCCCACTCCCACCTCCCACCTGATGATGGACATGACTCCAGGTAAACAGTACCAAAGGCCTGCCAAGCTTCATTTGAAGGGAAGTGTTTTTAAGGCCAGATTTGGAGATAGAGAAGAATGCGTTTTTGTGACTGTGGCAGAGAGTATAAGTGAAATCACAGAAATAGCTGTTGAGAAGTGTAGTTAGTGGCTGATGGAGGTTGGCATCACCGCAGCTATCTGAGGCAGGATGTGGAGTCGCTGTAAGGGATTAGGCCTCCATCTCAGGCATATTTCCAACTCTCCTTTGGTTAGGGCTGTCAGATGTCTCTTGGAAGTCTCTGCTTTTCTTAGACTTAATTTTCATAGGTTTCAAGACATGAGTTCACAATGGCATCCTTTCTCAGGTGCCTATTACAAGTAACAAATTCATCATGCAGTGAAACACTTGGGATGAAATTCTGACCATTTTGTAAGTCTAGTTCACCTTTGATTCCAGTGACCTCAAGATCCAATGATTTGGTTCTAAACATGTTCACGTTTTCACGTAGGTGGGCATCCCAATTCCACTGGCAGTCTGGTGTTTCCCTTCCCTTACAGATGGGAAGGATGAGTGTGGCTGATTTCAGACTCTTAGCCGCTGTTGAATGTGACTGTTAAACTCCTTGCAGTCTTTTCAGTTGCCCAGATTAAATTCTTCTAACCAGAGGTGCTGCCATTCACAATCACTCTGGAGCTGGTGTGAGTATTTAAAACCTTGGTAACTTTTTGAGTGCCAGTTGTGGAATAGGTCCGATGACTATGGTCTGGGATGAGTAAGGACTTTTTGGACTCTGCCATGAATTCATGGTGGGAGAGAAAGCTGTCAAAAACATCTGCTGTTAATGCCACCCAAGATGAACTTCCACCTTTTATGTGTAATTTTATTCTGACATCTTAGTCCCATGTTGTCATTTGTACTTTTGCCCCTAGAATCAACACTGGAATCTGTATTGAAAGTTGAGAGCGGGTATTTATGTAGCTTTGAGCCATATCTAAATGATGTTTGATCTCAGTGCCCTTATCACAGCATAGCTGTCTCTTTCTTCTTTCCAATTCTCTTTCATTCATAGGGCTGAAAGACCTTTTAATCTTCATGCAATTTCCTCTGTAAAGTCTAAATCACCTTGATATTTGGCAACATTGATTCTGTCTTTCCCTTCTTGATTGCTCAATCTTAGGGAATTTCCCGAATAATAAAAATATGTCCATATATACAAAAATGGCCATAAGGTCTCTTTCGGCACCTTGGCTCTATTTATTATATCTAATTTATAGAGGATTTATATTAGTCCAAATGTGTTCCTAACAGGCCTGATCCAATTGCTGTTTAAGTCAATGGCACTTTCGTGATTGATCTTAATGGTCATGGGATTCAGCCCAAAGCCTGGGATATTTAAGTCAGTTTTAATCTGAAGGGCTTGTAATAAACCCAGTGATTTTGATCTTCTTTTCTGGGAGTTCAACTGAGTCAGAGACTTTAATTTTTCTTTTTTAACCTCAAGTAACTGCATACTAGGCAGGTGACTGTGAGGTCAGTCCTTTTCTGCACAAGTTGTTCTTTATGTTTAGAACAGTGCATAAGACTTTGGACTAAGAAGGAAGTTATATCCATTACAGGCAACTTGGGATGCATTACATAGAAACCTAACTATAAAAATAATTACCTACTTCTATCAAGGCCCAGTAATCATATGTACGCGTGTATATATATATATATATGCACCTTCTAACAGGACACTAAAGCAACACTTGCCCTCTTCATCCTTGCTGGACTCTTTCTTGGGCTGAACCTTGATGTCTTTTATGATCTGAGCTTCTCAAATAGCAGTTGTGATGGAATTTTTCGTTGATATGCTCTTCTATCCAGGAGGAATTGACTGTAGATCATCAAACAGTTACGAAGTGGTAACAACTCCCAGATCCTGTCAAGACTGGCTTGATATGAAGTGGTGAGCTAAAAGTGAGGGAATAACTTACTAACCATTCTTTTGTGCCACATATTTCCCAGCAGTGACAATTTAACAGAATTGCTAAAAAGCTCATCTATTACAATCACAAATCAGATGGCCAACGACTTTAATGTTTTAATCTTAATCTGCCTTTGCTTCTCCACTTGTTTTCTCTTTCCCCTCTGCCCCTAACACATACAAATACAGAGCCTTTCCCCTTTTATAAATACAATGGATGTTGTTGTCAGTTCAGATAAGAGTAAATGCCAGATAGGATGGCAATATTTTCAGTCCTGGCAAATGCAATCATAAGTTCAGTTTATTAATATTGCAACAGTTGCACTAAATGAGATCACTTGGATAACAAAACATTTATCAACAAAACGCTGCCACCTACTGAAGTTTTGCAAACAGCCCAGATGATTGGATAAGATCACAAATTCACTCTGTCACAAGCTTATGGTCTTTGCTGAAATCGTTCTGAGGGAAAAAAAAGCAAGAATGATAACCAGCAGAACAAGACAAGACATCTCTTTCGTGCAGTCTGTTCAGCAAGTGTCAGGGTACATCCTGGAGAGAACCTCCAAAGAGGAAAGGAGATTTGGCTCTTTGTGCTCAGTATGTTGTTAAGTTTTCAAGAGACGTGGCTAGGGAACTCATCACAGAATCACAGAATATTCTGAGTTGGAAGGGACACACAAGTCTAGCTCTCAGCCCTGCACAGGAGCATCCCCAAAAGTCACACCATCAAGTGCTTTGGCTTGCAGCAGTCTGTTATAAACTTCTGATTTTCTTGTGCTGATGTTCACAGCTTCTATTCAGCCTCTAGTAAACTAACATTAAATTTTGTCAGCATTTTTTGCATTGCACCGCCCCAGATTATAAAGGCTTTGTAAATAAATATAAAAGAAGTCTGAGTGATTACAACAAATCTCGTGCATTTTCTGGTGCAAGATTTTAACCAATTAAAAATTATCATTATTTCAGTACAGGTCACACACATGAAACAAGGATAAGTCCTGCACACCACATGGGTGATGATTAGATACACTAGGGCTGACAAGGTTTTGGATAGGAATTGTTGTGCTCACTTGAAACTGCAGGCAGCACTTCTGGAGTGCCATAGCCTAAACTGGCTTTTAGGAAAGAATGTGGATCTCATTTCCTAGTGTGTTGGGAGAACTGCTTTGTGGGTTTAGCTGTTAGTTATTGGTAAAAGTATTTAAAGGAAATGCAAACAAAATTATTCATGGTGCAACTTTTTTTTTTCACATTATAAGTAGAAAGGAGGAGTATTTATGTTAATCAAGTAAAGCAAACTCGAAGAGTCAAGACAGTATAGTTCAGGAATTACAATCTCAGTGCTATTACTTCATGCAATGGGTAAGCCATCTTCTCCCTTGCAATACTATTCAGTTTCTTATTTGTAATAATGACAAGATTAATACTTATCCCTGGAATATCTTTGTATGCTAAAATTACAGGCAACTCACAGGGCATGAAAAAATGTCTGCTTTTTAAGACTGGAGTACAACAAAGCATTTAAATGTATATAACTTTAAACATGGGAGTAATTCCATTGAAATAAACAGGACTACTCAAACATTTCTGATTTTGCATGTGCTTCTGTGCTCTGCTAGCTTAGGGGCTAAGAATGGGTATGCTTATTTAATACAGTGTTTATCTACTAAGCCTACATTCAGCATTCCTTTCCCTTTCATCAGACAGAGACAAGGAGTTCTCCATTTTTCTAGCCTCCTTCTCAGTCAGTTTCAAACTCTCTTGTGCCTTCCCATGCATTTGCATTTTATATCTGATGTAGAAAATAGCAGATATAAAACCAAAAACTGAGTCCTGAGGGAGTAAAGCGGATGACTTGAAAGGAAACACTCAGAGGTTTGTCCAGATTAGGATGCACAACTGATATTAGGCTGGGGCTGGCTCTTCCTCACCTAATTTTGGATGTTTTTGCACTGGGAAGTAGGATCTCCTTTCTTCTTTGTATTTAGTTCTTTGTGATTGCCCTTGGGTTCCCCTTCATGACTGTGACCACATGTATTGACTAACCCTGGACTCATTCTCTCTTCCTAAGGCTGGAATTGTCATTACTGCTGTGATGCTGTGGTTGTTTCATGCAGGACATGAATGTACTGGGAAACCCCAGCTAGTGACAAGGCAGACCCAGAATCCTTGACTTGAGTTGGCCACTGTGTTTCACTCTTTCACAGTAAAACCTGCAATATCTTTTAGTCTTCAGTAAGTTTTTAAACATGGATTGTTTATGATCGGTTAGTTATGCTGCTGTACCCATTATGTGTATCCACTGCCAGCTCCACCACCTTCTTTACTGTGCAAGGAGGGCAAAACCTAAAATCCCCACTGTGGGCCACCTGGAACTGGCATTGTCAGGTGTAAGCCCTGACTAGTTTAGAGAGGCTTAGGCTTTAAGCTGTGCTTTGCTGCAGCTGCACTTCAACGCAAAGGAACTTCAAAGGGTTTTGACTGCACTTGGGGACACTGCAGCCAACACATCTGCTAGCTCCTATGGAGATGAAAGTGACTGTTTAATGCACACCATTGCACTAACCAGTGCGCAGGTGCAATTTCTGGCTAGAGCTCGTCACATTGGCCTTCTGTATTTGACTGTGATTATTTCTGAGCTCAGAGCTCCTGGCCTGTTACTCAGTGACGCAATTCCTCTAATAGCTGTAGGTTGCTTCTTCTGTGGGCACATAGTGGCAGCTGTGAACTTTCCACAGCTGTACTGTACTAATGTATACGTACCTTGTTGTACTTGCACAGTATTGAACTGCTGTGAGAAGGCACTCCTTTTGTGACAGAAAATGGCTCAGAGAAGAGCCAAGAGAATACAGGTTTATAAAGAGAATCTGTTCATAAGCCCAAGAAAACAATTTATTGATTTAGGGCCAAAGTCCCATTGCAATCTGCTGAGAGCATGCTCACCCAGTCCAGGGTAGAGCCATGTCAGCTGCTCCCAGGAGCAAGACATCTGCATTGGCGGGGCTTTTCAGCCTTCTGGTGAAACGCTGCTCACAGCAACTATGCTCCATCATTAGGGGCTTCAGGGGGACATAAAGGACCACCTAGATGTACACATGCCCACAAGTAGGTCTGGCAGATAAAAAAAAAGGAGAGTGTGTGTACTCAAAGAGGCTTTTATGCACAGCGTGAAGCTAGGCAGGTTTTGCCTTTACAGGTCTATATGTCCTGTGAGTTGGGATGGGGCAGGCAGGGAGG
This sequence comes from Myiotriccus ornatus, assembly GCA_036023395.1. Taxonomy (NCBI): domain Eukaryota; kingdom Metazoa; phylum Chordata; class Aves; order Passeriformes; family Tyrannidae; genus Myiotriccus; species Myiotriccus ornatus. The sequence goes on from JAYRBT010000114.1 coordinate 54,540,353, forward strand.
GTGTTGATAAATCATTTTTTTTGAGTCTGTGGTGGCAACAAGGGGATGAAATGAGCTCTTACTCCCTGGGGTGAGAGAAGTGTGCCATGTTATTTGAAGAAGCTGTGCCTCACAAACACAATTTTTAATGTTCCTTCAATCCCTACTTTGCTTTCTAAACCACTGGTGGGGTGGAAGGAGCAATCTTGTGGAGCTCCTCAACCAGGCAGCACTGTCCTATTTGGGTGGTGTCATGATAAATGCCTATGTAAGCTGCCAGCTCTCAGGTTAGAGAAAATAACTGCATTGGTATTACTAAAGCAGCAGGTCTGATACCCTGAATGTGTATCCTCTGGAAAAGTCTATTTTGCTGCACAAGCATGCTAAAAAATTTTAACAAAAAAAAAAAAATTAATTTTGAGCTTGAGTAGCTAGTCAAAACAGTATATTTTAGGGGATTGTTTTGTTCATCCTCAGTGGAAAGAACGTTTTATTTCATCAAGATACAATCTTTGAAGGCACTACATCTAAAGATTCTCCCTTGTGTCTGACTTACTTGGATGTTTTATAAGTAAAACTTTCTGTATGTGTTAGATTTTCTAGTCACACCTATTAAGGATGTTGGCCACTATGTGATTAAATTAGCAATGCTTGTTAGTTTGCATTTTTGTGGTCAATAGATCTTTACCAGGGAAGAGTAGAACATGATGTTTTTTTATGTGGAGGTTTAGAGTGGAGAACACATGCAAATATTGTCTCTACACTTAGCATAGAAGATCCTGAGCTTCTCCAGTGTGGAGGCAGGACTTGTGCTGGGGAGAATTAAGCATGAGGAGCTTGCCTGATTGTGGCTGATGGGAATAGCTCCTGGGTGGCTGTTGCTCTCTGAGTAGATTAGCTTTGAAGTATAAAACTACTAAGCAATTAGAGATTCTCACAAAACCAACAAGTAGGTAAAGTTATATGAAGGATTTGAAAACCTACAGCACTGTGACATTGCCGTGACAGCAGGCATGGTACCCAGCTTCCATGTACCTAGCTAGGGCATAAAACATCCTGATGGACTCCAAAGTGTCTCCGTAAACTGGCTGCCGGAAATATGGTCCCTACAGAGAAAAATCTTCAAAGAATACAACTACCTGAGAAACCACCTGAATTAGCTAGAAGCAAACCATAATTGACACAGGCAACACTTTGATACACAAGATGGTGTGCCTGACAAGAGCTGGGCTCCTAAGCAGGCATCTCACTTTTTGTGCTTCTCACTGTCAGGAACTTCTCCTGGAGGTGACTACATCTTGAAAACTGTCTTGTTAAACCCAGAATTACTTGCTGCCAGATTTTCAGAGAAGCAGGTAAATAACACAAAACAAGCAGTTATTGGTGGCTAAGGCACTCACTGGGCATATGAGTATTCAATTCTGCTTTCCATTAGCCATCATTTTCAGTTCCTGTCAATCTGGGAAGCACCTATGAAGAATTGTGTCACTGCCTTAGCATAGTGGTACATGTCTAGTTTCAGAAATATGCATATCTTTTAAATTATGTGACCACAAAGTAGCAGGTTTGATTTTTAAAAAACAGAATGGAGAGTCTCATGACGAAAATAAGCACAGGTACCTACAGACTTAAAATTAAAATTTTCACTGCATCTTTATGAAACATAGGTGGGAATTGGTCCCTAAATTGTTTAGATATTTTTATAAATTTTTGCCTGCTTTCCTACCTTCGTTCCTTCCTACCTTCCTTCTTTCCTACCTTCCTTCCTTCCTTTCCTTCCTTCCCTTCCTGTTTTGTTTTTAAAGGCACACACAAAAACTTCTGAAAATGTCTATAAATGCTAACTCAAATTTGGTTTTTTTGAAATGCAACAAAATCCTCTTACTGTATGTTCTGTCATAGACAAAATTGTAATCTGTTCTAAATTTTAAGAAAGAGAATAAACTACGTGCCATGGACATGACTTTTTTACTTCTCGTATTATTCAGGTCCTTTAAGATGCCCTTAGGAAGTGTATAAATTACCTTCAACTATAATAACCATACATACTTTCTAGATAATGCTTTCATCATGCTACTTAAAATTTCATTTTATAAATCATTAACAAAATGAACATTTGTACACCTTTACTGTCCTTCTTGCCTTCTCATTTCTTTCTGAAAAACAAACATGTATATTGATAATCAAAAGCCATTACAGGCAAGATGCGTACTTTGTTTCTGGAATTGGATTACACCACTGTAAGTTAATTTTGCATTTTGCCTAGAAAGAATAAGCAACATTAGCTTGGCCCAAAGAATCGATTCTAGGTCACTCTGTAACAAAATCATAGACATCCTTCTGCAGACTGTATCTGTTTCTGTTCATTCAGATAGTTAATCCATAGCAGGTCAAGACAGTGACTTGACAAGAACTTATGAAATGTCCTAACTGCAGAATAAAGTTGTTTCTTAGTGAGTGAAGAGGTCCGCATTTGGAAGGAAGTAGTGTTGTGCAATGGGAGGAAGGGAGGCTGCGGCGTTGCTAGCAAATTTGTGACTGTGAGGTCCCCCAGCTTTCACAATGCCAGGTGATGGATGCCTAGGAATGGCCACTCTGGTAATCTGTGGGGACAGAGACCTCCTATTTTGACATTTTCCTTAGAGAGCACAGCAGTGCCCACCATGCTACTGGGGGAGACAGGGAACTGACTCTAAAAGCTTTTCCTGGAGTAACTCACTGCAGCACCCCTGGCACGACACTGATTTGCAGTCTGTGCATAGGGCTGTACCAGTTGCGAACCCAACCCTTTCAGCTGGATTTTCTGTCTCTTCTCGCTACAGATGTTCCAGCTTAACTATACCAACACTTACATTACTTCACTGAGGTTTTCTTTTTAATTTATATGGAGCCAAATTTTCTCCACTTGGCCCTACGTGTATTTGTTCCCATTTCATGAAGCCAGCACCTAAGTAATCTGTAAGCCAGCATTGTAACTTCCCTGCTCTTTGGCATGCGTTTAAAAGTCACGCTACACAGATTTAATGCTGGTGGATGGTAAAGAAATTAAATTCTCAAGCACCAACTCATCACATCAGGTTGACACAACGCCCACTGTGTTGCTGAATTTACTTGAGTCCTTTATTATGGGGATGGGGAGAGATGGTTGAGAGAAGTATGAGAAAAATGGTTTCTTGACTAAGACAGCGAATAAGGAAATACATATTTTAAAGTGAAAATGCTCTATTCTGAAAGGTTTGGCATTGTGCCTTGTGTGATATCTGCCCTGTCTTGAAAAACTATGAGTGTAAACTATGTATATGTCTGTATATTTGTGGTTTTATTATAAGAGGCTCAGAGTGATGCCTAGGAGAGCTGAACACCGATGGAAACTGACAGGTGGAAATAATGTTCATGCACATTCTTGTTGATGAGTTCGTAAAACACAAAATTTCCAGGAGCTCATTAATGTGGCATTCTCAGACTGTGGTTCACGAAGGCAGGGAGAAAGACATTCACTTCTGTAAATGTGCTCCCTTCTCAAGATTATGGCTCATGGGATGGGACCAGCCTTGTAACAGCTCAGGTCACCATTTTGTGGGGACCACTAGAGGGTTTCAACTCATTTTCATCCTGGAAGCTCCAAACTACCCTCCATCCTTTGCCTTCCCCTCCTAACAGCTTACTGTTGGGCCAGAAAGAAATGATGGAAATTGTGGAGGTCCTCTGGTCCCCACTGGAAATACTGTGCTTAGCCAGAGGACATCACGTAGGACTTTGACTGAGGAAAGCTGCCAGTCAAGTCTGGGTTCATAACTTGCAGACATCGAAGACAAGTGCACTAACAGATACTCCAGCTCCTGCTATATCGTTTACAGTATTTGCAAACAATGAAATATAATGCAGGTATATCCTGATCCTTCATTAATCAGGAAAAAACAACATTAGAGGAAGCATCAGGGGCCCAGTTCTGCTTTCCAACATGTACGTGCCTTCACCCCCATTAATCTGAGATGGAGTCACGTGTGTGTATCCTGAGGGGGTCATTGCATCCTACATCAGCTACAAGTGACCGAGAAAGGGAAAATAATCGGCCTGATACTGGTCATTTGGACAATGTGTATTTGATGTGTCAGAGTCGTTCCAACCTTCCAGTTACCAGATGTCCGTAAAAATTCATAGCAGGCTATTAAATTTAGCAGATCCCGTCTTAATTAGATTAGCTTCTGCTCAGCATGACAGCAGAGTATTTCACTGATGGAGGAATTACAAAGATTTCTGGTGGGAATTCTTTATGGAAGATGTAGTCTTTTATCCAGTGGGATTTACAAATGGAGAGGGGGGAGGGAGGAGAGAAAGTCCTGATAAGGACACACAAACATTGTCATGGCATGTTAAAACATAAATGGGAGCTTTTATTTTATGGATGTTACCTTTTTATTTCTCGTTCACAATACGGATAGGCAGTGTGAGAGATTTTTGTGTCCTTGCATTATCAGGCCCAGCTAACATAATGGCATATGGGTGGTGGAAAACTACAAGCAAATTCTTGTTGTCAAATTCGCTCCTAAAACTAGCACCAAAGGAGTACTCAGTGTTCAGTTGCCTGTCAGGTCATGAGTTATTTTTTCACCTACAGGAAACAGAACTGTACAGTTTGTCTTGGGCTGTTTTTATGTGCTGCAATCCAGCATCTATCCATCCATTGCCCTTCTTTCTTTAAGGTCACTAGAAAAAAAAGACACAAAAAAATCCCCAACAACCAACAAACCCACTTTGTTATTAATTCTGCGTCTGTCCCAATGCCAGTGATTTTCTGGTTTTCTCTGTGCAAGTTTTTATGGAAGATATATACTGTTAATGGTGACACTGGTGTCAGTAATAGAACGTGAGCAGCAGCAATGCCTGTGCTCTATTCCCAGAGTGCAGATAACTTCATAAAGAAAAAAAGGTGGGTGGAGGGGAGGGGAGATCTGGATAATTTTTCTTGTCATTTGATTCACCATTGAAAAGGTCATTCCCTGTAAGAAGAGACAGTCTTCTCTCTGAGATGGCTGGGGGAGGAGCAGAAATGGCAGAGCCAAAATGGTGGGGACTCTTTGCCACCACACAGCTTTTGTGAGGTGGCAGAGCAGCCCTTCTGAGCACAAGGGCATGCAACACCCAGAGTATGCGTGCTGGTGGCTGATAAAAACAGAAAGGGACCATCCTTTGCTCACGCTGCGGGCTGATAGCATTCACATCATACTCCGTTTGTTACTAGGCAACTGATTAAATATACGTGCTGGTCCTTCAAGCAGTGCTTGCAATTAATTAACCAAACCATTTTCATTTTGACTGTCTTCTGTCCTCCCCTCCCCACCACCAACCACCTTCCCAAATGCTGACATCTGACACTAGGGAGAGCGATTTGATGCTGCTCCTGACCTGTGATGCAATAAAATAAAGAATGGACTCTTTGCATAGTGTATGTGATCTACACCCAGGTAGTGGACACCTCTGAGTGTCACTGGTGGGTCTAGATAGCAGTGGGCACAGGCAACAGATATTTTGCTTTGCTTTTCTTTTCCAGGGCCAAGGTAAACTGGACTGTGAACAGGCCAAAGTGCAGAGGAAGTTCTGCTGCCAAATCTATTTGAAATCCAGTTGTATTGAAGGATGGAGGATGGGTCTTCCTACTTGGTTCTAAAACTGGGATTCCTCACCCCTTAAGTACTCATTCTCAAATTTAAAACCAGCATGGAGCACATTTGCACATGTATATGTACACTATATATACACACATATACATTGTGGTAAACATAAATATTTATATAGCTACTAATAGGTATGCAAATAGCTTTTCAGTCCAGATGTCACCAACTCTTAAGTGCACACTCATCTGTGTGCACTATTATACTGGCACCCCAAAACCAGGCAGTCACTGTTCTGCAGAGCTCAGCCTCTAAATAGCAATGACAGGCAAAGCGGAAGAAGGGATCTAGATATCAAAGGTTGTTCAAGGTCACAAAGGGGGTCAGTAGGAGGGCTGAGAATAGAAAACGGCTTTTGTTCTGAGATCAGATTTTCTAATAAAAAATCCCACCAAAAACAGTGAGTCATCTCACCCCAAATCCTCCCTCTAATTTTGTAATACAGTTGTCATATTAAACTTGTATGAAATAGACTGGAATTACACATGGAAAATGGGTAACTACAAGGATCCTGGAAGATCTGACTGTTCCCATTACACTTGATCAAATGCAACTGTCAGCTGCTTTGGCAGAGATCACCTTTGATGATTAAAAGGAGAGGACTACATTACAAGAGGGTTTGAGCACGAAACCACTTGCTGCAATCCACAATTAAACAGGAGAGGCTATTGTTCTGTTTCTCACTGGGAACAGAGTTAGAAATTTATTGGAGTTCACAGGCTTACTGCAGAGCCTGTCTTTAACAAAATTGTAGCCCCATTCTGTATCAGAGCTTCCTACCCTGCTCAAAACCTCGAGTGCATTAAAGAAGCAATTTAGGGTTTATTTGAAGGGGGAAAAATAGAATGTCGAGTTGGGTTTCTTTCTTCCTTCCTCCCACTGGCTTTCTGCTGAGGAGGGAGGGATTTGAATCAGCAGATTCTCAATGGCACTGTCGCCTATTGGAGCTGGTATAGATTCACTAGAAATGGTTAAGAAGCAAATAATGAAGCACAGACTGACAATCTGAGGTTTTTTTTTTAACACGCTGGCCAGCAGCTGATTTGGTGTGAACCATCTGTGGAACCACGCTGCTTTATGCTACCTGTGCCTTTGAGTCAGAACTGGAACAGTACCTCTGAAAAAAGCACTCTTTGGGTCTGTGACTTTGAATGAGTCAAGGCCATTTTCCACTCCTGATGGGACGAGGTTATCTTGGCCTGCTTTGCTTTGACTCTGGCTGTCATTTTTTTTGGCTGTACTCCATTTTGAATAAAGAAAGGCTTGTGGCTTTTACTAGCCTTGCATGAGCTGGGTAAATCTGTACAGTGGCAAAACCAGCCCCTCAGCTGTCATCCTGTATGCTACATGTGCTCACAGCCTGTGGTGGTGACTACTGGCACTGGTTGTCCCTTTATGAGATAACAGATTAAATCGCTCTTCTCTGAAAGTGGCTGGTTGCTCCCAGCCATCCTGTTGGAGTCATGCACTCCTCATTGTGGCTTTGCTGACCTTTGAATGAGAAAAACATCAGTAAAGAGCAATTTTATGCTCTCATAAAGAGTTATGTGTTACTAGGCAGTAATGGAAGCACAAACCAACCTGGCCAAAAGATCTCAGCCTCATTGCACTGTTTTTTTTAGTGGTGCTGCTGCATCATTAATCTACTTTGCACTCACTGATGGCTGGAAATCCCACCCAGATTACGTGAAGATTGTTCATGGTGCCAGTATGGCACCACTGCCCCTCAACCCTGATAATCCACAAGGTAGAGGAAGAAAGTCAGAAAACACCTGTATTTCTTGCAGGATTCTGCATGCTGCTGCTTTCCTCTTATCCCTATAATGATTTATATTTAATTTACTTGTAATTATACCCACTTTTCTTTTTTTTAATCCTCCTAGTTCATCTCAGTTGTTCCATAACCATATATGGTCTGTCATTAGCCTTGATTTTTTTCCACCACAATTAGGCAATAAATCCCATGAGGCTAGACAGGAAACCCAGCCTGCCAAGGAGATACAGGATGAATCTCCTAGAGACAGCCAGAGGTTTGAGTGCATATTGTCCATACAGCATATTTCAAGGAGTGCCCGGGGCAAGCCTGGAAAAACTTTTAAGTCTGCAACTGTATTTCTTTCTGGAAAAATGGATTTTAAAAAAATCCCACCGTGTATTTTTTACTCCTTTTATGTGTGTAGAATCCATATAATATAGAAGTTCATTTGTCTCAAAATTTCAGCTAGGACCTCTTTTTTATAGGCAGAAGATAACCACGTAGAAATGTCTCCTTTAGAAAATGTGCATTTGCTGTTGCTGCTCTCTTCTGCTGACATGGATGTGTGCATTTTCCTCAGGTTGGAAACTACTTCTATGATCTTAAACCTCCAAGCACTTAATTAAAACACTGAGCAAGTTGTATTAATTTTTTCTTGGCCTTCCAAGCATGTCCAGGCTCATTCATGTTTATACTTCACTGCAAACATTGGTGAACGTTCTGATAACAGGTTCCAACCAGCTGCTTATTCTGGTAAAGAAAGCAGAGATCCTGAGATGTTGGGATATTGTAACAAAACTCAGATTAACTCAATAAAATGGTAGTAAATGGGATGATAATGACACAGTGACTATTATGCACGTTCTGTATAAAAATGCATATTATAGATCCTTTTTTGAGGGATCCTTTCCTTAGGATTCCTGTGGTATTTGTGGTCCAGGAAAACCACTCCCGGTCTTGCAAAAATATTACCTTGCCGTGAGAACATGATGCTGTAAAGACACAACACTATCTTATTCTGCTACATTCAATGACATTGGTTTGCATCCTGGCACACTGGTGCAAAATCTCAATACTTGAAAAAGAACTGCTTTCAAATATTAAGAAGAGGTTACCTTTATTACTGGAGTGTAAATTCAGGGGAAATACTCAGAAGCGGAATCATTGGTGCTCTGTTAGAGCTGGCTACATTAATCACTATGTCTTCCAAATTAAGCCACTTACTGATACAGGAGCTGGTTTGTGAACATTAGGAAAAGAACTGGATCTTTGGTTGTCCGTACATGGGCAAATAAAATTCCTAGATGTACACAAGCCTAGGAGTAGAGCATTACTTCACTGTGCTCTCTTGCTTGCACATGTACACAGCCACACTCCTTAAGGGTTTGCCAATGCAATGTAGTGTTGAATTATACAGGCTAACTCTACAAGCTAGCTCTACAAGGATTAGCTTGGGGACTGGAATCAGTGTAACAGCAGCAGTAGGATACATTAGCTCGCATGGCTGAGTTAGCTTGTCTGGCTACCATTACGACTAGATGGCTTCTGATTGCCAAAGCTAAGTCATGAAAACTGTCTTGGGTCTTTCAATGTGATAGTCCTCTCCTCCCCCAGCCCCACCTCAGCACAGAGCACTTTGCAGCACATAGGATATATCTACTTGCATTCAAGATCTGGATTCTTAATGGATCTGGATTAGTGGTATAAACTGGCCCAGCTTCACTGTGGAAGTTAGTGGCATAGCTACACTGATTTACATTGACAGATTCCTGGCGAAGATGTTTCAGTCTGTCAGTTGTATTAACCATGTTCTACCAATCTGGGGGGCTAGTCATACTCTTATTCCTTTTAACAATGATTCTGCTGCAGTCATCTTCTTTTGCTTGTTGCAGTTAAGGCCAACAGACACTATTATAGTCTTCTAGCTTGGTCTTGAAAGGATTTTAGCTTTAAGGGATAATTTTGAACAGCACTGCAGAAGCAGCAGCAGCTTCCTTACACTACCAGACATCAAGGCTCAATCCCTCACTCTGCTTTCCCTGTGTTTCAACCTGCAGAGTGTTATGTTAATTTTGCTTGCAGCTTCAAGTCATCTGAATTTCCAGCTGGCTTCAACTTTAAGCTGTTTTTATTTCAAATAAGGTAAATTACCCGCTTCAGCCCAGGGCACCGTTTCCAAGCTTCCATTCTGCTGGTTTTCAGGCTTCACTTCCAGCAACTCTGCATAATCCCTGCAGAAGGCATGTCCTCCACTCCTCCTGTGCCAGGGACATGCTGCTTTGCTTGACTGATCCCAGGGCTGGAATCCTCCTCTGCCTCCTCTCTCTTCTCTTTGGACTTTTGGTCTGAAATCAACAAAAGTTATTTTTTCATGTTTATTTAAGAGACTTCTGCTAAGAGCAGTTTGCCAATCCCTAGACCCTCCTCCCTGTTTATCTCCAGGCTTTGCAGAGGTTCTCACTGCAGAAATGGAAAGTGTGTCTGACAATCATTCCCATTAACAGCTTGCAACAATTATGCAATATATCTGATGGGGCTGAGAGCTCCCTAGCAGGCCAGTTGTTGCCAGACTGCTTTTTCTGAGGCTTAGGAGGTTTGTGAAATAATCAGTAGTAACAAGACTGTGATGATGTGAAGGTAATACTAATCCCAGACTGTGAATGAAAGTAAAACCAGAAGTGTCTGTGGAGGCAAACCAACAGTATACTCAGATTCCTCTAGCCACGGAGAGATAGGACCATAAGGAGGTCAACAGCTCTTAGATCTCCAGCCACCACAGCTCACTGAAGGACAGTGCCTGTGTGTATCTCAGCCACCACTCACTTCCTGGTATATCAGAGGTCAGCCATGCCATCATGCATAAAAATCCTGAGACAGCCTATCTCTAAAGGGGTTACATTCAAATTAATAATCCAGACCAGTGAAGGAAAATAAAGTACAGAGAGATGGGGTCACTTACTTGTGGCCACATAGCAGAACAAGGTTGGGACATCTGTCTCCCTCACTACAGTAATCCCATAAAGTGTCACTGCCCTATGGAATAGGTTTGTGTATGCTTCTGCTTCAAAAACTTCTGGAAGCCAAATATAAACAAAGAAACATCTACCTTCAAGGAAACCACATGAGGCATCATATTATAACATAAGGGAATAAGCATTTCTTTTCTTGCTCTGTGGAAAGCTGAAATTTTATGTGCTGTGTGTTGGCATTTCCTGTGATATTGCCACAGGCACAGGACTCAGATGGATTGTTCAGGAGCACATTAAATACTGCTTCATAGATACAACTTTGGACAGGAATCTGTTTTGTGCATGAAGGATGGATAGGCAAAGCATCGTCTGAGACAGAGATCGTTAGAATCCACAAAATATTGTTGAGGCACTCTGCAGACATCTCCACTCAATATAGGTAATCCAAGCCTCACTTCTCTATGATTTGTTGAAAAGTATGTGTTTTGGTATTATTTTACTCCCGTTTTACAAAATGAACATTTGCCTCAATCTGCCTTTCCTATGTGCAGCTGTTTCATTAGGAGCATAGGAAATCTGTGACTGTAGTGGACTGATCCTGTCCAGCTGCTTACTCATCCTTGCCCCCACATCAGGATGGGAGACAGAAGAGGGAAAAAAATAAAGTGAGGAGACTTGTTTAATTGGTGAAGGTAAGAGTAAATGAAAACCATAAGCAGTCAGTCACTGTCTCCCACAAGCATAACAGCCAGTCTCCAAGCACCGGACACCTTGGAAGCCCAAAAGCTCCTTGTTCTTTCTCTATCCCTGTTGTCATTGATGAGCATGACAGTATATGGCAGTCAGTATCTCTTTGACCAGTTCAGGGCAGCTGTCCCCTCCCAATTTCTTGTTCACCTCTTACCCATTTGCTCCAGGAACTGGGGCAGAATGGAGAAAAGAGAAATCTTTAATGCTGTGCAGGCACTGTTCAGCAAACATTGGTGTGCTATGAATGCTGTTTTAGATACAAACCCAAAGCACAGCACCATAGGGACTACTATGAAGAAAGTTAACTCCGTCCTAGCCAGGATAAGCACAGGCACCTTGTTTAAGGTACCCTGCTTCAGAGAAGTGTGTAAATGTCTCAGAAGAAACAGAGTGGATTATACAGGGAATGTGGACTCATAGGCACCCCAAGAGAATGGTCCTTTCAATGTGGGTTTGTCTCTCTCACTAGAGAGGCATTTCAATACCAAGTCTTACATAGCTAAAGTGAATTGAGATGACCTTTATTCTTCAGTGATCAAGCATGAGAATTTCTCCTGTTCTCTCTGTATTGGTTGTTATGCTATACCTGTCAACGTGATTATCATCTGTTCCATAAGAGGTTTCATGTAGCTTATAATTTTACCTTTAAATACAGTAACTAAAAGTAATTTTAAATGTCCCTTTCTCCTATTTCTCCTCAGTGCTGAGTCCCAGAAGTTAATAATGTATATTTTGTTCAAGTAGTGTGCATTATTACGGAGTAAGCTTCGATTGTGGATGCTTCCTGGCCATGGATCCTATCTTCCCAAATGCAGAGCACAGTTTCTCTGCCTGCTTCTAAAAGTGAACAAAAGCCTGAGACTGAGAAAAAGCTCTAAACTATGGTAACTGTCAGCCCCAAATAAATATTGATTTTGAAGTGTAACTTCTTAGTAAAGATAGATGTCAAACCCAACAAATCCAATTATAGTGCAATAAAATATATTTCATAACTCTAGTTTAAATATGTGCCACAGCTTCTATAGTGTAACCTGGAATGATAGAGAATCCACATGTCCTTCTTGATAAAATATAACCAGAGAGATATTTATTAAATTTATCAGATATATATTGTACCAATATACATAGCCAAGTGTGTTGTATTTCTGTCATAGATTACTTCACTCTTCACTTTTCTGTCTGTTTTAATGAACTTTCAGTACTGTTTTCTTCATCTTGGCTTTGAACCGGCTGTCCCTACACAGAATCACAGAATCTGCTGAGCTGGAAGGGACCCACAAGGATCATCGAGTCCACATGTGTGAGTATGTGCCTTTCTGCCTTCACTGTGACCTTTGAACTAGTCAGTCATTTCTAACCTATTTGGAGGGAAAAATGTCTCAGATACACTAGTTTCACAGAAGTTTAATCAAACCAGGCTGTTAGTGGCCTGCTGACAGGAAACACTGCGTTATAAGCTCATCTCCTCTAGACTACAGCAAAGGCACATATGAGAGGTTTGCCCTGGCTACCTTTGGCTCAGAAAAGCTTTGGCCGGAGCCTTTGCCTTTCCAGCCCCCAGAGAACCTAAACATGAGGAGCAGAGCCAGAAGAAACCCAACCTCATCAGACTTTTGGCAGCACCTTTCCTTGTTTCTCCTCTGAGCATGGTGAGCTGAATCTGAATGTGATGCCCAAAGCAAAAACAGGTCATGCCATCTGCTAATATGAAACCACAGGACTGTAGTATTTTCTTTATTGGCTTTTTTTTTTTTTTTTTAAACTTTTTCATAAGTCTTTTGAAAAGATCTATGCTTTTTTCTCAACCACCACTGCATGATCAGGAGTCAGTTTCCCCAAGTTGTCTGAACAGGTGCCTGATGTGTTTGGGGATGTTCACAAGAAATTCAAAACGTAACCACACACATAAGTAGTTTGTAGTGTTCTCTATGCATTATTCTTCTCCCGTGTGTGTTGAATTTCATCCACTATCTCAGTTTTCTTAATTTTTTCATCTTTCTCATGCTTCTCCGTTTGACCCACCTACCTAATTTTGCATGACACATACTTTGTCACCTTTGCTCTTCACCATGGTCTTCAAATCATTAACAAATATCCCAAGCATATGCCATATTTTTAATCTCTGGAGCACTCTATGTGTAAGCCTCCATGCTGAGATGGACCATTTGTTCCTCCTCTTTGTTTCTATTCTTTCAACTGTGGGCTTCTTTTTGTCCCCCTATCCATGCAGAGCTTTACCCTTCACCTTGTGGTTACTAAGTTTCCTTTGTAGCCTCTTCTCAGGAACTTTATCAAAAGCCTTTTGAAAGTCTAAATAAAATACAGACACTGGTTGTCCTTTATCCACTGTTTTGTTAACTCTCCTAAAGGTCTTGAACAGGTTTGAGGTTTCTTCTAAGACAGAGGTCATGCTGGTTTGTCCCTACTATATCACCCTCATCTACTGCTCCTGCTTTATAAGAACTTTAATGATTCCCCTGTACTAGGAGTATGTTGCTTAAGAACAGAAAGCAGAGGGAGATACTTGTCTGTGGAGACTTTTCCTTACAGCCTTCTATCTGTTTGGTTTATGCAGCCTTTAAGCCCTGAGGTAAGGAAACAGGAAAATAGATTAATAGACATAGCAATCTCCCCCAAGATACTTCTAGATAAACACAGCCTTGGGCATTTAGAAAGTCGGATTTATTACACCTTAAAAGAGGTTTCTGAAAACCATGGCTGTTTTATTTTAAAGTATGCAGCATAAGGCATGCACTTCTTTAATCTTTGCCACTCTTTCCTGATAGACAACCAAAAGCACAGGTCCCAGGGTTTAGAAACAGTTGTGTATAAACTGGAAACAATCTCAGCAAGCCTTTATAACAATGAAGAACTCTTTGGGGGCACTGAAGTGGATTTGAACTAAAGCCAAAACACATTTCCAGTGCACAAGCTGCACAGAAACAGACACAAATGCACAATTGATATTGGTAGGGTAATATAATTGCCAATATTTTCCTGGAAAAATGAGAATGCAGACAATGATGTTTGAAGGTACATGTTTTTTTTATGCTCAAAACAGCACTGAAGAGTAAACCTAGGTCTCAGTGTTTGGCTGGTGCTGGAGGTCTGTGATCCCAGCTGTGACCCCTGTTGTCTGCAAAGAAGCATTACCAGTGTACTTACTTATTGTTGGTTGACTGTATCCCAAGGTCCCAGCACCTAACTATGCTGTACTGTTGGTGAGCGTATTGCATACACCCAGCTCAGATTAGGTATTTACTTTTGGGGTCCACTGGAATTTTTCATTCATTTTGCCTGAGCTAAAAGTCTTCAAAAAGGTGGCTTTGTCATTCAGCATTCATTTCTTTCTTTACCTTCACAAAGGTAGGAAAATATATTTGTTGATTTGCTTCTGACATGGGAAAGAAAGACTCATATTCCTTGCTACTCTCATCTTGTAATTTTTTTTTCCCCTGACTGATCCCATTCTCTCCCTTCTCTCAGTTCCTAGCAAACAGGTAAGTACTGTAATCTAAAATTCTCTGACTACTCAATAGACTTCCCTCTCTTAGAGTTTGTAGTCTGTGGTATTTTTACCAAGGTAAAGGTAAAAACACCCACCACCATGGGTTTATGGCAGAAGATAAGGGGTTAATTTATACCAACTTCCATGCCAGGTGTGTAGTTTACTAATAAACTCTGAAAGTTTCTTTTGTGGACTCTCTGACATTTATTCCTTTTAAACTATGAGCACCTGGGAATTTTGGGTGCTCCCTTCCCTTTAAGGGTGGGACACTACAAAGGGGGTTACATTGTTACTTAGAAAAAGATGAGGAACAAAATTAATCTCTCTCTGATACTGTGTTGGTGTGGAGTTCTTTGAATATTGCAATATCCTTGAAAGTAGTCTCCATTCTGAAAGGAACTGCTGGTCCCTCTGGAGATGCTGAGGGCTCCTGGAGAACTATAAACCCAGCACTGTTCATAGGCAGAACTGCTAAAACGAATGCCATAGTTGTTGGACTGGAGCTCTGGGCTGTGGTTTATAAGATTCCCTTTTTGGAAACTGGTTCCTGTCTCAGATACACCCACCCACCTGCACACATAAAGGACATCCACACATTCAGAAACAAGCTGTGTGTTGTGGACTGGGGACTTAATATTTAGTATTTCTCTATGATATTGTGTGTTAGGGACTGAGGCTAGCACAAGCCTCCCTGGGTACTCATAGTCCCTAGCATTCGGATTTGTCTTTTTCTGCACTGCCTGAAGCACAGTTTTCTCACGCTTAGGTGATTTACTAAAGGCTGCATAACCGCTTGGAAATATGCAAGGCTGGTTTTGGCAGTGCTGGTGTAGATATTTCAGTGCCTGCCTCAGATTGATAGTGTTACCCAGAGAAGAGAAGGCAGCTCTGGAAAACGTTTGAGTTTAAAAGGAAGAAGAATCTCTTTAATCACTTAGGCTCTTAGGAAACCCAAGACCCAGTGGGACAGTCTCCTCACAGTTGACACTGTCCCAGAAAATCAGTGGCATCTGAAGGCAAGATCAGAGCCAAGGAAAGCACTGTAGTGATGGAGAGGGCCTCAGCCAGTGTGAGTGAAATGGCTACTGCCTGTGCTGCAGCCAACAACTGGCAGGGAGACTTGGGGTTCAGTATTGCATAAAGAACTGCATATTTAGCAATGCCACTTTTTCTCTTTGAAATACCTGTGAGGGTTTGGATCAGATAATCAGCTTTTAAAACCAGTGTGGCACAAGGAATTATTCCAGGTCTCCTCAGATTATATTCAGGATCTGATCAGGCAGTTTCTTGCTTTCTTTCTTCTCTTTCTCCCCCCCTCTAAATATACATATCCTGACTGACTCCTATGAGATTAATTCAAACAGAGCAACTGCTGGATTAGACCTTAATCCCTTTTCCATCCATTTAAATCATCCTGAATGGTGAGGGATTGCGGTTGTGTTCCAGTTTGTTTTGCATCTGTTTTCTGTCTTTTTTTTTTTTTTTTTTTTTTTTTTTTTTTTTTTTGGCAAATTCTCTGGCTTCAGTTGAATTTGTAACTTGCGATCTTATCAGTATGGTCTGGCAGTGACATTTGTCTTGAGGGGATCACTTTGCCACCTTCTTGCTCTGCAACAGCCAGTTGATTCTTATGAAACATCCCTCTCCAATCTGCCTGGCTTTGCTCTGCAGCTTCATGGGGTGTGAACTTTGAAAGGATCAGCTCAGATTATCCACATTTACAGCTGTTTTTTCCCAGTAGTGCGCCCCGACACCAGTCACTAACTGCCATATACAGCAAGATGACAGCATTGCCCAAAAAGCAGAGGGGTGGGCTGCTACACGGAAAACTCATACAGGAGTTCCCTCAAGGGAAGCGGAGCTCACCTCCCGGCCACTAAACTCTTCTTACTCTGGGATTTACAAGGGAGCAGCGCTCTGCACAGCCCGCACCGCGGCGGGACAGGCACACGCCGTGCAGCCCGGTGCGCTCCGGCGCTGCCGCGCGTTCAGCCCAGCGCGGCACAGCCCCACTGCTGCCCCACAGCACTGCCCCCGCCCTCCGGGGGCCGCTGGCGGCTCTTTGGCAGAGGGAGGGAGGCGACGGGCGGGCGGTGAGAGCTGCAGGGGGCGAGGCCGCGGGGTCCGGGTGAGCAGGAGGTTCCTCGGCCGCGGCGGCGGGGCGGGAGCCGGGCCGGTGTGCGCGGACAGCGCCCAGGGGGGCCGGGGCCCGGCGGCGGGGCCGCTCCTGCCGCCCGCCCGAACGCGGGGTCGTGCCGCCCTCTGGTGGGGCCGGCGCGGCGCGGCCGGGCGGGCGGGCGGGGTGCGGTGCCCGTGCCGGGCTGGGGCCGGCCTGGAAAGGGTGTGGGTGGTGCAGGAGGTGCTTGGGTGGATGTGGGTACGGGCAGAGGTTCGGGCGCCCGTGCGGGCTCGTGTGCGGCTGCGAGTAGCGGTGAGCGAACGCCGCCACCTCCCAGCCCGGAGCCGCGCCGTGCCGGCTGCGTTACGGTGCTGAGGCAGATGAAGCCCATGCTGTGCTTTGACCCTGCGGGTAACCCAATGCCCGCGTTCTCTCTCGGCCCCCGCTGCCTCTTGGAGCCCTTCGGGTGAGAAGTGGGGACTGGTGTAGTTTAAAAAGAAACGACTTGGCTGTCCCTGTCCCCAGCCAGTGAAAAGTGGCCCGTGGCGGTGCTCAGGAGGGGCATCTGGACGAGACCGTTCCCTCCAGGAACACCAGGCACGTCATACAGGTGCATCAGGCACTAGAGTTTATTCGGAGCACCTGGCTTCGTGCACCACCTCAGAAGGGTCTGCCCTGGGCTTTTCACGCTGCCAGGCTGGAGTGTAACATTGCATCAGAGAGGGACTGAATCACAGACTCGTTTAGCTTGGAAAAGACCTCTAAGATCATCAAGTCCAACCATTAACCCAGCACTGCCAAGTCCACCACTAAACCATGTGCCCAGGTGCTACATCTACACATCTTCACAATTCCTCCAGGGGTGGGAACTCCACTACTTCCCTGGGCAGCTTATTCCAGTGCTTGACAACCCTTTCAGGGAAGCATTTTTTAAAAAAATGTACAATCTAAACCTAATAATAAATTAAAAATAAACCTAAAAATAAATAAAACAGATGCCACTAATAGCCAAGACTTTGCCTTAGCGATCAGCTTAGTGAGAGGATATACCTTCATTTTCTCACACTTGCCCTGCATAGCTTTGGTGTGCCTTTGTTTTGTTGCATCCTGCTTTTGTTTTGTTCTGTCTTCCTGAAGATGTCTAGTAAAAGCTGAAAGGTTTGAAACGCCAGTTGACATGAACATTTTAGCTGGTTCATGTGTGTTTCTTGTGTCTTACTGAGCTAGGTTTGTTTATGCTTAAACAATTTTGGATTAACTGGATTAACATGAACCATCTATGTGCCAGTGTTTGGGATAAATACAGTGCATTTCTTTCTTGGGGGCTGCAGAAAAAAAAGGATATATTGGCCCTTCCAGCCACATGTGGGAGATAGTTGTGGATTTCAGAGCAGAAAGCCTTTCTATCTGAGCTCCTGAAGTAGGGAGGGTGCTCTTTGCTATCTGGCGTCAAACATATTTTGAAAGTGTTGTTTGCTCATTGTCACTGGTGCCAGCCCAGATCTCTGTTTGCCAGTGCTGGTGGTTTGGCATCGCTGATCTAGAGTGAGATCAAACAAGGGGAATATGGAGCCAGAGCCTCAGTATATTTACCCTAGTGTGAGTGAATGGAGAGATGCCAGTGTTAAATGTAGGTAAGCAAATACATAATCTGTCACTTAAACTCATTTTGACACTTGGTAAGAATAACTTACAAAGCATCCTGTTGGACTACAGCAAAAAAGCAAAGACTGTGTGCATCTTCTTTATCCCTATACTTCTCACTAAGGAGAAGGGTTGTAATCCAATCCATTAGCAAAATGAAGCATGAATGTTGCCTAACTCCATATCCCTGTCACCCAGCATAACTTACATCTCTGTAATTTCCCTTCTGTGGAATGTGTTCATCCATTCAGCAGGAAGAATAACAACTAGTATATGAAATACCTTAATTCTCTTAAATTGTTTGTAAGTGTCAAGTAGGATTGAATTTAACCAAAATAATGTCTTAAAATACATTTTAATACACCAACCGAACCATTGAACAGCCAATATAGAACAGCCAAAGACTATACATGTATTTTCCATATTCTTTTATTATGCATAAGATTTTGTTCTTGTTGTTAAATGCTGACAGGATTCTTAGTAGCTTGGCACAACTGAATTTTTTTTCTGGGGAACATTTATAGAGGATTAGCAAGCAACTCAGCCCATTAGGGGAGCTGGGAGCAAAGATCTTCTGTTCCTGATGACTGTGGTCAAGGCATTCGATATTATACCATTTCTGATTTGTATGTGTAGCTGGGCCTCTGTGTTTCACAGACCAAAATGATTAAGGTAACTGAAGTTGTTCTGTTTAAAAATTCCTTGGTTTATTTTTTAATTTTTTTAAAATTTGTATGAAAGAACTATCAGAATCATTTTTAGCTTCTCTACGTAAACTACTCTTTTAGTTTGAATTTGAAGGTATGTCCTATACAATCTGCTGCAGACAACTGGCAACTGTGTTTGCAAGTAGGCAAACATTACTTAGCCCTCAGATAATGCTGTATTTCAATGATTTAAATAGTTTGTTTGATTATTTATGTTTTTTTTCTGCCAACTTTCACAAATAATCTATTGAATGAATTTACTACCAGCTATTGAAACAGCAGCATTTAAGTAAATATTACACAGTGTTTTCACAAGGCTATTTTCTCTTTCAAAAATCTAAATATTGAAGCAGAAACTTGATGCAAAATGTCTCATTTAGCTAATCAAAGAAAATAAATATATGCTCTCTGTCTGGTATTATGAGTTTCAACATTATTTTGACTAGTTCTGCAATGAATTGCTGTGGACAACAAATAACTCAGACAATAATTTCAAAGGAATAACTGAGAAACTCACAACAATGTCTGCGGATCAAAAAAGGACATTTTAATTGAGTAAGTTATTCATTGGGATTTATCCACCCAGCCATAACTCTGCAAACTCTTATTAGTGTGGGGCTTTGGAGAACATCAGCACCTTGCTTCTATCCCTGCAGGATAGTCTTGTTGAATGTCAGACAGGTGGTTAGGTAAGACATCTACAGTGAACGGTTTCCAGGATTTTCCTTCCAGGCCAACAGTTTGTAAACAGCCTTTTAAAATGCTGTGAAAATTATTCCGTTTTCCATTTGTTCCTGGATAGTAAATAGCAGAAGCCCTGCGATTCACTATGTCTCTTCCCCAGTTCTTCTCCTGAAGGTGAAGTCCAGGGTTAGAAGTCAGTTTCTTTTGGATTTCCTTTACGGCTGAAATTTGTTAACAAAACTTGATTACTGCAATGTAAGTAACTTAAGAAGAAATGGCTACTTCTAGCTATTTGCTGAAGCAATCAGTTGCCCTAATAGTGTAACAGCAATCCCCTGCTGCTATTTGAGGTGTTCCTCCACTTTCAATAGCGTTGTTCTGCTTTAGATTGAAGGATCCCCCAACAAAAGGTACGCTCCAGCCATTTTATCTGGCCGTGGTTGGGTGACAATAGGTTTGTTACGCTTCAAAGAGTCTCCATGGGATATTTAGACCTTTCCTCAACTTCAGAGCTGAATCATAGCTACCTGCACAGCACATATCCCTGAGTCTTTGCTTGATTTGGGCTGCCCTATTTGTGAATGTTACAAGCATGTTGAATATAATTGAGTCAGATTGTGGCAAGTGACTTTGGCTATTGAAGATAATAAATCACACTTACCATTTTTAGGAGTTGTGTTAGCGATCAAAGACCACAGCCAAGAAACAGGACTGTATTTCTGTGTGAACTAAATATGAATTAAAAAGTCTTGCCCTGGTACAATAGCTGAAGGCAAATAGTAGTTGGTTCAAATGAAGGGCAGGGTGGTGATGATCAGGATAACTTTATAATTTAATGCCTGTCTTTCAGCTGGCTAATCTTATGCACATTTTCATTCAGTTATGTTTAATTTTCTACTTCCTTATATTCTGCAGATATTGTGCAACATGGGTTGTTTACATTTCTGTCTCACCTTCCAGGTGCTGCCGAAGGCAAATGACCTTCATCCCAGCATTTTTCCAATGTGAGCTTTGCCTGGAATTGGAGAAAAAGGAAAACCGAAATGAACAGTTCACTGTGACAATGAAGCTTGAGTCACTTGAACCATGTCAGATGACAAACTATTCTTAGTGGGCCTTCCATGCAGTCAACTTATCTTCCAAGGAGGAAAGAAACCCTTTTTCTCAAGTGGGTGCTTCATCTTTCACCTGGAGATTTGCTTGGCCTCTTTTGCTCCTCTGATGCATTTGTTCCCTCATGTTTTTCATATGTTCTCTGTGCCAGTAAAAGTGCTGGATCTTGCAGAATGAAGACAGTTAGGCAAACAAGGTAATCACTGAGGCTTTTATCAGGCAGTTCCTCAAAATTAAACTGAGCAACATTTATCTGGGAAAACATAGCATTGCTCTGCCTGGCGAATTTCCATTACTCTTGCATAATGTGCGTACATTTGGCATAGACATACCATGAGGTTCAAGTCTCGTGAAAGGATGCCAAGCAGTCACATCTGCTGGCTTGGGTGCCAGAGCAAACACTCCACATTGCCTGAGTCAGGGCTTATGCTTCTTTTGGAGTTCAGAAGACTTGTGGAGGGAAAATTGTCTGCGTAAAGGAATTTCAGCTGAAAGTTTATACAGCTCTCAGATTTCTTTGAGCTGCTCTGAGGTCTCAGCACTGATTATCACCCAGATAACTGTTCCCCCAACACCAGGATGGCTCATTCAAGATCAGTGAGACAATATACTGGGAAAGCACTAGGCTGATAATTTAATATGACTTTTATGAGAAAAAGACATGAAATTCTGTGTTGTATCACTTGCAAGATCCCACCTATTTCTAAGTCATGGTGCATGCAAATGATTCCCCAGACATCCAAAGAAGTTAAGTTTCCTCATAATCCCAAGAATACTGCCCAAGTGGGATGAAATGCTCTCATTCACAACTGCCTTGTTAAGCTCAGGTCTACTTACATCCCAAGGAAAACTATCTTTTTTTCTTTTTTTCTTCCTTGGGAACAAGAATCTGAGACAACAAATCATTCATCAATTAAATCCCGTTTGATTTCATAACTCCTGGGGAATGGCTTGCCTTGCAGATAGTATCAACATGTTCCAAGGCTAAGTGGGGACTCACATATCTCCTGACTACTGTTTAATGCTTAAATGTAGTTACACAGTTCAGTATGATAAACTCGGTGCAGACAGTTGACATTGAGAAGGCAGCTAAATTGTTGTTTTCTTTGCCAGTGGGAGCAAAACATACACGGAGAGATGGTTTAGAAGGTCAATACAGAAGTGTATACCTCTCCTGTGCCAACAGCAATAACATAAAAAATGTTCAGGTGTAAGGCTGGAGGAAGTTAAGGCTGGGGAAGCTGTCACAGTCCAAAACGAAGATTCTCACATCTCAAGGCACATGTGTCAGGGATTACTTTTAAGTTACTCAGAGCAGTTGAATTTCTGTAAGCCCTCTGAAAACATAACCATCTATAGGAGAGATACCAGATTGGTACTAGCCAGCATCACTTCATTATAGCGGAGTTGCCTTAAGATGATAATTTTACTGTATCACAAGCAGCAACATGATATCGTAGATTTTGAGGGGGAGAGTCAAGGAACATTTAAGACTTTTTCTCTCCGGAGGTCTTCCCTGGAAAATTTTATGGATCTTAAGGTGTAGTTTTTCTTCTTCAAACCTACTTCTGCAACATTTCCTTTATCAGTTAAAGGCATGGATGTTCATGAAGCATAAGTTTCAGAATGACAAGCACACATTTTTCTTGAACAGCCTGAAATAGGATGTCCAAGTGTTCCTGGCAAAAATGGCTGAGTAGCCTCGGAACTGAAAATGGACAGTGCCATAGAGTCAGTCATACCTGACAACTGCTGTGTGAGCTGGATTTAACACACAGAGTACATTTGGAGGTGACACATGGGGTTTGTGTCTCCTTCAAAAGTAATAATTAATTAATTAATTTGATGGTATATAGTACTAGAAGGAATTGTTGACTCCATCCATGCGATACATTATTTGCTGTATGTGAAGCACTGGGGTTTTCCTACTGAAGTGAAATAAATGCTTTTTTAATGCACCGCTGAAATACAACATCTCTGAATAAACTTTTTAAAGTAAAGTTTGTATATTAGCCCCCAGTAGCCAAGTTAAGTCTGCAATGAGCTCAGACCAAGCTGCTCAGGGCTTCATCTGGTTGGGTCTTCAAAACTTCAAAGGTTGGATGCTGCACAACCTCTTCAGTTTCATGGGGAAAGGACACCTGCAATAGTTCAGTTTGTGACCACTGAAGGTAGGAGCTCCACACACCTTCAGCCAGGCTACTGCATCTCTGATACAACACCTCTTCCTGACAACTGTGGAGTTTCCTCTTCATTACTGAGCCTATAGATTGTCAAGATGGTTTGTCACAGGAAACAGATTCAGTAGAGCAGGGTAGAGATGCAGAGGGAATTGTGGACAGTTTGGGCATCAAAATATTAAATATTAAAGCTGCACCACTGAATTGTGCCACCACATCTTTGGACAGCTGAGCCTAGTAATACAGCTGCCTGTGTCATGATTTTAGAAGTTTCTAGATGTTAGCATGAAGTATTGTGGACTGCATTTAGAAACCTGGAGTTTTCTGTTCGCTCTAACAATGTTCCACCTTTCCTGTGTCCTGCAGAAACCCTCCAAATCTTCATAGTTGTAAATCATATTTAAAATCGAACTCTTTTGTTGTAATCCAGCAACAGTGAAGGTATTTTTGTATTTACTGTGTTCCATTTCACTAAATAGGATTTAAGCTATTTTTCATATTCAGAATTACTACAAGTGGTCTACCAGACAGAACCTACTTAATGGCAGGATTATTTTATGACATGGATAGTTGTGGAGAAAGGACAAACACAATCCACCTGCAAAGCCCCATTCTCAAAATAATCTTGCAATAAGCTACATTATAAAAGAGTAGTCCTAAACTGTCCCCCACATGGACAGTTCCTCAATAATTTCTCTGCATTAGCCTTCTAAGTATGAAATGCCATCATGCCTGAGCATAGGGAAGTAAGTGATTTATAAATAAAATTAAGCCTGCAACAGCTAAAGATCTACAGGAGACTGGAGAGTTTGTTTGCTGAATTACTATGCAAATTGAACAATTAAATCTTCTTTCAGCTCCTAAGGGAATGAAGGAGATTACTAAAGAGAAGGAATTTGACACGACTGAAAAAAAAACAGGTGAAAATGGAAGGATTCCCTGCAGTTGATCAGTTCTGCCCTGCACAGCAAGCGTCACACAGTTAGTAAGAGCTGCTACAGAGATTTCCAGGAAGATTTGTACAAAGTAGAGGAAATACAATGAGGAAATATAAAACCGCCACTGCGTAAGTCAACTTTTATTTATTTGTCTGTTTGCAAAACTGAACTATGAATTTATCTTCAATGCCTTGAGTGAACTCCACACTTTATGCTTCCAACCAACTCAAAATAACCAAATAACTTCAGGAAAGGAAAAAATAAGTCAACCACGAAGCAACAACTCTCTTTGGTTTGACTGATCTGAGACTTTTAAAATTTATTATTTATTTATTTATTTTCATTACCCTCCTTCGTGAGCTTGGTAGTTTGAACGAGAGACTTCTGTTTTGACAGCCTGTCTCCTGGGTTCCCCACTGAAAAGGCCAAAGCTCCCAGTGAAGCAGCAGTAGCTGCCTTTAAACAGGAGATGAGCACTTCTTGCTTTCTTGTGCTGCATGCAAATAGAGAGGCTCAGTGTTAGCCAGCTCTGCCAAGCTTC
Organism: Myiotriccus ornatus; assembly: GCA_036023395.1. Taxonomy (NCBI): domain Eukaryota; kingdom Metazoa; phylum Chordata; class Aves; order Passeriformes; family Tyrannidae; genus Myiotriccus; species Myiotriccus ornatus. Next base: position 54,564,913 of record JAYRBT010000114.1, read on the forward strand.
CCCCTATTGTGCCTTCTGCATGGCAATGGCCAGTGCAAGTGATCATCCAGCACCGTGTCTTTGAGCGTGTTAATGTCTCTGACCCCGGTTCACTGATCACCCGTTTTGGCAGGGGACTCGTCATCTGTACAAACAGCATTTACAGAGCCTGCAGCCTCCTGGCTGTACGTGACAGAGAGCACTGCTTTGTGCTCTGGCTCTTCAGCAGAGCTCAGTGAAGGGCAGCTGCCCCTTCCTTGCTTGTAAGTAAAACTTCCATGACAACACCTTCAGCTCATTAGTTTCGTTTGTTTCTTTCCAGAATGGCAGTATATTTTCTAGGTTTTTTAAAGTGCAGTAAAGAATGGGCCATCATATCTGTTACTAAGCTACCCACGGGGTAATTCAGGAAAAGGCTGGAGGTTTTAAAAACAGAGGAGAGATGATCACACTGCAGAAACTATATTTAATCCTTCAACCCCCACCTCACCACCTGATCCTCTGCTGCAGTGCCAGTACCAGAGCCCAATACATACATTCATAGTCACACATACATGAAAATGTGTTTAATAAAATGAGAAACTTTAAACCCCAAATTGATAAAACCTCAAGCAAACGTAGTCAAGATGCTGCCCTCTTCTACCTTGCTGTTCATTTATTTCTTTGAGGAAGGAAAAAGTGATGCTGCCTTCCCTTTGCCAAGTGGAAATCTAGTAGCCAGTCAGCCCCAGAAGAGTTAAAGGGTGGTGAAATTTTATGGGAGTGGGAAGCGTATGGGTTATCAGGGTGTTTGTGAAGGTGATCTTTGAGTTGACATGTGTAGCGGTTTTCCTAGGGCCACACAGCAGCTCTGCTCTGCCAAGGCACAGGCCACCATCCACATCTCAGTTTTAACCTGGCTGTGTTCCCCCAGCCAGGGACTCAAAACTGTAAAATCTGTGCCAGTATGAGATATTAGTGCCACAGACTGGGAAAAAAACTAATAGTCCATTGGCACCGTGAAACTTGCCCTAAATTTGCACCCTAGAAGCAAAGAAAAGACAGATACAGAAAAATGTGAAATCTCCATTTAGTCATATCAAAATCCTTTGCTGATTGCCTTTGGCGTGGGGGGGGGGGGGGAGGGGGGAAGAAAAGCATTCTATATAAAAGCTTATTTTCCTCCCTAAACTCCACAGAATCTGGTCAAAGTCCAAATCCCTATCCAAAGATTTTTGATAAATTTCAGAACACAAATATTTCAAGGCACTCTTGTGCGGAAGACCATGTGTGTGCAGTGGATATTCCCATATTTTTGTTCTGAATGGCCCTTTTTTGCTCCTGCTATAAAGACTCCACCTTAACAGGAGCATGTGGGCAGAGATTAGGAACAGCAACAAAATTGGTTTTCTGTTTTCTTTCCCTACACATAACTATCCACAGTGAATACAGTTGACTATCATTGCTGCTATGAGCTGTGCACATGAACAGCAGCTAGGTAGATACAGCAGGCCTGGAATGACGATTCATACAAAAGACAAATACAGTAGGATTGGTGCAGGGGTGAAGGAGGACAGAGGCAGCAGTGCCCCTCAGCTGGCCTGCAGATAAGGGAAGAGAAAGGGAATGTGCTCTGTCAAAAAGATACTGAGAGCAGAAGGGGGAGAGAAAATGAGGTTAAAAAAACAGAGAAAAGAGAAAATGTCACCTTCAGGGAGGAGGTGGAGCATTCTGTAAGTGCTGATTCAGGTATAGTTTGAACCAGGGCAGAGAGATATTGAAATGAAAAGGCTTCTGTTTACTTTTAAAAATTGCTGTGCAATGACTATCTACTTGGGTCTCTGCCACTTTCTTCCCAGCATTTTCTGCCTCCTGTAACCTGGCATGTCTTATTTGCAGGAGCAGTTTGGCTCACAAGCTGTTCTCTGCCAGCTCACCTGCCATCAGAGCCAGGTTTCACAGTGGCCACAAATCCTCTACTGCTCCTGCCTTTTGCTGACAGCACTTTCTGGAGTAAGTATCTCTGGTAGCTCAGCTTTAAAGCCCACAAAATTTGGCACACATCAGGTCACACTTCCTTTGTGGTCTATTCATTAGTGTTCTCCGTGTCAGGATGGGAATAAGAAGAAAAGACACAAACTGTGACCGAGGTATGCTAAGCCTTCAATGCCTACTTGCCATAAGCCAGAATGCCCATCCCTTGGTTTTATAAGCATTAGCATAACTCACAAATTTAGGGGAAAGGAAAAAAAATTGCACCCTGAGGAAAATTTTCTTATCCAAGTTAAACATTTTTCTCTTGAACAGAAGGGTCTATAGAGGAAATGCTGATACAACCTTAACCTTGGCAGCACAAGCACTGGGACTGTGTTAATCAGTGTAAAGAGCAGAATCAGTGTTTGAGGATCAGTAAGGATCCTTGAGAACCTTGCATGGAGTGGTACAAAAAGAGCAAAAGAAGAGTCGCAACTCAACAAAAAAGGCTTAGAAATTTCCCTTCTTCTGCTGAGGTTTAAAGGCTTCTTTCTCTATATTTGATATGAAAGCAATAAGAAAATAAAATGTCATTATCCACAGTCTTAAAACTAAATAAGCCCTATCTGCATGCAGATCTTGACAGCTTCAGGCCAGAAGAAAGTAGCCGCACACATGTTACTACATATGTAGAAGCTGTGTGCATGTGTGAGAACAGTTGCAACAGGGACAGCCTGTTACTAGGAAGCAGATACGCTGTTTCAGGTTCATGTTACCAGGAGACTCGAAAAAGTTGAAACCCAGCCTAACCAGGCTGCCAATGGCCTCTAATGAAAATTTCCATTTGGAAAGGCTTGATGTTGACTTGGCATGACACCAAACAAGCAGCCTGCTGCAAAATTTTACACCAATTGTATTTCTCCTAATTAAACCCTGTCTGACCTCAGCATTAAGAAACAATTTGTTTCAGGATATAACCAGCACACATAAGCAATTACATTCTGTTTGCCCTGCTAGTATTATTTGGCTTCCATGCTTTCTAGTGCTTCTACTATTCCAAATGCTGCCTGGGAGCCAGAGGTATAGAAAGTGTGCAGTGTTCAAACTTTTTTTGTTGGGTAGAGAGGAAGGGGAGGAGGGGAAGGGAAGCTTAAACTGAAAATGTCATCAGCTTTTAGTCATACCATAAGCACTCAGAAGTAGGCATCAGATGGTGCTTTCAAGTTTATTCAGGGACAATAAAAGACAGATGTGAAATGACCTATGTAAACTACTGTATATCAATTTCCTACAAATAAAAAAAATAAATAAAGATGGCAATGTAATTATCTATTATCTCTCTAACTTCTTATTTTTAATTCAGTTCTTGAACTTCTGCTTTTTATGAGTCAGGATAGAAATATGAGAAAGGACAGGCTTTGGTGCCCTAGCTGTGAAACCTTATTCCTCATGGAACACAGAACGCACTTGTCTCTGTGTTTCTGACAGCCAGGGAAAAGTGACTGTGGGAAGACAAGTGATTTAAAGGTGAAGGTGAAAGATGGGGCCATGCTGCACCTCCAGTACTGAAGTGTATCTGTGGAGAATATTCCAGTTTGTTAGGAGTCATTCTCACTGACAGTTCAGTACCCCTCAGGCACAGAGAGGAGAATTATTTAATACCGTATAGGTTGTGAGCATATAGAAATCATTTTTGCATCATGGTTTTTTCACAAGTCAGTGCTCTGGAAGACCTGTGTCCCCTGCATATATGTTGGTGCTCATTGGGTAAGGACCCACCTTGAATGATGAGGAGTCCGGAGGAAGAGGAGAAGGGAGAAGAAAGAAAGGAGAAGGGGGTGGTCTGGGGACCACACTTTCTGTAGTGTATGCAGTCTGGATAAAATGTGAAAGACATTTGTAGACATCAGAGGAAAGAGAGGAGTAAAACAACCAAATGAGGTGTGCCTTGCACAGGACATATCAGCTACAGTTTGGAGATCTCAGCATTTTTAGTCCACAATGGGATACATCTAAAAACTAGATCAGCCCTTTCTGTGTTTCTTTGCCGTTGTGAGACTGAAGAAGACTTTCTAGTGTTCAGATATTCAAGGAACTGTCTGGAAAATAGCAGCAAAATGTGTTTGTGCCAAGGCCATTAACCCTCCATTCTTGCCAACATCAAATTAAATAAACTGAGAAAACAATTTGCATAGCACTGTCACAGCGATACACAGTTGAGGCAACCTTTTGGAAAACTGAGCTAATGAAGAGGTACAGTAGAGCAGACACAGTCGGTGACTGCATGGTCAGACCAGAGAGTGACCGAGTTCAACCTCTGGAAACACTGTCCTCAGGTCTGTGTACAGCCCTCCCATAAACTGGGTTGGACTTCTGCGTGGCTTAAATGGGCCATAAAGACAGGTCGTCTGCTTTGATGTCTGTGCAAACTGCTGGCAAGTTTTCCTGGTGGTCTTCTAGAGGCTGATGAGATCCAGAAATGTACATAAATATGTGAACCATTTGAAAGCAACAGCATTTGAAAGAGAACAGCACAGTCTGTGATTGCTGGAGAACATGGAGTCAGCTGGTGTGAAAATGTATAAAACAATCACTCTGTCACTATCTTTACCTGTTCATGCTCTTTACAAGCAGTTGAACCATCTGTTTGAACAGAACAGCAGCAGCCATTTTCCTGGCTTGCTTTCACTTCAAGTAAGCACATCCAGCAGACACTACCATAACAGCTTTGCATCCTGGCTACTTTTTATGTCCACATGGCAGCAAATGGAATAGCAGGATGTGCAATCCAGAATACAAGATCTGAAACTCTGAGATGAGACACAAAACAATGTAAGGCACATCTGGAGTCTGAAATCTTTATGCTAAACAGTCACAGCTATTTACAGTTGCTTCAGAATTGCTATAGATTAGCAAAAAAAATGTATATATGGATAATTATCAAAGTATGGTTTAACTTGAGAGATTCAGTTCTCAAGAAAACATTTAAGCCTGAGTAAATGAAAATATGCATTTTACACATTGCCTAACTATGCTCATTCTTTTCTATGTATCAGCATATTTAAACAATTGACTGTAAAGAATGTGTTGTGCAATCCCACATATCAACCCGAGAGAGCATGGCTAAATCCTATGCTAACTCCTTGAAAACATAAAGCTTAATTTTATTTAAGTACCAACTCATGTAGTTTAATTTTCTTTCTTGTACTGATTTTGTTCTCCCATGTCAGGCTCATCAAAAACAAAACAACTGCTCAAATAAAAACCTAACTTAGCACCTGCAAGTTAAGAAAAAACCCTACAGAAAGGGAAGCTCTCTCTTGGAGCTGTCTGGGAGCAGATACAACATGTTTTTTTACAGTCAATTGTGTAAATATGAAAATATGTGAAATTGAATATATTTAGGCAAGTTTTAAAATGCATAATATTTATTCAACTCTAATAACTTCTTATTAGGAGTCAATAGAGTCTATCAACTAAATGAGTATTTCAACCATTTTCAATAGACACATTATTTACTCAATAGACCATAATGATTCTGAAGGAGGCATTAGGGCCTATTATGCAAATCTGTGTGTATTGTAGGTGTATTCAAAAATAGTGAAATTTTGACCCTGGCTGTTCTACAGATCCTGGTGCCATTGCTCCTTAGAAAGCAAATTGTGTAAACCTAGTTTGAATGAAATAGAAAGGTTAGAAATAGCACAGTGGAAATAATAGATTTTTTTTGGTTGGGCTGCAGAGCAACAAATATAAAAAAGTTTCAGTTTAACTTGAAGCAGTTTTTTTGTTCAGCAAAATATTAAAAAAAAAAAAAGAAAAGAAAAATAATTGTGTCTCAGAAGAAACATTTCCTTTCCCACACAATGTTTTCACTCCTTTTTTACCCAGTAGCTATACAAATAACTTCATTACATTTTTGGCTGGTTAAAACATTCTCCCAGGAGACCTGCAGTGAATAACCTTCTTGACACTGAATGTGAGTGAGAGGTTTGAACATGAATTTGGACCTTTGCTAAGATGGCACTGCAAGTCACCCAGCACTTGTGTTGGTCAGTCCTCTAATTTTTTTCCAGCTATACTGCTGACAAATTATTTCAGGCTCACTGAGAACAAATTAAAAAAAAAAAAAGAATTACTGCAGGAAAAAACCCTATAGAAATGGCTCGTTTGTAATGGCATGGGGAAGTCCTAATAGCACTTAGTAGGTGACCTGATTCAAAACTAATAGGTATTAATGGAAATGCTTCATACAATTTCAGTGGGGATTGGCTCTTTGTTCCTTGTTGCATGCCAGATACAAATAGATTTCTTTAGGGATACTTATAAACATCCTAGAGGAGATATATAACTAAAAAAGGTACTTTTGACTCCCGTAAAACCACATGAATCTCTCTCAAGTTCAGCTGAAAGTGTCAAAACAGGTGTCTTAATTCTTATTAAATACTGAAAAAGAAATTTCTTAAAGAAAAAAAATATAGGTCCATACCCAGCAGTTTACCATAGAGCAGTGAATCTTGGACTAAGACATCCAGACTAACTCAAGAACCAGAGGTAGTATCATAAAAGTTTGGATAAAATATTTTGTATATCTGTCTCTATAGCTTATACAAAGTGTTCAGGTACTGGGTGGGTACTACTGCTCTGTGCTTTTGGATCTCCAATGTGTCTTTACAGAAAAGAAAAAAAACATAAATGTGGCATCAAAAAACACCAAATCGACATTCTTTAATTTGCTGTGTACAGCAAAGTTATTTTGATTTTAAGAGCTCCTTTTTCTTTCCTTTTTTTTTTTTGGTTAATGATGAAATATTCAAGGCCAAACAAATGACCAAATGACTGGGTCTGCTTGTGTCAGGAGCAGACACATAGAACATCTGCAGAAAAACAGTGACCTACATGCAGCAACAACAATGACTTAGTTATATTCTTTATCTGTGTATAATTATGTCTAATCAGTGTTTTTAAGAAAGGGTACAGTCGCTGGTGAGGCAGGGTTTGTGGAAAGAAGAAATATTTTGCATGAAATCATACTGTTAAGAATAATGTGCACAGAATGAATGGACATACATTCTCAGTTGTGTACAGCTGGTGTATTTGGCGAAAACCAGATGGACTTCTGGGCACTCAGATCCTTCATCGTGTTCTGTTCATCAAAGTTAAATCGCAATTACAGCCTGGAGAATGACAAAGATTATACAACTATGTTACATTATATGGTATCTTCTTCATATTCTTTACTGAAGACCACACAAGGTTCGTTACACTGCCGCTTACACCTTCCTTAGTTTTACTAGTGGCAGCAAGCAGGTTTTCTTCACAGAATAAGGTTGCTAGGGAACATCAGCCCAGGTTTTGAAAAACCAAGAGCTGCAGCTGAGACCAATGTGAGCCAAACGGCTGTCCTGTGACATTGTGGCTGGGCAGCTGTTATTGCTGGCCTGCAGCTTACAGGAGTGAATGTGAGGTAGAAATGGACAATGCATAAGAATCAGCCAGGAATGAGTATGAAGATTTGGGTATCTTGACTACCTAGGTCAAAGAACCCTAATGCTGCTATGCTTATCTAGGTTTTATTTGTGCTTTATGATCTCATACCAACAACAACAGAACTTTCATTTTATTTCCTTTTTGGTTTTGTCCTGTGAGAAAGAATTATTGAAATGAGTTTTGGGGCTGATGAATACCCTGGAGGTGCTTTGACCCATTGCTGTCTTTTAGACCCTTTGCCTTTAACTCTTGCTTGAGCTTCTGTTCGACAAACTTAATAGCTGCAAATTCTTCCGGGATGGTTTGTTAAATAATGTCCAATAAAATAAATATAATGTATGAACAATCTCAGGAGAAAGTCCTGACATTTTTTAAAAAAAAGTAATTGAGTCTCAGAAGTATCAAGCAATGAAATTGGCAAAGTACATTAGCAAAAGTGAGATTGCAGCAATTAGAGAAGGAGAAAGTCTTCTCCAGAGGACTACACCTGAGTTCTTGAAAAATCAGCCAAAACCTGGTTGTGCACTGCATCCTGCAGGCATCTAACAGGTCAGACCTGAACGTTGTCTGCTCATAACTTCCCTCCCACTCTCCCAGAATTTCAATGTGCTTCATCTGCCGCTGAGTCAATGGACTTTGACATGAGGAAGCTGGACGACAGCTTTGAACTCCACTGAACCCAATTATATCTGGTCATTTCAGAGAGCTGTAGTGGTGTGACTCTGAACTAGGAGGCAAAGAGTTCATGACAGACTCAAGTGCTGCAGCTGCAGCAGCAAATTCGTCCGGTGCTGTGGTATTGCAGTTTTTATGCTCCAGAAAAGAACTGGAAATCTGAACTAATTAAAAAGGAAGGCATTTTGGCAACTGGTGTCTGGCATGTCCTGGGGTTAATGCCTTTTAATTGCAATGGCACAAGTGGTGGGTTTTATCTCTGAGAGCTGCTAGAGGTGTGTAGGGGATTTAATTCATTTGCTGAAATGGGCAGAATTCAGTTTTTCCCACACTACCAGTATAGAGCACAACTCTTGTCTTTGTCAATGACACTTGCCTTTTAATGCTCGAGAGAGGATAAGCATAGCAGGGATCTTAATTTCCTAGAGATACAGGGAATACGACATCAAAATGATATTAGAAAGCAGACTTAGTTTTGCCCATGGCTTGTGTAATTAAAACCTAGTCTGGTGACAAGGTACTACTACACATAGTGAGAAAGACACCCTTGGGCAGAAGACTACTGAAGTCTTATGCATTGCTAAAGTCCTATTAAAGCCTTTTTTGCTTGGCTTTATTAAAACCAATTTAGTTTCTCGGCTGTGAAAATGCACCTGTGAAATGTTTCCGTAGGCCTTCCCCAATATTGATAGCTTTCAAATTCTTATTGCAGATTCTGTTCTCACAAAGACAGTGAACTAGTCCTGATCTCCACCGCATTAAGCAAGAGTGGCTTCCACTTGGTTCTCATGGCTGCTAGTGATTTCCCTCAAGAAAAAAGGAGAGGACCAAGAAGACCGACCTTTCCAACTCTTTCTCAGGTGGAAAGAAGAAGAAACTGCACACCGTGCACATGCACACACATGCACAATCTTCTTTCCCATTAAAAAGAAGTAAAAACTCATGGTAACGTCTAGCCCTTCCACTCCAGAATATATTTCAGTTACAGGTATTGGATACAGAAGAGATCTTCCGAGACCTGCTTTTAATTTTGATCACATAACTGGAGTTTAACATTGCCAAAATAGCTGCTAAATCTGTATTTTTCTAGTGTTTGTGGCTGCTGTCTAAGAGCTGTGGGCTCTTTTTATTTCCCCCTTTTGATTACTGGAATATTATTTCACTCTTTTAAAATATAATTTTAAATGAAGGAAAAACAATCTTGGGATGGACTGATCAATGCCCACTGGAATTTAAACACACTGATTTGTTATACTGCATGAATTTGCAGTTCTGATTATTCCTTGTATTTGCTATGAAAAGCTACCAGTAAACAATAATGAAAAATGAACTTTTCCATGTTAGAATTGTGTTGGAAAATCTGTGGTAAGAATGTTGAAATTCCTAAGTTTGTAATTGTTATTTGGGCCTCGAAAGGATCATTTTCAGGTAGTCAGACTAAAAGTGGGCAGGAACTGATTTTAAAAGCGTATTATGAGAAGAAGACATTCTAGTTTTTTACTCTGCAAAGCTAAGCCAAGTTCTTAGTTATTACTAGCTGAGAAAAAGTTATTGGAAAGTAATTGTAACAGAATTAAGAGAAAACAATTCCCCTGTAAAAAATCTCAAAATGTAGAAGAGGGAAACAACTGCTTCCCAAATGATAGCAATAGGCCATAAAGGCTTTATCTAAGGACAGTATTTTCTTGGCTTTTAAGAGAACATGAAAGATACCCTTTTTTTTTTTTTTTTTACTACTTTAAATAGCAGTTAAAATAGAGACAGTAGCAAATAGAAAACAAACCCCAAAAATTCCTATTCTTTTACCTCCACCAGTCATCTGGGTGCTCTTCAGATTCTAAAGGACATTTTTTCTGCCTTAACATCATGTTACTAAACATTAGTTCTGCTGTTTCTAATAACTCTCTTACACTTTGCTCTTTTAATAATATTTAATACATAAACAAATAGTGGTATTCACCTAAAAAAAGTGTACAATGGCCAGAAGCAGAAGTCAACTACAAGCAATGTGAAACTGGGCTTTGTGTTTCATATATCTCAGGTTATGTACATATTTAAAGTTTCACAAGACCAAGGCTTCATTTTTTTACCTGAATAAATATAATTTGCAATACTACAAAGATGAGGTGAATTTTGAAGATGGGAAGGTATTTTATGTCTTCTTTATATCTTTTGATATAAGGAAGTTAATTTAATTGCTTTAATCAAAGTAAAATACTGTCATGTAGAGTGGGATTTCTTCTGGAAATCCTAGAGAAACCTCACTCCAGAGTAATTCAGATGCTGAATTTTTCCCTCTGTGGTGATAATATTCAGTGTAGCAACAGATTAAATTTCAGGGAGAAGGAAACAGATCCGGTTGGTTTTGTTGACACTGTTATGCTCAAGCTGCAGATGCCCTGGTATATTCAGTAATACTCTGAAAGGGAATTGAATTTTCCTACCTTTTATTTTTTTTATTTTTAATATATAGGATCCTTAAACATTTGAGCACATTATACTTGCATTGCCTTGTGGGTCTGGAGGACACATGTATGGTCCTATAGGAGTCCAACCAGTCCCGGAATACTGTGGTACATGACATTTTCTCATTAAGATCATCTGTGATTTTTTTCATCTGTCTGTTTCTGCTGCCCAGTTGATAAAACTAGTTGCAACTCATTCAGTTTTCCTTCTACTATAGTTAGAGTTGACGCAGTCAGAGGACAAAGCTCCCACAGGGTATGAATGCTCTGGAATCAGCATATTAAGAGTATAATTTCAGAATGGTTGGTACCAATAATTCCCACTGAGAACAATGAAAAAGAATGTTTCCTGGTTTAATTGTCTTCTCTGATGCCTGAACAGGTTGTGAAGTCCCAATGACTTATGAAAACATAAGCTTCAGGTTCTAGCCTGGGAACATGTATAGTAAGGGATCTTGCTTCCTGCCATATGGTCATGTGAGAAGGTCTTTTAGTTTTCCTTCTATAAGCAAGGAGTAACACTAGCTTCACTAATCTCACTTCTCAGTGTCTGCCTAGACTCACAAACTCTGTATCTTTTCCTGGCAATAGGTAAAAAGGAAAACTTTTTCAGGTTATTACTGAAAATATAAATATAACAATTCTGTTACAAAACTGACAGCTTTTCTCAAAGTGTTGTACTAATCACTTGACAATGAGTAGTCAAAGGGCTGCTGTGGTCTTGCTTCTTTTAAACAAACTTCTATTTTCTCCTTTTTTTCTTTCAAGAAAGGGTGAGGAGAAGGTAGCTCTTACCCCTCTGTTGGGAGTTGTGTCTCTCACTGAATACTGGAGCTTTAACACCATGATTGTGATTTGGTGGTGGTGGCAATTCCCTTCTTGAGGCACCTCCCGTGCCCTTCAGTCACCTTTTTGTAGCAGTAAACTTCTCTGTGGTTCAAATGAGTTCATTCATCCCTGACATTTGCACAAAGACACTCTGGAAATGTACTGTTTAAAGCCTTCCTTCCTTGGTGTTTCAGAAATAAAGGTGTAAACTTCCTTTAGTGGTCTGAGAAGAAAAAAAATTTCCTTTGCTCTTCCAGGAAGAAGTGAAAGGCCAGCCTCTGAGCTGTGTGCGTACCCCCAGAGAGCCCTTATGCCAGGAGAGGTGCGAAATCATGGGGATAATATTGCTGTCTTCCTCTCTGCATCTGAGGATAGTGAGGCCACCAAGGCATGTTGTGCTGACACCTTGCTGCTACAGTCGCCAGAGGGAGGGTGTGATGTTACCAATGTGTCCTGCATCACACCTTCATCTGAAAGTTTTGTCAGGTCTCCTATAGATTTATGACACTTCCATGCCTTCTCCTATTGCCCAGCTGATCAAGGTGGAAAGCAAACAAGGAGTCTAAAAAGCACACTGTATGGTAAATGTATTCTGAAGGGTATTGTGAAGGGCTGGGGTCTGGAGATTCAGCATAAAGAGCAAGAGGAGAGCTGGCTGGATCTTATTTGCATTTCCATTAAATGTGGTTTTTCATTCTCCTGTAAATGCTTTGTTGAGGGGTGCCCATTTGAAGGAAGGAGTGAAGAAGAGCACTTTTGAAGGTCAGATTCCTTGTCTCTCAAGGGCATAAAATTCCAATTCTCTAAGCCAAAGTTGGGGGGTTTCTTTATTCTGCAAGTCAACAATTTTGCAAAATGCAAGCCTGTGAAGGCTCTCAAAAGATGGGCTTTTCACTCCATTACAGAATGAAAACTAGTTTGAAAGCTTATGAACTGGAATTGCTGGTCTCCAGGTAGTAGTACATGATGAACATTTCCCTTACAGAAAATCAGATAAATACTCCAGAACATTGCAATAGTAATCCCAAGTAGAGCTGTAAAACCAATGTACAGTGGATGTGTTGGAGCAGAATGGTGACAAACTGCAGTAGTTTAAGGGAAGCATCTGTGCGCGTGGTGGTGTGGAGTACAGATACAGACGGCATGTCACATGCGAGTGGTACCTCTCGTTGGAGCATGTCTCTGTAAAGCAATAGGAAAGAGCTGAGCTTTTTGAAGCATGGGATGTAACAACATCTGCCCTTCAAAATGACAGTAATGCATCAGGTAAATGGAGGTGAGCTTCAGCTTCATGCTGCATCTGACATAATTAAAGGTGATGAAAAAGTACTGCTGTTGTAATGGGGAAAAATGGTTTAATACATCTATCACAAAGAGTGCCATTGTAAGAAGAGCAGAAAAAGAAATAAAGATGCACTAGATTTGTACCAGCACCAGGATTCCCCAGTACTAAATCCGCAGCTTTCATCAGACGCTTGGTAGCCTTTCTGCAAAATTACTTATCTCTGGGCATGTTTAAAATGTTATGCTACGCTTCCATGGACTATGTCAGGTTGCATCTTGTTGCAGGGGACAAATCATGTGCAATGGCTTAGTCCTCCAACTTCTGCTCTTAGATGAAATCTTTGTGTAACTGTCAGGACAGTATAAGAAGTGACAGATCAGTTCAGGAGACAAAGGTGTTGTATTAGGTATTAGGCTCCTACCCTGTGCTTATATCTCATAGCTTCCTCTCCAGACTCTGTAAGAAAATAGTTGGAATAAAACAAGGTCTGTTTCAAAATCGCAAATGGAGTCAAATAAGAATAATAAAATAGGACTGACACAAGTAACAGAGTTTTGTGAGGAGACTGTGAATCATGCAACAACAATGACAACAAAACCAAATAATAGGGGAAAAAAAAATCAGGCCAGGCAAATGACTGCACAGCTTGCAATTAAGATAGAATAAGTGCTTTAAGACCTATAAGAAACTCATTTAAATATTTAAGCTGAGAAAGAACCAAGGCATGCACCAGAGTTTTAGTTGCCTCAATCTTTAACCAAGCACAGATTTTAAAGATGTTCAATAAAAGGAATTGACAGGTCTTTACAATACAGTTAATATGGGAATGAAATAACAAATCAGAGTAAAAGGTTACATCCAATTGCTATGCTGTGGCAGAAGAAATATTATTCAGGAAAAAGAAAGAAAATAAATAAATAAATAAATAAATAAATAAATGGCAAGGAGGCAAGTTAAGAGACAGATCCTGTATAAATCTTATGTCTTATCAGTGTTATTAGAGATAAAAGATTAACAAATATGCAGTGGGAGATGTCACTGAAGCAATGTGAAACATGAGGAAAAGGATCCTTGAACAAATAGAGGGGTAACACCTGCTAACTGGACATTTTAATGTAAAGCATAGCAGATCCTCTATGAACACAGAAAGACTTCCACCTCGCTACCATGTGAAATGCTTGGCCCGGTGCTGTGGCTGACATGCCCTGGGACAAGCAAACCTTGGCACCTTTCTGTCCAGAAGGGAAGGACTTAATATTACCTAGTGAATCAGCTCAGCTATTGGCAGCTTTTGCATCCTTCTCAAGTGGAAAACTGCCAAAGATGACTTGCTGAATGGTCCCTGGTCCTCCCCACTTCCCCAAACTTCAGACACGGGTAAGCCTGTGATGTCCTGGATTCCTTTGGAATTATTGGGTCCCTCCTGATGGATGGCCAATGCCATAAAGAACTATGGTGTATCAGAGCTTAGGCAATGGCATGAATGACTCATTGTTGCAAGCAGAGGGTTTCTTGGCTGAAACTGCTCTTGAGAGGGCAAGAGTCTCACAAGAACAGTTGGCCATGTGCTGCAGAGAGAGACCTGCCAGCGAGCAGGGCTTGGATGTTAAGGTCTCTAGGGTGGCATATCTGGGAATTCCTGAAAGTGAATAACAGTCTTTGCTGATGCTTTAGTTTTTATTGCATTCAGGAAAATGGGCCTTGGGTGAAATTTTTCCTATGGTTTTTGGGGGCGGGGTAAGTAAACAGGTTTATTTTAAGATTATGCCAAGAGTACAATTGACTTACACTGCTGATTTCTTATGCAAATAGAAACAGCTCTGCAAGGCTTTGAAACTTTGGCTAATCATTCAGCCAAAATTGCCACTGTGTTTTAATAATCAAGACATCTATTGATGATTATGTTCTGGATTCACTAATCCAATCACAAATGCCTTTTCTCTGTAGTTTCTTTGTACTCATATTTCTTATTCTATTTTTTTTAATATAAAAATAATTAGAAAAATCTCAATAAATAGATTACAGGAACAGAGAGGATTTCCATTACCATGCAAGTTCTTCCCCTTTCAGCATTTGCATGATAATCATTTAATAGCAAAATACAATTAGGGTAACTAGGGAAAAATGTATGGCTTTGTGTTATGTGATATCACCTTCATTTGCCAATACTATGAGCGCACAAATGACCCACAAAGCTGATTTCATTTGAAAATCCAGATTGGACACTGGTGCAGATGTTATATTAGAACTTTTTGTGAACAGAAATGCATTCTTAGAACTGTTTCAGACTCTTTTTCTCTTCAAAAGGGAGAGATGAACTGAGATCAGCTGTTTTATTTTTTACTTTTCCTAGTAATTTTACAGACAGGATTATATGTAATCCAGTTTTCTGGAAAGAACTAGTTCATGCTCAGCAATTTAAAAGTTCACTATTTCTTTCCCTTCCAAAACTGCTGGGGTGCTTTCTGCACATAGCTCTCTGCTCTCACCTCTTCTGATGCTGTGGGCGCTGCCTTCTCCTGTCTGAGTCTTCTGGATTCCAGCTGCTGTAGCATTATGGATACCTTCTCCTGATCCTTTCAGCTTGGTAGAGGAGGCGTTATCACTTGAAAAGGCAAAGACCTGATCAGAAGAATGTGTTGTTCCAACTCTTATTGTTCAGATACAGAGGACATCTGCCAGGTAATTGAGGATATGATAGTAATGAACTGGAAACAGCAGAAATGAGTAATTGCTGCCATGTCTGCCCCACCTCATTATCTACTCCCATCTCCCTTCCAAACTATCACCTATATATCTACCATGTTCCTGCTGCACACAAAGTTCATCCCTGTGTTCCCACCATTTCCATCCTCCCATCTACTGCTTTTGAATTTATACTATTCAAGACACATGAGGAGATCTTCTGGTCTTTTCCAGATAAGTGACACGCCTGCTGTGCTGCAGATGTAGAAAAGTGAAGATTGTTACACCCTTGTCACATCCAACACAGGGCTGTCATTCCCTTTTTGCTTATTTCTATTTTTTTCCCCTACACTGCTGAAACCCTTTTCCAGAGGGATACTATTTTGCAAAAATTTAGTCTCATGAGCCGTATTTCTCAACTGGGAAACTTTCAGCTATATTCATGTGATAAGATTATTTATAAGAACTTTAACAAGTACTATTCATTTCACAGATTATGACTGCAGCCTCCACACAGTGGATAGTGTTGGCATGGGAAAAATAATTCACTCAGAAGGCTCAAGAACTAATCTGTCATATTTACAGGGAACAACTTAGTAAAGAGGTTTCTGGAAGGCTAAAGTTAACATTTTTGTGTGCAGATGATGTGAAGTGTTGGTGGCAGTGGTGAGAATGAGGTTGGACACGAGAAAAAAGCTCAGCTTTTTTCACTTTGCTTTAGTGACAGTCTTATTAGCAGTGTGGGACTTCACTTTTTAGCAAAGAAGTTTATGGTTTGTGGGAAGTAATAGGCAATATTCTAGTCATACAAGTGCTGGGTTGCCAAAGGACTTGGATTCTAGCAGCCCTCTCTTTTCTCACGCCTGTAAAGGAAGATGTGCTCTGCATTATGCAAGGGTGTTTTCAACCTCCTGCAAAGCCATCCCACTTCCTCTAGTATTGTTGAAAGATGAATACCGCTGGTGAAACAAAAGTGTGTTGTTTGCCCTCTGCTGTCCTGGAAAGCACTGCTGGGTCTCAGCTCTTGTCATTAGGGACCAGAGCATCCTTGTAACTCTGCTTCACTCCTTTTCTGCAATGCAGTAGCCCACCACCTGTCATCATCCTTCATGCTTTCCACCCTCACTTCCTGCTGCCATTCGTGGGAAACACTTGGGTTCCAGGGCCAAGCTGCTGGACCTGCTGCTCCTCCTCCCGTGAGGCAGTGCAGAGGCAGGGTTGCAACAGCAGCACTGGCCAGATCAGAGGTTTCCCCCTGTCCCTGCTGAGCTCCCAGGGAATCATGCAATTGCCCACATACTTGTGGGCAAAGAAGGCAGCAAGGTAAGTACGGGGAATTGCAGTGGTGACTCCCTCTTCTGCCACATCCCACAGCTCCCAGGCTTCCCAGCTCCAGGCTGTTGCAGGGCATTGGGCAGTACAGCAAGCGAGGGATAATTTTTCTCCTCAGAGAACATGTGCAGAGGTTGATGGCAGTAGTTTAATGCTTATTATTTTTTGCCTACAACTGCAGTGGGTAATATTCAAAAGGAAAATGTGACCCATAACTTCTTGTTGCTTTCATTCACTCTCATTTTAAGGTACGAGTATTTGTGTGCCAGTTCCATCAATTAAATAGCAACCAATCCAAGTACATTTACAGTCTGCCTTTAAAATGCCATTTCTATATTGTACTTACCAATTAGGCATGAGCAGATTAATGGGATGCATTGTTCTCTTGGGTTAACTCCACTATATTGTCATTAGGTGGATATGCCTTCATGAATCCAAGTCTTTCCGTGAAAGGAAAAGAAAGTGCATGCTCAAAAAGTAGGGCAATTTCTACCAAGCAGAGTCAGCTGAGAGGAAAAAAGAAGAGTCCCCTCCCTCCCACTTTTTTATTTCACTTGTTGTTTAATTGTTTCTTCAACCAAGTGGTTTAGTGATTTCACATATATTTAATTAACAGAGAAATGGATAGGGTGCACTGAAAAACAAGAAAGGAAGATCAGATAGACAAATGGTTCCTCTAAGTTCACAGTTCTTAAAACAGATGTTCACCTCTGCTGGCTATGGTATATCATTATCTCCAGGAATGCTGAAGAGAAAGCAAAATCTTTCATTACTTGTAGGAAAATTAGAGCAGTCTTACAGGACTAAACTGATACACCAGCCCATTCAATCAGATCCCATCTCGCTGCTGTTGTATTACTCGCAGTACAAGGAATGTGTGTGTTTGGAGAGACTGAGACTGCAGATAAACATTGCAGTTGTCTGTGCAATAAGGGACTATGGAGATGTGGTGATAAGGTGGTGTCTAAAGCAGAAGCAACCAAATGGGTGGGAGGCCGGGACAATTCCTTTCTTACTTATTTGGTGCAAAGGCAAGGTAGTGCTCATCTCTTGGACCTCTTACTTGTTTTTTAAACATGGTCAGCTTATTCTTGGAGTTGGGATGCTTGCTGACTGACTGGCTATTCCCTATAGCTGCCTGAGCATCCTTAGTGAAGGGTTATGTAGTGTGTACAGTGCAAAAGGATATTGCCTCTTTCTTTCTTTTCTCTATTTTTACTATACATTCTAGACATAATTAAGTAAAATGTCAATCCAGTGCTAAGCAGTCTTCATCTCTCCTGCCACGAAAAATCAATAATTATGGAAATTCCTCCTGTCCTGGAAAGAAAGACAAAAACCCGGGAGAAGTCTGACCATGCAGTCAAATGCATGTGCAAATTCCTGCACAGACCTGCCTGTGCAGACTGGCCACACTGCCTAACTCCCTGGGCCTTGCATCTGGTTTTCCCCACCTGTGGGGCAAGAAATGCTATATTCTTCTGTTAGAGCGGTTGTGACAGCAACCAGTAAAGAGTCCCTTGGAAAATGTGCCCTGAACACTTTGATTACCAGTGCCCCAGATTTAGCTTCCTTTGTGATTATGCTTTATTGCTCTTACTGTCTTCACTAAATTTTAATCACAGTTGAGTATTTCCAATCCGGCTGCCATTTCTGACTTAAAGTGTATTAAAAGAGTATTCAGATTCCCAGATAACAAAAGTGTGGGGATTTGCTGGACAGGAGGCACTAGAGGGAGATCCCTTCTGCTTCCCCTCTAGCGCTCCCTCCCCCCCTTGCATCAGAGCCCTGGTAGTGGAAAAGAAATGTTGAAATCAATATAAGAATAAATTGCCACGTGGTCCTTATTGTGGAGGCAAGGTTTCTACAGAAAATCCTTGTAATCAGAAAAGAGGGAAGATGAGATTAAACTGATTAAACTGAGAAAGTCAAAAAAGGACAACTTGAAAGATTAGCTCGAGGACGACTGAAAAGCATAATCCTCCATGCATGTTAAGTAGAACAGTGCCTTTCTGTTATCAGCCCCTTCATCTGGTGACCTTCTGTTGCATTAGCACAGAGCTACTTGATCCAAGGCAAATAGTGAAAATTGAAAAGCCAGAATGCCAGTGATTACAACAGGTATCAATATTACTGCAGTAATGGTTTGTTATCATTAGGGAGCTCCGTCAGAACTCATTCTGGAAGCAAAAGGAACAGAAAATAACAAGTCATTACACTTATGGTAGGCAATAGAAGAAAAGACCTTGTGTTACAATGGAAAAGCTTTTTTCATCTGCTTCCACCTCTAAAATTACAGCGTCAGAACAGGAAAAGAGATGGGGGAAGCAATACGGGAAGCTCATCTGTGCTCTTTTCTTAGGGAACAATTGAGACTCAGTGGGTCGTACACCGCCGGAGTGCGCTAACCTTTTCTTCTGGAGTGAGAGGAAACAAAAGGCCTGTGTCAGTTTTACTGGTTTAATGACTTTTTTGCTTCACACACCCAACTTTATAGCAAATTCATTCCCTTGCACTCCCAGGAGCAGCACCAAGGCTGGCTCCTCTGCAGCCCATCCAGCAGCCTGACAGCTCCGTGTTGCAGAGCTGCATGTCTGAGCCTGGCATGGTGCTGTTCAGGGGCAGCATCTACTCTCTGCTGCTTCAGACATATAGGAAGGTCTGGAAGCAAAAAGCAAGTCTGCTCTAGCCATGGGTTGTTGAGCTAAGATACATCACATATCCCATCTTAACTAATAAAGGAAGACTATCCCATTTTAACTAATAAAGAAAAGCTGTTTCTGACTAGACTCACATTTTGTGCTTTGGAAATGTGCTTAGCACAACATTGGCATAAAAACACTTTCAGAGGATGATTTCATTGACTTTTTTTTTAAGTTGGCAGAGGCCACAAAAGCTAGGGAATATAGAGTGGCACAAATTTGTGACTGTGTACTTCACCAGTTAAATTTGCTATAATGTTTCACAGTTGTGCCTGTTTTGTACTTTTCTCTGTTCCCCCCAAATTCTGTATTTTTCCCCCACTGTTGTCCCAAAAATGTATTATACTCAGGCACTCCTGTTTTTGTCAAAAACCTGAAAGTCCACAGTGGTATTCCTCTTTGTTGTAATGTTGCTGATGTTAATGGAGAAACATGACTCTTAGCCATTTAAACGTTTTGACTGAATCCTAGACTTGTCACTGAGTTGCTGTTTCGTTTTTTTCAACCTGCTGCAACTCAGTGCTGCTGTTTCCCCTGCTGCCTTTTGTTGGTCTCTCTAAGTGAAGCAGCATGTCTGTGTAGGTCAGAATTGATTTTTACTAGACATTTGGCAAGGGCTTCTGAGAATATGACTTCAGCTGGAAATGGACAAAAATACTGTGGTCAATAGACATTAATGGGAAAAAGAAAGATAAAATATATTTTCAGATAATTTGTCATAACTTAAAAAACACAAAATATCATTTCACATTAAAAAACCCACAAAGCATTAGTATAACAGAATCAAGCTGAAACATTTTGAGAAATCTTGGGGAAAAAAAGGCCCTGCTATTTTTGAAGTTTAATTCAGCTCCAGGATCCAAAGAACAGACCAATTTCTGGCAAGGCCCATTATTACTCATTTGCACTAATGTGAGTAAGGGGAACTGATTGGTATAGTCTTACTTTGCCTTTCTTTACCAGAGAATTAAGGATCCCACAACAGTTTTGCTCCCAAAAAGCTTTTGCCCTTCTGTCAGGACAACCTAGTTTAGGCAGAAAGAAGCAGTAGTGTTGCCTTGGGAGAGTTCTACTTCTACCACGCCTGAATTTGTCCTCAGTTGCTTAAGTCTCAATGAAAAGAGGTTTTCAGTTCAGGATGTAAAGGGATTCATTAGATCTCATTCCCAGAAATGTCCACCTGATTGAGAAAGAGTCCCCTCAGGGGTAATGCTCATAAGCAGGCAGCGGCTGAGGAGCTGAAAAATGACCCATTTTGAAGTTTATCTAATTAGCTTCAAATGTATAAGTTAGGTGTTTTGCTAGATGGATTAGTGTAATTATCT
Source organism: Myiotriccus ornatus (assembly GCA_036023395.1). Lineage (NCBI taxonomy): Eukaryota > Metazoa > Chordata > Aves > Passeriformes > Tyrannidae > Myiotriccus > Myiotriccus ornatus. Next base: position 54,585,632 of record JAYRBT010000114.1, read on the forward strand.
TTGCGCACCTACTCATGCTAGGAATGTCAGAAAACCAGAGAACAGAGGAGCTGAGAAAAAAATCTCAGTGGCTCAGCCTGTTGACCACCCTGACACACAAATAGTTGTGCTGCAGAGGAAGGAGAGAAGGCTGGGAAAAACACAAGGTGAGAGTAACTGCTTCAAAGACAAAATATTGACAGGTGTCCTACAAATAAACTGAGAGGGATCCACCTTGGCCCAAACTGCCTACACATAAGTACTACAGAAAAATCATCCCATGTGTATGCAATCACTGCATAAAGGCAGTATCCTTATTGTCACACCATCAGTTAGATCTGAGGTATTTATTGTAAGCTCTGTATCTTTAGTTTTGCCTCTGTCACTGAGCCATCTTTAAAATGAATGAAAGGATTTTTTTTAATCTCAAAAGTGTTTCTTCTGATGGGGAATGGATTACTATTTTATTGTTTGGTTACAAGGGGTTTTTTTTCTGATCTGTTGATAAAGTAGATCCCACACATCTCCTGAGATCTGTTATAAACTCCCCTGAAAGACGGTAAATAGCTATGAAATAGCTTTTCCCAAGATGGACTTGCTGTTATTAAAAAAAAAAAAAAAAGAGAAGAAAGAAAAAAAAAAGAAGAAAAAAAAGTAAAGAAAAATGGAAGTGGGGAAGTGGGGTCAGCTTTTGTATTCCTAAGCTTGTTTTTGTTACAGTTTATTGTTTAGGTACACATCTGCTACAATATATATCAGGACATTGGAGAAAAGAAAAGCACTGCCAAGTAAACCTGAGAACTATCAAGGACCTTACAATCATTTTTTACTAGTGAATACTAGTGAATGTTGTGCGGTTTGTTCCACTTACAGAAATCACATTGCAAATCTGGGGCTGATGGCCAGACTGCCTCAGTGCCACACAAAATTCAGTGGCAGCTGGAGTTACCCAGCTTGTTGAATGCCTTCTTTGCTCCTAACTCACACTGTCTCCATGCCCCCATTCTGTAAGATTATTTGAGTTTCTGGCATTTCTAAGTGTATCAAGTGTACAACATTAATTTCCCCAGCATCTCATTGACTTTTTAGTAGATATTGCTGTGATCCTTCCAGAACAACTCCTCTGTTCAAAGTATTGTAAATGTGTTTCATCACTGGAATGACCCGGTTTCCAGTAGGGTTGAGCACCATTGGTAACCATCAGTCACCAGGTGATCAGCATCCCCTCTGCCTTTTGATTCACCGGGGGATTTGAGTCATGCCCTTAGATGTTAAACCCAGGATGAAAACACCCTTGAGGGTGTTCAAAACATCTTAGTTTTCCAAGAAAGGTGGTGGTGGTGGGGGGTGAGTTGGAAAAGCCTATTTTACAAAAAATTAAATTTTTCATGTGAAAACTGACAATTTTTTTTTTTTTTTCATGAAAGAGTATCTAAGGTCTAACCATGAAACAGAGATCTTAACTGGGCCAAACCACTTTATTGGTTTGTGAAATTTATCTGATATAATTCAATGTATCATTAATAACTGAACAAGTCACTTTTAGCATTACAACTTCCTGTTACGTTTCCATTATGCAAAATTGAAAGAATCCAAATCAGGACACAATGTTTTTATTTTGATAAAATTGAATGGTTGTGACATACCTGTAAATCACATTATTTCTTGCAATGTTTTCTGTTTGGAATTTGGAATGAAAACATACCCCAGAATGTGTCAATTTCAGATAGTTTTAAACTTTCAAGCGCGGACCAGCTTTCTCTGCCTGCTTATGCTAAAGTTATTTTACAGGTATGTGAACTTTCCCTTTGTTAATTTTTTCTTGCTGCTTTAAAGGCAAACATTTGTCCTTGAGTCACAGCAGAGGGCAATCAAATGGATTGGAGACCGACATTCTGCCCATAGCCTTTATTTTTGGCAGAGCAGAGAAAGTAGAGGGAGATGTGTTCTGACGTCTGTGGCATGTGGTGGCTAGTGAACTTGCAACTTCACAGCTACGTTCCTTCCTCATACCGGCTCCTCTGCTGTCAGTTCCTCTCTGCATCCCAGAAAAGTAACTACTGGCACCTGGAAAAGGAGGGCTCGTCCTGGCTACAGAAGGACATTTGTTCTGAAGGAATGGATTGGTATAAACATTTTTGTGTGCACACTGATGAGAGAAAAACTCGGAAAGAGAGACCCCAAGAGGCAAAGGGAGAAGAAAGTAGCTAGGAATTAAGTGGCTGGAAAGAAAAAAAGAAATCCAGACTCTGCAATTATATGTGCCTTTTAAGCCTGTGAGAAATTTCTGGGAGGCAACATGAAAAAGAGTTAGAAGGTCAACACCAAAAAGCAGACTGCTTGCACTGCCAGCTCGTGGCTTAAGGCCAGTTTCCTATCTAGCTGTCACTGCCATTATGCCCTGCAGGATACCTTAACTCTTATACATCTGCATGGGTTTTAGCACCCTCCTGGTTAAATTCCTTTATTCCTCACAGGTTCTGGTTCAGAACATGATCTTGATTTTGGAAATTAATGAGAATTAATTTTTAGTGAGCTTTCAGACATCTATTTAGCATTATTTATATAATCTATTTAAGACATTATGAAAATCATTTCAGCATCTGCCTATTTGAACATGAATGTGGCATTTTAAGAGCCTTGCCTGTTGGTGTGCTATGTTTATCGTCAACACATAAGCTCTTTGACTAAACACTAACAAACATGGTTGTAGCAATAAACAGGATATGAAAAAAAGGTAATTGCTGGGGAAGCAGCATCAAGCCAAGGGTAAGGTGATGAGTTCATGTTCTAGACACATTCACGTTTTTGGACAACAACCAGGTGCTTTTTAGGGCAGGTGGGCACAGACAGGATATACTTGGTATGTCCTGATGTTTTTCTTGATGCACAGGCAACTCACCAAAGTCAGGACATCTCTTCATTACATGTGTTATTACTTATAATCAGTTAGCACATTGTACCCTCTGAGAGCTGACCTTCATAATCAAACAAGCTGAATTCATATAGATTTTTGTTTGACTTGCTGCAGATAGATCATAAAAGACCAGCCCTTACGAGCAATTGAGTCCTCTGTTAGTACTGCCATTTGTAGCCTTTCATACCTCCTAAGCCTTGTCCCTGCTACTCTAGCAGGAAACTTGCTTGAGAACCACTTTCCTCATTTACTCCGTATATCTCCTTAAGCCTAGGCTATTTCTCTTTTATCTGATACTTTCACCAAGATACATAGGTGTGTGTTTCTTCTATTTTCAGCCATTTGCAGGTGGAGCACCTGTTTGCTCGAAGCCTTCAGAACAGGCACTTGAGTCTGGATTTTTCACATTTCAGGTGACAGTGAGAAGTATGGCCCTGAGGGTACTGCACTGGTGGTGACTGACTGTGTTCCGGGCTGGAGTCCCAGGAGCTCTGGGCACCTCCTTGCCTGCTCTCTATCCCTGATAGCAGGAAAAGTCAATCTGGCTTTTCAAGGACTTTTCCCAAGTCTCAGCTCTTCTACTACTCCTTGTACCTCTCATTTGAGGAGCAACCTGGTTTTGGTCCTGTTAGGATTGCCTATGTTTTTGAGAAGTTTTGTGTGAGCTGTCTGTGTCATAGAAGCTGCAGGTGGATGCACACTGTCAGCAGGAGCTGTGCCAGACCCTTCCTCATGCAGCACAAGAGCAGTAGTACTTACGCTGTGGGAATTAGTATTATTGTCAGTCCCTCCTTGTTTAACTTAGTTTGAAATGCGCTTGGTAAAACTAGGAGAACGGCCTACTAGTTAACTGCAATTTGGCTGAATGTCATGTAGTGCCTTTGGGTCTGTGAAAATTTGCAGTGATTAAACCACCTTCTTAAGAAACCTGTTTTGCTGAGCATTTTGAATCTGTGTTTTTAATGTCACTTTGGTGTACAGTATGAGTACAGGGCACAAGAGACAGTTAGTGTTGTGCTTTGAAACCAATGACTTACATACATGGAAAATATTAAATGATGGGCTACTGGCTCCTAGGTCCATGATAGGCCTAGCAAAGGTGGGGCATGCAAAATACTTATTGCCATAATTGATGAGAATGATTCCAAGAGAACCCACAGACAACTACACCTACCAAACCAAGTAGATTTTACTTACTGCATGTCAATGTCTGCACTGACTCGGAGCTGAGGATTAATGATCCTTTGCTACTAAAAACCCTGAAAATATTAAACAGTTGGAGCCTTGGAGGGAATGCAAGTAGTAATTACTGATCTTCGGGCTGGCAGGCTTTCCCTCCTTGTGTCTTTGTTTGCTGGTCTCAGTGATGGCTTGTAGTCTGGAGGCAGATTTTGCCTGGTCGTTACCAAACTCTAAAATATGTGAGATCATCTGCATTTTTGAAGGAATACATGATTTGAACCACTCTGCAGGTCCCTTAGCCATTGTGTGTCATGCACGCCCACATTTTGCAGCCACAAAAACAACAAGAAGGCCTGGCAGAACTGGTGCTGCTTCACTGTCCCTTTTAACAGATCTCATTAAAATTACCAAGATTATATAAATAAAAAATAGAAGCCTCAGTAAAATTTTCTTGCAAAACTCTGAAAAATCGACCTAAATGATTCTAGGCTGGACTTCTTCTGATGTAATATTAAGTAGTTCATTGGATGTTTATGGATTTGCGGTGTTGGAGTTGATGATCTACAGAGGTCCATTCCAACCCTAACAGTTCTGTGACTCTGTGATTTATTAATGGCTGAAGATATGCTAGAAAACTGCACATCTTCATACCAATTGTTGCTGCAGTTTTTATCCTCATACTCTACAAAGTAAGTCCTTGTAGTTGTTGCCCTGGATAAAGCTGCAACTTTACATGAAGTGCTGGCAAAACATGTAATGATCAGCAGGTATTTACAGATGTTTACAAATGAGTAAGTGCAAAAATAATGGGTTTGCTGCAGCTGTTGTTACTGCTGTGTGCAAATGTGACCAGGAACCCTAGTTCTGAACTGAGCCCTGCTCTGTTATCTCAATAAAAAGATGGTTTGAATGCTCTGTTGGTCAGAGACCAAGTTTTATATTATCTGTTCTGGAGAAACACGTGAGTGTAAATAAAGGCAAATCCATTGTTTACCCACAGCTACTGTATATGCCTTTCATGCTGCAAGCTGGATAAGCATGTGCCATTCACTGTCAGCATAGGTCTGTCTGGACTGAAAAATGTTCTGTCACATGCAGATGTAGCCGGGGAGAACCTTTTGTTTGTACAAGAATCTTACTGACGCTAATTAAGTATTTACTTTATTGGGTAAGCAGACAACTCATGACTACCTGCATGCACCCAGATTTAAACAAATAGCTGATTACAAACCTCTTATGTTCTGAAAGACTGAGAGGGAATTCCTATTTTAGCCCTGCTGAAATGACAGAGGTAGGCAATTCAAGTAATGGCCTGTTAGTCGGTTATTAAATATTACTCTTCAGCAAAATTGCTAATGATGATGGTCTTCTATGCTACCTTTAGAAGAGTGCATAGTATATTCTGAAGAGAGATTATCTTGGATACAGAAGGCCACTAGCTTGAATACTGTCCAAATCAACCAATTATCTGTGACAATCAATGAGCTCTGCCAGGCCACACAGAGATTAGTTGCTATATAAAGTTCCTACTTTAAATTAAATGGCTAATGGTAGAAAGGTGAAATTGCTCAGGGGATGAGACTTTTTTAGAGGAAGGATAAACTTTTAGCACAGGTGGACTGCCTCCTGTGGTTATAAGGACCATGGTTCTCAGCAAGTATCTTCAGCATCCTTTAAAAGCTGTTCATAAAAACTGTCCAGGCATAGCTAATCTAAAATCCTTCAACCCATATAGTGGTGGCCAGGTATATGCTCCTGTGTGGAAGGAGGTAAGTAAGTGGTATGACAGAAGTTGTTTCTGTTGAGTGAGATAAGCAGTAGGGCTGACACCTGATGACATATTGTTCTGGTTTTGGCTGGGATAGAGTTAATTTTCTTCACAGTGGCTAGTATGGGGTATGTTTTGGATTTGTGCTGAACACAGGTTTGATAATAAAACAAGGATGTTTCTGTTACTGCTGAGCAGGGCCTACACAGAGCCAAGGCCTTTTTTTGCTCTTACTGCCACAGTGGTGAGGAGACTGGGGGTACATGGGAGGCTGGGAGGAGATAGAACCAGGACAGCTGACCCAAACTGATCAAAGAGATATTCCATACCGTATGACCCCATGCTCAATATATAAAGTGGGGGGAAGAGGGAGGAAATGGGGGCTGTTTGGAGTGATGGTATTTGTCTTCCCAAGTAACTGTTATGCATGATGGGGGCCTGCTCTCCTGGAGATGGCTGAACACCTTCCTGCCCATGGGAAGCAGTGAACTAATTACTTGTGTTGCTTTTCTTGTGTGTGTGGCATTTGCTTTCACTATTAAACTGTCTTTATCTTAACCCATGAGTTTTCTCAGCTTTTGCCTTCTGATTTTCTCCCTGATCCTGCTGGCTGGGGAGTGAGTGTCTGTGTGGGACTTGGTGGCTGTCTGGGGTTAAAACATGACACACATTCAAAACAGAGGTGAAAGTGAGAAGCACATCTAGTCCTTGACACATAACAAAATAATAAACTACTGGTCAAACACGGGAGCTTTAGCTATGATTGCTGGAAACCTTTACCACTCTCCCTGCAAACAAAGCACCGTGAGCAGATATTGGCAAAAGGAATACTTATGCTCTGTGCAATACTAGAGAAATGTTGTTCTGTGACAGTCATACAAGGAATGAAATTTTGACTCATTGCATCTTCAGAAGAGTAAAAAAAAGTGTCTAGGCAGAGAAAGGTTACCATGAAGAGACAAGCCAAACAAATACAAGGTTCCTCTCAGAAGAGCTTGCACCTGCATCAGAAAGTCCTCGTTCGGAGTGTTCGGCCTCTGCAGGTGACATATGGTACTGTCACTCCTGCTGCTACCCAAACTAAGAGAGAGGGAAGAAAAAAATTTACAGGAAGAAGATGCTGCCTTTGCCAGGAAGAGGTTCAGGAGGGAAGAGGAGGAGAAAGAGTAGGGGTAACCATGAGCACCAGACATGGGCCAGCTTCTCCTGCCCCTCAGTCAGCTGTCACTAGGCTTCATAAATCCTGTGCCCTAAACCTCCTCCACCTCCTGTGCCCAGTCACCAGCAAGCAGTGAGTTTTGCCAAGGCTGTGAAATATGGGCTTAAATCACACGGCCAATCTCTCATTGAATGTAAATGTGAGTGACTCCATTGCTTTCACTGGAGCTGGCTAAGGTTCTTGCCCTCAGTTTTCAAGATGCTTTTAAGTATTGGATATAAACAACCTGCCACCATGGATACACTTTGGTTTAGAGAGGATTTTTCACTGCTCCAACATACCTATTAATTGCAGTAATGTTTTGCTGCACTCCTTTGGATTAAAATGCTATTTCTAAGTGTCAGTTAATGGGTTTTAGTGAAAGTGATTTCTTAAACATTATGTACTCAGTTTAAATCTAACAGGGTAACTAAACATTAAAGTAACAGGGGGGAAAATCTATATTGCTCTAATTTGTATTGTATGTTCTTTTCACCAAGTATAATTGCTATTGACTGCCTAAAGCAGCATTCTCCAAATCATGAATAACCAGAAAAAAAAAAGTTGCAATTGTATGTAAAAAGCAGAGTCATACCTCACTAGCATAAACATGGGATGAATGAACAGATAAGAGTTATGCAATTTGATGCTCTACATTAATTGTTTTTTCTCCCTCTCTTAGTTAGGGCCATTAATGACTATGCAGCTCCCAGTGGTGTCAGGAGATGCTGAGCATAACAGATGCATGCATATTCTGTTGGTAATGCCACTATATGGAGGCTAAAACTAGAGTGAATAAGTGTCTGTAATTGTACAAAGGACAAGGTGATGTTGTGCTACAGGATAAAGTTTTTTTCCTCAGTGCTAGAGGATAAAATCTGTTTTCTTAATTTCAGTCCTGTGCCTCCCTTCTTAAGGCACAGCAGGTTATATTGCCACAGGCACAGGAGAGTGGTGTTCACATTGTTCTGGTGAGTTAAGGGAGGAGCTGGTGTCCAAGGTATAACTGCTATTAAGAAGACTTCAAAGAAACAAAGGCAAAAATCATATCTTCCTTCAAGTCAACAGGATTTTATCTTTATTGTTTGAAAAGGAAAGTATTTCCGGACTTATCACTAGTATGTATGACCTTGTTCTCCTTAATATTCCATCTGATATTTGATACCCATCAAGAATTTGATGTGAGAGGAAAAACTATTATCAAGAGGGTCCTCTGGATGCTTTGACCATCCTAATGAGTTAACCAAAACTTTGTTAATTCCCTATGTCTACCCAGTGTAGCTCTGCAGAAATAATGTCCTGCAGCTTCAGAAAATTCAGCAGCAGCCCGTAAAGACAGATATCAAAGCTAGGGGCCTTGATGGCCTCATCCGCCAGGTTTATCTGCCATATATTAATGAAATCTGACCAGTTATGAGGTACACACTCCCTTGTCTTCACTATCATGATCCAAAGAACTGCTCCCCATTCTGACTCTTATTCAGGGCAACAGAATGTAGACCTATGAAAGAAAACTTATTGTTAGGAGAGGAGGTATGAGCTGCTGTATGGCAGCCTTTTATTCACAAAAATACAGACTTTAATATTTTTCTGGTGTCTGTCCCTTAACTTCTTCTTTCCAAACACTAAAACCTGATATTGCATTTAATTTTCTATAGCCAAAGAACCTCTAAAGAAGAGCTATCACTTCTTTGTGTTTAACTACTTGCTTGAAAGGTGGAAATATTCATGTGCTAAGTGATTAAGTTTATGTACTATGCAATGCATTCCTTTTGTGATCTATGTTTTGCAACCTGCTTGCTCCTTCACCTGTGCCCTGCTTGTAGATCGAATCCCCCTTGGCAAGTGCAGATTTATGGGGGATAAAAGCAGAACTTCACCTTCCTCACCCTCAGCTCTTGATTCCCACTTCCCTCTCATGACATTCACAGCACACATTTTCCCAGAGTAATGCTGGAGATTATTTCTAAGCCCCTGTGCTGCATTTCAAAAACTGACAGAGAGGGAGAAGGTAAGGCATTCAGAGTGCGGGTCTTGTCCCCACCGTTAGGTCTGCTCCTTTGTGCACACCTACAATGTGGAGGGACATAGAAACGTTCTCTTTCAGTTAACATCTGGGAGACATCTTCACCAGTCTTAGGTGCTCCTTCCGATTTTTTTTACTTAGCAACCAAAACCAGTCCCCAATTCTCTCTTGAAAGTCAGCTAAACTTTAGAAGTGTTTCTCTTTTTATTGTGGCCTGTGTAGAATCCTTTTGCTGAAAATTACAGTGGTCTAAGACTCAAGCTGATTTTGGAAAAGGTAGTGCACATCTTCTCCCAGGTTAATGTCAATGTTTTTTCACACATTTTTGTGGAAAACAGTTGGACTAAATAACCTATGTCAGGCCTATCTCTTACCTTCACTAGCTGTGCCTGGCCAGTTTTCAAGGGTGGGTTTTACACCTGACTTTTGCACTGAACTCAGTGAGAAATGTTCCATCAGCCTGCACCAGCAAAAGGACAGTGACAGACAGCTGTAGAGTAATACTGTCTCATACTAGCATAGACACTTTTGCACAAACTTATCGCCTTCTCAAGTAGAAACTGAAATTTCAAGGGAGCTCTAGAGGCTTAAGTTGTTTTTTGACACTGAAGTTGGTAGATCTGAAAGCGTAGCAACTCCTTGGGGCACGACCATGTCCGTTTTGTTTAGTATTTTATCAAGCTTTCCATTCTGTAAGTAAATAAAAATAACAACGATGCTACAGTGCATTAGTGTCTGTGTGGGGAGCCCTTGGCTGGCTGCATTATGCGTGTTAGCACAGACAGCGTAGAAACTCCTCTATAAGAAGCTGTGGACAACAAAGATTGTTCAGCCAGTGGTGTGACAGGGGTGTGTAGGATTGATTCTTACAGTGCTGTTTACACTTTGCTAGCAGAGAAAGCAAACCAAAATGGCTTTAGACAGGAATTTCTTAGCAAATCTGGTACCATCTGTATTAATTGCTTTGCCTGTATTGCAGAAATATTTTTCAATATCTTCAGTCCATACTTAAATAGAATTAATATGAAGTTTTTATGGTATAAGCATGCATGCACGCATTCAAAATATCAGGAAATAAGATGGTCAAATGCATTCAGTGTAAAAAAAATCTTTGCTACAAAGCTAAAGAATATAAGACATTCAAATAACAGGTAATAATAGAAGGAGTTGATGTGTACTTTATAGGTATTTTTAGTGAATTATCGGTATTTTCCCTTATTACCCAAACATCTAGATTTAGCTGGCCTGGTTTTCACACTTTTCATCTCCTTCTTTATATACATATATATGGGACAGTCCCTGTTGAATGTCAGATGATGGGGTTATCAGCACCATTCTATTTTCACTCCACCTTTTCTCAAGCCAGTGATGAGGAAGGAAGAGTTTGCTTGCTACTTGACAAATGGTAAAGGTGGGAACAACTTTGGAAAAGGTCTTTGGATCTGAAATCTATGTGTCAGATTCGACTTTGTTAGTTAATTTCATCAGTGCTTTTAAGCTGCTGATTGCAAGGAGCTGAAACAATCCACAGAGGAGAGAATCACTCAGTCCTTTCTGCTGTGGCTTTTATATCCTTTCACCAGGCAGCTACTGGCAGGTGTTGGAGACAGGATATTAAGTTAAACGAAACTCTGGTCTGACCCCATAGGGCTGTTCTTTCAGTTTTATTTAGAGTCACATCTCAGAAGTGGAAGCATCTGTCCCTGATCCCTTACCCAGTTAAAAGAACATGTTGCAACTCACTTAAAAGCAAATGCAGTCTTAAATTACACATACAGCAGGTAAAAGTAGCCTTAGCTTAAATTAAAGGGTATGCTTTCCCAGAGGGCCAGCTGGCTCTGGTTGCCCAGAGTGAGTCTTTTCCTGTGTGGGAGATTCTTTTTTTAAGGCTGTATCTACTTAGGTCAAAATGCTTCCTGCTTCAGAGGCTGCACTAATGGAGGTGAAAAGGGAAAGATGAAATACTATACATTGCTATTACACACTATTTAAACAAATACTCTTTTTTTGGACCTATGGAGGTTTATTTTTTTGGTTGGTTGGTTGGTTTGGGGGTTATTTTGTGGGTTTTTGGGGTGGTTTTTTGGTTTTTTGTTGTTGTTGTTGTTTTTTTTTTGTTGTTGTTGTTTTTGTGGGTTTTTTTTTGTTTTGTTGGTTTTTTTGGTCTTTTATCTTTTTAAAGACTGAGCAGGCTTTTGGCAGGAGGATAATAAGGACTCCTGAAGGAATTCAACATGATGGTTTTTTATCATGCTACTAGTGTTTCAAGGGAAAGATAGGACTGTGCAAAATGCTTCCAGTTGTGGTTCACATTAACACCCATCATCTACTTGCATGTCGGGTTCCAGTGAGGAGCTACACAAGTGCTTTGTGCCAGCCAGACAAAGCTGAGGTAACTTAAATGGCAGACTACTCCATCTGTAAGAAAATGCTTAGGTAGGAGGCAGCCACCTGGACTAACGACTGTTTTTGTAACAGATTCTCTGAGAAGAAAAGGGTTTTTAAGTCATTTACAGAGTCTAGATGGACAGGGAAAGAGAAAAGAGATGAGGCAGGTGTTAGGTGAAAGCTGGACAGCATTTTCAGAATCAGAGGTCTGAGTTCAAATAGCTGCCTTTGGGTAGGTATTAGGTACCTTTGCTGGATCTTTTCCTAAAACTGCAAGACAATAATTAGAAAGGTTTTGTTGTGAGAAAGCCAACCTCAGAAACAGAAATGCCTCTCAGGATTATCATGAGTGTGCAGATCTAAATTAGCAATAATATGACCCAAAGGAGAATGCATAGTACAAATCTACCTGTTTTACCTTTCCTGCCCTCTCCCTCCTGAAAATTAATCACACATTTTGTTTCATTTTTCTATAAACTAACTTCAGAGCCTCATTCCTTACTCAGTTTGCACTTCACCTCTTGGGTGTATTTTGTTTCTGTTGTTCCATTGTGCTGGCTAAATAATGCAGGAAGACTAATAAATTCAAATATAATTTCTGATTGGTTTAGCATCAGTTTAACTATCTAGAATAATTTAGTGTTATTGGATACTTTATATGATGAGTCCATGATGTTTAGACTAGAAAATAATAAAATGCACTCAATTGATTAAGCTCTTTGTAGGAGTCTAAGAATTAGCATACTGTCTAATGGCAAATAATTTATAATTACCAAGAAGAGCTGATAAAAGGCTTCAGTGCTATTGACTGCCTGACTTGATAACCTTGATCAGCAAGCTTCAGTAAAAGAAAAGTCCTAGCTTGAACGTAACTCTGTAAAAGCCATGAGATTACTTTAACACTTTGTCTCTTGAATGGGTTGCTGCTGTTTTGACAGACAGTCCCAAAGTGCTGCCTTTGGAGACCACACATGCTCCAGATTGAGGGGCATGTTGCTAGGCTGACTGGCAACATGTTCCCAAGTGGAATTTTTCCCTGCAAGAAAAATATCTGGTTTGAAACTAAGTAGTACAGGATATGTATAAAGTAACTTACTGCAAGACTTTGGCCTGCACTTCATTAACTACACTTGTCAGAGTAGGAAGATGAGTTCTGCAGTGGTATTTGCTATACTCTGTAGACTGTAGTTGGAAACACAGTCTGGTTGCTTTCACACATTTCGCTGAAGTGACAGCTGTTTGAGCCAAATTTAAGGTTAGAGATAACTTGCAGAAATGTAGGAATGAGTAGATCACAGATTTTGGGGGTAGACCTGTGGACACTTGTTATTTTTTGAACTGGAGGAAGGTGAATAAGTGAGACTTTCATGGAAAGGGAAAGGTACTGCATGAAAACTGAAAAACCCTGATGTGCCAGGAAGGTTGACAGCTCTGCATTTAAATGGTCTGTTTTCAAGCACATTCCCAATTCCTATGGCTCAGTTATGGCTGGCAAGTTCTCAGTTAGTTTAGAACTGCCCCCATCTCTGACTGACAACACTGAAACAAACACACTTTGCATTGATCTCTCGTTCTTATGGTGTGGGTTTGAGCACACCAGCTTTCTGTTTCACCCCATATCTTCACTCTAGTGAGCAGAGAGATCTAGTTAAGTATTTCACACAAGAGCAGAGTAAGAAGAACTTGTGTCTGTCATTGGTGCATAGCAGATTTGTCAGAGCTACAAATTTGTTCTTTCAAGTCAAAATACAACAAAATACAACAAGCTTTTATGATTTCATGCAAAGCCTTTGGCATCCTTTCTTTTTTTTTTTTTTTTTTAATTGGCATGGGTAGGTATTAGGGATTTTGGAAGCTAGAAAAACTTGTATTCTTACCCTCTGTTGCAGAAATTTTGAGATATTCGGTTTCAAAATGGACTCTTTGAATGTGTCATCCCTTCTGCCCTTGTTCTAACACAGTAGAACAATTGGTTTGAATGCTTGCCTCTAGCCCTGCTCTCTTCAATCATCTCCTCAAAGTTTCTTGCAGTCAGATCAAAGAGATGGAGCTTTGCAGAATACCTTTTATGGTTTTGAAGACACTTCTTAGGAGCACCGTGCTCAGGTGACATTTATATCTGGGCACTTGACAGACAACGACAGAAATGGGAATTGCTGTCACTATCCAAAGAAATGGCTGCCTTCCCCATATTTTCAGAGGTTTTGCCAGGTGTCATATTAGAAAGGCTGAAACTATGATGATGGACTATCTATCAAACCACTGCAACAAATCATGTAGCAGCAAAATTGCTTTGCTAAGAAACAGAAAAATCTCATTTTCAAAAATAAATTTGCATTGATTTTAACACTGGAATGCAGTAGTTTGAATGTATGTTATGTGCCATAAGGTGTCAGTCTGGAAGAGTGAGCAGAAAGGCTGGTTGTGTTTCATACTAAGATGATAAAAGTTCTCCTGTTTCTGCTAATTAGAAAAATGCTTCAGAGAAGACGTTTTAAACTCACATTGCTACAAATGAGACATCTGAGGTAAACTTGAAACCTTGAAAGTTTCAAATCTCCTTAAAACTTGAGGTTTTAAATTTGTCTAATTGTGTATTGCAGTATAGGTCTAATTTACATAGTGCAACAGTTCAGCACATATACAGCAATTCCTTAAAACATCTTCAAAGCAGTGATGACTAGCTTGTCATAGTATGGAAGAGCCTTTGACAGTAACATGTACTGATACATGCAAATATACTACTAATAGTAATAGTACAAATTAATACTGGTTTGGATGGATTCAAATACATAAACTCATGTTGTTTGACTAAGTTTGAGACAGAGAGAAGGTTGGAGTTCACATGAAAAAGCTGTAATATCTAATAACTAAGATTCTTCCTGTTCTTGGAATGCCTGTTTTGATTTTGTTTGCTCTTTCAGTTTATTTGAAGGCTATCTTACTAGAGCTCTCACTCTGTGGATAGCTTCTAAATATTTGACATTTACAATGGGTTCTGCTCTCACTGGTCATATCAGCAATATCGTTTATTCTGCTTCCCAGATGAAATGAACTAACATTTTATCTGAGATCCTTAGGATGAAATTCTTCTCAGCTTGTCATGCTAGGCTCCGTTTTTGCGCAGATATAGACACTTTCAGAACATGAAACATGACCTCCTAAAACAGATATCTAACCTATCTGGCAATTCACATCTATCAGAGTCTGCTTTTCTCCTTTATCTGCAAAGGGATTGTTGTGACTAGCTCAGATGTTGATGTCCACATTGTGGAGGTCTGAAGGTAGATGAGACGAATCCCACTCTTGATGGGTACAAATTTGATATATATATTCATACTGGAGAGTGATGTAAAAATATTTGCCAGAAACTTTACTGTCCTTAAAAGCTGGACATAGTGGAAATGTGAACTGGTAGAGCATAGCAGAGGAATAACTCTCTAATGATGGGTGATAGCCTGGCTTTCTGCAGTACTGAGTTCAACTGGTATATTTCTTCTCTGACCTCAGGCAGGTCATTTGAAGTCAGTTTCCCTGAAAGGAGGAAGTGCTTAACAAAGCTTCTCTGTCTCACAAGAACTTTGTTCTGATTAATACAATGGAGGCTGTGAACAAGAATTCATGAAACCACCTATATGAAATACACTGTGTGTGCCATCTCAGAATAGAAAAAAAATTTTTTTTTGAAAAATTTAACAATTTAGCAACCACTGTTGCCTTTCCTTTAGGATGAAAACCTCCCCTGATCACCACGATCTTTCTAAGATAATCAAGACTGACCTCACAATGTCACCTCCTTGAGCACTAGTGGATGCCTCCCATCAAGTCACATGGACTTGTGTATGTCCACTTTGTTTAAATGCTTCCTACCTCCTTCAAAAAGGATAAGGTTTCCTTTACCCAGAGCTTCCTCCTGGAAGTCATAGTGACCTTGATCTTTCTTCTCCATGGCTTTTTGTAAAGATTCACATTCTCATTCAGCAGCAGATCCACATTTTCCTTAGTCTTCCATTTGTTGTTGTACCTGGAGCAGGTTTTTTTGTTTCCTTTTATGTAATTTGTCAGACTGAGATCCCTTGGTCTTTGGCTTTCATAATCTCATCACTGTACACCAGCACAGTATCTTTATTCCTTATGGGTTGCCTGACCCCTGTTTTCCATCCTTTGTATACTTGTTATGTTGGGTTTTTATTTGGAGCAGCTTGTTCACCCCTGCAGACCTCCCACCACCTTTGCTCCGCAAGGCAGGATAGACTGTTGTAGATATTGCAAGAGGTAACCCCTGAAACTCAATCAGCTCTCCTGGGCCTCTCTTCTCTCTAGGACTGTTCCCTTGGGGTGCTTCCAAGGAGGTCCATGAATAAAGTACTCTCTTCTGAAGACCATGGTTGTGATCCTGCCATTTGCCTTGTATCCTTCCACTAGCATTCTGAACTCTAACCTGTCTCATTTTATGAACTTAAGATGTTGTAGTCTTTTTCTGGGCATCATTCTTTTTCATTTATTTATAGAAATATAGCTGGAGCATGTTTTCTAATCCATGACTGACCTCTTTCTCTGTCTCCCATTGCTCCATTGGGACTGTACATGGATCTACCCTGCAATAACACTGGAGTAGTTCTACAGGATCAAATGACTTGGAATAAACCTGACCTGAGGTGAGAATCAGGCTCCTCAGTCTTTGTAACAGAACTAACACTGACTTCTATTACACAGTCTTTTGAAGGATTCTCTGAAATTGTTTTGTGCCTGGACTACCTTTATTTTATTATAGTAATGAAATAATACATCTTTACCAACTCCTCAATGCCCTTTATATTAACAAAGCATGCATTATTTCATCTCTGTCTAATTAATACCCTGTTTAATAGGTATCTCACTTCATGTTAGGTTCCTGTATTCTTAAGAATTTTTACTAATTTAATTGAGAGCAGTCTCAAATTAATTGTATAATTAATCTTGTCAAATTAGGTAACATTCATACAGCACCTTATTAAAGAAACTCGAATATTTTAAATTACCATGCTATTAGGCATTAATAAAGAAGTTCTTCCTCTGTATTGTTCTGCTTTATATCACAAAGAAGGTAATTGCAATATAAATTGCAATATAAAAGCTAAGTTCTATAGTACATTAATAATTAGATATACATTATTCCCCATTAAAGCTTTTTCTCTTATTAATTCAATCATAGAATGGATAAGCCTTTTATAAAACAGGAATAATACACTCCTCAAAATACTAGGAATGAACTATTGTGCTGATGCCTGAACAACAGGATGGCTAGAACCTGAGTTGTTGCTCAAGTGATGTCTCAAAGAAGCAGGTTTCTGAGAAACCTAGTGCTGTGTTGCAAACTACTTAAAGACATATGTAGCTGTGGAAAGTTTTCTTTCCATCTCATGTTTGGGAATAAGTCTGTGTGCCAATTTTTTGTTTGAAAGTGAAGAGGTGGGCTCCCTGATATTCTTCTGAGGCACAGCAGCCTCCTTGCAGACCCAGTATGAGCTGCCCCAGAGACCTCTGGAGGTGACCATAAGACTGATGGGTAGGACTGGGGAACCAGCGGTGGGGGCTGTCATGGGGGAGAGGTGGGTGGGTGGGCTGAGGAGAGGGGAATGGATAATGAGAAGCGCTATCAATTTTTTATGAGTATATGGAAATTGTACTCAAGGTCAGAAAGCCCAAATACTATATTATATCTGTGGGTGCCAAAGAGATTTTCATTTATATAATATATTGGTCTAGTATTTTAAATCCTTAATCTTAGTGCCTGTAGTTGTGTATACTAAAAGTGCCCATTAGATTAAATACTTGAAGCACAAGAAATCATCCACGCATGAATGCTGAATGAGTAAAACAGCATTTCATATAGGGACATATGCTTGGGTATAATGTGTGGGATACAATAAATTGCAGTGTCAGCCATATATGTACAGCAGCCTGTTCTGATAAATTCAAAGTTACTGTTGAGGAGAAAAGCCATAAAGCAGCAGTGTGAAAGCTGCTCTCACCAAACAGCCAATATTGCTGGCATGTTACAGGTGCATAACGTGGGAGTTCACAAAGTGGTCTCTGTGAACACGCTCTACCATGGGGCAGTGGATTACCTGTCTTGGGCAGCTGCCCATGCAAGGCAAGGCTGGGAAATCCAACTTCTTCCCCCTCCTTTCTCTTCCAATCTTCTTCTCCCCTCTTCCCCAGGTAAATTCATCCCTGGATTACCTGGTAGCACACTGAGCCCATAGTCTTTGGTATATATTTAAAACAACTTTGTCATTCCCAGCTCTAGCTCCCTTAAGCAGAGCTTTTTGAGCAACAAATAATCTATTTATTTATTTATTTATTTATACAACTGAACAGGAGAAATGCACTTTAAAATAAAACAGAACATTGTGTATATGACATTTAAAGTAAAGGGGGGAGAGAGAAGCGGGGAGGAGATGTTGAACTGAAACATTGCATTCAGCCTGACACTAAGTGTTCACATTTTTTATTTGAGGCTAGACCTTTTTCATTGTCTTCTTATTTAGCTCTCTTTTTCCACAGAAAAATCCTATTTCAGAACAGAAATCCATATTTGTTTTGAAATCTTACCAAAAAAACCTTCTTCATTTTTCTTGGCTGAGACTAATCACCAAATGTGATCAACATTTGCAAATAGGACTTATCTGTCTCTTCTGCCCAAATCTGCTGTCACTTCTTTTTGGTCTCTCTCTGTCACTCCCCTTAGTTTTAATTTTCTTTTTTTCCCTTTTTCTTCCCCCCCCCCCCCGCCTCTTTAGTGATTAAGCTGATATTGAGCATTTTCCACCCAGCTCTGCTCTTAGGATTTCATTATCCCAACAGCCAGCTACTAAACTGATTAGATACAATTAGGTGATCTCTGGAATGGGGATGCATGCTGACACTTCATGTTTATTTTGCAGAAATAGGATGTTCACAGGATACAGTATCAGAGAAACCTTTTCCCACTTACTCTCTTTTGAGGACAGAAGCTTCCCAGATTTGTTCTTGGGTCATAGGGATTGTGATAAAACACCTTGTTGGTGCAGACAATGTGCAACAGTTCAAAAGACCATTAAAATCTAAGACGGTAGGTTAATCTTCAAGATGCAAAGTTGGGAAGGTCTTCAGGTTTTCTTTTTTCAAGGTAAGAGAAGCTGCTGCAGAACACTGATAAAAACTACAACAAGAATTCCAGGACTTCATAGCTCAGCAGGCAGTTTGCTGCCAACCTGAAGAGTGGCAGGAGGAGATGGCTTCCCAAGACAAGTGGGAGAAAAAAAACCCACATTAACACATGTTAAAAGAAGTTTTAAGCACAAATGTTTATTTTTCACCAAAATAGCAAAAATATCACACACCGTGAAAATCTAATGTGCTACACATTCACGTAGCTGTTACTTGAGTGAGTAATTGCTGTGGGAGTGACACTGCTGTTACCTGATAGGTCTGGAATATTCAAACACTAAGTAGGAGCTACGTGGTCGCTGCAGAAAGCAATGCCAACAAAGTATCATGTTGGACTGCATCTATCACTTTCAACCTGGACATAATCTAAAGGCACCAAAACTTATATTTTTACAAGTATACGAGCCCTTTGCAATGCTATTTGCCCCCTTCAAGGAGTGTGAGATGTAATGCTTTTCTGTTGCTAGTCACATTTTCCTTTGTAATTCAGTATGATTTGAATTAGATGGAGTTTATTTGTTGCTGCTTTTTTGCAGAACTGTCATACTGATTTGTTTGTGGGTTGTTGTTTCAGGGTTTATTTTTACTGTTTGTAATGATATCTGAATAACCCTGGTGCATTTTTTTTTCTCCCCCACATAATCTGTAATATTGGCCATTCTGCACTGCACTGCTTCTCTTGGAGATTTGACTTCAGTCCTGTCAGACACGCTGCTCAACCTGTCACTGCCCTCCTGCTGGCAAGACTGACAACACCAGACTCATCACATCTTACCCTCCAAAGAAGAAGGGGGGGCAGAAAATATCCCAGAGATATATTTCTTCTGTTACTTTTATTAAAATCATTCTTGCTCACCTGCAGGGTTTCTTTTTATTATTTTAAGCATTTTTTCCCCTACAGTCATTCCACATTATCGTTCAATGTTAATAAAACTGATTGCTTGCAGTGAGGAGAAAAACCTGCTTTTTATCAGGTGTGTATTAGCAGAACATGCTGAGTCCAATTGCTGTCTCTTGCAGTTAGTCATTTGTTTCTTACAGCTCCTCTCCCTGCTCCCCCACATTTCACCTTTAAAGTAAATGGATTTTGGGAACAGAAACCTGAACACAGATGCCAAGCCCTGGAGTTGTACTACAGTCATTTTGATCACAGAGGGTGCCTGTTTCCTCAGGGGTCATTTATAGGTTGGACTTGGACGTGGGCTTGTCTTAAATCCTCCAAGTTTCTGTGCCTTTGGCTACAGAATCCACCCTCATAAATTGCTAGTGTCAGGATCAGTTTTGAAGTGGAGGGCAATAGTCAATAAACAGGAAAACTTTATAGAAATACTTGGACTTCCTTCAATGCTTTTTCTTGAAGGAAGATGTTTCATGAAGTGTTTGGCAATATAAGAAAAGCCCTCCATTGGAAACAACCCTTAAATTCATCATTTTTAAAAGATATTGCTCTAGAGCAAACCTCATATTCATGGTCAAGTAATTAGCTTAAATGTTATCCAGGTTTGTGATATACATAGAAAAATATTTGGACTGAGGCTATCCTGGTTCTGAAACATTCAGAGAGTGCAGTATTTAGGGAGGAATTGAACTGATGTTGGATAGAGCTTTCAGGTCAGCAATGAGAGAAAAAATCTGAGCCTTGAAAGAGAACCTACTTATTTCTGCCACACTTAGATTCATCCCCAGAGGCAATTCCCAGCAGGTGCCAGAAAAGGAAAGGTTGCTTAGCCTCCACCTTTTTGTGAGGCTCAAGAAAGGACGATGAAATTCTGTTGCAAGCACCAGCAAGCACAGCGCAGTGAGCTTTTCTGACAAGCAAGTAGGAGAGCTGAAGTAGTTAGTTTCATGGGAAATGTGTACTTGGATGGATAAGATTATTATAGCATTGGTGGATGAGCTGTGAGAAACAACATTTGCAAATTATTTTGAGGAGTACAGGTGGAAGACGCCACGTGCCAAGCAATTTGCAGAACAGAAGGCTGATGTGGGCTTAGCTCTTTTTATAAGGACAGTCTTCTTGTGGACCTTTAGACATGTGCCTGATTTTTCCTCTTTTGAGTGAAAATGAACCATTTACTTCCAAAATGTGTCCCACCTGCTAATTTGCCAGGTATGCTTCCAGAAGGAGCTGTGACTAACTCAGTTTTCCCACTTGAGCTGTTGCTGTGGCCCAGTCCTAAAGCTACTGTTGAGCATAAAGTTTCAGCTCTCTGCTGCTATTCTGAACCATGGCCACTTTCCAAGAAAGCACTATTTCTGCTCTCCCCAACATCACAAATCATTCTCTTAAACAGCAAATGAGTCCACTCATACATCCTGCAGTCATATAGGGTAGCTGCCCTGCCCCGGAGTAGAATGGCCATCTCAAATTTTGTCTTTTCATTCCCTCTGCTTCTCACTATTACAGTCACAACACCAGCAACAGGACAGCCCTTGCTGCACTTCCAGACCCTCCCAAGGACATATCTACAGGGAACGCACCTGTGGGAATGGCACAAGAAGGTCCAGCATGCAGCACCCCTCCTGGTTGTTGCTATAACTGAGAGCTGATGATGCAGGGGATAAAAAAGGAAGACTGGTCCTTTCCCAGGTATTGTTATCTTTCGTAAGAGACTCAACAGCATCATACAGATTCTGCTCAGTATAGGTATGATTCTGTACAATACGGTAGAGCTGTACTGAACAAATGGCTACACTGGCCATGCTGAATCTGTACGGCAACTCAGACAAAGCCTGCATACCACTAAGGATGAACAGATCACTGAAGATGTGTACAGTTCCACAGGGACTTCAGAATGAATATATCCATTAAAGCAATTCTCTCTCTCTATGGTCTGTTTACAGTTCCTTTCAATGTGTGGCTATAGAAATTGGCCTGGAGGATTGTCTACATCAAAGAATTGAGGAATAATGACATTTTCTTACTCCCATTTAATTTCCTCCTTTGATGGCAAAAGAAAGCAACTTGGAACCATTGTCAGGGCAGAAGCTGCTTCAATGAGGTTTTGGACCTGTCTGCTCAGAACAGCGCTAAACCAAAAACCCAACAATCTAGGATGTAATATATCCTATTAAATTCAAGTTAGCCCACTAAGCTTTCATCTTGGTGCTCTTAACATCTTGCTGTCCTTCAGAAAAGGCCCTGGTTGATGGAAGCTCCTTGAGACTGGCATGCACGTTCTGGGATTACTCCCATAATGCAGGGCAGGAGATAGTCCAGTGAAGCAGAAAACATAATTTGCTTTGCTTAAAACCACCTGCTCCCAGCTATTTTTTTTTTCTGTGCAGATTTTATTTAGGGAGAGGGATATGAAGAAGGGAGGAGGGAGAGAATGAAAGGCAAACACCTGATATTTCAGACAACCTGAACATTAAAGATGACAGCGATCTTACGCATGCAAGACTTTACAGAACCATCAGTGTTTCTTAACATGCCACTACCAGTTAAGAGCAGAGCTATAAGCTCTGTATTTTGCTGTGCTATGAGGAGAGTAGAGAATACCACCTAGGTAGTTACTGCAAGAAACTGTAGTTACTGAAATAGGTCTAAAGGGAAAATATTACATAGTTTGGTTTTAATATCTGGATTATTTATTTTGGGGTCTCACTGGTTAGGATAAAAACATCTTCCATTTTAAAGGTCAGGAAATGCCATCCAGCCTGAAATCAGCCCTTTATGCTAGATAGAATATGCTCATACTAGGATACCAGCTGATTTCATGACCTTGCAGTATTTTTTCTGTGGGCACAGGAAGTGTTCAGAGCACAAATAAATAAACTGATGGATGATGAGGCAAGGTGAAGGGAAAGATGGGGCAACTCCTCAAGGAATTTCTCAGATTTGTCATGAAATATTAGACAGCAAGTTTAGTCCAAAACTCCAGAAGTCTCAATGACATATGGTTGAGCCGTAATGAATTTTCTTTTTAATAGTTAAGAATTTAGAGGTGGGGGACTTTTTTTTTTCTATTTTTTTTTTTTTTAAATTTCTTCCTTGATTCTAGAGAGCACCAACTACTGAAAGCAATAGTCTAGAGAAAAAAATATTGATTTCCCCCCTGTTCTTCATTCTGTTTGAACTCTACAACTTCCCTAATTCCCCCAGGGAACAATTCTCTTCCCTACAGAGCTACTCTCAGTTTCAAAATTGACTTGAAAACAAGAAAACAAAAATCTGCCTTTCTTTTTCTTGTGTTCTAATAGTTCTGACAAGGCCTTTCTCCAGAGAGCCATCTTCTTCAATCTCTTTGTGTTTACTGTCACCTGCTAGCATTTTGTTCTGCCTTAAGGAGACAGTAAGTAGCTACACTGCCTCCTTTTTGTGGCTTCTTCTACCCACTGGCAGCTTCCTACTAGATGTATTTGAATCTGGTCTTCAGCTTGACCCCTACTGATTGCCCTGACTATTTAACTATAACCAGAACATTCATATTATTTCATAGATGGGTCTCTGTAATTGGCTGCATTTTTCTCTGCCTTTCTCTCTTTTTCAGTTTGTTCTGCATTCGGGAAAGATCAGAGTTCATGACTGTGTGTGGGGCAACACACAGGAGCCTTCTCTAGTGAGATACTCACTATTAATCTGTAGCAGGAATCTCTTATTTCTACTGGAGTTCTGTATTAAATTACCTGGATACTTAATTAGACAGACCTTATTTGATTTTACATATCCACATGAATTGCACAACTATTATTCAGCCTCTTGTAGCTTGCCTCTGCCTATGGTATACCCTGTCTGATGAGAGTAGTGACACAGATACACAGAGACATAAAATGTCTCTGTGTCACTCTAAGCATCATGTCAGTGCTGTTTCATGGAAAGATCCCTAGGCAAGCAGGCATTTCCCTGAAATAAAAAGCACTATCAAAACACTGTCTTGTTTCCTTGTCTTATAGTATATACATAGAACTTATATAGTGTTATAGCTGTGTACAGGTCAAGCTTCCTCCACAGACCTGGGGCCAGAATGCTATTTGGAGCATGCATCTGGGTATCAGATCCTATGTGTTACACACCTTTATTAGCCAGAGACCTCTGTTCAGCTGCTACAGGCCTGAAAGCTGGTTTGCTTCTGTTCCACAGTAATTCACTTTCCTGTACTCCATCTTCATAGGGACCCAGATAAACAGTTTGCTCCTTCCACAGCACATTATGAATGTAAGACCAAACAGAAAGGTTTCAGAACAAATTTTTCTAGTCAGCAGAAAATATATACAAATCTGGACTAAGAACATGCATGCTTTTCACCACTTCTCCTTCATGACAACTTTTTTTTCTGGTGCAATAATACACTTTCATGATTGCAGTTAATCATGACTTTCCCTCTGGAATGTGGCATATGTTGCCTCTTTCCCAGTCAGTTTTTTTGGCCAGTGTGAGATGGATATTTAGTTTCTAAAAAGCCGGTGTTCTTCTTGCTGTTGACCCAGCTTATTTGCTTTGTCAAAAATCCTACTCTGAGAATGCTCTTATGTTTGGTTGCATAAAAATTTACTTCTTTCTTAGGGATGACTTAGGCAGAACTGTTTTCTTTTAAGACAAACATCAACCTTAGCATAAATGCGTCATAAGGTCTGATACAAAGTATTTGGCAAATTTGAAAAAAATCTCAAATAGTAAGACCCAAGTTGTCCTATTATAACTGCCTTTTGCACAGAAATGTTCAAACTGAAGCAGGCCCCAGCTGTAGAAATAATGGAGATAGTTCTCCAGAGAATCCATGTGGTCAGTGATTTCTTAGGTTTACTCTTGCAATAGTCTGAGTCATTTCTCTCTTTATTAGCTCTGTTTCTAAACTGAATAACCTCTGAGCCCATGTCTCACATTGTCTTTGAAGCTGTCGTTAAAGAAGATAACCATCTACTAACATCAGTTTGAAAGAAAAAATCCTGTCACTCTCTCCATAGCAGGAGTCTAAAGCTTACATTTGTGTCCTCCTCAGAGAGACTACATGGCCCAATACCCAATTTTGCATCGAAGAAGTGTTAAAGTGAGACATGTCATGAAGCTAGGAGTTCTCAGTAGAAGTGCTCTTAGTACCTTCTTAACTTGTAGCTGGCTTTGTTATATATTATTTTAAGATTTTTCTGCTTTAGAAAATCTCATTTCAGTATTAAAATAATAGTGGCGCTGCAATGTTATTTCCACGGTGCCCTGCTTAGCTCCAGGTCACTTATATTTTGTCAATCAGTCCTACAGTGTTAGTTATTTATCTATCACTTAATAACCATGCTGCAGAGAATAATTTATCTGGCATAGCATGGTAATTTGTACTATAATTTCACCCCCGCTGCTGCAGACTTGCATTCCGTTACAGCAATGATTGAGGAAAATTAAGATTCCTAGGTCACACTTTGGGCTCTATGTTTTCTGCCTTTCATAATTTCATTTCGCTTCATCATCTTTGATTGAAGAGAGGGTTCATCTAGAAATGTGAGAAGTGGCTAAAATCACCGTGTTTTTCAGCCCACTAGGACACAGTTCATGAAGATAAAGGGAAGGAGACTGTGCAGTCTCAAAATTGGCTCAGGAGACTCATACATCACCAAAGCTGAATCCATTGTAAAGGCTCTGCAGACAAGCTCAGACTACATTTTTTTGTTTCTCACTTCTTTTAGAAATGTAAATAAAACATTTATGTAACATGGATGCACCCTTTTTTTCCAAAGTCTAGGCAGCATTAATGCCAGTGAGGTATAGAAGACAACCTTATCAGACACTTATCTGCACTAATTTAGGAGCCATTTATCACAATTAAGTGTGAAACTAGAAAAGGGAGTAAATATAAAGGAAGTAAAGAAGACTGAAAGATAAGGTAAAAATTGTTACTCATAGAAACTGGTTTTACTTATCCTCTTTTAAAGAACATAATAACCATACATTATTTTTTAAAACCATGAATTGTATTATAATGATTAAATGATGCAGCTTCTTGCGGTCCTAGTGGATAACCATCACAGAAACACTCTATTTCAGGTATTTACTTTCAGATGGAAGAAAAGGTATGGACTATAACATGCACAGGGCAATGGATTTTATCCATTGCTTGCTATTAAGTACAACCATTTTGTCTGTTTTTTCTGTGGAACAAAGAAACTTTCACATTCAAATAGTCTTCAGATGTTGCAGACTTCAAGAAATGTATTAAAGATGGTAATTTTTTGATACAAGATAAATTAATTGATATCTGCTAAAATGAATATCTAACCAGATTTCTAAGTGCTAAAGCAACATAAAAATTAACAAAATCCGCAATACCAGTATTATGGAGTTTAATTCCACCTTTCTGTGAGAGATTAAGGGAACTTGCTGCAGACCTACTTCTGCATCCCTAGCATTTACTTATTTATTTTAGGAGGTATATAAGGAACCTAATTTATTTCTAGGTGGAGAAGAACTTCTGCAGAATTTGCAGAGCAGCCAGTGTGTATCATCTGCTTACCCAGAGCCGACACCAAGTTGCTCCTTTCTCTGTTTATTTTGAGCAAGATCTTTCTGTGTTTGCAGTTTTGTTTACTTCAGCTCTGCTTCTGTATTGCAGAACAACCTAGGAAGGAAAGGCTGTTCTCACCATCATTCATTTCCTTCTGAATTGCACTTCATCTCCATAGCACACTAAGCTTGGTTAATTGGTACTTCAACCTGGTACCTCAATTCTAACTCTCTGAGTTACTTATATAGGACTAGGGAGTTCAGCTTGGACCTGTATTTTTCTGTTTAATAAGGAACTTCAGAGGTATCTGCTAGCAAATATGGATGCAGTGAGCCTACAGTCTGAATGACTATTTTGTTATTTGCAAGTAATAAATAACATTGTGCTGGTAATCCAGCTGACTAATTTTTCATTATCACAGTCTCAGAGAGTCTACCTAGTAACAGTCCTGAGCACATAATAGTGAGTTGTCTACACAATAAATGAATCAATGAAAAGAATTAGGTAGAAGAGGAACTAAGGAGAAACTGCTGCATGGACACCAATAAATAGAATTTCTTAGAGATTAATTAACTCCATGGTATTTTAAACTTGTAGTTTATGTTTTACCTGAGCTGCTAGCCAATGCAGAAATGCTAATGTATCATGGCAGTATCTGGGAATAACCAGGGCAGAAAGAATGCATTACTGCTGTTTTTCCATCTTTAGAAATGCTGATGAAATACGAACATCAAACTATCAGTCTGAGGAGAATCACAATCAACCATCTTGACTGTGGTGTGGTTCCCTTTCTTGGTTTATTCGTAAGATGCATTTTGCTTGCTGGAAGCATTTTGCTTGCGGAACTCTCAAACATGACTTTGAGGCTAATTTATTGTAAAACTTAAGTTCTCAGTATAGTCTCTTGCTACCTGTTTCTGTTAGTTCCTTTCAAGGACGACTTCCTCCCCCCATCTTCCTGGTCTTATTTTGCAGGTGTTCCTTTCATTTCTAGCTCATATTCCAGCAGGTGGCTAGTCAACTTTGGCATGACTTTGAGTCATTGTGTTCAAGCTCCGCTTTGGCAAGGAATCAAGCCTTACAAGTTTAGATATAAACTTCATGTCTTTTTGAGCATTTAACCTCTCCAGGTGCTGGGTGACAAGTATCCACCCTTCCCCTTCTGCTAATCTCTACAGAAAATGTAGGCAAGCCTTCCTAATGGCCTTTTAAAAACAATGAAGATAAATTAAATAAATTAATGGTCCATTATTGGGGGAAATTGCCTTCAACCACTTCTGGAGAGAATGGCTAGAGAAAACAAAACTGGCCCTAGAAAACTTCTGGAAGTCTTTATCATTTACAGGATTGAGTAAAGTGGGCAGAGGCACAGATGGAGCAGTTTGTTCATTAAAGTTTAGTTTTCAGAGCTCACCTTTATGTGGTAAGAGTATGACCAGAGAATCTTCACCCTGTTTCAGGTCTGAGTCCAGCCACATGGGGTGCTTTGGAAAGCCATGACTTTGCCCCCAAGTCCTGGCCCATCTTTCATATAGGTTTCATGTAGGTTTCAGTCATTGCATTCAAGCTCTAAGTCAGCTAAAATCCTTGTATTTAGCCATATGTCTTCTTAAGACCTTTTCTGAAATTTGAGAGCGGGTTAAGCCCTCCATGTAAATACAACCCAAAATAGATACTAGCATAATGCAAGAAATGTTTTAAATGCAGAAACATTTTAGATACCAAAGCAGATATAAAAACTAAATCTTTGTATCTGCCTTGTGCTAGCTTTACACTGATGTAACAGCAGATTTTAATCTTACGGATGTATCCATCAGCATATTGCAGTGATATGGAAACTAGTCATAATGGAACAAATTGCCAGCAGCTGACCAAGTCCTTGGAGTACAATATATCCTGGAAGGGTTGTTCCGTTTACACTAACACTAATTTCCACTCTCAGGTAAAGAAAGATTGCTCTGCATTTCTACAGTACTACATAAAGATTTTGGGCACAGAGCCTAGAAGATAATTTAGATACCAGGGCAACTGATAGGAGGGAAGTGAAGAACTCCGCTGCATTTCTTTTCATTTTTTTAAAGTCTTAAGTTGCTTTCTTGCAGTGCAGAAGAATCTGAAACCTCATATGGAGTCTCCATCCTTCTCACTCTGCAAGCCAGATGAAACAGTGGAGTGAGCAACCTTTTATCACTGGGCAGAGGTCATCACAGGTGAACCAGGAATGAGAACACTTCCATGGTATCAACTCATAGGCAAAACTGAGAAAAATACTTGTCAGCTCATTTCTGTATTGGTAAAAGCCACTTTCAGGGGGTGTACTTTTCCCAGCTGCTGGTTCTCAGTCATCCCTATGCTAATGGTGTTTTTTTCCACTCATTCAGCTTTTCTACCTCGGCCTTTTTCATTCCCTTTTCCTCCTCATCCGTCTTTGACTGTCTCCCTTATAGACTCCCCAACCAGAAAGAAAAGGTTTCTTCAGCAGTGGTTTGCCCATTCACCAGCGTTTTGCACAAAGGATATGTTTCCTCCCATCCTTTTGTCTCACATACAAGTGTTAGCACACTTTTTTGATCTGAGAAATCTTTTCAGGTTTGGTTTCTTTCAGTTGTGTCTTTATGTGCCTATTGGCCTTTGCAAAAGGAAATAATGTGACTTCTCATCAGTTTTGCTCTTTGTCTCTAGTATAATTTTAACATTGCCCTTTATAAAAGCAACTAGAAAACTGAAATGACTGGGACTTGACTTCCAGTATCTGTAAACTGCTTTGCATCATCTTGGGAACTAGTATCATACAAATATCAATAAAGCCAGTGATTCAGAGGCTCAGAGAAGGAGCACTTCCAGAACAGACAGAGAAAGGTAAAGTACTGGACATGATGTTTTTCAGTATTCTATCATTATAAGAAGTAGAATGTGCTGGTCTGGCTTTGAATGGCTTACCTGAAAATCAGAAGAAGATGTCTGCCTTCTCTAAACATCATTTGCTTGCCTTTTTAACTACAGTTGTTTTGACTTTGAAATCTGCAGTCTACATTATTGTCTGGATGCATAATTTGAAGTTAATTATTTTTACATCTGCTTACAAAATCTAATGATTTTCAAAGGTTATTCTTCTCTGAACTTGAGCGGTTATTTAGATAATTTGAAAGGTTGTGTCACTAGCTGGTTTCTTATTCGTTGGTTGTCTTTACGAATACAGTTTTTTACAATGCTGTCTGTCTAATGTGAACATTCAATGGCGTTCACAACTGTAGACTAGGATGCAAAGCCCTTTATCACATCACCAAAATAACCCGCTTAAGCAAAAGTTGCAGGCTAAAGTGTGTATTCTGCTACAATGATAGCTGCTCCTGCTGCCCGCAACCCCACCAGATCCCCTCTGGAGCAGCCAACATGAAGTTTGCTTACTGTCTCATGGATTAAGAGCAAAGAGGCATTCCCACTTCTGACAAACATCCTAGAGGAACACTGTAATATTAGCAGAAAATACTACATGCAGTCTCAGAGAAAAAAAAGAAAAAAAAAATCTGTGTGAGAAACAGTGGTCTTTTGTTATTGTTGTTGTATTTGTATAGTGGACTGGGTGGTTTTCATGGCTAAAATTCCAAGGTGTACTGTTCTACCTGGTTTGTCTCTGCAGCAGACCTCTGAGAACTGAACGGAGGAAGCAGATCTGTTCAGGCAGCCCTTTCCAAAGATGCAGGCTTCTCATTTCACAAGAAATAAGCTTCTGGGAGAAAATGGTCCTCTTTTTGTGTTTTTTTGTATTCCTATGGAATGAACATAGCAGCACGGACCAAATTAATCGGGATCTATGACTCTTGCACCCTTCTAACAACTTTTTTCTTATCACTAAAAAAGATCCATGTTTTGTGCCCATTTAAAGAGCTGCTGTGTGTGTGTGCATGTGCGTGTGTGTGTGTGTGTGTATGCATTTAGAAGGATGCTTTACTAAACGAATTGGATTTCCTAGAGAGACACCTGGGGATACTGTGTAGTTGCCTCCCACTGGTGTGCCCAGTTACATCCATATTTATAAACAACTTTATCCTCAGAACAGGAGCCGTTAAATCACTATCCCTGAGGCTACTCTGGCTGTGGTAGATAAACGTAAGTATATCTATGTATTTTTATGTCTAAGGATTGTAAGCCTGCATAGAGAGTTAAAAAGGGCAAAAGTTCAAAGCAGGATATGATTGAATGGATGGATGGTAGGAAATAGGATCAGATGAGACTACAGTGCCTTGTATGGAAGAAAGTCTGCTCGTTAGCAATGCAGAGATGCTCTAGTCAAGAGCCAGGCAAGTGTCTCTAAGGAGCAATATTTGAGAAGTCTACAGGCATAGGATGCCTGTGAACAGCAGGAAGATGACTGAGGGACCACAAAACAACTCTGGAAGCTTTCAGTTGTTTCAAAGCATTGCATTTTCCTCTGCATGAATGTGCTAATGTGACTTGAGCAGGAAGTAATGCAGTTGTAAAGTAAAATCATGCGTTTCCATCTGGTTTTGTTTTCACACGATGTCTATCTTGTACTATCTTAAAATACTGATGTTTAGCTGATTTTTTTGTAATCTTAGATTTATCTGGGATCTGTTCTGCAGATTCAGAGTTCCATGGAAGAACACTCGTTCCTACTGAAAACATTGTTCAGTCTCAGTATGATGCAAGTATACTATATCCCTGTCTTTGGCTTTAATTACAGAACATTCTGTTTTGGAAGGAACCCACAAGGATCACTGAGTCCAACTCTTGAGTGAATGGCCTTTATGGGGATCCAAATCATGACCTTGATGTTATTAGCACCATTCTCTAACCAACTGAGCTAATCTCAGGGTCAAAATTTCAAAGCGGTACCATTTCATTTACAGAATAACAGAATGTTCTGAGTTGGAAGGGATCCACAAGGATCATCGAGTCCAACACTTAAGTGAATGGCCCATATAGGGGATTGAACCCATGACCTTGGCATTACCAGCAACAGGTTTTAACCAACGGAGTGTATCTCAGGTTAGGCTGGGTTTATTTCAGCTCCTGTAGACTTGTGTTACCTCTCTTGCATACCCACCATATTTATGGAAGGTGATTGCTAGACAGTTTTGGAGATTGAAAGATGCTTTAGCAGATGAATTGAATGGCCAGAGGCCAAACGCAAACACTGGGGTATATTTATATAGTTTTGATGGCACACTCCAAAAGATTCTTTTGGTTTTCTTACCTCATTTCTTGTATATTTCTTGCTGCAGTGACAGCTCGAGGTGATCATTGTTTAACACATACAGCAAGATATGCCTGATCCCACAGATGGTCATGAAAAGTGGTCCAGAGAGAGGCATTCTGTTTGTAGAAAGCTGTTTACAGCACCTGTTTTGAAGTCCTGTGATGATTGTGTTAATGCTGCTTCCACCCCAGTCTTTATTGGTAAGACTACCCTTCAGGATCCCAGGCCCAAGACTAGCAGGGAAATCTGGAGCAAGGAAGACCTACCTTTTTGGTGGATAAAGAGTAGGCTAGAGAGCATATATACAAACTGAACATACCAAAGTGTACAGGCCCTTATGGGTTGCTCTCCCAAGTCCTGAGGGACCTGTCTGGTAACACTGAGAGGCCACACCCTACTATCTTTTAAAGGCTGTGGCAACTGGAAAAGCTTCCTGAAAACCAGAGAGTGAATAACATTCCTATGCTTGAAGGGCAAGAATGAGGATCAGGGGAACTACAGGCTGTTCAGCCTCATACTGGTTCCTGGGAAGGTGGTGGAGCAACTAGTCGAGGGATCCATTTCTAGGCATGTGAAGGACAAGAAAGTGATCAGGTGTAGTCAGCATAGAATGATGAAGGGAAAGTCATGCTTAACCAGCCCCAGTAGTCTGCTATAAAATCCAGCAGGAGACAAGTCACTTGTGGTGTGTCCCAGGGATGGAATGTTCAACATTTTCATTAATGATGTGGCCTATAGCACAGAGTGCAGCCTCAGTTAGTTTGGGAGGAGTAACTGATACTTTGGACAGCTGTGCTGCCATTCTCAGTGTTCTCAATAGGCTGCAGAAAAGAGCACAGAGGAACCTTGTGAGGTTCCACAAAGGCGTGTGCAAAGTTCTGCTGGGGAGGAGCAACAGCAACATGTAGCACTTCAGGAGGTCGACTGTCTGGGAAACGGCTCTGCGGAGAACAAGCTGGTGGTCCTGGTGTACGGCAAGCTGTCCATCACTCAGCAGTGTGCCCTTCCGATGAAAAAGGCCAACGTTATCCTGGGGTGCATTAGGAAGAACATTGCCATCAGTTTGTGAGGGGTGATTCTTTCCCTCTCCTCAGCTCTGGTGAGACACATATGGAGTTCTGAGTCCCCCTCAGGTGGGTCCATAGGCTGAAGTTTTCAGGTCTTACTGGTAGAGTGAGGGTTGTATTTGCTCCAGCTTGGCCACAGGATGGGTTTTATGATGAGAATAGTTCAGTCTTCATGCCTATTCCACTCAGGACCTCTTGTCTGAGCCCAGACTCAGAAGGTATCTGCTTCAATTATACACCTGAATACAATAGGTTTTATTGGCACAAGATTTCTGATTCTTCATAAGAAGGACCTTATGAATATGCCTGATAAAGTTCTGATTAGAAGGTGAAGATTAGTAGATGAAACAGTATTCATATAAGAAAACCCCTGCTATAATCTGGAGTGATTTGTGAAACATTTGTCCCCTTCCTTGATATGACCCCTTCTTCTCTGGAATGCATGAGGGAAACCTATTGTCTAACTGAAATCCAATTTTCTTAAAGAGATGCTTACAGGACATAAGAACTGAAGTATATAAAAAAACGAAGAATAAACTTAAGGGCATTTTAGACATTTTCTGTGCAGACAGTAGCCATGTCCTGGTTACTTTCACTTCATTTTTTCATTTTTTAGATCATACGAAACAGCTTGTTCTTTTAGAAAATATTTATATATTTTTAACCACAGAGAACTGGGTACAATAGCAACATGCCTGCAGGCTGCAACCCAATATTAATTTACTTGTTAATGTAAACCAGTAAAAGAGTACAGGCTTCGTTATCCCTTTGCAACCTTCTTGAGTTCATGGGGGCTGTAAGGACTAAAACGTAGCTGTCTGACTTCATGTAACTGGCTGAAATAGAATGTGTAAACTTAATACTTATTGTGAGGCAATGACCATTTATTTTGGATTCATGTTACTGACTGTGGTTATATTCAGTCCAGGAAAGGACCTGTACTGCCAGTGCTGTGAGGAGAGAATGGTATAAGAAAAAAAATAATTAAGCTGTTAAAAGAGAGCATCCTGAGATGACTTAAGAAATCAAAACCACTCAGGGCAAAGTAGATAGCTGACCCAAACTGAGACAAGCACAAGAGAGGGCTTTTAGTGCAAACTCATCTCTGAAAAAATTCCTTTCCCTTTAATAGAACTATGGTAGGTATAAACTTGACCTATATGGGTGACCTTGCTATAAAAGAGGGATCTTCAAAGTTTCAAAGTAAATTTTTCCTCATTTTGGAACTGTTGCTTGCATAGAGTGGGAACTGGCCATGTATTGTGATGACTGGCTCATCTGGAATGCATGCTACAAACTGTGCAAGTTAAGTTAATGGAAATAATGAGTGTGAGGTTTTTTAAAGCCGATTTCCCAAGAAAACAAGCCTTATACAAGCACACTGAGTATATTGTCTAAAAGGAGGTTGTTTCCTGACAATTTTTAAGTCTGTTGACCACTTTCAAGCAAACTTAGCAAATAAATTAATGTGAAAAAGAGATTATTTCTACAAATTTTATGAAAACTGAGAGAGACTCTTCATACTGCCTTTATCATTGGAAAGATCATTAGTCTGACCTCTTATTAGAATAACAGATGATCTAGCCAAAAAAGAGATTTTGTTCATTATTTGTTTCACTTCTCATATCTCCTCCTTTTTTACGAGGGAGGTCCCTACTGAAACATTGAATTACTTTAACTATCTACGGGCATATGTTCTGCTCTTCATTAAAAGTCACACACAACCTTGTATTCATAATGACTGGACATGGACTTCATCTTTGGTACATTTTGCCACAGTGAGCAATCACTGTCAAAGTGAGTACAAGGCTGAGATGTGTCAGAATGGAAAACTTTGTCTGCTGTCCAGTTATAAATATAGCTTCCAGGCTGTAGAACCTGGCATTAAGCATTACACAAACTCTTAATGAGTTTACAGGCTAAACGGAGAGGAAGAGAATTTGAGGTATTTGGCTTCCTCACAGCTAGGCAGAAAGCTAGTAATGAGAACCAGGACTTAAATCCTGATCCCTAATCTGAACTGTATCTTTTAGCCCCACAAGATGCCTCTTCTAAGCTCTAGCGTATTGCTCTTGAGAAACAGCTGATGTCAGAAGTGTATTTGTAAAGAGTCTATCTTTCATTTCTTTTTCACCCCTCCCGCTGCTGAAATAATTTCCTGTCTTAGCTGGTTAACCTTTCCTACTCATTTCTGTTTTCATGTAATTTCTTATTATAGTTGCAAGTTAATCACAAATCTATTGAGAGACTTCTCTTTAATCTAGCAGCCTTCGTTTACATTCTGTGTCATTTAAAACTGTTGTGCTACGGTTAAGAGTGTCCAATTACATTCACTGCAGGAGAAAAAAACAAAAGATCGGCAGCCTACAATTTCAGCAGAAGATATCATCAAATGGGAAAAGAAATTAGGTGCCTAAAAATAAAATTAAGGATAAGGATTCACATGCCAGATTTGCTTGTACTCAGTGACACAGAATAACTGGTCGGATAATTGTTAACCTTTTCTCCCTAAATCAGAAAAAAAATGGGTAATATTTTTAAAACTGTTCTAAAGCAGAGGAGAGGAAGCCTTGTATAATATGTATGGATGTTGTATTTTAGAGTATTTGCCACTCCAGCTTCTTAAATCTCTTCCCCCACAGACGCACTTGCTGTCGCATAGCAAAACATTGGAGATTTCTCTGACTCAACCAACAGATTCATATACTAATATAAAAATTATTTTAAAAATGCCTATTCTTCTGTATGGGCTAGTGGAAAAAGTGGTGAAAACGGGGAAATAACACACACTGACTAGTGGGTTATGTGCAGATTTGCTTGCTTCTTTTCTTCCTCTTCCTCCTTTTCTTCCTCTCACTCTCCCTTCCTTCCTCCCTTATTCTCTTCCCTCCCTTCCTCTTGCCCTCCCTCTCTTCATAGGGATCTACTAAATAATACTTTGAAATAAATCTGATTTCTCCTATCCAGCAGTCAAAGGATCCATGTGTTAATCAGTGCTCTGGAAGCTCCTCAGTTAGAAAAAGCTTATTACCTGGAAAGTCATGGTTCAAATGCAGACTTGGACACATAATGTTTACTCATGCTTTCCTGCATTTCTAGAATACACAGAAAGTGGTAAGCACTGATTCCGTCATCCACATTATCACTGCACCGTGGCACTGCCTCACATAAAGCATCTGCCTCAGAACCTTTCCTAACCACACTGTGAATGATCTTTAGCACCAAGGTTCCTGTTTCCTGAGGTCAATAGATTATTAAAGCACTAGGCAACTAAAACAAGCAATTCTGCAGGTAGAGAGGAAACAAATAAAACTCTCCGTCTATTTATCCAAATAATTAAATTTCTCTCAGAAAAATCAGAGATGATATCCCACTCAAGAATGCTTGATAGAATGAATTTTTCAGAAGAGCAGCTTTTTATAGCTGAACTTCAGATATTATTCATCTATCAAACTGTCCAAAAAGGCCAGGCACTGTATACTTCCCAGAATAACTCCATGTTCTCCAATGGGTAAAACCAGGCACAAATATGAGCCGTGTTGTCAAATATCAGTCCTTATAACTTATACCTCAAATGTAATATAATAGAGTAATTTTTCAGGCACAAAATTTATTAAAATTGCAAACTACAATTCAGAGCTTGAAATTCAGCACATAAAACAGCCTAAGCTCAGATTCATTGTCCAAGTTACCATGGCATCTTCTAAAATCACAAAAAGCAAACAAGCCCAGCAATATAATTGAGCCTTTAAAGGGGAAATCTGTCCTCAAATCAGAAGTAATAAAAGGTCAATCTGTTTCAGATCTGTGTGGCTTAAAATTCTCCTTGACAAACAGAAGATAGGTTGTTGGTCTGTCCATGTATGTGTCTGTGTTTCTTTCTTTAAGGTGCCCATAGCCCAGTTCTCAGCTTTCAGTAGTGTTTGCCAGCACTTATATGAAAGTGTAAATAAAAGGGGCTTGATGACTCACTGCACAATGGCAGCAACTATAGCATTTCACAGGCAGTACCGCAGTCGCTACCCACCTACCCTTGAATTGGCTTAATATATCCTGGCCGAGGTGGATATTGTTGACTCGCCTCATTTGTCTGTGCTTAAAGGCTCTCTTTGGAGAAGGAAATGGGGTAAAAATGAGACTAGTCATTCTGAAACTGCCCTTTCAAGATTCAAAGATAAGTAGTCCAAATTCTCAGTCATTGCAAGTCTCTCTAAGTTATTCATCACACAGTGTATGCACCTCCTGGTTTTGGTTAGCTTGCCAGTGAACTGCATGGGAGCAGGAGGTAGCATGGTCAAGCCCTCTTCCATAAACATGGTGGGGTGCTGGGAACTGCAGAAAGGTGAATGAGATGGGGCAGGTGGAGGAGAGGCTCCAGGCAGTGTTTTCCTCATGTGGTATCTAGCTTTAGCAGACAGTTGCAGCCCTTGTAGAGCTGATTTGCTGCACTTGTTCAGATGCCTTGTATATATATATATATATATATATATGTACTCACATGTATACATATCACTGCCTACTGAAGCATTAACAGTGATAAACAAGTAGGAGCTGAATCCAAATGCAGAAGAACCCTGACTTTTCCACATTATCTGATTTCATGAAGCAAAAAAGATTTGATTATTACCAGAGAGAGTGAAATAGCAGGAAGGTAAAATTACAGTAATTTCAAGATAATGTATAGGATGTTGTTGTGTAGGACTCCATTTTTTTCCTCTTTCTGAATAGA
This sequence comes from Myiotriccus ornatus, assembly GCA_036023395.1. NCBI lineage: Eukaryota > Metazoa > Chordata > Aves > Passeriformes > Tyrannidae > Myiotriccus > Myiotriccus ornatus. Next base: position 54,622,734 of record JAYRBT010000114.1, read on the forward strand.
ATAGAGCAAGGAAATTATGCTTGGTTATCCTAAAATGCTGGAGCATTGTATTCTGGGCATTCTGTTTATCTCCTGAAGTAGGAGTTAAATCGGAGTAATTTATGCCCAGTTGTACTGATGTATCCTGATAGTGAAGCATTTGCTTTTGGCCCCAGATTGCTGTTTTCATCCCCAGGTATTTGCTCCTTTCCTGTCTGTGGTTACACATAAGATTAAGGTCTTTTTAACATTTATGCATTTTTCAATACCTGGATATTCTTAACATTAAGATTGGCTTTTCATTGATCCCTGCAAGCTGGAACCAAAGAACTCATGATAAGACTCCTGTAACTCCTGCCTAGCCTAATAAATATGGGCTATGAGGCAATGCAATCTGCTGAAACACTGGAGCACATTTTAAACAGTCGTCATGGTGTAAATATTCCTAAATAGAAGTCCATGGTAATCTAATACAATACTGTGATCTGCAATATGGTAATTACAACTGTGACTTGACTCATTAATTTTGGTAACAGTTGTTAAGCAGCTCATTAGGTGGGTATCGAACAGCAGACGTCAATCTGGGGAGCCTCTCAAAACCTTCCAATATTTTTCTTTTCACAGCAAGGAGTATAGCAAAGGAGGGAGGAGGCTGGACTTAGGGACATCTGAGCTGTTAAGTTCTGAGTACTTCATGATCTTGACAAATACTGTGCTTGCTCTGCGAGCCAGAATTAGGCAAATATGTGATTGTGTAACACATTTCAACTGCTGAGCTTGAAAAACTCCTCTTCGTTGCTCACATCGCTTCTATTTCAGCAGACCCTGCATTTTCTACTGACAAACAATAAGGCTAACAGAGTATACCCCTTTACGGAATTGCACAGAACTGATCTCCACTTTCATTTGCTCATTTCAGGTCACACTTGATGTTCTAATAGGATGATTTTTGGTGCTTGCTTGCTAATTCAGCTATACTAAATCAACTGGAAATAAACGAGCATTAGTTCTTGATATATCTGTATGCTGGTTATGGTGAACAAGATCACAAAATTCCAAACATGAAAATTACACTGTCAATGTTAAGCACATGATGTATAACATCTTGAACATATCCTTTAATCTCCCTGCTTCTGCATTCACCTTTCTGCAGCCCCCAGCACCTGGCCAAATTTATGGAAGAGTATTTCATCAATTCTCTCTTAAACACTTAAAGAAATGGTGTGATGATGTCCAAGAATGACCAAAAATGGACAGTGCAGCCCCACCCAGCACAGAAATAGTTAGATTTGACTTCAAGTATTTAGGTTTCTGCCTTGTTCTGGGGTGTTTCTTGAGCAGATTACTCAAGGGAACTCAAATAGCCTGTTCTGAAGCTGACTGACTACAGATAGCAGTGCCACTACATACATGCAGGTCCATGTTCAGCCATGGTGTCCATGGATTTGCACATAGTTTAATCTTTGAACTCAATGAAGCCTGAAAGCTATCTAACTTGTCTCCTCCCCACTCCACAAAACCTGTCCAGCCAGGCACAAAAGTGCCAAGATCACTATCAGACTCTACAGCATGGAGGGAAAACCTGGAGTTATTCAAAAGTTGTTAGTAAAATCTCCCAGTGCAAACCTGCAACTCTTCAGCAGGAATAGAGTTAGAAGTACAGAATGTAAATAGTGTCTCCTGCCCAGTATATCAACAGCCAGCTTTCTGTTGGTGCATTTCCCCTGCTGTCTGCAGCGATGAGTGAAGCCCGAGGCTCCAGAAAACAAGGACCATCATCACTGCGTAGTGTTGCTTCAAAGCAATTGTATATTGCAGCTGGCAGACAGTTTCTCGGTTGTAAAGCTTAATAGGCTTTCTTATTCTCAATCTGCTTTTCCTGTGGGTCTTCCTTATGCATTTCTTACTCCACATTATCTGCCCAAGACATATCCTACTTCTGACATATAAACACTTCCCTGCTAAGTAAATGATAATTTTCTGATATGTAGACCAATTAAACCAATGGTGCAATATAACTGCCTTCCAGACATTTAGGTATTTTTATCTCTTCAGTGACAGAGTAGATTAGACAGAGCTTTTCATTCACTTTTTTCCTTTCCTATCCTTTAATCATCCTCATTTCATTCTTGATAAACAGTGATGCTGAAGACACCGCAGACCCTTGTACTACCTGGAGAAGTACTACTAGTGGCAGCACTTGAGTGGCAAACATGTTATGTTTATGCCAGGCTTAAGTTTAGTTTAGAGATGAGAGATGTAAACTCCTTATTGTGAATCTGACCCTGAGATCAGCTCAGTTGATTAGTGTGTGGTGCTAATAACACCACGGTTGTGGGTTTGATCCTGATGTGGGCTTAAGATTTGGACTCGATGATCCGTGTGAATCCCTTCCAACTCAGAATATTCCGTGCAGATGTGATCTGCTGAATCTCTGCAAGCTGGGGTTAAAAAGGCTCCCACTGCCTTGCTGAGTCAGCTGAAGAGTACAACCATGTAGAATAGTTTTGTGTTTGTTTTTTGGTGGTTTTGTTTGTTTGGTTTTGTGTTTTTTTGTGTTTTTTTTTCCTGACATACTTTCTACTATTCAGCCACATATGGAATAGGACTTTTAAAAGCCTTTTCTCCCTCTGCCCCACCCCTTCCCCTCTGAATACAATCTGGCTGGTGTTGAATGCAATCCTTCTCCCCTGGGTCACCTTCAGGAGGGAACAGCAATTTTTGTCTCTATCTTGCTAAGTGTCTGTCTATTTTCAAGCCTTACTGGCAAAATTCTCCTACTCTGCTCTTTAAATTTAATTCTGTAAAATAAATTTTAGTGGGATACTGGTTATATGAAATATACTACTGTTGGTTCCACCTCCCATAATGGAAGCTACCAAAAAATTGGTTGTCTGTTCCAAGTTAGCTGTCCAGGTTCCTTCTGTAGTCAGTGGAGAGACAAATGATTTAGCCCATTCTAAATAAGTACTGGAGGACAAACGTCAAGTTATATATGAGCTGGAGAATGCTGTGAGGAATCCTTTTCCCTCTGACTTAATTGTATTACCAAGGTCCCAGTACACCTCAAAGTCAGTTTGGATCTAAATTCTGACAGCCCATCTGGTTTCTCAGTGCACTAGCAATCTTGCTTTGTGCTAAGGCAATTTTATTTGATGCCAAACTCAGCCAGCCTTTCTTATGTGGAATAAGCAATTTATTGTTCCCCTATATGCTATTTTTCATGCATCCCTGAAAAGAGGAACTGCTGAATTTTATAAGCTCTCCAACTAACAGTTAACTAAAGTTCTGTAAGAGTGACACCACAGTTCAAGTGATAGCAGAAAGGCAAGCACTTGATTGATCCTCGAAAGTGTTACTAGCACTCACTTCCCTGTCTACCTCCTTCTGCATCAGTCACTGTCACATATTTTTAGAGCAGAGCACTTTTGCTTCTCCAGTTCTGTTGTGTGCCTTCTCTTTGCTGCATGAGCTATTTACCAGAGGTGGGAACTGAGGAGAAAAAACCCTTTCACTTCGTTGCCTTATGATCACCCACTCCCTGAAAACAAAAAGCTTCACTAAATAAAAGCTCTCTTTAGCTGGTAGGCAAGCTTAAACCCCCACAAATGTGCAAAAAGTTTCTCAGAGATTCAAACTATTTCAAGCCTGGACAAACACAAAGCTGATGAATCCTGTTTGATTTTGGATCTGTCTGTCATGACCTTGCACTGGTGCCACCTTTGGTGTCCAAATGCATGTGCATGAGTCAAAGCTGCTGGGCTGGAGGGGGAGAGCCCTGGTGGGAGCTACTAAATGTCTTATAGCATCACAAAGGCAAAGACAGGGAAGAGGGAGAATGATGCAAGCCCTTCAAAGTGTTTGTTTTACCTCAAATCTTGCATTTAATGTTTATATTCCTCTTCAGTGAGGCAGATAATTGTCCAGTGAGTGAAGGAAACTGCCTAAGCTCTTTCTTACCTTTTTTACTAAACTCAGTTCCCCAAAGAATCTGTTATAGCAGTTTTTATTTTGGAATTTCATTTTCTTCCATTCTTTTTCTCCTATGAAATACTCCACAAGATACATCACTTTTTCTCCCCTTCAAATTTAGTTGCACCCCAGAGGCAAATTTTCTGAAAAATGTTTCTATCTATCAGTAAGTTATTGGAGAAAGTGTATAAAGAGAGAAAAAAATTAGGAATAAATTCTGCTTTGAGGAAGCAGATTTTGTCAGCCATGCCTTATTTTTAAATAGTTCTAAAACACAGAAATTCTAATAAGCTGCTTCCTTGTATAAAGAAAAATTGCCATACACTGTAAAGCAGTTGAATTAGTTCATAAACTGGGTATGCTGTGTGTGGTTACTCAGTTACGACCCACAGGATACAATCAATAATTCTGCCCTATCATTGTACCATAACAATATTGGCTAGGCATAAAGGGCTAACGAAGTCCACATCTATTATGAACTACTGTCTCGGTTTTTCTATTGCAATTCCTCACAAGCTACTTTTTTATGTGTGTCAAGTCTCATCTGTGGGGGAAGAATAATTTAGAAGATCAGTAATGGGATGTGGAACATTTCACCTCCAGGTCACTTGTTTGAATCTAACCCTGAACCAGTAGTGATTGAAAATCATTGCCATCTGATTGCTTTCTTTTGCTGGCCTAATGGATATGAACCATTGGTCCCAGTCTAGAGCATAAAGGACTTATGTCCACATCTAAAATCTTCCTTTAGATTGCAGTTAGCCTCTTTACACTCCCAGCAGAGAGAAGACCTGGGTGGAATGGGCAATAGTGAATGAATTACATTACCCCCATGACCCACAGGTAGTCTTTTCACATAAGTGAAATATTCTGGTAGAGTTATGGAGAAACTTTTATTGTGTACATGTTACTCTGCAGAGAGATAGCAAATCAAGCCTCCAAGTCAGATGATGTCCCACATTTTTTGAATGCTAAACTTTCAAGAGACTCTCTAGTCTGCACTAGCAATCACGAAACAAAATTTTAGCAAAGTTTTAAGGGTCCTGAAAAACATTAGAAAGTGTGTGTGAGGAGTGAAGGGGAGTAGGAGAAAACAAAGGCATAGGTGATGGCTATACAGAAAAAAAACCCCAGTACCTGAAACCACTACAGTATAAGCCATAAATTCATAACTTGACTAATATACCACAAATTGTCCAGCAAAATTAGCCCATTTAGGTTGGGTTTGTGGTGGTGAATCTCAGCTTCTCTAGTTGATACACTTTAACTATGGTCTTTCCCTTGGCTTCCCTTCCTTTATTTTGGATTGATCTATATGACTGGTTGTTACACATCGTCTGTAACTCAAGAGGAATGCGCCTGGAGAAGTGGTATGTATTTATACCAGAGGGAGGAACTGTTATTTTTAGAAGGTGCTGCATAGCTGTTTGGGATCTATTGGGTTGTTCCGGGAGTCGACCATATTCTTTACTGTTACCTGAGCTGGTTAATAGTGATTCACAAGGGGCAGATGAGCACCACTGAACGCAAATAGTCATGTCTGTGATACTGATGCTGCCTTTCCTCTGTTTTGTCAGGCATGAAGCACCTCAAGTACAGAAGCTACTAAGCTGTATTTTTCAGTGCTGCCTCAACTCCCTGGTTCTCCTTTTACAGGCATGTTTGTTTTCTCAGGACAGTAGATCAGTGAGACAGCGCAAGGATACTATTATTATTTTATTCCACAAGACCAGATAAAGAAAAAATCAGATTAACTGTGTGAAACACAAGCAGAGGAACAGAAGGTTTGTTATCACTCTAACTGTAAAGACCTGTCTTAATCACAGAGCTTTTCCTAAGTCTTTGTCTGATCTACTTAGGTAAAGTCCTTTTTGAATTAGCACAAGTAATGACAAATCTGAAAGCTGAGACATCAAGATTTGGCCCTGTATGCTTTGGAGCGTTTTGGGTGCTTGTTTGTTTGTTTTGTACATTTCAGTACAAAGCACTGTACAATACCAATTCAGAAGGAGAAAAAACAATGAAAAAATAGGATTGTACCGCTGCCCTCCAGGAGCCAGTAAGAATAATGTCTTAGATTATAAGAAAAGGCAGTAGCAATATCACCAGTGCAAAGTACAAGTAACAACTTCTGGCTGCTTTATCACTGACTTCCTTTTTTTTTTTTTTTTTTCCACCAATTTAAGATCAAGATCTTAGAAAGAATTACATTCTGTCTTAGGAGGAACTGACAGAAACACATTTTCAATTACCAGCGGGTGACAACAGAACAACAATGTTAGTACTTTTTTAAACAAGGTTATTTCTTGGTTTACTGAGGTGACTATTTATAAATGACTGAACAAGATTCTCTTACAAATGATCTTATTTTTTAAAAAAGAAATGCCTTCATTGGAGGAATGGAGTTGTTCAATTTATATCATACACTCTGTTTTAAAGGGCAAAGGGTCTTTGTGCACAGAATAGTTGCAGTAGAATATTTTACATTGATCAGTTCTTTAAATAAAATCTACCAGTGTGATGGGGTCTCTTCCTCCAGCTCTTTGCATGGACACGATTCTGCCAGACTTCAGTGACCCCCATCTGGGTTCTGTCCTTTGGGAACAGGGCCTTAAAAGAGACTGTGGTATGGTCTGTAAATCACCACTTCTTTAAAGGTAGAACAATGCTTTAGTGTGCAGGCACAGGAATCAGCAGGGACATGAACCCGCTTACAGATAACACACATTAGTGTGCAATCATTAAGGAGAATAAAGAAATTTTTCAGTTTTTCTATGCTGAAATGTATGCATTCAGCAAGATAAGCATGAAGGAAAAAAGGTAATAGCTCTTGTTTCTATGTGATTATAATGAAGAAAGAAGTGTTATTATACTATTCCTGCTTAAATATTTATCTAATTTGAGCTTTGTCAGTGTAAAGAACCTGAATTGTACAATAAGATGACCTGGAACAAGCATCATTCTAGTGGCTAAGGACAGTACAACAGCAGTAGAAATGAATACATTACACAGATGCACATGAGTCAGAAAATGATCCAAGCACAAGGCAGCATGACTCCCGCGTAACAGGGCACTGTGTGAGGTTATAAAACAGATGATATATAAATTACACCAGTATAATGGCCTTTGGTATGTAAAGGAGTCACATAAACATGGCAGGCAGTGTGGTACCTCGGAGCTGGAAACTGCGTAGCAGTAAAGCAACAAAGGAGCCTGAACAGATGCATCCTAATTTGGCGTATGTTGATACAGTCCTAAACCTGGCTGGCATCAATAGTGAAGCTACATCCATTTATGTTAGAATGATAGCCCTGACAAATTCTGGTCCTTTCTGGTACTGGTTTAGTGCATTTTTACAAATCTGGAAGTGTCATGGTCATGCATGCATGCTCTGAAGTCCAGAATGGAAGGGATGACAGACCCGTTGAAATCTCTGGGCAATAACGGAAGGTTGGAAGGAGTGATCTGATGCTGAAGTCTGCCACTGAACACCCAGCCTGGGAGATCAGGTGTGATGAAAGATTGGTGTTGATGGTGGAGGACTTTAAATACCCAAGCATCTTTTAGAAAACTGGTATAGTGACAAACAGCCTGTCAAGCAGTTTCTACCCTACCTTCAAGGAACTTATCAGCAATTCATTGTGGAAAGGCAACTTGTGTGAGAATAGTTGTGAAATAACAGAGGGCACAATTCTTAGGAATAAAAAGTGAGAAAAAGAAGAATAGACCTAAAAGACTACAGAAAAACACATTTTTTGGCAAAAAAATTGAAGGGGTTCAAATAATCTAGAAAAAAAGGGGTCTCCCTGGGGACAATAAGCTTGATATGTATAAAAGACCTTATTTTGAAAACGTATGCACAATGCCTGATATTCTCCCTAAGTAGGATGAGGGGAAATAAATTTCAATTGCACAAAAGTTTAAAATGATGAAAAGATTAAAATATGGGGGGAAACTGTATTTGTGAAGACACTTAAGTCCTCAAGTGGATTGCTTAGGTAGGATGTGGGATTTCCTCTTGGGATGTTTTTCAGGGGCAGGTTAAACAAAGCATTATGAACAGTTCAAGTACAGCTGATCTTGCATGGCAAGCAAGGAATAGGCAAATTCTCTCAGTCATCTTCTTAGAAAGAGGCTGAAATTTGAGATGACTCAAACACTAGCCTTCATGGGAAAAAAAATGTTTTGACATTATGGAATTTTCCTTCTAGAAGTCTCACAACTTCCTCACTGTTCAGGTTGAAAATTTTTACCCATACAGAATTATCTAACCTTTACTTTTTCTTCCAGGTGCAATTAACTATTTCAAAATCATCTAATTGGGTTAAATAGCTTTCCTATATAAATAGTTTTTGCCTCAAAGCTTTTTGACACACCTATTATATTTTAGTTTTTTTCTGAAGAGTAATTTTTCTGTTCTGTTTTGCTCTTTCTTAGACAACAGATAAGTTTTAAATTGGTCTAGCACAACAAATTTTGTAGTTCAACACCTTAGAAATTGTCACTGCTCTTTCAGCAAGAGTGGAACATTTTAAATTTTGGCAACAAAAAAGTACTTTACCTTCACTGAATCTGAGAAATTTAAAGAAACTGAATTTTAGACTGTTCTTATTAGGAATAACAGTTAACATTTAATATCTATAACTGGTCTGGAGATATTGTATTTTAAAGTCTCTGGTTTAGAGAAAACAAGCCTTGCATTTATCAGAAACAGGAAGAACGTTAAATAAAATACATAACCCCACAACATCCCCTCTTTATGAACAATAATGCCAAATCCTAGAAAGGCTAAAAGGTAAAATTTACTCCATGGTCTTCCGAGGATTCATTCTATTACTGGACTAGGCTTTCTACCCAGAAAACTCCACTTCCCAAATCTCAGATAAAATAGAAATTAGCATCAGTGGAAGGAAATCTCAATTAAAACCCATGACCTTAATGATGTCAGAAGAAAATTTCTGTGCCAGTTATTCCTTTTTTTTTTTTTTTTTTTCCCTCTAGCAAGATCTCTTCCAAAAGTGTTGAGATGTTTCATTTTTTCTCTGGACTGATCATTTTCACTTCAGTTTATAGAGAATGTTGATTTATCTGTGAACATAATATTGAAAGCAAAATATTTATACCTTCTCCCCACAACCTTTGTGCTTGCTGGGAGCTTAAGGGGACATGAAACGCTTTTCCTGGCACCTGCAATGGTCCCGGACTCCCTCTTTAAAGCCAACAATTATATATTCACAATAGGAGGACTTGTTCAGATAATCATAGGTCCAGAGACCTGGACTACTACTTAGGCTGGAAATACCAGAAGATTAGTTTTTTTCCAGTGCTGTTTCCCTAATCTTGTTTCTAGACTAAGATGGAAAAAGGCACACAAGAAATACTTTACAATAAGGCAGAAGAGTCTAGGAGAGAGAAATGGACTATGGGCTATATTTTGGAAAAGGTTTTATTTTAGTTTTATACAATAGTGAAAAATTATGACTGAATAAAGTTAATTCTCTCTTTTTTAAAATGTTGAAAGTCCCAAAAAATCTGTTGCCATGAACTTGTAGGTAATGCGCTGCGGCTAAATGTCTTCCATAATAGTTATTCTATATATTTTACTATATGGAAGCTAAGCATGTGTCTACAGCATGTTTTTGTGTGAACCAGTTTGCAAGAATGATTTGTGGTGTTTTTGTTGGTATGTTGTTTGGGTTTTGTTTCTTTTTTCGCAGGGAGGAGGGGCTGGGAGGGGGAGGACTTGTCTCTGTGGAGAAAGCAGACTAAACCAGAATAACCACATAGACTATATTTCAATTAGATGATACAGTACATTATTTACATGTTGCAATGGTTGACCTTGGTCATCTGCCAGCCGCCCACTCAGCCACTTTCTTACTATTTTTCATCAACAAGATGATGGAGAGAGAAAGTGATGGAAAGGCTTCTGGATTGAGGTAATGAAAAGGAGATCATTTATGAATTACTGTCACAGACAAAACAGATTTGACTTGGAGAAAGTATCAGTATATGTCTTTTGGTTGTAGGTGGCCAAGCACTGGCAGTGGGGAACGGTATCTAGCATGGTGCAGCCCTGCAGACTGCCCACACCCTCTCTCCCCTCCCACTTCCAACACCTGGCTGCCTGCATCCAACACACAGGTACCAACAAAGTGTTCTCCTAGCAGAGAAACTGAAAGTTTCTTTACGTTGAATGTCCTTGAGCCCAAATTACCCTAGAAGGAGAAGGCTCAGGTAAATATAGGACAGCACTGACAAGACAGGGACAATTTTCAAATGAAGAAAACTAAACAGCCAACTCCATATTTTAACCTTTAAACTGACCTCCAAATAATTTTTAATCAGCACCCTACTCACTAGGTCCTGAGCTGGGTTCCTAAACACTGGTGTAGCACTTGCAGTATTGAAGTATCTATGACCTCTTCAGCATCTGCAATTTTCCTGAATTTCACACTAAATTAGTCACTGCTTCATTTATTGATGAGCCCCACTGGGCTCTAGGGATCATCCCCAGAGAAGACAACTTTGCAAGCCTATGTGAGGATAGCTGGCAGCAGGTTGTCCTCACGAATACCTGAGAAGGAAGCCTACAGTGGCAGTGTGATGGCTGATACTGGACTCGATGTTTTTTGAGCTCACAGTCAAAGAGTGGTAAACTCACTTTTGTTCAACATTATGCTGTGTTATTTAATTCAGTCTATTGGAGTGTCTGAGTTTTTCTTCCTCTTTTTTTTTTTTTTAATTTATTTTTAATCTGCCACTGAACTATGCATGAAAATATGATAGTGAGATGTACCAAGTGATCAACGGCAAATGGTCAGTTAATGAGTTAATGATGGCTGCCCTATGCTGAGAAGTACGACACAGGGCAGGCATAGAAGATGGGCAAGATGCAGAGGAATGACCAGGTTAGCTGGTTGCATAGGACCATGAAAAGTGGAAATATACCATTTAAGTGAAATTAAGGCTTCTTCTCATGTTATTCCTTTAGGCATCACTTCATGTGATTTCTTTCAGCAGCTCAACTGGCTTAAATATCTACAGCAAACTTTCTGTAACTCCAAACCTGCAGACTGGAGTTTCCACCAGGGCAATGTGGCCACTAAATCAGACCTTATTTTCTCCAGATGTTGGCCATCTGTCACTCTTAATTAAATGAACAGGAGTTAACGCTGCAGAAAAGCATGCACTTTTAAAGGTGACTTGCAGTGCAGTGGAAAACTGGAATATTGCCCTTTCTTCTTCTTCATGATGTGAAAGAAAGGCTAGAAAACTTTCTCCTTTTGGCTTTGAGTTTGTTTGATTTAAGTGATGTACTTAGAAATACCAGGAATATAAAATCAGGTATTTCCTGGTTTTGCTAGGGGACTCTTTGGAGGCTTCATCTCCACATATTATTTATTTGTACTGAGGTATGGCTGAGCAGGGATCAGTGCTGCACTGTGCATATGTGATTTTTGCAGCATCTGGCACAATCTTTATTTGCTCTTAAAAGCTCTGTGGATTTTAAATCTTAAACAAAGGAGTGTTTTCTCACAAGGTTTTTTAGGTAGAGTTGTTGAATTAGTGTGTTTGATTTAAGAAGAGGAAACAAAATTCCTTCTCCATTTCATCAGTGTAGGCAGAAAATGTTTTGGCTTGGCCTCGTGGTTAACCTGGGAAACATTCAGTGTATCACTGTTTATGACTAAAATATGTTTTGTATAAAATTTTTTAGAATTGTGAACATAATAGACTTCCAAATATTTGGTTTACATTACACGAACTTTCTCCATAGAAGGTGCTAGTCAACAATGGAAAAAATAATTTACTTTTCTTCAGCCTCTATAAAACTAAATACTTTGGACAATACAGATTGGTTAGAATGTTTCAATCAGCCAGTTTCCAGTACTTTTTTCATTACTTTTTGCTGCCGTAACAAGACAGATTCTTCTCCTGATTTTAAGTTTTCCTAGAAAACCAAACCAAACCAAATCAAAATATTGCAAGAAATGTGAATTGCAAGTCTAAATTCTAGAAATAAAAAATAAAGGTACAAAACGTGAATATAAAAAATAACAAATATTTAGGGAGCTTTATGAGATTTGTAATAAAGAAGCAAATACAGACACATATTGATTCTATTTTCATTTGTAAGGTACTTCTGAATGAAATTTATCTTTAATGTTTAAGTAAGAATCTGTCCTTTGGAGCTCCCTGTGTTTTCCCTTTCTTTCTCTTGGTACTTCTGGCTACTCTGGAAGCTTAATTGTGCAGAGACAAGCTATCTTTTTCAGCTGAGTCAGAGGCACCCATAAAATCTGAGCTGTTCGAATCAGATGGAGAAAATGTAAACAGGCTCAACCACACATGAAAGCTTTCTCACAGTATGCAAATATAGAATATAATTTGAGAGTTCCAGAAGTGCAAAAACTTGTATTGTTTGCATGGTGAGATCAGGGTTAATAAAAGAGGTGCTGAAGCAGAAAACTGGCTTCCACAGACGCGAGGAGCAGAGCACGAAGATTTTTTCACTGAACAAGGATTAATCAAGCATCTTTGACAGTTTAAAAAGACACTTAATGCAAGGAAGTGTTAGTATTTTTTCATCTGTAAGGAAAAGATGATCCACAAAATCACTAAGGCAACTTCCCTGGCCCTGTGTGCTCAGCTGCTCTTGATTTCATAGGAAAACAGAAACATGGAAGGAAAGACAGAACCGACTTTTGTAGATAAATATAAGGGGTGATGTTTTACTTTCTCTCAGGTCTAAGAATGGAGTGGAGGGGTGAACTAGATTATTTTGTACTACATGATATTTTAAACAGTAGCTGGAACCTTTAAACTGATTAGTGCAGCACAGAGTTCATTTTCCAACTTTTGTCTTTTATCTAAGTAAGACTTAGAAAGACTGGAAGGCTTTGCTGAACTAAATTATTTCACTTTTTCCTTTGGGTATGGACCACGTGTAATTGTAATGAGAGTTAATCCTGATAACTGTAGCATATGAATGATGTGGTGAAGTTCAAAAACCCAACTTATTTTTGTATGTGGCTAATATGCTTTCTACTAACACTGTCAATACCGATACTTCATTCCTGCAAGCATAAGTTCCGTAGTTTCTTTTTGATCAGCATTTGAGTTGCAGACAATCTGTCTACATTGTCAAGGGTTCTTTAGATACTGTGAGGGGATATTAAGACCGCCTTATTTCTAACTTCTCCTCAATTTGTTTTGGATCCTTTTATCTTAAAGATGTAGGACAAATGCCTATTTTGTTAAAATAGCTCAGTCTCGATCTTTTTATAACCAATGTTTAAAGAACATTACAGCTTTTCACATATCTTTTCACTTTAAAAATAAGCAATCAGTCGTGGCATTCAGTCTAGTTAGGTGTGACTAAACCACAAACTAACAATAGGTTCTAACATGTTGTGTGTGATTTACAGAAAATACCGTTAAACTCTGATGAATCTTCTTCACACTGAGGTAAAAAAAAAAACAAACCTGAAACAAAACCAAAACCACAGCTATACTGAGAAAAAAATACAGTATGCATTGAAAACTACAGCTTTTTTGAATGTCAATATGAAAAGTAGGTATGAGTGGGGAAATTGGCCCCCTCTTTGTATGAAAGAGAGCAATATGAGAGAGGCTTTAAGGGTCTCACATTCACACAGTTGCAAAGCAGCTGATTCAAGGTACACTGCAGTGAAGCACATTGATCATTAGAGAAATGTAGATTAGAGAAACCCACATATTTCGAAGGAGCAATGAAAACCTTCTTTTATATTCAAAACCCCCAAAAAGCCCAACTCTGGGGATATTGAGGCAAGAAACAGTACACAGCAAGTCCTAGCAGACAATGTGGCCAAGGGATTGATGCTAAAGTTGCTGTAGGATTGCATTCGCTTGCCTGCACTCTTTTCTGGTGAGCTGTCAAGCTGCAATTAGGAACTTCTTCTTGCCTTGCTGGAAGTAACACACTTTTTCCATTTTTAGCCATGTTTATTTTTAACAAATTAATTCAATAGACCTGAAAAATACTTTTTAATTTCCCTGGAGTTAAGAGGTTTGCATGAGGCAACATTTTAGACAAAGGCTTTTACTTTTTGAGATCTGGGCAAACTTGGGGGTCTACTAGAAGGGATTTGAGAGCTGGTGATGTCAGCTGTCAGGATGTAGGGGACAAACATGCCCAGTGTCCTTGGAAAGGAGACCTGTAGTCATGGGAGATCCTGTGGCTCTGGGAACACCATATTCTTGTGCAGATGGTGTATTTAAACAGGAACACTTAAAAATAATGGTGGCGGTTTGAATTTTCCTTCATCTCTGGTACCTTTTGGCAGGGCACTGAAGTTGTAAAGGTGATCATTATTTAATGATGTGTGCTCCCCCTCTGCAGTGAGGTTTTCTTGCACAGAGCTCATAGAAAGTCAGTGGGCTTGTTTTTTTCCAGAAAACCCCAAGTTGTATTCATTCATGGAACGAAAATGTAGAACTGGTATAATTTTCTTCAGTGAAGGAGATCCTAGAAATTAATCAGAAATTAGTCTTTTGCATTATTTACAAAGCAGAATTGTGCTTACTGGTCCATTATGAGGCAACTGGCTCTGACTTGCTCTCTCCAGCACATCACAGCTTTCCAGAGGACAGGAAAGAATCTCTGCAGTGGGCAACACGTGAAGTGGACCAGTAGGTGTGGAAGTTTAATCTCAGCTCCCTGAATATAATGTTGGTTGACCTCGTTGAGTCAACCAAGTTGACTTTATTGTGAGGCTTTAATACAACTCATACTCATACAACTGATATAAGAATATTTTTGCATGAGCTGTGTCCTACGAAAACTTGGTATGAATTTTGCTTCAGGAATCACATTGCATTCTCAGACTAATCACGTAATGTTTCTTGAGAATCCTTATTTTTTCACAGTTTTCTAAACCAACAGGGGACTTGAACAAAAAGCCTTTAATCACTAGGCATCTCTATATACTTTAAAGAAATGCGTAATAGACAGTTTGAAACCATATTATGCAATTTGTATAAATCAGTGCTGGACACACTTATGAAAGTTTAATCTAAAACCAATATTGTCTTAAACAGACTTCATGCTGATACCTTTTTAAGTACTTTTCTTTGCAGCTATTGTAATACTTAAAAGACATGGTGAAAAATAATTAGATTTTTAACAAAATATCATAAGAACATATCCTTTGTACGAGGCAATAAAGAACTAAATCAGAGGAATAAGTAACTGAACTACTCTACCTAGATAGGTGTAATCAGCTGGTATCACTAAAAGTCAAGCCTAAGCATTAGAGAGAGAGAAACAGTACAATTTCATGTCAAGCAGTGGTTGCACAAACTGTCCATTAAGTGCCTATAGGAATACATTAATGTTTTTCATTTTAACTGCATAACCTTGATATCAAGCCAGAAACAGTTAATTCCACTTTTCTGCCCTTATTATTAAAAAGACAAATGAACATGAACACAGAATACATCAGTCCTTTCATATATCCTGAAAAGGTACCCTTTTCTCCATGAATGCAGAAATTCTGATCTTAGTACCTCTTATTTGTGTATCTATATAGTTTTAACCACTTCATGGCAGCTTCTCATGAGCATTTGCTTAAACGTGTAGAAAATTAGGAGTAATATTTAAACATTCTGAGGATCACAACCTTGAGTGTCATAAGCTAAATCGTTGGCCTTTAGCTTTTTTATTAAGAATACGAGTGATATCTACTTTTCTTGATGGCAGCACCCAAGGCCACAGGCAAAGAAGTAAAATCATGAAAGCGAAACTGTCTCATTTACAGTGGGAATCTGTCTTTTTTACGGTAGGAATATAGCATTTTTCTGTGAGAATATTCTCCCTCTGACCAGAGTGGCTTTAAAACTCCTCCAGTTTCCTGTCCTTTCCAGTTACTTTAGGGGTGGCTCCTAGCAAGCTCTGCTAGTTCCTGAAGGAATTTTGCCTTGAGAACACATGCAAAAGACAAGTCTTGAAACTCAAAACCTGAACAGTTGAAAAAAATTAGGATTTGTTGACTTGTGGCAGGCACTTTACCAGCACTTCTCTCACAGCAAACTCCTGCTCTTACATCATCTTGCAAGTACAGATTTACCCTTCTTGCCCATCTATTCCTCCTCTGGGTGCTGGATTCCATGGAAATAAAAAACGCTAAACATTTATTAGCATTTCTGCAAGAGCCTTTGATCAGATGTCTCATTTAGGGGAAAAAAGGAAGAGTGGAAGGAGAAGGCCACATGGTTATTGCTCCTTGTTACTGCTGGCTGTTCTCCCCAGCCTTCCTGTTTCCGATGCTGACATATCAAAAATCTCTAAGGATGTCAGTGTTTTTTAATTATTATACAGTTTCACTTCTCATGTGTGCCTTCTTTAGAAATGAACACATTTCCCACTTCTATCTGTATCTAATTTTTGCTGGATTCGGTGTGGATGCATCCCTCCCTACCAGAAAGTCTAAGAGACTGATAGATGTTTGATCCTTTTATACAAGTATCTACTCACTTACTACAGGTGTGTGAACTTTGATAGAGAGACCAGCTCTGATTAAGGCAATAATTCCCTCTCCCACCATCTCAGTCTTTACTGTGGTTGATTTGTGTTAACAGTAGCTGGCTACCTAAAAGGGACGAGAACTGTTTTTCTTACTTCTGAGTTGAAACCTTCACACTGATCTAAATCTTTTCTTATTGACAAAGGACCAGAGTGACTAAAAGAACTGAGAAAACTCTGATTCCTACCACTGGAGGTTCATAGCAACAGACCCTGTGCAACCATCCTGTAAAGCTGTCCCCAGAGCCAAGAGTTGTTGGGAGAGAATGTGGAGGGCATTGAAACCCTGCCATGCTGCACAGTGAAGGCTCTAGGCAATGCTTTTGCCGCAGACCTTAACTGGCTTGCCACTATAGCCTACACAGTGCTAGAGGATGTTCTGCATTCTTGGAAAAGCTGATAACAAAGTTGTCTGACAGCTGGTGTTGCCTATTATCTGTCTTCCAGTGCTATGGATAAAATCAATGAAGTCCAGACTAAGGAATTACACAACGTGCTGCGGTGGCAAAGTTTTGGAAAAAGAAAAACAAATTAGAATAGTCTTTTGTTAGCCTGCTTTTCTACATCTCACCATTTCCCCTTACTTTTCTGCAATGTCCATGGGCAATGCCCTCTGAAATCACTTTGAAGGGCTCATTACCCCTCTGTTTTCCCCAGGTCTTCTTATCATATGTATGTTGTGCTTGTTGCAAAAACTCCATCCAGTATTGTGACTAGCATTGCACTTTCCCTTCTTTATTTACCTTGTCCAATTTTACAACAGTAAGTGGTGTGTTCCAGCATCACTTTAGATCTTATTTCTATTCTAGTGTCTCCAATTCAAAAAGCTGTCTGCTCTTTGTTCTAGCCTGACAAGCTGGTTTTTGTATGCAGGCCAACCTTGGCTGGAGATTTTCAGCCTGACTCTAGCTATCTGAGCATAAAAGAGACAAGGCTCATATATTCTTACAATTCCCTTGCTGCTCGTATAAAATACAGATTGCAGACATGACAAATGGACTTTATCCTCTTACATCAGTTGGGGACATACAAAGTTCCTGCCACTGTCCACATGACTTGTATGTTTGTCCCTTCCTCCAACTCAGCATCTCTGTTTTCCATTTGGACAGTCTCTTCCCTGCAGAGCATATGGTTTGCTATGCCATTCTGCTCTTTAGTGACTAACATAGCCATCACAAAGTTTATTAATAACCTGCAGTGACTTCAGACTGGTGGGATAAGCTTATCTTGGATCCCATTAGAACTTACTGCAAACCTGGCAGCCTTTACCTTTACAGAAAGGCAGGAAGTAGGAGATAAGCCCCTGCATCAAAATCTGTGAGTTACTCCAGGGTGAGTGCCTCTGCAGTCTGGAGTCCCCTGTAGCTTCATGCTTCACCCTTTCATAGGTGATGAAGTGAGAAATTCAGATATCCTGGAGACAGCAGAGTCTGTAGGGGTCTTCCAGGAGGAGAAAATAAGAAAAAGTTTCTCAGCTGGGAGGGTAAGACTGGCCTACCAGGAACACGCTAGTACTAGATACAACACTGCAGGGCCATGGCTTTTGCATTTGTGTAAATGAAAATCTGAAGACATACAAATACAGGCAAGCCTATAATGTATGCTAAATAAAGTAAATATTATGTATAAACAGATAAATACATATTTGTATTTAAATGGGTGAAAATAAGTTTGATTATTACTGTAATGTACTATGTCTCCAAAAATCCTCCTTCTTTCCTTCATTTGCTAATATAAACACCCACAAAATATTTCTTTTTTCTGAATGCTTGGACACTATTTGGGTCAATAGAATTGTAGCTAAGAAAAATAAGAGGGCTATGGTATTGGCTTTTTAACATTGCAATATTGCAGTGCGATTTGTGAATTTTTTCCCAGACGACTCAAGCTTTCTCAAAGCAGAACCGCTCCCCTTGTGCTGCTTTTCTCAAGTTATGCTTAAAATGACGCATAAGCAGAGTGAGACTGGATGAACATCTCTTTTTTTCCACAGCCCTGTGAATTTTTAATGCCTGGCATTAAGGTGAAAATCATCATTTCTCTCTGCCTGCTGGGCGATGGGCCATCAATTAAATTTTCTTTTGTCCATATGTAAAATAGATAATGGTTGCAGCTTCTTTCCATAATAGAGCCATTAACGGTAATCTGCCCCTCTCTGCCAACCAATTTACTCAGAAGGGTATAGATGAATTGGCAGTAATGTGCCATATAAACCTGGCTCTGTAGATGTCCTGAAAGCAGCAAAGGTCTCTCAGTATGATAGTTTGCTGCACTGTATGGCTGTTTGATATGTAACATAATTATATAGTGGTGTGGCTGTGGTTGAATTTGAGAATGGTTTTGTATTCCAAGATTTTAGTTTACACAAATCTGATTCATGATCTGATGTAATGCATATATAAAATGTCTTCAGTTTGGTAATGTGCATCTGATTCACACTGATTATGCTCAGCGCTGGTATTCAAGGCCCTAAATTATTTTTGCTGTTTGCTAGCTTACAGTTACAGCAAGTAACTGTTAGGGAATTCAAAACCCTTTGTAAATATGCCCATTTGACTGTGGCACAATTAATATTTTACATTTTATTTAAAACTTTTGCTCTCTAAAGCACTTTAGCTTTTTCATGGGAGATGGGGAACGCAGGGTGGGGGAACACATTGCGTTCTCTGATAATGGTAAAGGAAGAAGGGTAAGCAGAATATCATCCCATGAACAGTGATGAATGCTTCAGTCATGGGCTTACCCACACCAGTGGCTAAATAATCAATAAGATAAACCATCATTTTATTTGTATTTGCTGTTTTGACAAGTTTAATAAGCTAAGTAACTTCCTGGGTAAAAAAATGACAATGATCCAGGGGGATGTGTTTTTATTTTTTATTTTCCAAAGGTTAAAGGCCAATAATATGTATGCAGCTGTTACCAGATTTATCATTTTTTTGAACATAAAAGAAGACTACAGCAATAGGGAAAAGATGGAGAGAGGATTTATAAGTGAAGTTGCCAAAAAAATCATATAATCATATCACAGAATCATAGAATATCTTGGGTTGGAAGGAGCCTTAAAGGTCATCTAGTTCCAACCCACTTGTCATGGGGCAGGGACACCTTCCACTAGACTGGGTTGCTCAGAGTTCCATCCAACCTGGCCTTGAACACTTCCAGGGCTGGGGCATCTGCAACTTCTCTGGGCAACCTGTTCCCGTCCTTCACCACCCTCACAGTAAAGACCTTCTTCCTAATATCTAATCTAAACCTACTCTTAGTTTTAAGGCATTCCCCGTTGTTCTGTCGCTACATCCTCTTGGAAAATGTTTCTGTTTGTCTTTCTTGTAGGCTCCTTTCAGGTACTGGAAGGCCAGAGTTAGGTCATCCTGAAACCTTCTCTTTTCCAGGCTCAACCATCCCACTTCTCTTAGCCTTTCCTCATAAGAGAATTGTTCCATCCCTCTAATCATCTTGGTGACCCTCCTTTGGACTCACTCAAACAGGTCCATATCCTTCTTATATTGGGGACCCCAGAGCTGGATGCAGCATTTCATATGGGATCCCACAAGAGCGGAATAGAGGGGACATGCTGTCTGCACTTCTTTAATGCAGCCCAGGATGCAATTGGCTTTCTGTGCTGTGAGCACATATTCCTGGCTCGTGTCCAGCCTCTCATCTACCAGCACCCCCAAGTCCTTCTTGATAGGGCTGTTCTCGATCTGTTCATCCCCCAGCTTGTATTGATACCAGAGGTTGCCCCCACCCAGGTGCAACACCTTGTGCTTGGTCTTGTTAAAACTCATGACATTCCCATGGGCCCACTCCACCAGCTTGTCTAGGTCACTCTGGATGGCATCCTGTCCTTCAGGTGTGTCAATCACATGACTCAGCTTGGTGTAATCTGCAAATTCGCTGAGGATGCGCTCGGTCCCTTTGTCATTAATGAAGATATAAAATAACACTGGTTCCAGTACGGACTCTTGAGGGACACTACTTGTCACTGATGTCCATCAGGACTCTAAAACATTGACCACTACCCTCTTATCCATCTATTCCTTATTCAACAGTCCACCCATTGAATTTCTCTCTCTCCAATTAAGAAAGAAGGATATTGGGGGGGAGATGTGTCAAAGGCTTTACAGAAGTCCAGATAAATGGCATCTATAGCCCTTCCCTTGTCCATTGATGTAGTTACTTTTAAAAAGGACTTCTGAAAGGGGGAGATACATTTCTTGCACCACTGAAATGTTCAATGACTAAAAATGTGCTATCAAAACAGCACTTCTGTCCTGAAAGTAATTCACTTAATGGCCAATGTTTACTTCAGGATATATATATATAATGTTTGGAGTTGAAAAAAAAGGGGCAGAAGAGATACTGGAGAGGTGTTTCAAAAGCTATTGCCAGTAGTCCTACTCTACTCTTCTTTAAGTCTAAAGCAGAATCTTAAGCAGTTGATACCGAAATGAAGTTAGACCAATACTGAATGCTCTTGAGATTTCCACAGTCTTGTATATTTGTGTGCAGACATTTAAGTTAATATATGTATGTATACATTGCAATTAATGAATCTGTGTCCAACAAACACGTACACACTTTCTTGGTCTCTGCTTGCTTTTCTTGTCTGGCTCACTCTCTGCAGATTGTTTCCAGTTTGGGTCATTTCTGTCCTCCTGCCAGTTTTCCAGTCTAGTGTGATCCAAATTAAATAATCTTCTATTGTGCCATTCCTGATGAATGTCAGATTAATCTTAGCAGAATGTGAGACTTTGCCTGACAAGATGATTACTGCAATATTTAAACAACCCTTAGGGCCTTAATTCACTAACAATTTATGGTCCTCCCTATATGTGAGTGCTTTTTCTGTCTTCTGAATGCCCAGGTGCACCCTGCTGTGAAATGCATAGTCAACTGAAACTTGGTGATGTGCTCTCACTCTCTTTTGCTACGCAACAGAGTGCTTAAGATAGGGTCCGAGGAGGGCTTTGAAAATGCCCCCCTTTCCCCTTCCCCAAAACTCCCAGAAGAAATCTCATCCCAAAGGAAAAAGAGAGAAATGCTGACAGCAGTCAGTGGGAACTCCCACAGTAAGGTAAGGGAAATCCTCTTTTGCTTGCACAGAAGTAGAGCAGCCATGATCTGCATTGTGGTGTTTGTCCCCACCAGCCACTTGGGGCAAGAGATGTGCACAGCCTCTGCTCACTGCTGGAGTCAGCCCTGTGAGCTCAGGCTCAGAAGTTGCTGGGGCCAGCCAAGGAAAATCCTTGCTGGAAAGCCCAGTCTACAGTGCAGATGAAGAGGCCAGAATAGAATCTGAGAAGTTTAGAAGGAATTTAAGAATGAAGCCAACATTTAATAAGGCTTGGGAAGAAACGTCCCCTAAGGGCCTGTTATTGAATAGCTGCTGGCTGTAGGCTTTTTTCTGTTCTCTTTTAGAGCAACTGGTACTGACCATTGCTGGAGACAGAAAAGCTGACAGGGTCAGAGATGGTAATGACTGTCTTAAGAATTATTCTAATAGAGAACAGGTTCTTAGCAAAGGATGCAGCATGATGAGGACATATTTGCAATATATGAGTGAAGGAGATAACCCACTTGTGCTCCCACATTTATGTCCAGCCTGTCCCAGGATACAGGGTTATGTTTCACATGCACGGTTTGCCTTTTACAGTCTGATGTCTGTAGTGTCATAAAGCAACTGGTAGTGTTTAGTGGCTCTCTGCACCAGTAGCTCCGTCTTGAGGGACTGAAATTGATGTAATTTATCATGGCAGGTGAATATGCAAGCTGTGCCGCTTGCCCCATTGCACAATGTAGCAGAAGAAGCAATAGACAACGAGTCAGAAATAGCTCTTTTCTTTTTTTCCCCCACAGCTTTTTGAAACAGCAACGTTGTGTGTCTACATGGTTGGAATATCTAGGTACAGTAGCTCCTCTTAATGGAGCTGTGTACCACAGCACACTGCTAGAAGCTGTTCGGGCTTTATTACTGAACCATTCACTGTGCCTCTATTTTGCCAGAAGTGGTGATGAAGTTTTGTTTTGTGACATTTTTTCCAATTTAAAGAATTCCTTTCCCTTTGTTTATACATTGTCTTGATGCTTCTGTACTGTCACTTAACACTCAAGTACCCTTTTATCTGTTTTTTAATAGACATATCCCAAGCAGGACTGAGCAGATGGATGGGGCAGTCATTGCCTGGATCAGTATGCTTTTTCCCTCTACACTTACTGTTCCCTAATCATTCAGTATCACCCTTGGCTTGATGGATTCATTAAAAATCATAGCTTCAGGCCTTTTGAATATGTGTGTCAGTTATTTCAGAAATTTAGGATGAAGATTACCAATCACCTCAACTTGACTGCAGTGAGCTCTTTGAGTTTTGGTTCCACCTCAGCTGTGTCAACTTCGTGTTTCCACAGACTTGTTTCCATTAACCTTCTTGCCCATGCCTCTACTTTCAGCATTATTTCTCTAATCTGTGCCAGAAAGACAGGAAACATTGGCGTGAGTCATACCCACAGGGAGTATCCATGGGATACATAATCCTACTCCCACTTTGAAGAATCCCTCAGCATAAATATTGCAACTTGAGTTCAAATATGCTGCTGCTGCTGTTATTTGTAGGAGAGGGATTCTGCAGGACTGGGGGGAAAAGACAGTGAGTGGCATAGTTTTGTCAGTGTCCTGCAGGGACCCATTTCAACCATTTCTAGAAGTGGTCCTGTTTAGCCTGGCTCCTCACAGGTGCTGGCCCCACGCTGTCCCCAGGGTGGCTGGTGGGAACTGCAGCTGCTCTGCACCTTTGCAGCCCAGGCTGCTTGTGTCTGGGACTAATCAGAAATGCTTCAACCATGAAAAGGTTTGTGACTTTGAGAATATTTTACATATCCCTGTTAAGAAACTTCAAAATAACCCTAATCCCTTTGCAAACGTTAAGTCTTAACACAATCTTTGACTTGGCACTGGATCTGTGGGCGAGCAGACACACATGTTACCTGGGCTAATGAGCAGAACAGCCAGCTAAATAAAATAAGATAATAAAATAAAATAAAATAATATAAAATAAATAAACCCTTGTGCTCCCAACAGTGCAGTCTTATCACAGTTGGACTGTATTTTTCTTCTGCAGAATTCAAAGTTTTTTTTTAAATTCTGCACATCACAGCCATACTAAATATCCCCTTAGACAAGACACAAAGCTGCTGAGTAAGACCCCTGCAAATCAGGAATGCTTTTTCATAAGACCAACATGCATAATTTATATCTGCATACAATTAGCCTGTTTACATTTATGCATCTTCTGTTTCCTTTTATGTGAAATATTCCACAGGATACTTGATAATGAATTCAAAGTAGCCTGTTTTCTTTTTCTTTTTTTTTTTCTTTTAAGGCTGCAGGACTAAACAATTTATAATACCTCACACCTAATAAATACTTTATATGAATACAAAAGTGTTTTCTTGCAAGGTAGCAATGGCTTTACATTAAAAATAGTCCTGCCTTTTCTCGGTTTTGAAGTTCTCTCAAGTAGTAGTCTATAAATCCTTGACACATTTTAAAAATGTGTTTAAACTGTGGGTTTTGTGAATGCATTGAGTGTCAGAGTTATAATCATCTCTACAGAACAAATACTGCAGACCGAAGTCCTTCCACCACCCCTGATCTGAAGGGTCAGTCTTTTAAGACTTCAAAACCCTTTAGGGGGTTTTGATTTGCTTCATCAGACATACTGAGGTTTTCTTTAGCCCTTCTCTGCCTACGCACTGTGTGGTAGCTTTTGACCCAAATGACGTGGCAAAGCTGCATGTACATAACAAAGGATAATGGAGTGGCTTGGTGTAATCATCAAATCATAGAATCATTTAGGTTGGAAAAGACCTCTAAGACCATTGAGTCCAACCTTTAACCCAGCACTGCCAAGTCCACCACTAAACCATGCCCTTAATGGCCACATCTACACATCTTTTAAATACCTCCAAGAATAGGGACTCCACCACCTCCCTGGGCAGCCTTTTCCAATTCTTGACAATCCTTTCAGTGAAAAAATTTTTCCTAATATCAAATGTAGCCCTCCCCTGGCACAACTTGAGGCTGCTTCCTCCTGTCCTATCACTTGTTACTGGGAAAAAGAGGTCTGCCCCCCACCTGGCTAAAATCTCCTTTCAAGTAGTTGTAGAGAGTGATAAGGTCTCCTCTGAGCCTTCTTTTCTCCGGGTTAAGCAACCCCAGCTCCCTCAGCTGCTCTTTGTAAGAATTTTACTCTAGACTCTTCTTTGGCCATACATCAGAAATGCAGAAAGCCTGCAGGAAAAGCTGGTGAGTGTAGTGGTGGGACATGGCTGTGCCCCACGGCAGATGAGGAGATGGGGACGGCTCACACTGGGGCTGTTTTCACCGGGTAATAGGCAGCAACTCGAGGTGGGTGAGAATAAAAAGCACAGCTGGGGCAGGGGAGACTGGTCTGAAGAGGAAGCAGCTTGGAGAAGGACACCTCAGGGAAGGACAAGCATCTAGGAGGGAATAAGCAGGGACAGAGGCTAGGAAAGGTACTTGGGAAAGGAGACTAAGATTTCAAAAGAAAACTGTTTCTTGCTGAAGGGAAAGAAATCCTATCATTCCCTGGGTAAGAAGGATCATGTGCCTTTTATATGTATAATATTTAATAATGGAGACATACAAATTAAATCCCTTTCTAAACAACTTATTACTAGCTCTATACTCACATACTTAAAATTGAGGAAGTTGCTGCTATGGTAGAAGCACCAACAGAGGTATCGTAAGGGATGCTCTGTTTTGGAAGCATGTCAGGCTCAAAGCAGTGGAGTTTTGGGTTGCCACCACTCCCCAGGCATGTACACCTCTGCAAGTTCTGCCATGCAATGATGACTTAGGTCAGTAGTGTTTTAACTACTAGCTTTGGATTCGAGTGCCCGGGGACAGACTGGCACTCCCTCCCTCAGCACACCCTGGAACTTCTCCTGGAGCATTTGTTCTTTGGAACAGATTTCCTTTTCATGTTCCCCGTACCTTTCCCCTCTCTTTTTTTCCACGATCCCCTAAGAACACAGTAGCTATTTCTGCCCATGAGTCAGTGGTGAGAATGGTGAAGAATCTGGTACAGGATGATCCAAAGGAGGCGAATTACTGGTATTACTTTGCACTCACCAGCTCCAACTCTCCAAAGTGCTGTTATTGTAACATAAAACACAGCTGGAACATAAACCATTGATCCTTAGGAGTTTTTTTCTTCAATCAATATTTCTTTAAAGGGAAACTTCACTTAGGATGCAATAAAGAGGTACATCATAACTGCTATGTGCCACAGGATACCAGAGTTCATTTTGCTCTGAGTCCTGCTGGTATTGAAAGGGGACCACAGCCTATGATGCTGTAGGAGAGAACTAGGACCTCTCACACAGCTCCATGGGGAGCAACCCTTGAGTCTGTCAGTGGCTGTAGCTCTTGACCTCTCCCATGCCTTAGACTTCAGGAAATTAGTTCTCTGTTATATTTTTACTCAGTGGCTTTGAGACTCACAGTTCCTGACCAAAAAATAGGATGACTAAATACTGACCAGGACAAGTCCAAATTCCCTAGATGCTTATAAAATCTGAAAAAATGGAAATGGACAGGGAAGAAACATCTAAAAAATTGCTTACATAGAAACAAGTAACCTGGCAAAACAAGACAATTAAAACATCCATGCCAGCAGTTCATTTTTACAAAAGAGTTCTGTCAGGAGCTGAGGAAGAACTGAGTCACTCCACAAGGCAATAAGGGAAGAGTGTTAGATAGCAATTAGTGTTCATACGAGGCAGATGGGTTGTCCTTTGCAGCTCAGATGTGGAAGGGGCTCTTGCATTTTCTTTGAGACTGCAAAGCACCAAACAGCTTTTACTGTAACAGAACTTGTCTGTCAGATACTAAAATAGACCAAGACAAGTTCATATGCTCAAAATTCTATGTTTGATGCTAAATAGAGAATTACTGTTTAAATAGATGGAGTAAAAATTCTAAGGAAAAAAAAAAATCCCAGGACAAGTTCCCAGAAAGAGAGGCCCTGCACAGAGATCTTGTAAAATTGAAAGGCTGGCCAATTACCAACTGTATGAAGTTAACCAGTGCTGGATTCTGCACTGGGGATGAGGCAACCCTGGATGTACACACAGGCTGGGGAATGAGATGCTGGAGAGCAACAGTTGAGAACTGGACCTAGGGGTGCTGGTTGACAGCAAGTTGAACATGAGTCAGCAGTGCCCTGGCAGCCAGGAGGGCCAACTGTGTCCTGGGGGCATCAGGCAAAGCATCACCAGCTGGCCGAGGGAGGGGATTTTCCTGCTCTGCTCTGCACTGTTGTGGCCTCACCTTGTGTGCAGTTTTGGATGCCATGATATAAGAAGGCCTGAAGCTATGTGAGGAGAGTTTTAGGTTAGATAATAGGAAAAGGTTCTTAACCCAGAGGGTGGTTGGGCACTGGAACAGGCTCCCTAGAGAACTGGTCATGGCACCAAGCCTGCCAGAGTTCATGAAAGCTTTGGACAGTGCCACTGGGCACATGGTGTGGTTCTTGGGGTTGTTCTTTGTAGGGCCAGGAGTTGGACTCGATGATCCTTGAGGTTCCCTTCCAAATTAGGATATTCTCTGGTTCTCTAAGTTAACTTTTTGTCCGATTGTATAGCTTGCCATTATTTTGCAACCATGCCTTTTATTATTTTAGGAAGATGTTCATCTCCCTTTCCATTAGCCTCTGCTGTTTATTGTGAAGTTAATAACAGCCAGTTAATGTTGCTGAAACTGAGCTGAACTTTTGTTACCTGGTGCTGCCCAAAGATCCTGGTCTGTATATGAGCATCACTGCTCTGCCATTTATCATCTTCTGCAAGCCAGTGACCAACAGGCATTGTCGTGTCTCAAGTAGCCCAAAGATTTAGTTATACCTCAACAACATACAACAAACAGATGGGGAGAGAGAGAAAGACGTTAGAGAGGTCAAAGCTGGAACCAGGATGTGATAATTACAGGCCACTTAGTTGTTTTAAGATTAGCAGATACTGCCAATTATCTTTTGACTCTAGAGAGATGCCCTGTGAAGCAGGAGGGGTTATGCACAGGACTAAATCTCTCTGTGTTGACTCATTTCCGGTTACCATCTGAGGGTAGGGCTGTGGTAACCTTTGTTTGCTTCTTCTAATTTTCAGAATCTCCTCCTCTGATTTTCAGAATTCCTCTTCTCCCAGAAGTAAAGATACTGACCCCATCCCACTTTAGCTCCAGAGACTTTGGTGCTGAGAAAGTGCAGACCCAGTGGATCCCTTCATGGATGGGGAGCAGGATCCTCACAGACTGATGAAGATCACTTGAAAATAGACTGAGAAGAACTTCAGATCTCACTCTGTTTTGGTGGAGCAGCAAGTTATCAGATGTCCTGTTACAAAGGTTATAAAGAAACTGATAAAGAACCTTGTGAGTTGAGGTGGGTTTCTGGCCTTCAAGTATCAGGGTTCGTCCACTCCATTTTCATCTGCTTTTTCTCTAGCTGTTCTTACCTTAGTTAGATGTGCTGTGAGAAAGAGACAAACAATTGAGATAAGCATAAATGGTGGTTTACTTGCTAGATCAGAAAGAGGTCAATACTAGCATATTTCTGACTCACTGAACTGTAGAATGAAAAAGCTGATGATTTCAGAGGGATGGCAAGGAGTGTGCATGAAGCATATGTAATGACACACATATATACATGTGCATACAAGACTTATAGACACGTATAGAGTACACACACACAGAGTCACAGAAAAAAATACCACAGTGATGCCCAATGAAAGAATGGTATTTTTATAGAGAATTTCAGGTAAAAGGATTGTTTGTTTGATCTACTATGTTGGTTGTGAAGAGAAAACAAGATGGAAGCATAGGCAGAGGTATGAGGTGGGCAGAAAGTGTTAGAGTTCAGCACTATATCACTTAGTGTAAAAATGCTTTGGCAGAGAACATAGGTGTAAAAATATGAAGACAGAAAGAGAGGGAATTCAATTTCTTCCATTTTGAGCCTTTGTTTTACCAAGGAGGTGAAAAGTTCTTAAAACATTGAAGAGGAAGCTTTATGGATTGTTTGAGCTGTGAAAAACTCAGTTTGGTTCACACAAACATTGATGGTTTTCTCACTTTCTGTTCATATGTTATGCATGGAGTTATCACACCAGTGATATTTCACAGTGATTCTTAGACCCCTGAAAGGTCATGAGATCAGTTGCCAACAAAATTCTGCTACAAATGCCAATCAGACCTACAGTATTCAGTGCTAGATAAGGTATACCTAAGCTTTTTTCACTTTGAAGTTCACTGAAAATTTAGGAACACACCAAACTATTTGCTATTGAGCACACTAAAACAGGACAAAGAAATCTTTTTAAAAATGAAGATGCTCCTCGCATCTATCCAGAACGTTAAGGAGCACCAGGTAGAAGTACTAGAAAAAAATAGGCCTGCTGAGTAATTTGAGAATAAAGAATTTGTTACACTGTCAAAGGATAAAGAGCTTCTGGTCTCTTTGAATAAATCCATTCCACATACCTTAAAACTCAACAATGAAAAGTAAGATACTTGCACAAAGAAAACTGGAAATCTTAGAATCATTTAGGTTGGAAAAAAACCTAAGATTTTCAGCCTGCCATTTGATGAGCTACATGAGTGGTAGTCATCAGTGAGTGTGTAAAATGTTGGATTACTCACACGAGCAAAAAAAAAAAAGATTGTAAAAAACCACAAATATATCCTGGAATAATAATAAAATAAAATTGGCAGAAAAGAATGGTCAGTGAGTGAAAAATGTTAAAATAAGTTTTCGTTTCCAGCCCTTATAAATGACTCTGAAAATTCCTGCCCTTTTGTAATTTGTAAAATAATTTAACAGCTCAGCATGAACACTGTCAAGATTGAGGTCTATCACAGAACTGAGGTACAACCATTTAGGGTTGTTCCTGGTCTGCTATGTGCTCTGTCAGAGAAGTTTTATGTATTTCAATGGTGCTAACATTCCTTTGTAAATGGTCTTCTCTGAGAAAATTCTAGTGTTTCTGATAGAGGAAGGACCCCTGTGAGAGGGTTTTTCTCAGAAGCCTGAGTGTGTTGAGGAGGCAAGAGCTAGGCTATTCACATACCTCCACTTGTATTGTTGTGAGGGAGGAGTCCACTTTATATACATTCTGTAAAAGTGATTCCATTTTGACCTAATTTAAAATACATTCTTAATTGTTTATCCACAGCACACACCAATTTAGAGAAAAGAAGGAGTACCTTAGAGGTGGCCAGAGGCGTAGAGATGAGCATGACTCCTGGGATGGTGGAGAAGTAAGGAAAGAACTATTGACTTCTTAGCCACCAGAGATCAATACACTGGTGTATGATAATTCTCAACTGACTACTTCAATATAGGACTTAGTCTTGTTAATGCCACAAAGTGCCTGTTTTGCACACAGATAGGGTATTAACGTCTTGATTTTTACCCATCCTGGACAATGCTGTCTTGATTTGCAGGTTATGTGGAACCTGGATGAGAAGGTGATCTGACATGAGCCGAAACACCTCTATGATACCAGAAGTGAGAGAGTTGATTTAGTGATGCACTGAGCATCTTCATATCCTCCCAGGTAGTGATATAGAGGGTTACAAACAAGCCTTTGTGCTTTTATAATGTCACTAGTCTTACCAACAACAAACCTAGTTGGAAAAACCTTTTGTTAGTATATTTTGTGTGCAACTTTGTTTTAATCTATGTTCTTAACTCTTCAGATACTGTTCTGTTAACTGATTTCATTGCTGGCATTTGATATATTTATCTGTATAGATAAGAAGTAGATGCAGTTTTCTGAAACAGTTGAGAGATGCCTAGGTACTTGGAAATATAGATATGTTACAATATATATCAATATATAAATGAAAACCAGGGTTTCTGGGGTAACTGGGCATGTAAAGAACATGAGAGGAAGTGTTTAGACAGAATAGCTTGTGAAACCATGATTTTGAACTGTAACATTTTTCTGAAGAAAACTGGAATTTAGTGTTAAACTGCTGGTGTTTTGCTAAATAAGGATCTGGGCTTTTTATTTTCTTCTTTAGTTCAAAAAAATTTTTAATTAGTTTTAAATAGTAACACAGTTTAAAAAGAATCACAAGTAAGGTGAAAAAACCTGTTTTGTAGGATAAGATCACCACTATCTCCATTTACATTTTATTGCCAAGAGACAAGCAATTATAATATAATAAAGAGGGTAGCTGGAGAGGTGGAGGGGGGCTGAGTGTCATATTTGTCACGCTGATGTGCCCTTCATGGGTTATTTGTCCCTCCAGTAACTGCTGCCCCTTCCCAACATTCGTCACCCCCAGTCTTCTGAGCCCCTTCTGCCTCCTTTCACTCTTTGAGGTAAGCAGCTAAGGATAACAGGTAGATAGAGAGTTCTCACATCGAAAAAAAATCACTTTGCAATGTTAGCTGACGTTCTTGATCTTAACAAATCTCTGAGGTGTTTCAGTATAAAAGAATTGGTGTCTTGTTGAGAGTTTGATTCGGACAATTTGTTCCTTTTTTCCAAAAAGTTGAAAGAGTAACTGAAAGGACAAATTGCATGATGAGGATTCAGAAGATATGATCTCTAGTTTTGGCTCTACCACAGATACAGTCCTGCCTCATACCTGACAGTGTCTCTGTTTCATATTAGTAATGTATAAGTGGGGATAATGCCAAACTTTTTGTGTGGTTTGAGATGTAGTTTACTACTACTTGCAAACCCAGCATGGTTTTCTAATGATCAGTGGTTGACCAGTGACACCTGTATTTTTCCTATTAATCTTGACATGAGTTTGAACTGATAGCATTGAGTCACATCACTGGAGGTTCTGATTCAAAAGAACTACTGAAGTTATCATAG
The DNA here is from genome assembly GCA_036023395.1 of Myiotriccus ornatus. Classification (NCBI taxonomy): domain Eukaryota; kingdom Metazoa; phylum Chordata; class Aves; order Passeriformes; family Tyrannidae; genus Myiotriccus; species Myiotriccus ornatus. The sequence goes on from JAYRBT010000114.1 coordinate 54,654,169, forward strand.
GAATTTTGTTGTTGGGCTGATTTTCACAGAATGAATCACAGAATATTCTGAGCTGGAAGGGACTGACAAGGATCATCAAGTCCAACTTTTAAGTGAATGGCCCATAGGAGGATCAAACCCACAAACTTGGTGTTATTAGCACCATGCCCTAACCAACTGAGCTAATCTCAAGTCTATTTGTCAGATGCCCAGGGCCTTAGTCTCAAAATTATCCTAATCCCCATGAAGAATGAAAAAGCCAGTCTTCATCATGGGGTAAAACCTTATTTTCATTACAATGCCATGAAGTTCTCCTGGACTGCAGTGATGATGGAACTTCATAGTGAAAAATATTCCATCTAGACAAAGCATGATTCAACCCAAATAGCTGAATTAATCCTTTTCATTGGAAAGAGTGAGCCATGGTAGTGCACCGAGATCATATAGTGGTTATTACTTTGTGTTGTGGCCACTGCAACCTTGGTTCACATATTTAGGGGTGCAACATACTGGGTTGGCGTGACCAGGTCTTGGTAGTGCAAGGACTACAGGAGCGGCTTCTGTGAGAAGCTGCCAGAAGCTTCCCCCTGTCCAGCAGAACCCAATGCCAGCTGACCCCAGGATGGTCCTCCTGCTGGCCAGCTAATCAGAGATGGTAGTAATGCCCCTGTGATAACATATTTTAGAGCAGGAAAAAAGCTATTGGACAAATGCAATTGCAACCAGAGAAGAGCAGAATGAGAATATGTGAGAGGGACCACTCTGCAGACACCAAGGTCAGTGGAGATGGAGGAAGAGGAGGTGCTCCAGGCACCAGAGCTGAGATTCCCCTGCAGTCTGTGGTGAAGACTATGGTGGAGCAGGCTATGCTGTTGCAGCCCATGGAGGGCAATGGGAGTGCAGAAATCCACCTGCAGCCCATGAAGGAGACCCATGCCGGAGTAGAACTGAAAGGAGGCTGTGAATCTCTGGGAAATCCATGCTGGACCAAGGTCCTGGCAGGGACCTGCTGACCATTGGATACAGGAGCCCATGCTGGACCAGCTTTCCTGGTAGGAGTTGTGATCCTGTGGGGGACCCATGCTAAAGAAGGCTATCCCTGAAAGACTGCATCCCACGGAAGAGTGACCCACAGTGGAGCAGTTCATATAGAACTGTTGGCCATGGGATGGACTCAGAGTGGAGAAGTTTGTAGAAAACTGTTTCTCATGGGAAGGACCCCTGTTCTCTCTGAGCAGGAACAATGATGTGCGATGAACTGCAATGACCTGTGATGGACTGACCATAGCCCCCATTCCCTGTCTTCCTGTGCCACTGATGGGGATGAGGTAGAGGTGGGAGGGGGGTTGGAGGGAAGTGTTTTTAAGATTTATTTTACTTCTCCTTATTCTGTTCTGATTTTGTTGGTAATAAATTCAATTAATATCCCCAAATTCAGACTGTTTTGCCCATGACGGTAATTAGCATGTGATCTCTCCCTGTCCGTATGTCAACTCATGAGCCTTTCACTGTATTTTCCCTCTCCTGTCTAGTTGTGGAGGGGAGTGACAGAGTGGCTTTGGTGCATGCTTGGCATTCATCCAGGGTCAACTCACCACAGTGGCAATATGGAAAGAATTAGGGAACAGATTCTATACACAGTTTAATCCTGGTTGTGTTTGTTTGTTTGCTTGTTTGTTTTCTTACTTATCAATGATTATAGGTTTGTATGTTTTCTTACTTGTCAATATCTATGGGGTTTTTGTTCTAGTCTGCAGAATTAATTCTGTATGGCAGGTAAGTTGATGTACTAAAGCTTGTGTAGAACAGTGTAGGGGTTATTTTAAACAGTCTTTAGTTATTCAGGACATTGGCTTTACAGACCTGGATTCTAAAATAAAATGCTTGAGAAGGAAGTGCATGTATTTTGAGTTAGTAGAAGACATATCAGGTCACCATTTGAACTGTATATCAAAACAAGGATGTGAATTCAGTGAGTCTGATTTTCACTTGAGACATCAGTTTACAAACTGGTTAATTATGTATCTTAAATACATAATTATATCAAGGGAAAAGTCTGCTTGTATATGAAATAAGTGGGTACTCGCCACAACTAAAGGAATTCTCCAATTGCTTGGGAAAGGTATTTTTTCCTCCTTTTCATTTTAGAAATCAAATGGAGCATACCCTCCATTTGCTTGTCAGGATCAGAAAGCTAAGTTAAGAAGACGTTTAGAGAGAGGGGCTATTTGCTACCTTGCTGTTAAAATCATCTTTTGCTGTCTGTAACAACAATATTTTCAACATTGTAATGCTAGGCAGGAAGCACAAGATTACTAGTTATCATCTATGATTTCACTGTTTCCTGTTTCATGTCTTATATGGCCTAAAATTTCTGTAGATAAATGCCATTTCCAAGTTAAACACCGATGTGGTGCAGTGTAATTCTGGCAGGTGCTATCGTGTTTGTGCTGTAAGGGGTGTTATCTGATCTTGGTTGTCTTTAAAGCTGAGGTGTACAGGGAGATGACTCTGCTTTCCCTCAAACATGCACAATGATGTAAAAAAAAAATATCCACCAGTAAGTACTTTTCAGAGGTCAAAGAGGCCCATAATGAAGAGTTTGTTTTCCAGTCCTTCTTCAACTCTCACAAATATCTGCACACTGTTCCCTAGGAATTATGCTTTCCTGTGCAATTTTTGAATGTGCTTTGAAGCAGTTTGTGGAGATGCTGATACAAAAGGATAAAGGTTAAGTGTGTTCTAACAGATATCACACAAAAAGTAGGTAGAGGAAATAAAATAGGCAATGTAATGCAAAGATTATAGAGAGACTTCGTTGCAAGAAGGGATGTAAAGATGCATGCAAGTAGGAGAATTAAACAGGAAAAAATAAGATAGTGGGCCATGATTGAAAGTGGTTAACATGAAAGCACAAGGCAGGCAAAAAGGAGCTAAGACAATACTTATTGAAATTTCATTCATGAGAGGAACAAGAGAAAAAAGCACCTAATTTTCATGAGCGTCCTAAAGTTCAGCAAGCATAAAATCATACAGTTAAATTACAGAATACCAACACTCTAAATCATGCATATATACATACAAACAAGGTGTTTAAAAAATATATATGTAATCTTATTTTAGACAGCTTATGGTCCCCTCTGGGACAAAATTAGTAATTTTTTGCTGTAATGTCCTGGCATGGTTCCTGTAAAAGTGGGAGCAATTTGAGATTCAGCAACTTGGTTAGCAATTTCACTGGAAAAAAAAATCAACCTGGTATCGTCAAATAATGTTAAGAGGTTTTACTTAAGCTCAAAAATCACAGAACTCAGGGATGACTAAAGTAGTGCTGCTTAACACCCTCCGGTCTGTTGAAGGATTACTGCAGCTATCTATTGTTTAAAATCTCTTTTAACACTTAAATCCAGCAGATTAAAGATAGGATTTTGAGAACTGAGTACTGAGTGAGAGGTTTGTGAGAAGAATAATGAAGAACAAAAAGAACTGTTGCAATCAATTTTTTTTTAATTTGATAGTTATATTTATAGATGTGGGGGGCAATGCACAGGAGCTGGAAATATTTTTAAATCCTGTTTCATTTCTTTTTTGTAATTTTTCTTGTTCAGTGTTATGTCTGTTGTGCTTATATGAAAGTTGCTCATAAACTTGAGATAATACTCAAGTTTAGAAACATCTTTTTTGGTTTTACTTCTTCAGTATTGCCAACATGATTCTTTGGTTATCAGAACACATTTATTCGTAAGAAATCAGATGCTTGTCTAATAAAAACTACTATAAACTCTGGAAGGCATCAATAAAACAAATTACAAAATGCTTCTAATAGAAAAGGAACTAAGTCTACATTCTTTGCATTTTCTGTCATAGACAAATGTACTTAAGTTTTGACAATTGTTTTGCTTTGATTTAATTATTATATTTCTTTCAGAAATATTAATATCTACCATAATATATCTATTACATTTAGGTATATCTGTCTTATTTACGTAAGATGAGTAGAAGATGTAATGGCTTTGTGGTAACAACTGTTACAGAACTTTGGCACAAAGTTAGGCTTTATTTCTCAAAGTTGGTGGCTGTGAACTTCAGTACCAATTCAATTTGATGAAGATTAGTGATGTATTTGATTTTCAGACAGTATGTGCTTTGCTGAACTGTGGGATGGAGTACTGCTCTATTACTCTTTCAGGTGAATGTTATTTTTAGAAAGTGTTGCCTCAAGTAGGCACTGAATCAGCTTTTTGAACTGCTGATACGTAATTCTGCACCCATCAAGCCCTCTCATAACAAGTGATTTCTGAAGTTTCTAATTTTGCTTTAAGACAAAGCTGGTCCTGAGACAATCAAGAAGACAAGTGGGGATATAGCAATCTGATACCATATTGACAGAAGAGATACATTACTTTAGTCTTTCCTATTAATGGTTTTGTTGATTACAATGAATACTGATTTTCACAAATTCAACTAGTGCACAAAAATTAAAATAAATACACTTTCTATATCTAATTAAAGTGTTTTTCTTGGACTGAAATTCTTCTGTTCAATGCTTTTTTTCCTCCAAACTACATTGCCTTGGCAGCTTGACAAGTCCATACAGGTATTACAGAAATGCTCTCAGAGATTTCATGTTCCCTGATGTTTCTTACTTTCATTGTAAGAAAACATACATGAGTGCTCACCTTTGAAGGCTTCATAAACCCAAGCTCAAGAACTATGAGCAAGATAAATTAGTCTCACCTACCTTGCAATGGCATAAATGCCATTCTTCTCACTACATGGGTCCATACATCCATTCAGAAGTACTGCTGAATTCTAAATATTTCCAGAGACCTTGATTTAAGCCATCAGAAGATTTTGGTTTGAGATCAAAAGATAGTAGGTCAATTGCACAGATGCTAGTAAGACATTTCCTACCTTGGCATACAGGTGAAGGCATGTTGGCTGCAAGATTTCAATGGCTATAAGACCAGAGCTGGTGTACTGTGGCTGAAAGATAAAAAATAACAGCACAGCAGTGAAGCAACCCCATCTGAGAAATGGAGGTAATAGTCCTGTATGTTTGTACTGAAGGGAATGATTGTAACATGAACCAATTACTTGCATTTGTGATACTGTGCCATTTTCTGTTTATGGTACTAATTTTTAATGTAATTCAAGACTAGATATATGAACTCTTATAGCCTTAAATGTTATGCCTTTAGAGTAGAACATTGTTTAAAATATTGTGATTAAAATATTATGGGAATGTATTTTTCACTTGGAGTTTTTTTATAATATTAAGATAATTCCCACTGTGGTTTATGTCAGTCTTGTCATATTCTATCATGTCAGCCATCAGAAAGATAAATGGAACAAAGGGTAGAAACAAAGACGTAGGTTACTGAGCAGGAGACAAATCAGGATGCATATATAGTGAGAGATAGAGAGTTACATGAAAGGATGAACAGAGAACTGACAGTACAGTATGGAGCAGAGGAGGAGAAAAAAAACAATGTTAAAATGAAAAGGGAAGATAGCTCTATACAAGAGCGAAAATCTTCATTAAGCCACCTCCAGTAAACAGTCTAAAAATACTTTAGCAACCTTAACATGCTTAAAAATGGTTTTAACATATCTCAGTGCAATTTTGTTTGACCTTCATTTGTCATTCCCTTCCTATCAGAAATTCCAGGTTTCCCTGGATCGTACTCAAAGTTATGTCAAGAAGCCATTAATGAACTGTTGGTGTATACACCATCGTTGTTTCCAACATTACAGTGTCCCAACTCATTTTTCATGATAGTGCTATTTAGTGCTTTTTTCCACCCCAAAAATACGTCTCTCATCTGTAATTACATCTTTTCCAACCTAGTTTGTCTATCCAGCTCTGTTAATCATGAACTACACTGTTAGTAAATACAAAAGGGATGATAATATAGAACACAGTCTTTAGTTTGTTTTAGAATATCCCATGGCATTGCAAGTGAGTTTGATGCGACTATGGAGAACTGACGTTTGTAGCATTACAGATGACTCGTTCCACCAAAAGGGCATGAGGTGCCTCTCACCCAGTGCCCAAGACCTTGTGAAAACCACACTGCCTGCATTGAACTGTTGCTACTGCTATTCCTCAAACAGGTGTTTTAAAATATTTCAGTTGCTTGGTTTGATTGTTAAAAGAAAGAAGATTTCATGGATCATCTTTTCCTTTCTTTGCTGACTGGGAAGCATCCCAGTGGTATTTACAGCAGCTGGTTGTATGGAAACATAATGTTGAGGAAGAACATATTTTATTTCTTTGTCACCTAATGTAATTTAACTGTAGGAAAGAGAAAAAACAGACTTGTGATTTGCCACCATCTTGATGGCAACAACGTGTATTATTGTGTTTTCTAGGAGTCAATGTGGGAACCACCTTCTAGGAGTGAACACTATAAAGAGAAATGTGTTGTCTGTGGCTGCTCTTGAACATGAAGCTGCATGAGGAATTTAGATCTTTATTTCAGAAATGAAGCTTGTGCCAGAACTTCAGTGAATAACAACTCCTGCTCTCCCATAGGTGAATTTTCTCCACAGAAATCTATAATCTCAGGCATTTTGTAGCACTACCTGTCAGTTGTCATGGATCTTGATCTTACAGTATGTAAACTTTTTCCATAAAAATTTTTCAGATATAACCCATGAATTTCAGTGTTTACCTTAGAAAAGCAAGTCTACATTTATATGCATGAGTTGGCAGTAAAGCAAGCTTTTTGCCCAGTAGAAGACAGAGGTGATTCTTTTACTCTCTGAGCAATTAGAAGCATCCACCCCAGAAAGGCTGTTGGATAAGGTTGTCAGAACAAAAGTCTTCTTCATGGAGTAGTGCAAGGAATCCACCACAAAGGAAGGTGAAAAAAAGAAATATACTGGAAAGCAATGCAGAAACAATTCCCAGGATATTCCAAGGGTGTTGAGGGAAAACCAAAATGGAAAGATAAGTAAGAAAACAGAAATACAGTCACAGCTCTTTATCTAAGATTAATTTCTGCCTTCCACGTGGAAATAAATATTATTTTCATACTTAATGGAACTTTGAAATTCCTTTAAGATTCATTTTTCAGTCGAGGGTTAATTTCAATTAACCTCATGTTTTTTAACTCTCACATGAATTTCCCCCTGATAGCTGGCATCTAGATATTGAAAGGAATTATGCCATTTACAAATTCTTCAGGGAGAAGCTTTAGTAATTTATGCTACATTGATGTCAACTGTGTACAAAGCAACACTTGTAGGTTAAGGGGTTCAGTAACTGACCCTAGGTTAATGATAAACATATATTTTTACTAAGAGGTCATAAAGCACCCCAGGGTAGTTAGCAGACGTATAAGGTGTCTGATCATCCTGTCTTAGTATCCCTCAAAGCATTGAATAGTGTCATCTTCTCAGCAGAAATTTGATTGTCATTAAGAGAAAAATCAAAAGAATCCACAGATAAAAACACAGCTTAGAAGATTGCAACATCAACTTACAAAATCCAAGTGGCTGAAAATGTGACCTAGGACACAGCCTGTGTTTTTCTTTGCAGTATCACAAGATGAATGTAAAGTTCCACTCCTATCATTGAACTTCCTGGCTTTTGTCATTTTTGTCATGATGTTAACATTGATAAGTATTCATCAGTGCCAAAGGGGTGTGTGAAAATGATCACATAAATACAGTATTACTATGCATATAATTAATAACAGAAAACATGCACAAGCTACTGCTGTACTTATTTGACTTTCGTTGTTTGAACAAGAATCTGTACTTAGTTTCAAGTGTTAATATGAAGTGGGGATGAGGGAAATGTGCTAATTCTTGGAACCATTGCCCTTCTGAAGAGTGACAAGGTGGAATTTTCTAGTATACTTGAAATTTCAGTCCACTAGTATGATTATAGCATGTTGCAATGCAAAGTGGAATTTCCTAGTTAAGAATGTATCTCAGGTTCCTAAGCCCCAGGCCAGTGAAAGCTGAGTGTACTGTGAAGGTGAAAGTGTTCAGTCTCCAAAGCAAGAGAGCCATCCACATCAATTTGCAGCAGGCTAAATGGCATCAGCTATGGGAGGCAAGCTTACAAAGTCTAGCTTAGAGACCTGTGCTGCAGAAGTTACCCAGCATAGAATGAAAGAATCTGCATAAACAAATTAAAGACTTACAGCTGAAGTGCTCCAACACCACTAAGTCTATAGAAGCACAGTGCTGCAGAGAGGAAGACGATGTACGAGAAGTAATGTCTCCTGTATAGCAATAAGCAGCGTCAACTGTATGAAGAAAAGAACTTGGCTGACTTGCATTCTGTAGCAACTGGGATTTACATCAAACTATACTTCAGGGATATCTGTGAAGTTAGCTTTACTTGTGGTATTGAACATTTTGAGATTTTACATTTGCAACTACACATATACATATATATATATCTATATGTAGTCTGCTTGTATCTTCATTCCACTCCTCCCCCTGAGATTCACTTAAGAGTGAGCACCAATTCTAAAAAAAAAAAAAATTAAAAATCCTCCAATCAAAGCAGCCAAAATTCTCCTGATACCACCACTACAATGTCACTGATTAGGCACATCGATTCAGCGCAAGTTAAAAAGAGGTCCAGGCTGCTTCTTAAGTTTTATGGCCTCTGATGATTCTCTAAAAGCATATATACTATGAATTTCATTATTATAGTGGCATCTGAAAGCAGCTAAGTTTTCTGATTTCAGGTTTCACTTTCCTCTTCTCAGACGAGTAATACAAAAAAAGTGATTTAAAATTGTCTGGCAGGAGATAATTAGCTAACATTTAAGGAAGAGTGCTTGAAATTGTGATAATACTGCATTTTTAAGAGAACTGTGGAGCCTTCAAATAACACCTGTTTGTATTAATCTCTTCTTATTTTCTTTCAAAATAAGGTTGATTGTAGAGACAATCTGAAAGCAGAAATAGCAACATGATACGTCAATATATTGAATGTAAGGTATCAATTTAAGTTCCTTTAAAAAGGTTTAGAGAAGTGAAATCTGTATGAAATCAAAAAGAAAAATGTTGATAATGTTATTATCAACACACAGACTCAGATCTAGAGAAGCCTTTATACAGGAGAACATAGTATCCAGACAGTGACTTAGAACCAATCTACAATGCCAACTTTATAGACGATTCTAAACTTCTGGGACAATATTCCTTCAACTTAAAGGAGTTTTAAATTTCATCTCCAAATTTAACTACTTCTTCGGTTTCTAAATTTTTCAGATATTTTTGGTATATTTTTAATAGTTTCAGGGACTGCATAGCAATAATAAGTGTTGAGAAAATAAGTTTTTCCTCATAAAGAGAACAAATAGTAATGGAGATCCTTAAAAATGCCATATAGTTTTTGATGCACCATGAAATAATACCTGCTGTTCTCATCATAAATATCTGCTACTCTGGCAAAAATCCCCACAACCTATATTGACATAATTTAGTATATTCTGTATGTTCAAACACACAGCTTAGGACAGCTTTTACTCACAGATAGGTTTTAACAAATATATGCTTTTTTTTTTCAGCTATAGAAGTGAAATTGCATTTACATATTTGAAAAGTAAATTTACTGTTGCAGGAAGAAAAATAATGGCAGAAACTGTCAGCAAGACAGCTTGATTAGTGTCCTCTGGTCTTACTAGTATCCTCAGTTTCTTCTTTATTAAAGGGACCCTCTGAGGTGCTGAACACCTGAAGTCTGCTGAGTTCTTAAATTCAGGTTCCCTAAATTTTAATATTTTTTGTTTAAAAGTTCAGGTTTTCAGACTATAAATTTCAAACACTTTTAATTTTGTGTTCTTTGTACTGGCATGGCTGGACAGTGGAACTGCTAAACAGAAATCAGCAAGGTGTAGTTAGTGATGGACAAAAACCGTACATACATATCTGTACAGAGTCCTATTTAAATGTTTTCCTTCTCTCTTGAGCTTTATTTATCTCTTTGAGTGCATGTCATCCTTCAAAAAGAGAGAAACAATGGAGCGAAAACAAAATAGTGTTAGTCCCATAAACCTTGCACTGTAAAACATGAGCAAATGAGTGACCTATACAGTGGCTGAAGGGGATCCTGGAAACGAGCTGGGAAGGGAAAGACAGTAAAGCTATTGGCAAAAATTTAATAATACTAAAAAATTATTGTTTGCACCCTCTTTGGAAGCAGTAACAAACCTGAGGCAAGACACCATTCCAGAGAAAGTGGTATTATGGCAAACCAACACATGTTCCTGATGATGCCCACCAGAGTTGGATGGTAACATTAGTTTCACTCAAAACCGTTTTTCCACTTTACCACTCAAGTGTTATTAATGGAGAAAAAATGGCGTAGAAGTCAGGGAACTCAACTTCCCAGGCAGTGCTGACACAATGGTTTTGGCATAGTTTTACACATTGTCTACACTTCAAATAAATATCAAACTTCTTTACCGTTCATTTTACCTTTTGCTTTTCTGAAGTTTTACATGAGTGTGTCTCACTGCTATGTTATGAAATACTTGTAAGTCCAGCAACACATGAAAAGCTTTGATCAAATGCCTCTCTGTTGATACAAAGATCTCTCCTTTTTGTTCCATGTTTTGAGGGAGTTAGAAGGCTGCTATGATAGTAGAACAGTCTATTCTAATATGGAAGAATAAATACTTTATATAACAATTTTGGGTTGTGGAGTACAGCATTAGGATTTCCCTGTGGGAGAATTTCCGTATGTTGATATCGAACTAGAGTCACAAGCTTTGTGATTCACAAACTATATCCAGAATTTTGCACAATAATAGCTCGGTTAGGAGGACTGCCTGACAAATACACTAGACAATAGTGTCAACACTGGAGCTAGCCATGAATTTTGGCTTTTCATCATAGCAAAATGATTCATCAAACCCAAAAATTTCAGTGGAAACCTTCCCTTTCATCCTACCTTTTGGAAAAAGGTTTTGCAGACTCAGGATAGAAATAATGACAAAAGTTACAAAGCTGGTCTACACTGGTATGATAAGGGTGCTCATCAAAAACACCTGGCCTGGTTCAGTCTGAAGACTCAAATCTTGACCTTCCAAATGTCTCTTACATATCTTGACTTTTCTCTGGAGAAGGTCTTTCTATTTCAGGGGACCTGTTTTGTTTAGTGCCAATTAAAATACTGTGAAGCAGGGACTTCCACCTTGTTCTTCCGTGCTCCTGGTGACTTGTCCTACGCTGCATTATGGAGCAGTTTCCCCCTGTGATGACACACCACTGAGCTGCTCAAAAAGAAGCAACTCCAGCAAGGAGGCTGAGCAATGAGGACTTGAGCATTCATCTGCATTAAGGAGGAACAGCAGAGTGAGGAGCTTGACACCCAGCTGAACCCATTAACTTCCTTCCCGTCCTCTTTCCTTCTCCTGCTGAAGAGATTAAGGAGGAAATTTCCCACTCCCTGTTATTCTTCATCACGTTTCTATTTTTCAGCATCTGGTTAACAAGCAGATCTTCGCTTCTGCTCTCTACCTCAAGATATATTCTCTGAAAAACCTGACAGTACTGTGTTACCATGCCTGTGAGGAAAACCTTCAGGTGACACACAACCTGTTTCTGCCTGTGCCAAAAATGAAATGTTTCTTTTTGAGAGTTGCTTTAGGCCCTTGGGTGAGGATGCCCCAAGAGGAAGAAGCATGAATGTGAGTGCTCCTAGGACAGCTGAGTTCTGTTGTCAGCATCAACACTGGGAAGCTCAGGCAAAGCAATTCTAGATTAGAAGCATTTTATTTTAATTTAAACATTGCCTGCACTGTTCCTTGCAGCTCCCTTTTAATCAAAAACCTTCCGTTTTTCATTTCTTCTGTTAGCTCCTGAAAAAAACTATTTTATCTCTTAATATAATGATATCACTTCTCTCTTTGGAAAATCTTTTACCCTTTGTCCAGATAGCTACTGCCTTTTTCTCCTCTATAAGAGTCTCATGAATAGGGATAAGAAAATAAAAAAGAATTTTAAAAGTCTTTTCAAACACTGTTGAATTTTGTGGATTACGTTAAACCTAATATGTATTCAAATGAACACTGCTGCCCTTGCTGTCTCAGCTATCCTTCAGTCTGGTTGGAGAACTGAACTGTGACACAAAATTTCTCAGTCACAACAATTCAAGGGTAAGGACATGGAAAGCATTTGTAAAACTCAAGTTTGTCTTTCTCTAAAGTTGGACAGATTTGGCTGCATCCACGTCTAAGTAGACATGGATTGTGTTGTGAGCAAGAACTTCGTGTAACTTCTTGTTTTATAATTTTTCCCCATGATTGGACCATGTGGCACAACAGGCAAAGTATGTAATTAGAAGATAGATCATATTATTTATAGCGAGGCAGCAACATGCACAGTTTTGTCAGTGACTGCAAGTAGGAAATCCTGTATTTAATAAGAAATAATGTGTTACAGAAACTACTACAACTTCCCCTCCACACAAGTGCTTCCTATAATTGGAGTCTGGTTATTGATCACAAGAAGTTCTCTAAGTAAGAATTTTTATAACATGCTGAGGAAACGAAATCATGACGCCAAAAATAGGCAGTCAGGATTATTACTAGTTTGTTCCCACAAAATTATAACATCATCTTAAAAGAGTACATTTGGCTATCTTTTTATATTTGTCTCTGGTTTGTTTGCATTGGGATTTGTGTTTAAAGCATTTTTTTCTCACAGTAAGGACACGGCATTTTTAATAAGGACAAAGGAAGCAGATTTTCACATAATGTCTCCAATTCAGGAGAGGAGATCTAGGAAAATCACCACATAGCACAAAGCTTTCAAAAATTGCAGGAGTTGGCAATATAGCCTCCAAATTATCATTTTTTTCACTGCAGGTTTCTATCCTGACAGAAAATCTGTAGTTCAGATCCATCATACAGAATAGTCCCTCTTGAATGCATTCTTCCTAACTAGGACAAGAGAACTAGTTATTGTCACTTTGATTTGCACTGCTGCAAAATGCGACACTTTAATTCGCTGTAAGGATTGCCCAAAACAGCCTCATGATGTCTGTATTTGGTCTACAACAGTAACTTTTGCTTAAGAAAAACAGTTGCTATTTGGAGTAAGTTCAGCTGCTCCACAGACTTTTCACAGTCTAGCTGTCAGAACAAGATTCATGGAGAGGCCATTAAAATTTAATATTTCAAAAGTAAGCTCTATTGTATGTTCAGCAGGTATTTTTAGCTTCCAAAACTATTTTTATTGTTTCTCAGAGACTAAATAATATATACTAAATGAGAGAAATTCTTCTTTTGCTTACCAGTGAGTAGATCCAGAATAGCTCCATTCTCTTGAGCTGTATCCTTTCAGTTTGAGGGAAACTTTTGTATGCCTTTCAGTTCATTGTGTTTCCATATGTGTATTACTATGTATTTCACAATTTTCCTAGTGTTAGCTAAACAAGTATATCTTTTTTGCCAGTTCATGCAATTTTGTTTCTCTTTCTCCAGTATCCAAATATTTCATTGAATACTCTCTAAGCACATATTTACCAGTCTCTGTAATATTAGTTGATATGGTATAGAGGTATTTTATTGTCTTCCTAATGTTAGTTGATAAAGTAAGTATTTCTCTGTTATTGCAGTACTGTATCTCTTTATATATATATAAAGGAGGCATTTCACACTTTCATGGTTGGGAATATTCTTCCATTTGTCTGCAATATTTCATTACAGTGCATTTGAAAGTCCCAGAATTGATTTTTCAGCCTATAATGTGTTTTGTACAGAACTTTCTTAGTCTTAATATTGATTTCACTGCATCTTTGGTCTAAATTTTTTGTACTTCCCAATTTACTTTAATATTAGCTTTGGGTATAAAAGGAAGTGTATGTCTTGCTCTTTGATGCTACTTGGCCTTTCTGAGTCAGCTCTCCTAGTAATCCTAACTTTAGTCTTACACTGACTTGGAAGTCAAGAGTCCCTCTGCTGCCAAAAAACCCACAAACACCATTAGAAAAAATGACATATCAAGCTGGCATTTTTCTTTCTCTGCTCACCCTCTCGCATTCCAGTGCTCATCTCCTTCCTTGCTTTCCACTTTTTCTTACTTATTCACTACATCCTTCATTATCCTTCAGTTCCTTTATGATGTGTTGTCATGCCATGGCATCTTACCCAATTACACTGTTCCCTGCTTCTTCTCGCCTGCTTTTCTGCTCTATTTCCCCCTTTTCTCCCACTGACACATTTAAGGAATGCAGAAACAAAAGTGGAACTTTTTTTTCACTAGGAGCAATTTAATATTTGCCTGCAAAGACTTCAGAGAGGTCGTGACCATATTTGTTCAAAATATTCTAGCTGGAGCTGTATTCAGAGTAGTGGGAGAAAATGGCATATGATAAAGGGGAAAAATCTTGCAGATTACTCCAGAATGCAAGTTTTAAGGAAAAAAACCCACTTGTGGTAATCCTTTAAACACTGGAAACTCGCCTTGTAATGTCCTACTCTGCAAGATGTCATTTCTCTCCTACTCATTTTCTGTGGACTGTGAGGTAGACTGGGAAAAAGAAGTGGTCTATGAGGAGGGATAACCACAGAGGGAGATGCAAGTTGCAGTTTTTGCTTAAGGAGAAGATATTTCTCTGGCGCTTTATTCTATTTTTTTTTTTCTTTTTCAATGAAGTTAATCTGACATATGCTACACCAAAAGCAATAAATACTGAATTATTTTCCACATAAGGAAAATGTTCAAAATTACTTGAAACCAGTTCTATTTTTAGAATGTTGCTTTTCATAACAGTTTTTACCTTTTTCGTCTCTGTTATGACATGCTGCAATGAATGTAGACAAAGGACATGAAAAAGGAAGCTTTAAAATTAGAGATATGTGGAGTTGCAAATCTAGGGGGTATGGGAATTATTTTGTTCTACACTGGCCTTAGCATATTAGGGAATATTCAGTTTATTTCTCACGTATTAGAGGATGTTCTCACAGAAACCTGTGACCACATAGTCATGTATTTCTTTGGATAAACCACTGTTATTTACATAGGTATTTCTAGATTTCCTTTTGCAATTTACTATAAGTCTGAAAGTTAAGTGGTGGGTGGACTGAACAACTGCATGATTTTTCCATTGTATTGTTTTAACCTGTTTCACTAACCTTGCCACATGGTTTCATTCTCTAAGTCTGATGGTATGTAAACTCTACATTTATAAGGTGTAGGTCATCCAGTATGACACTGAAATTCAACTGATCAGTTTAAAATTTAAAGACACCTGTTGGGAATTTTGACTAATTTAGAATATGTATTTCAATGCAAGGTTTTGCAAAAGCCAAAGTATCTACTTAATTTGTTCTAGGTCACTACTTGTTAGAAGTAGTTAGAAGGAGTTAGAAAAGTTACCTGCAGACTACGCATGTATTTTTGCTAGATCAGAGTCTCCATTAATATTTGGCAGTAGTGGCTTTAAAGGAGTTCTAGTTTTCAGAAGTACCTGAGAAACTACTTAGTCTATGGGACAAGTAGAAAAGGAAACTTTAAATTGTTTGACTATGGTTGCCAACACATTTTAACAAATATGTAGTTGGAGGTGATGAAGAAGTATTTTTTGTTCACATCTGATTATGAGTAGAATAAAAGATTTTAGCTACAATTTAACAAATAATAGAAAAGACTATGGTTAAAAGTAGCTTTAACATGCACTGAAGTTATAAAAAGACACAGGGCAGTGTCACTGTAATTAGCACTACATAGAGTGGAGAATAAAACCTACATGGAATATGTTTGGCTAGGAGAAATAGGTATCAACAAATTTAAGTCTTGAATGGTAATGTGCAAAAAAGATTTGTGTGTCAATCCAATTCTTAATTATGATGCAGAATTTTAGTCTAGAGTTACCTCATGATGATTCTATACAGAGGTATATGTCATATACCTCTATACAGAGGTATGACAGGTTATTTGATCATCTCTGATTCCAGTAGCAGAAGTTCCTTTTTCATGTCAGGAAATTAGAATATGAGGTAGCATTATTAATAGCTTTATTGACTGAAAAGAGGTTCAAGAACTGCAGAAATCTTTTCACAAAATTCCAACCAGGCTTTTGAAAAGAACTATTCATAACTGCATAGAAAATCCTTTGAATGCAGATAGAGGGCAGATTTGAATGTAGGATTTCCTCAGCCAGTTTGTTTCTGAAGGTTTTCATGGACCACATGGACACAATGGACTAAGCACTGAAGTCTGCAGAAGTTTGTTTGTATTTTAACTTCTATATGGACATACATATGTGCATACACTCAAAAATAAAAGTGAAAACCAGGAAACAGAGAAAAAAAGGTTGTAGAGAAAAAGGTGTGGCTTTCTTCTCTTCAATAGTATTTGTGTAAAAACTAATAAATAATCTTTTACAGAAAAGCTGGGGTTTAGGCAGAAGTAATTTTCATTTATTAATTCTGTCTTCATAATGGGGCACATTCATCATAACTGTATTGTAATTAACTGAAGTCATTCAAGGTTATTCTTCTCTAATTGTTTAAATGAAAGAAGGGAACCTCTGAGAGATTTGAGGACATTTTGTTGCAACATGAATGCTTTCTTTAGGTCAAATGTTTGCATTTTTCATAATTCCTCCCTATGGTGTGTTACTTTGCTTTAGGTTTAGAAGATGAAGAGGAAGAGAATTCCTAAAGTGGAGTTGTCATTCAACAATGCAATATTTTATATGTCATCTTTATTGTATCTGAAAGATACACCTCTTTTGCAGTGAAGTGCAGAGCACTGAAATGGACGGAGCCCATACCCCGGGACGGAAACTGTGGGTGCCTAGTGGGAAGTGCTGTGGGATTGTTAATGGCTCTAAGTTGGAGGACTTGGTTTACCATCTCATCCAGCACAAAGGGTAGTGCTGTCAAAGGCAGATGAAGAACTTTTTTTTTAGCTCGCTATGACATTAACAGGACTCATATTTTTGCCATGGGAGTGCTCCTGTTTGGACAGTGACCAGGGGTGGTCCCATGCAGCTTGCCAAATCTGGCAAAGCCACAGTTCAAACTGATACTTCCTGGCTGTGTAAACATCAGAGAGGTGCAGGAGCCATTCAGATTTTTTCATCTGCAAATGTATTTAACGCATCATAAAGAAGGAGATATTTAACGAATGTCGAGAGTGAAGCTGTTTCAAGAATGGGAAGAGAATTACTTTCAGTAGAAAAGGAGATCCTATCTAAAACAAAATTAAATTTAAAGCCACTATTCTCTTACAAAAGACATGACATTATCTTGTATATGAGAGATGTAAACACCAGGAAGCTGATAAAGACTATATAGAACATAGGACATGGAAAAACATACAAAATTTAAGATGTAGGCTTTATCTTACAAATGCCTGTTAGACTGCCAAGACAGAAGCTGTGAAATACACAGTTCTAGTACAGGCAAGGTTTGTGGGAGGAATAATATATTTTATCCTGTTATGATACAGGTTGAAAAAGAAATAACCTCTCTCAAGCACATAAGTACTTCATCAGGACTGAAACAGAAGCTTAAAACAATAGCTTGCAGTAATAAATTGGTGTCTTGTGTTAAAAATGTTGAGACCCAAAAAAACACATTGGCTCAGGTTTGCTTTAAGAGTTGAAATCTAGCTAAATCTTGGCATGGCTGTCACAGAGCAGGTACTTCTGTGCTCATAAATAAAGTAGAAGCAACAAACTACATTTCATTACAGACTATCAGACTTTTTTTTTCTTTATGACTTCTGTTTTGACTTCGAATTATTTTATTTTTAGTTATTTTCCTTATTTAAAAAAAAAAGGAAAAGCTTTAGACTTCATGGCCAAAAAAGTCTTTATTTCGTTCAAGAATAATAAAGTTCGAAGACGTTTTTGAAATGACTCACAGTAGTTTTGTGGTCATTCCTGTAAATATTCCAAAGTGGTGAATAATCCTAATGCATCTACTTTGACTTCAGTTGTCTGGCAGGTGCTTTTATGGTGCTCTTGCTCCGCTGAGGCTACTGAGCTTTCAGATTTCTACTCAGATTCTCTAGCAGATTAGAAAAGTGTTACATATATTGTTTCATAGCTATATTCACAATGTTCAACACAGAACATCACTTACAATTTAAGGGTCCATAAAACAGAGAGCTTATTTAACTCCTTTGCTTCAGTGGGTACTGAACTTGCAGCACCCTGCAATAGTGGATTTTATGGTTCTTTGTAGTAAAATATGACAAACCTCAGTATATGCCCTGAGATATTAGAACTTCTTTTTCATGAGGATACTGGGCTTATGGCAGCAATGTTTGGTTGGTATTTCACTAGCCAATTACAAAACCATATAAAACACTGGAAGTAAAAGTAGAGCAAAACCTATTCCTAGAATTACAATTTTTTTTTTTTTTTTAACCGAACAAACAATCAAAAACCCTCCAGTGCTGCTGAATTAAAATCCTGCATTTTTGCCAGAATCCCTGCACAATATGCTGCCAAAAATGCAGGGAAGTCAGCCTAATTTTCAGATATGGGCATCTTAATAGGATATCCAGATTGCACATTTGGGTACTTACATGGGCACTTAGATGTGTAAATGCCTGCACTGTGGATCTAAGTGCTGATTTGAGCATTCATGACTGAGATTTAGGCATCCCATTAAAACATCCATATTTGATATTGGACCTATAATGTGTGTGCATATTATTGTTTAAATAGAGCAAGAGCCTACGAGCCAAATATGCACCTTATATAATACTAAGTAGCTGAATGAATTTCTGCTGCATACACACTTATTGAATATGATAAAACAACACCATGGAGATTCCCAGTAAATGCACAGACAATGCCTTGAACATACCTTGGGTAGGGAGAACATGAAATATCTGCACTGTAAAATAAAAAGAATTTTCAAAATACGCTTTTACTTCTAAACACATGCACTATAATAACGTTAGGAATACAAAATAAACATTGAACCTTATTTTTCTGTGCACCATTCTACTAGAATCTGGAGAAAGGACACTTATTGTAATAAAGAAGTTCACAGTTTAAGATGTTTCCCTAAGCAGCAGTTGCCCAGTGTATTGGATATTAAGCATTCCATACATACCAGACACATAGCCTCATTCGGTCAGGAATTCATGTCTCAACCAAGCTATTTTATGCCTTCCCCTCTTGCTCGCTGAACAATCTTCTTTTATGTTTCTGTGGGGCTTTCCAAACATTCTTCCATGTACTCTAGATTAAACGTAATCTTCTGTGGTAGGAGCACTTCAGGCATTAAAAAAACGTGATTAGACAGGAAAAAAAATTGCAATCAGGCCAGCCTCCTGCGGAACTTCTGAGAGAATTGTGCAAATCTTTGTATTTGGCTTTTACTTCCAATGAGCAGAAGTGGTTGATATTAAGCTTGAAGGCATAGTGAAAATACTAAATTACTGTGACAGATTTGAATGAGCTTTTTAAAAAAAAGGACAACCCCCCAAAACTCCCCTGTTTGCAGAAGGACTGGTATCAGTGAAGTAGGCAACTGAAAGCTCTAGCACAGATATCCAGGATCTGTATTTCTAAGGCAGCCCTGAAGCATGTGCATCCTTGAACCAGGTGTCTCAGGGACCCTTTTTATGGCAGCCCTGCCTGGGAATGGAAATGGAGAAACGTGGTGGCTCTTCCTTAGCTGCTGAGTCCCAAGGGTGAAGCTGAGAAGGATCGCAGTAACTTATAGAAGGTGCAGGAATTCTCTGAATGGCTTTTTTTCTTTTTTTTTTTTTTTTTTTTTTAATGGAAATGGGAAGGTAGAGATGCACCAGGCATTTCCTGGGGATGTTTATTGTACGTACAACCTCTGTGATCAATGGCTTCCTGGGCTGTTTTTTGCAGAGTCAGAGCAAGATCTAAAATATGCACTGGGTATGAAAAAGCAGATAGCTTCAAAACAATGTGGAAAATGAAAGGATAAGGGAATGTGAAGGAAAACACATGGGTCTTGGCATTATTGGAAAAATGGCAGTCCGAAGCAGACTGGAAGCAAGCATATAGGATAAGTAAACCAACAATTTTTCCTCTATAAAAAGATCTTAATATACTCAAACGCTGCTCAAATTTAGACATAGTGAAATAACTTTAACAGTTTCAACAGTTTTAATACTTTTAGCAGTTTAAGTTATGATTGTCTCAAATCATCACACAGGTATAAATTGTGTTAAAATTCCAATATTTGCGTCAGGGAACTGTATTCGTGATTTTTCCACTATTCACTTTATGATAGCTAGGAATAAACAATGACTTCTATTATTTTCAGATACACTAAAGGTTGACTAAAATACACTACAATTAATTTCAGGCAATTTTTTTTTTTAGTTGGAAGCTAGCTTTTCTGTTCTGCATAGCTTGCAGGATATTTTAATGCATTAGTTGACATAGTAAAATGTATTGCAAAGCTGTATTCATTTCTGGTGCAAAACAAATGGAAGTTTTGAGTTGTTTTGTTTATAAAGAGCTTGACATGTTATGGCCACTTTCTTCCCTGTACTTGAAGATAATGAACTTTTATTTTGTCACTGAAGAAATTGTCATAACTTGTGTGCAAAGACATAATAGAACAAAACAATATTCTTGATTAATAAAACTTTTTAATTTGCTTGAGAAACTGACTTAACAAGTAACAGCTGTTGCTGAAGAAACATGTTATATCAAGAAAAATATATTACCTTTACATTACAATATTATTCATATCAAGCTAATAATCTACATTTCAAGTATGGCAAGTTCAGAGAAGGTAATTTCTCTTTAAATATAAATTGTGGATCACACAGCTGATATGATTTTAAAATAAATGCCTGAGTTTAAGAAGAGATTTAAACAACTACATATGAGAGCAGTTCTTTAATAATAGAAATGTGGCAAAATATAAAAGAAGATTTAATGAACAAATTAATCTTGCTTATAATCATACTATATCAAATATATTTGGACTGTTATTCTTTTGCATTTTTCAGGCTTTTTCAGTGTACTGGTGCTACTGAAATTTTAATATGTCTGCCCAAGCTTACTCATTGTACTTAATTTCAGTAAGCTAAAATTTTATGCTTGAGTACAAATATTATCTTATTTTAGATATTCAAAAATACTGCAAATCCACAGATGTTGGAAGAAACTTCTTTTTGACAGCTGGAAGTTGATATATCAACCTGACACTGGATCTGCATTGTTTTCCCAGCACACAATGGGGAAAGCCAATACCATGTCACCATGCAGACCTAAAATTTGAAGTATGCAGTTCCACACTTGTAGACTATTTTTGGTTTAGAAAAACAAATCAAAAAAACCCTGGTGCAATTCAGTGTTGAGTACTGAGGAAGGTATAAAGCTTCAGGGCAGATCACTTGCGCCTGGAATTGTAACAATTCTTTGTCATTCTTGAAAGAATTTTTAACTTTGAACTAGTTAAGTGTACTAGGAAACCAAGCAACCTGATCTTGGAAGAGAACAGAACAGAATAAAATAGAATATTTTCAGATGGAAGGGCCCTGCAATGATCATCTACTTCAACTGCCTGACCATTTCAGGGCTGACCAAAAGTTGTTTATTGCTAAGGACATTGTCCAAAGGCCTCTTAAACAAGGATAGGCTTGGGGCAACAACCATCTGCCTAGTAAGCCTGTTCCAGAGTTTGACCATCCTCTTGATAAAGAAATGTTTCCTAATATCTAATCTGAAAAGAGAGTATTTCATTATGACTAGTGTGCGTTTTGCTACTTTTTAGGAGAATGAAAGGACTTGTGGCACTGAAGTTTACCTAAATACTATCTGCAAGTTGTAAGAGAGTATTCCTGTGAGCCCAGAGACCTTATAAGCCGTGTCCTCAGGACACACACTTGAGATGTAAGAGATTTACACAGATGCCTTCCTCTCTGCAGGTACTGTTTCAAAGTTTTCTGCTTTGAATATTTTGTGAAATAGTCAATGACTTAAAAAGACAGTAAAGGTTGGCTTTAAAACTTCTGGACAAAACCACTCTGAGGGAGGTGAGGCAGCCATGTTCTCATCCTCAAAGCAATGTATTCTTTTATTTAATGGTGAAAAGATCCTTTCCATTTCTTGCTTTGCTCCAAAATACTCATGCAACTCTTAGCCCTTGAAACCAAAAGTTTTAAAATTCAAGAAGTGTTCAAGATGAACTTTTCTGACATAGGAATTTGGGTTTTTTATTGCTTGTGGTAGAAACTATTAATTTAACAGGACTCTCATTTGTGCATGGCTCAGACCCATAAAAATAATAAATTAACTTTTCAAAAATATAAATAAATTACCCTGTTCTATTTGTGTCTTACAGGTCAGGAATTGCCAATAACTTCTCTGTGATAAACCAGCTAATAATAGAAATCAGTTAAATACAGTTAATTCTCCATGTGCCTTTCTTTCCCGAAGTAGACACAAACTGCTTCCTGTTTCCCCACTGCTGAAGATGGGCTGCTGTTGCTACAAGCCTTGCATTCTTTAAAGTAACATCACTGCAGTGCTGAATACAAGTGGTGTAAAAGGAAATATAGTGCAAAAAAAGTTTCAGATGGAAAATATTCAATGAATTAGTCATCTTTCAAAACAATCCATGTTTTATGAGGATTTTTTGTTGTTATTTTGGTCTTTGGCATTTGAAAATAGGGAAGATTATTTGTCCCATCTATTACATTAAATGCCTGGGTTTTGTATTCGTCTCTGAAAGAAATAGATTGCAAAGAGAAAAAATGTCTGTGGACCTTAATCATCCACATATTGCTCCTCTGCATCACATTTCGCAACTGCAACTGTACTGCAATTAGCATACAATCTACTCTGAGCCTTCAAGGAATCTTACAGGATATTAAGTGCAACTAAAGAGAGGAAAAACAGCTTCTTTAAAGTTCTAAACAGTCTATGAAAGCTTTGGAAATCCTTTAGAATGTCATTGGTGTCCAGTTTAATGCTGTGTGAACAACCAAGGTTGCATAAGTGATAAACTTCATGAATATTAATCCAAGTCAAGCACTGTGCACTTTTTTTTCCACCTGAGATTCTTTCAGTGAAATACTGCACTATATTGAAAAAATAATATTTTTAAAGATTAAGCTAAGGGAATATGAAGATATATTTTTATTGCAAACTGGTCCGTTTATAGAGCATGTTTTTAGAAAGGCATTAGCTTCAATGACTATCAGACACCACCAATCAGCTAATTAATTATTGGGCACATTTCAACTTACCTTTCAGATTTCTTTTTTCTTTTCCTTTCTTTTGGGTCATAAAATTGACAGAGAATTTTGTTCATTCCCATTTTAGCAACAGATTTGCATTTAGAAGGCAACTTCTCATTCCTCTCTTTATCTTTCATAGAGTGTTGGTTCCTCCTGGGGGAATGAGATCCAAAGCTTCTTCCAGTGAAAATCTTTGCTGGATGGTTTTACACCTGTGGTTGATCCTCATTGCCATACAGGAAAAAAGAGTTATTAGCCTTATTGTAATTGTTTGGGGGTTTTTATTTTTCCCAGGCATCTTCCACATATTACCTTCAGTGAAATTTTAAGTTGTGCTCACATTTTGGCAAGATAAGGTTGTTTGATTACAGTCTGTTTGATAAGCTACTGGAGACAACTTTACTTCTTCAACTAATTTAATTATTGCATGAATTATTTAATAGAAGCTATATCTTCTGCTGATTTACAGCAATGATTCCATTATATTGACATTTTCTGGTTCTCAAATGCTCTGCCTTGTTGCTCAATGTTCTTTGAAGATTCCATATTTGTATGGAACATACCATGTAAACCTGTGTCAGATGCAGGTGATTGTTACCTTCAGATCTTTTCAGTCTGAGATTGAGGTTATGACAGAACCATTTCTGTGTTCAGGGAACTTTGATCATTCCTTCACCTAGCTCAAAGAGTACTTTTTTCATGCTTTTATCTGTGCTTGAAAGTTTTGAAGCCCTTGTATTGGTGAAGTATGTGATCTTCTCACACTTAGTGGGGGAACTGCTGTGTGTTATACTGCTACCAGAATGGTATAAGTGGTCTTTTGTAAGCATAAGGTGTGTTTCCGGGCTGTGAGGTTTTCTTGCAAAAGCTAAATAGGCAGACAGGTCCAAAAACTCAGTCAGCTGCAGAAGGATATTAAGACCTTTTTCAAAATACCACTTTGAGCTGCTATGTCAAATATTTATAGTGCTGACAGCTCATACAAGGCAGGGAAAGATGATACTTTAGATGTAAATAATGTGTTTTCCTGATATATAGCCCACAATCTCCCATACTCTTCTGACTTTATGCAGCTGTGACAATATTTGTTTACCAAAAATGCTGCACTCTTAACTAAACCTCTGCTACATTTCCCATTGCACTTGTTGTATCTATTACAGCTCCTCTTCCCCTGCCATAATTGTAAGCAGATGTAAAGTGCATTTGCCTCTGCAGATTTGAAACAACATTGGCTGTCTTGGTTAACAAAGGGAAAAAGATAAAGGAAGAAAGAGAGTGTAGCAAATGCTGAGTGAAAGTGCACAAAATTAAAACTGACAGTCAGGTATCTCGTCTAATTCAAAGACACTAGAGAATGACCTATCGTTTTAGATTAGATCAGACCTGGAGGAAGAGTCAGGACCCAGTTACTCTGATTTCCAAGGCTGCCTCTATCGCTAACCTTACTGATGACATCACACCTACCTTCTGACTTACTGCTGTGTCGTAACTTGTCTCACCCGCAGTTATGAGCAGCAGGCTGTTGGGCAGCAGACCTGAAAATACGAGGAAAAACTGGGGAAAAGAAGAAGTAGGTAAAAGATGGTTCAAGGAATAAGGAGAAAACAAATAGCAGAAGGTAAAGCTGCGAGCAAATGTCAGAAGTATTTAACTAAGAGATGGAACATCAATTGAATGTGACTGTGGATAGATAGGCTGTTAGGTGACTGCACACTCTGTACCTGTTTTAAACATGCCATTTATCAGTGAGAGAGCTGTAGCCAGCAAGAGGCTTGCAGAAAGGAGAAAACCTGGCAAGTCGCTTCAGGGGATGCCTTGAGATACTTTACCAGTGAGTAAGAACTCTTAGTTTTCTGTCTTGTTTCAACGAGCTACATGACTAAGGATGTGATTTGGACGAGTGAACAGCATGACTAAGTTACATCCAGGCATGGCAGTGAAAATTATGCCTCCTTGTTTATAAAGGAGAAAGGAGGTATAATTTGATTGTTGAAAGGAAATTTCTCAAAGTTGAACTGCAGGACGTAGTAGCTTTTAAATCTTCTAGAATTATTTGGAGAAACCAGTAGTATATTTTAATAGTTAAGGTAGCTATACAAGAGACGTTTTATTGTTTCTTTGGAGACGTTTCCTTTGCAAGCTATATTTCTATTTCATACTCTTTGGTGGACAGGGCTTGAAAAGTGGTTCAAGCTTGAGGCTGGCGGAAAAAGTGCTTTTCAGAAGACGTATTCCCTATTCTGATCTGAATTGTACCACAGATACATGGCAAATTTATTTATGTCAGTTCAAGACCTTCAAAACTGAAGTAATTTCTTCTATAATGCAGAAAACTAAACAGTTTTGTTCCCAGAAAAGAGGTAATATAATGGTGAAAGAAATTAGATTGCTCATAGACGGCTTATTACTTAGAATAACACAGTGATGGGTGTTAGGAGGATTTAATGACAGAAAGAGTAATAGGACAGCTTAGAGATTTAAGACAGAATTTTACTTCATTGTTTTAAGTAAAGAATGGACAGAAGGAAATTGAATTTTCTAAAAAGAGCTATAATTTCCTCAACGTCTAAGTAAATATATATTATCTTTTTTGCTGAATTTTCAGCTGTCTTAATAAAACATCGGAATTTAAAACAAGCAAAGTTATTAAATGTTTCCATAATCAATATTAAGGGAAAAATCAGAGTTTTCTGGATTTGGCTGCTATCTTGTTATTTTTTTACACTTGTTAGCACTAATATGCTTCAAAAAGTACTGTTACTCACTACACACGCACTACAAAATGGTGTGGTTTTAGCCTTTATATTTTATTTTTCAGCCTGTCTTTATTCTGTATGAGCTGATTAGCACAGTTGATTATGCTCATAAAATGCCACCTTTCTTGACCTCTTGAACCTCTCATGGTTCTCCTACCTCTCTAAGATTTGTCTCTCAAAGAACTGTGAAAAGAGATTCTTATTAATCCCTTGATTGCTTCTTCCTTCTCTGTTACAGAAAATAAAGCTGATTCCCTTGTCTGTCATCTTCTCATGTTCTTGCATTGATGCTGCCTTAAATTCAAATAGTAATTCTTTTGCATCAGAGTCCACCTTTTCACATGTTCATGGGCAGGGCCTCACAGTTTAGGATACTAGTGCTTCACTGGATTTCCTAGGTGCATTGGTAATACAGGGAAGTAACATCATAAGTCTAAGGTCTTTTCTAGTCCACAGGGAAGGGAAATAAAAATAAAAGAGTAAATGGTCAGCTAAAAAATGAGAGAACCCTCCTTAGCGGCAAAAAAATGTATTGACTGTGTAATTATGAGTACAACCAGGTGAAAATGCTCCCTTTGGAATATATTGTAGAATATAACCCTTTATTGACTTAATCTTTATATATATGTCTTACAAGACTCTAACTGCTTGCTACTCAACTAAATTTTTATTATGAAGATTATGTGATCTGTAGAAATCCTTCCAAAAATCCTTTTACTTTTTGGTTGAAGTATTTTCACCTCTACTGAAAAGTAGAATTAAAGTAGAATACAGGGATATCCCAGTTTTGCCAAAGCTGTGCCTTACCCATTTTTTTTCTTTTTTAACTTTTTGCCTCTCTCTCTCCCCCAAGACTGAAACAAGGCTGTATCTGAGGAATTATGTTTACAGGGTAAGGCATCCTGCTTTGCAGATTTTGCTCTACAGGACATTTTCTGGATCGATGACTTGCTCAAGAGAGTTTGTGTGCTTGTTTACAAAGCCTTGACCTGTCTGCTGCAGCAACCTAGATGCTGAACACACCCTACAAAAGAAAGAAATGCAAGCCTCAAGTACAAATGAAGGTTTGCTGTAGTTGTAGCGCCCCGTTATTGAAGACAGGCTACCAAATCAGTCACGCAGCTGAATGTGCCACCTTTTCTCTTACAAAATATCATTGTGAAAGTACACTAGTGAATCCTTGACTGACAGATAAAAGCATGAGCCAAGACAATTAATTAAGTAGTCAATAGCAAACTCATCCCAAATGTTTGCAATAAGCAATATGACTGAGTGTGTAGAAGCAGCATTGCATTTAAACCCCAGATACTTATCAATACTGGTAGAAAGCACTCCAAAAAATTGGATGTTGTTTGTAGTAGATCATTTCAGCAGTGATTCATCAAATGCTATCGCGTATATCTGACAGAACTCAAAACTGGCAAATGTTCTAATGGAACATAATAACAATGATGAGTTGTACATTTGTAGCACTTACTAAAAAGTATTTCAGGATTGACAAATTGGAGAGGCAATGTTGGCAGACTTAGACTGAAGCATTTGTACAGTATATACAGTACTCAGAGATGTGGAATAGATTCCAATATGAAATGCAGAGAGGTTTCTTAGCATCTTTCTCAAACTTCGTGCCAAGATGGTGCCTAATTTTTATCCTGTCACTCACAAACCCTCTTGCATCTGTTGTTTCAACGTGTGAACAGTGACCCGGTTCAAGCTGCTGCTAAAATTTGAGTACTAATTAATAAGAGGGAAGCTGGCTGATAGATAATTAAGATCAGAGAAGGGAAATCTGGACAATATCTTTGCAAAACTGCACTTGGAGGAAAGATGTAGAGTGGTTTAGAGAGAAATAAAGCCATTTTGAAAAGAGAAGTAGTTGCAGAGAGTATCACGCATTCTGATCATTATAGAAAGCTCCAACCTTTCACCTTCCTAGGAAACTAATCATCCCAGCTGCTAGACTGGTCTTGTACTTGGCTCAGTATCACCTTGCAAGTATTGGTACTTGCATCACCTCTACGAAGAACACATAACCAAAAAGAAACTTTTAAAGGGTTCTAGCTCATCAGTGTTGCTTGAAGTTGCAGGTCTACAACAGGTGTAACTGCTAATCTGTCTCTCCATGCAGACACCCTTGTTGGGGAATTAACAGAGGCGTTCCCTTACACTGATATGCCTGAAGCTCTCAGCTCTATATTGTTCTTGTGCTTCAGGAAAGTCTAATTTCATCCCCAAGAATTGCTTGAGACATAGGTCCTGCACTGCTTCTCTGTGGACTTTTTGTCTAGAATTTGGAACTTTCTATGGAACTTTTGTCTCTTGGTCCAATATATTTACAGTTTATTTCTCCATGGTAACTTCTAAGAAGACACATTATATTATGCTAATCCATTATTTTTTGCCGTCTTGTGTCTAATAAAAATTCTTCTTTGAAATTGCTATATATTTTTTACTTTCTCTTATCTTATTTCTCTGAAACACAATAGAGCAGTAATCCAGATTACAGCTTTCCACAAAATAAATGCAGTCTCATATGTAGCTTTACAGAAAATGTTTTGCAATGTTTTTGTCCCTGGAGATTCTTTTGATCTACTGTTACCTTCATTGTAAAATACAGCTTCCTCAACAGGATTATCTGACTTTTTTTAACTGTTGGAGGTGATCAAGTTAAGTGGAAAAATTGTAGCTATACACACACACAAATTAGTTTACACTCATTAGTTTTGCATGCCATTTTGATTGACATGTAAATTAATGTTAAGGAATGATTTTATTCAAAGCCACAGGTAAACTACCAGCCACAAACCTCTAGCAAATAATCCCAAGCATTTTTTGAGTAATAACCACTGGTTTACAGTACTACACAGATGCTGAAACACATGAAGTCACAATTATCAGAAGATACGAGAGATTATGAGCTTATCAGCCATATTTGTTTGTCCATGTGATACTAGGACGTTCAAACTGCTGGAAAACAGTGTTTTCTGACAGACCTATGTACTGCAACAACTGTTTCTTAAACCATTGCTGCTGTTTCTTGCATACGTCTCAGGTTCTAAAGAAGAAGGAAAACAAGATCTGAGCATATTGATTGTAAATCCTCAGTAAAGCCATTTATAGTGTATGCCTTGATCAGTATCACACATAAATGTCCACACACACTCTTATAAACATACTATAAAAATGCATTTCAGGACTGAAAGAAATCAGGATGCTATCAGCAGTAAAGATGTTGTGTACCTGAACTAAATCACTGGCTCTGTACTTTTATTTTCTTCATTTTCTTTCTTTTAAGTCCTAGCACTCCATTTTTAAACTTCACTTTCAACAGAGACGCCTTGGTGGTCATTAAATATTGAATTTCTTCTGAAAGGAAGATGCTTTCTCCTTCTGCAATGGATGGGATCCAGCAGAGTTAATTTTGCAGTCATATCAATGTGATGTTCCTCAGGTATTCCTGCAATCTTCCATCACAAAAATATATAATTTTACATTTGAGCACCTCATTCCCAAAAGGTGAAAAAAAATTTTTTTAATTCTGTTTATCTGAAGAAAATACAATTGTTATTTCACTTCAGCTTTTTTCAGTTAAGTGCCAGAGCTTTGTTTTGCGTAGCCCCATGTTTGCCATCAGGTTGAGGTAGATGGGTGATATTTTGGCCACATACACCAAACTCAGCAAAAACAAGGAACCAGAAGCATCTGCCTTACCTGAGAGAGAACAGATCCCACCTATCTGAGAGGTAGAGACTCTGGTTTGCAGAAGGGAATGTTTTTCTCTCTGGTGACAGGCAGAGGCTCCTGGGTCATCACTCCCTCTTTGCCATGGCCAAGTGGCAGAGACTTTTCCTGCAGCAGCACATCACTGAGCGCAGCAAGGTGCAAGGGAACCTCAGATCAGACTGGGAGGGGAGCAGACCTGGAGCATGCTGCAGACCAGGAACCTGATGCTTCACACAGCCAGCTGAAAGGCAGCGGGACAAGGGTTTCCTGCTGAGCTCCTCCAGGCTCCCTGTGTGAAGCACTCCTGCAAGGAGAGGCAGAATCATCCCCGTGTGGTGGTTCAGCACCCTGGCTCCTCGCTAGCAGCTCTGGACAACAGTGCCTTGTTGTATAAATGCAAATCCCTCTTTCTAAGGCTTGAGTTGACGTGCAGCAAGTGAACAGCACCTTCCCAGGGCTGGGAGGTTTTCCATTTTCTTCTGCTTTCCTTGAGCACCAAGGTGAGAGCCCAAAGCACAGCATTCATTTTATTTATGCTTCTGGAACTTGGGAGTAGCTCCTTTAGGGTCAATAGAAGATGAAAATAGTGAGCATCAATTCCCAAGGCAGTTGGGAGGCTGGGCAAAAGAGAAAGAATCTGCAAATAGCATTGTCCCTGAACAGGATGTCTCTTTTCATAGTAAACAGGAATGCAAAATTTATTTATTTGCATAATCCTTGTAAAAATTCCATTTGAAACAAAGATCATTCAATATTTATAATATTGACAGATATGTTCTATGAGATGAAATGGCTTATTTTGGTACAAACTTCAAAATTTTATTTTTATTTTGTAATTCACTTTGGAAACTAGAACTCTCAATATCTGTTGTGTGAAAAGTGATACCATTTTCCAAAATACTTTATAACCTAAAAAGAAAAATAATACTGTTTGAGAACTCATTTGATTTTTTTCAGATATTTTAATATCTAAATGGCCTAAAAACTACAGTTGTTAGTCCTAACTTCTTTGTGCATTTGACTGAAAGGTGCTGCTGATATAAAGCAGCAAACCCTAAAAGGCTATGAAAAAAATATTTGCTGCCATCTTTTCTAGCAACCTACAACAGGATGGGCTGGAGGGCTGGGGTAAAAACAAAACTGAAATATTGAAAAATATACACTTGCATTCATTTCAAATAATTATAATTACTTAAGTTTATAATGACATGTAATCAAAATATGATTTGGAAGAGGTGCCTTTGCCACTGTAAAAATCTTTTCTCACTGAAAAACATAATAATAACCACATTTAATGACAATCAAGATGCAGCTGAATAATGATTTGATGTGCTTTTTGATAACTATTTCAAGGTGTCAGCACATCTGAATATCATACTTTCTATGGGAATTTATTCTTCTTTAACACCACTGATGGCAGCGTGAAGTTTTTAACCTATTGTGCTGGGTTAAGAACAAAATGAATATGTTTGTGTCCAGCATCTGCTGGAAATGAAAGGCCTGTGGACTTCTGACAGACACTGTTGACAGAGGATGGTGAGAGGCAAGAAGCTAGAAGGAAGGACTACAGATGTCTCTCCTCTTAATGTTAGAGTAATGGGAAGTTGAAGAGCTAAAGAGTTGGTGTAGTGTTCTGGCCCAATCCTGACCACTCCTCAGCACAGATTTTGTTTGTTTATTTCAAAGGATTTGGGGGATTGTGGAACTTCATACGCCTTGGCAGATCTCTGCAGGTCAATCACTCTTGAACTACGTCTCCCAGAGAAAATTACTCTATTTAAAGCTGATCTGGACTTCATTCTTCAGAACCACATGAAAGTGTTTCATTAAACCATACATCCAGAATACTTAATTGTTATTTGAAATTTTGTGGAAACTAGAACAGCCCTCCAGACTCAGAAATTCAATACCAGCCATGAGAACTAGAGGGGACTTGGCTAAGAGAGGTTGTGTGATCAATCAGTTATCAAAACTCCTATCAATACCTGAAATGGGCTTGCTTTCTCCTGTTATGCTTTATTAGGCTTCTCCCTTCTAGTGTCTACAGACTGAAGCATCTTTCTGAGCCTCAGCTCACCCAGAACAGTTTGCAGGTGGCCTCTCTGTCTGAACCAGTCAGGAAGTTTCCCTGTTCCCATGCAGAACTGCTAATGGTGTTGTGTCCTCTTCATTGACTAGGAGGTAGAAGACTCAGTTTTCCAGATTGATGATGGAACAGTTTCCAGACTGATGGAAGGAACAGTTTCTACTTAGAAATTTGTGTTTCACCAAGAGCTTGGGGTGAGAACCCCTTCGTTCATTTCTTTTCATATATGACTCTCTTAAAAAATCAGGTATCAGCCTCATATCTTATGAGCACAATCATGGCATTATTCAGACAAGGCACATAACACTGAAACCACTTTGTGCTTTCCAAAGTTTGGGCACTGGAGGTGGATTCTTCTCTGCATAACTAAAGCAACCTGCCACAGACAAAAATTATAGGTAATATTTGTTGTATAACAAGGAATTCTTTGATTACTGCCAGCAAAAGATTAGACATTATAAACAAAGGAAAAGTCTGAAAATATCCTCAAGGCAGCAGCATTCAGAGCCATAGAAAAAGACAGAAATGGATTTCTGGGAGTTGTGCACATCTGTTGAAAACTAGAGGGCAATTCGCACCTCATGTACCTCTGCAGGGGCAGTACTCCTGCAGATTAGTGTTTAAAAGTGCCTATAGAAATATTAAGCGTCATGTCATCCTCCTACCCAGGCAGTGTCCTTTGTACATGGAAGGGACTGGACCCACAGATGGGGTGTGGTGCAGTAAAGATGTTGAGAAGGCAATCAACAAGAGAACTCTTCCCTGAGCAGACACATGCAGCACTTCTCATTATAAAGTGTCAGAGCCATGCGTTTTTCCACTTCCTCTATTCTGCAGTGAGCTATTCCCTGGAGACTTCAACCTGCCAGAGTACCTGCTGGCGGTACCTGGCCTTTCAAGCCTTATGTGCCCTCAAAAGTCTGTGTGCACGTTGTTGCCAAACTTTGGGTATAAAGTCTGTAATTTTTTTACTGCTTTTTAGCCTTTCATACAGCAATACAGCTCCATGCTATAACCACCAGAGAATAAAAGGAAAGTACTTGCTCAGCAGTATTAAAATATAGTAACTTCTGAATATTTTATGACAATGCTTTAGGTATAACACTTTATCAGAGGCTGTTATTAAATAATTGTGTTAAGGAAATAAGAAGAACAAGTGGAATACAGCAGGAGAACGGTACAAATTCAGTCACCCCTTAATATCCTCTTCTTTCATATTTTCTTTGTACCACAGACTTCTTCACCCATTTAGAGATTATTAACATCAGTGTCCCATTAGAAGTTAATTTTTATAACCTATAAATATATTCAAAGGTAAGCTTTCTTTGTATAACATACATGAAATGAATTCCCACAGCAGCCTGTATAAAGCGGAAGAGGTAGAACATGCTGCAGTATGACACTAGCTAGAGGTATAAAACTGGCTTTCACCCTGAAGCTTACAACGAGTCAGTTCCCAGATTTTGGTGGCAAATTCTCCATATCTGTGATGTGATGATATAGCATTATTACTGTTTACGACAAATTATTCTGTGTTTCTGTATGTATTTATCTTGACCTTCAGTTTGTTGATCACTTGGACCATTGGAAATTTTATATGATGTCGTTGCTTAACTGAATTTTCCCACATGTTCTTCAAGCTTATTTGGAAAACAGGCAGTTAAAGTATGTACAATAATTTTAAAGTAAATTAATGCATAACCAAAACAGAAAAATGCACAGTGAACTATAAATATGTATGGTTGCACTGAAAAGTTCTTCCTCTCTGACATACCACAAAAATCATTTTGATAAAAGCTTCCTTTACCTTCCTGCTCTTCCAAAATTCTTTTTTGTTGCCTTCTCTTTTTGTGATTCAGCTTTTCTGCTCTTCCCCTCAGAGATCTTTTCAACTCCTGGATCTTCTCTTTCTCTGATTTAATGAAGATAAGGAAAAATAAAACCTCAAATCTTAATTAGTTTGGCAAGATATTCACACTGAATGCTCTTTATCAGCATGATTGGATTAATAATAAAGTTCATTAGCGAAGTATTTGTGCTACAGTTATTTTATTTGTTTTTACAGAGAGTGTCATCATTAAGATTCAGAGCTAATAGTCAGAGGAAAGCCACAGGATAGAGAAGGTTTGTCAGTTGTTTTGTGTGCAGAAACCTTCACATTGGTATGATCCCCTGCGGTCTGATTTTGAGGTGAAAAAACTGAAAGTGTGTGGTAAATGTTAGGGTTAAGCCAGAGTCCAAGAGGTGTGGGGTGAGCAGCTCCAATGCAGTCCAGTAGCTGAAGTGTTCTCCCCTTTCCTTACTCGTCATTTGTGTAGGAAAAATGTTTCCTTTCCCCAGTCACACTCATTTCTTAAATGCAGAAACAGCTTGTTTTAAGCCACCTTATGGAGTCGTATTTTACACAATGCATCCCAAAACATTTTCGAACCCAAACAGTTCAGCAACCTAAAGAACTGGTTTTCACCTGTGAGAGTACCTCATGTAGTGTATATCAGTCTGGTCCACTGCTTTATCACCTAGACAATAATCATGTATTCAGTTTTATACAAAATGAGATCTGAAACAGCTACTGAGGCCTGGAAAAACTGGTGCAGGCCTTTCACCTTTGTGTAAATCCTACAAGTTGCCTGATTTGTATCAAAGTGACTTCTGAAGGTGATTTCACATTTAGATAAAATATTTATTACGTTAATGTGAGGTAACATACCAAAATAGAAAAATGGCTCTAGTTAGAACCTACTTAATTGCCTAAATAATAAAGTTTGCCTCAATCTGTTAAAACCTGCTGACTACACATGCCTTGTCAGCACTGTCATATTACAGGAATTTGCAACCACACAGTTAAAAAACCCCACAATTAAATACCTTCTTCCTTCTGCCGATGGTGGCATGTGTAGGAGCCGTGCTTGACTTGCAGTTATTGCTGTTTTCTGCCTCTCCCCTTCACTGCCCAGCCCTATAACAGACCCTTATTAGGGGTCGACTACACTAACACCATCCCTCACATCCCGCCGCTGCTGGTCCCACCACCTGACACCAACTGCACCATCAGGGCCTCGTCTGTGCACCACTGGGAAGTGCTTTTGTGGAGGATAGTGTCATAACTTCTTCGAAGGAGTCTTTGATGGCACCTTTGATTTCTTTACCCACCCCCGGGGGTCCTTGAGGACAAGACTCCCTGAGGACAAGGCTGTGCTCTTGGGTAACTGCACAGTTAGTTCGGCATGTGATAAAAGTCAATTTAATTCCTACTTCTTCAGGCCTCACAGCCTGCTGGCTAATCTGCTGATTGGGTTGGAGAAAAGCAGGGAGGAAGTGGAAAAAAGGGAAGTGGTGATGAGAGAGGGTGAAAACCCATTGCTGTCTGAATTAGTAACACATCCATAGAGGAACAG
The DNA here is from genome assembly GCA_036023395.1 of Myiotriccus ornatus. NCBI lineage: Eukaryota > Metazoa > Chordata > Aves > Passeriformes > Tyrannidae > Myiotriccus > Myiotriccus ornatus. Next base: position 54,689,295 of record JAYRBT010000114.1, read on the forward strand.
GTCTTCAAAAGGCTTCTGAAGGATTGAGGTTGCTCAGGCCTGTTTTAACCACATAAGAAATATCAACTTTTCCAAATAATTTCTGGCCATTCTCTGTATTTTAAGGGAGCCAAAGTAAAGCTCCCCAAGCCCTAACAAAATGTTGCTCCTCTGTCACAAGTTATACAGTCATCTAGATCAGTTCTCTAGTTGCTCCTATTTCCAAATCAGCATTTTATTATAATTAATGTAATATTGTACTTTCAAATATCATTTATAAATATGCATAAACTGAAATAATCTGTATCAGAAAGGAACTGGGAGTAAAAACATTATGAAACCTATGCCTCTCCAATATAAAATATTATAATATAAACATATTGCACATAATTACATAGAATGACAAATGTGTCTCTGTGTGGTATGATTAGTAGCACTGTAACAAAAGAAGAAAGAAGGAGAAGATATCACTCTGGCTGTCAGCTGTGTCAGAAAATAAATACAGATAAAGCATCTCTCTCTCACCCTTATTCTATTTACTCATTAAATAGTCAACATGAACTAGCCAACAACGTGTGTTCAACTGTAGTTTCATAAATCCAAGAAGAAAATATAAAAAATTATCACCCTTACCCCTTTACTGGGGACAATGAGCTGGATTCAGATTAATATATCTCATGGAGACTAAGAACATGTGCAAAATGACTCGTCAACTTCACAAAGAGCAGAATAGCTTTGTTGGACTTATTTAGAAACCAGATGACAAATTATGCTCTGAGCAGGCCTTCAAAAGATTATACTTATGGGGAGACTTAGAAATTTTTTAAAGAAGAATCAAATTTAAATTGTACTAAGCAAAAACTTGAATAGCTCTATGAAACTTTCACCAGAAGTTCCATATGAGATGCTTTCTGAGAATATTATGAATGAAATACCTTTGTGAGAATGCTTACAGAAGACTTCTCAAAAATCAGAGCATTGAACCTGGAGCCAATGATGTAAATATTTTAACAAATGTTTCAGAAACCTCGGCAAAATTTCTCAAGTCCTGCTTGGGACAAAAGCATCTACCATTCTGAGAGCGAAAAACAAGGCCCCACACCGTGGTGGGGTGGAAGAGGGTAAAATGAGGTCAATGCTCTAAGAACAGTAGGTGAATGGGCTAACCCATGACCTGTTGGCAAAAGAATGATGGCTCAATTTTGCCACCTCATTTCTGTAAGAGATTTGTGAAGATCTCACTTTTATCCAAACATGTTATAATATCAACTTCTAAAGCTTTGCTTTTTCACAGAACAAAACCTTTGTTTTCTGGACAGCTTGGACACAGAGCAACTAACACCAAATGCTGAGATGAATCTAAATGTCCCAGAAATAGGATGATAAAATGTGGTATCTTTGAGTAGGCATGAAGTTACCTCAGAGCAGATATGAAGTATATTTTAAGAAATATAAGCAATCACATGTATGTCTGGTCCTAGTGCTGCATTACATTTCTAGCCTTCTAGCGTGTTCAGGAGCGCTTATGAAATACATGCATTAATCTCATAGCCAACTACTCACACAGAATGGAACAGGGAAGAATGCTCCATGTTCCCTTCCACATAAAACAACTACTGTGACAGTATAAATGGTAAACAGACAGTAAATGTTAAACAGAAATATAAATGTAAGCCAAATTTTTCTTGGCACACATAAAAGTAATTCAAGTAAATGTAGAACCTGCTTATAAGTCTAAGTTTATTGCTGGCCAAATGTCCACAATAATTTTCTTCAAGCATGAAAAATGTACACTGTCTTTTTGAAACTGTAGACTGAAGCAGAGTGCTTCTGTAATTACTAACACAGTATTGGACATTTTCTCGCTGTCAACACCACTGAATTGTGGAAAAAATACCATAAATGAAATATTTTGTGGGAATTATATATCTTCCCTCTCCCTCTATCTTCCTTTATTTTTTTCAAAGAAAATTAAGTAACTCATGAAAGACCAAATGAATATCTATGAAGAAAACACACTTCTATGTTTTTTTTCTGCACACAAAAGATAAATGATCAGAAAGCAGTATTTACTACCACGCTCTATTTCCATAAGAGCCCTTGAATTTGCCAGAATTGAAAAATGCCTATCATTTGCCTACAAAATCACATTTTTTAAGCTAAACCAAAATATCATGGGAATGAAAACTCCTGCAAAAAGAGAGCTCAGCCATGCGACAGTGAGGCCAGAGGGGGAGTGAGGAGAATTTCAGATGTGTAGAAGGACCTTCCCAATGAGAGAACATACCCTATCTTTCGCTCCCCCTGAGGGAGGAGGAGCAAGAATGCATGGGATGAGGGAGGTTGAGCCTTGGGTGCTTTGGTGGTATAACTTATTGGTCTAGAGTGACAGACCACTTAGCACAGGATGGGATCCTGGCTAAATCTGGCTTTCAGTTATGAACTCCTTCATTAGGTCTGTGGTACCAGATACAGTTTAAAAACAAGTCAATATAGGATTTATTTGTGGTTTTTTGTGGAGCCCTTCCTCCTTGCTGTTGGGTGCTTTCCCTCTCCAAGTGGTACCCAAACCTACAGCAAACTGATTCACTGGGCTATGACAGGAGCTAAGGGTGAAACCACTGGCCAGAAGTCCTTAACTCTGCTAGAGGAATGCAGCACCTCCCTGGTGATTCAATTGCTTTTGCTGGAGAAAGAGTGGAGGATATTGGAAGACTAACACCTCTTCTGCATCATTTCCTTTTTACAGTAAGGAAGAGTGAGTAGAAAGTCATCAGGAGTCTTCTTTTAAACCAAATAAACTGAAAGTAGTTCTGGCTTATTCTAGCCAAAAGAAAAAGGTGTCAGAAGAGGCTGAGTCAGCGCGATTGATTTTTGGCCAGTTTAGCACTACAGTCTAGCAAGGCTGGCTGGAGCTCCACATCCCCCTTTACAGCCTGGGCTTCAGAATTACTCTGCAAGCAGTAAAGCAGAAATGCTTTCATAACCACAGCCAGAAACCTTTACTGTCCAAGGATTAGCATGGATGCATCCCCCAAATGGGAAGGCAGAAAAAGTATGGCCATGACAGCCAGTTTTCCCTTTGCTTTGTGATAAACTGCTGGCTTCTGATAACAGCTGCAGCATCTCAGCACACATTCATCTTGCTGTTACAAATACTCCAAGAAGAAGCAGGGCTATATTCTATAAAGATCTTGTTTCCTGTAAGTTAGATTCAGCTCTAAAGCCTGCAGCAATCTCGGACCTCTGGGATCCTTTGTTTATTCTTAACTGGCTTTTAAGTTTTGAGAGAACAATTTCAGAACGTCACTTTTAGTCAATACTAGCCTCAAATTTCTCAGTCCCTTCTGTCAGTGTCAAGATCTTCTAAATTTTTCAGTAATTCCATTTTGGATTATAGACTTAAAGTGGTCATTTTGGAAAATCTATTTCAACATTTTATTTAAAATGTACCGTGGAGAAAAAAAGTATACTTTCAAATGCACTTTTTGCAGATAGCTTTTCCTGAAGCAAATTTTCTGAAAGGAGATTTCAAACACCTAGTGTTACCACTGACTTAAAACGTTAATTTATCTTAAATCTGTTTCAAACTCTTCTGAAAATTAGATTTGAGTCCCAACAAAGTCATCTATGAGGAGTCCTGGAGCAGGAAAATGGTGCAATGCTGGAGAATGCAAGTCTCCCTTCAGCCCTGTTTTCCCTCACAGTTGCAATTGAGATTCACTGTCTGAGTGGAAGAGGCTGGAAACGCTTTGGTAGGCAGGTATACAAGGTAAGCTTCTGCTCCAAACCCATTTACTAGAGGTTGCCAAATCCTACCAGCCATGAAAATTTTATCACATTCAAAACTATTAGCTTTAACTCTTTTACTAGCATAACACTGGGTATTTTTGTCACTTGTTAATGTCGTTTGTTTGTGGCTTGTTATGTTTGGTGTTTGCACAGCTTTCATAATTTATTGCCTGATTATGCCACTGAATAGCATACACAACTCTTATTGACTTCAAGGGGAGTTTCACACAGAGAACATGGCACTATAATACAACACTTCTAAAGTGCTTCCTATAACTATTCATGACTTTGTCTACATTGGTGTTAAGATGTAAACTGAAGAATGGAAAATTATTCCCAGTAATTCCTTTTGTCATACTCTACTTTGTGTGTTACGAAGACAATAAGAATTTGCAACATTATGATTCCTACCAGAACAGGAGAAAGCAAATAATTTGCCAGTAAAGTCCACTACGTAAGCCAGATAGAAATCTATATAAAGAGGTCTTGCCACACATAAAATTAAGCAATAACTGACTGAAAGTGAACTATAAATGGGAAATTGCAAGTGCTGAGAAATCTCCGGCAAGAATAAGTGATTGTAAAGCATTTTTCTGACAGTATGTTACAAGCAGACAGCTAAATTTGTAGTCAAATATCCCCAGTTCCCTGGTGAACATAGGATGATGGCTACAACTAGAGCATCAAGCAGTACTTTTAATGGTTGAGGCACTCTGTTCACTTAGGTACTTATTGCTCATTTTCTGCATTTGAGAGCAAATATGTTAGAACATTTAACTAGCTTCAAGGAAGGGGGTCCACCAGCATATGAACATTTAAATCCTGAGGAGAATCAACTTCAGGGCTCAGAAGATGGCCCAGCTGAACTCATCAGCCTGGCAAGCTAGAATGAGTACTGACAAAGAGGTGACCAGGAAGAAGATAGAAGATGATTCCAAAAATAATGCAAGATAGCTGACACCTCCAGACCAGGGGTTTCTGAATTTTCTTCCAATACTTGTTGATAGCCTATTTTCCTGAAGAACAGAAGGTGATTTACAAAGGTGTATGCTGAAGAATGAAGAAGTAATGGCTTGCCCCCCAAAACAGGTCATGAAGAGCCTGTGGAAGTGGTCTTTTGCCAAGAGAGTTAAAGAGATAAAGCTCAATGTATATGAGCTGTAAACAGCAAAGACTTATGTTTTCATACCCTTGATGGGAAACTAACTGCATTATGTTGGTAAACTAAGCTAGCATCTAAATTGTCCCAAAATTATTATTTTTCTTTGTAGTAAGCTGTGGTTTCAAGGATCTCAGCAACTCAATCTGAATAGGAGCAATCGAGAAAAAAAACCATGAAGGGCAAAAACGCCTCCTTACCACAGGCAATGATCATTGAAGACAATGAAGCAAAAACACCTCACTCAAAAGCAAGGCAGTTATAACTTTGGACTGTCATCTAATGTAAGCCTTTGCAAATCCTCTCACTAAAGAGAAGTGTATTCAGAATAGGCAATACAATGCAGTATTTCTTCAAGGATAAAAATAAATGCTTGGGAACACAATAGGTAGATTATTGTTTCAGGATCTCTTTGATTCTATGTGCAGACAAAATGAATTTCAGCAGAGATTAGAAAACCACCTCTGGCGACAATTCAGATTGTATGAGGTGTCAAATTAGGAAAATCATGTTCTTAATTTAGTATTTTCATAGAATCATAGAATCACAGAATAATAGAATGGTTTGGGTTGGAAGGGACCTTAAAGCTCATCTTGTTGCAGCCCTCTGCTATGGGCAGGGGTACCTAGACCAGATTTTTCAAAGCCCCATCCAGCCTGGCCTGGACCACTTCCAGCGATGGGGCATCCACAGCTTCTCTGGACAAACTGTTCCAGTGCCTGATAACCCTCACAGATAAGAATTTTTTCTTAATATTTAATCTAACCTCTTTCAGCTTAAGGCCATTATGCCTGGTCCTATCACTACACATCTCTTTTTTCTGATAGGTTATCTCAGCAGGGTTTTTGAGGAAGGATACCACCATGTCAACACTTTCCACTGCACCATCACTTCTAATGTGTCAAAGAGGACTGTCAAGGCTGAGTTATGATCTTGCTTGACTCTTTCTCTCCTAGTTTCCATTCTTGACATTTCATACTGTTTCCCCTTCTGATTACCCTACCACACCCCTCTCTTTCTCATCAAGGGATGAAATAAGATATCTACTACCAGGCATCAATGCAGCAAAAGAAAAAGGGGAACTGCTGCAATTATAGAAGAAATGGATATATTATTTTCAAGTGCATGAAGCAAGAATACTGCCATAGGACAGGAGATGTTATCAAAAAATAGTGTACACCTGTTGTTAGCTGCCTTTGAGTGGTTGTAAAGCACCTTGCTGCAACATCAGGTAAAATTCTCTTCTGTAATACCTCTGAAACCCAGCAAATCCTCAGTGCTGTTGCATGTACCTGGGGGTAAAAAGTAATTCAAAGTGTAAAGGGCATACTGGAAGAATGGTTTGAATATATTATGATCTGAATTGATTTTTTTATTTTGAGATATACAGACATAACTCATATTTTGCCTTTGTTTTACTAAAGAATACATTGGACCTTGATCAACTGAAAAATAAGATAGAAGGAATCATTACAAATAAAACTCTAAATAGTAGCTTTGGGGGGCTGAAAGAATTAAGGGATTATGGTAATGTTCAGCAAGTACTATAACACCAATAGTTTTTGTAAATGCAGGACAATAGTTAGGGTATTTCAAATTACTAATATTAAAAGAATTATTTCCTACACAAAACCTGTACATTCACAAAAACTCACAGGTATATCCTGACCAACCTTCTTAAACATGGTAAACAATAGGGAAACAATTATCCTCATTTACTTTGCAAATTATTTTAGTTATACTACCTCCAGTATACAAAATCATAGAATAAGCTGAGTTGGAAGGGATCTTAAAGGCCACCTAGTTCTAACCACATCTTCCACCTGACCAGCTTGCTCAAAACTCCATCCAGCCTAGCCTTGAACATGTCCAGCGTTGATCCAGTACCTCATACCATCTTCATAGGGAAGAATTTCTTTCTATTATCTATTCTAAACCTGTCCTTGTTCAGCTTAAAGCCGTTCCCCCCCATCCTATCACTACATGCCTTTACAAGAAGTCCCTCCCCACCTTTCTTGTAGGTTCCCTTTAGGCACTAGAAGGCTGCTGCTGATCTCCCTGGAGCCTTCAGTTCTCCAGGCTGAACAGCCCAAGCTCTTTCAGCCTGTCCTCACAGTAGAGGTGCTTCAGCCCCCTGACCATCTTCGTTGCCCTCTTCTGGACTCAATCCAGGAGGTCCACATCCTTCTTAATGCTGCTGGCCCCAGAGCTGGATATGGTTACTTCAGGTACTGCAAATGCAAAAGAAATACACTGATGGGTTTTTTTGTTACCTCTAGACCCTTCTTTGCCATGTCATATTTTTTTATAACAAATTGGAAAGCAAAACTAGGTGCTTAAAAATGGCAGAAATCTCTTTACTAAACAGGAGATTTTTTAAAAAATAATTTTAAAGTTATCTGCTGCCTGGCTTTTTTATTTGCATTCCAGAAAGGCTGCTCCAAAGAGGTCCCCAAAATTTGTTGGAGTTAACTATTTCACTAAACTTAAAGCTACCACCTCTGGTGATTAATCAAATTTTGCTCTAAATAGGATTAATTCGGGTGTATCTGTGAAGAAGCTTGTCAGAGTGCACGTCCCTCTTCTCATCTGTCCTCGGGTCTTTTTTTCTTGCTGAATTTAAAATGAAGCTTGAGCTATAATCTTGCATGGCAGATACTGGATCATTCCTTTGATAAACATCTAAAATGCTAATGAATGTGGGCTGCAGTTCTGAAACAGCAAAGCAAATGATTTGACAAGAATCTGGAGGGTAAAAAAAAAAAAAAAGGAACTTTCTGACTTAAAAGAAAAACTCTTTTTGTTCACATAGAGTATTGTTTCCCCAAGAAAAATTTTTCTGCTCTGCAGAAAACAGAAAAAATCCTACTACATCAAAATGCGGACGCATGAAAAACTGATGAGCTTTCAGATTGTCCTCTTTTGCATGCAAATCATATCAGAAGTTCTCATTAGCATAAATGCATGAGCAGCTCTAAATGCTTTTAATTTCCAATCTCAGCCAGCAGAGGAGTAATTTGTCACTGTCAGGGTGAAAATCTAAAAAGAAAAAAAAAGAGAGAAGGACTCCATGCTAAATTGGAATCATATAAATTTTTGATTTGCTAATTGACTGATGCTGCAGTTCAATCAGCTGCCTTGAAGGTGTAAATAATTCAGTATACAGTCTGAAATAAAAGCATAATGTGCTTCTACTGAAACCATATTAGCATTCACTGCACCAGGACACACCTGACCATGTCTTTTTTACAGATACCCTTTAGTCATGTTCTACCTCTATGCCGGCAAGTGCACTACACTAACAAATAAAACTACTTCTAAAATATTTAGGCTTTCATTTTAAGAAACATGATTCAAGAGATAGTTTAATATATTTGCACTCCAAATTTTCTTGTAAGTCAGTCCTAATGCTTGTAGAAATGCTGGAATACATTTGTATAACACTGATGCAATTATAAAACATATAAAGTGCATACATGAAAATTAACACTTCTGTCAACTTTTAATTACGCTTTTTCCTTAATCAGCTGCTTTAAATGTCATATGCAAAGTGTATTTCTTGCAAAAATGTGTCTAATCAGTGTGCATACACTAAGGATTTTGTAGTGTCTATATAGGTAGTGGCAACAGTTTGTGATTTACAATAGAGGAATGATATTCAGATCCTTTGTACCATTTGTGTTAATCAAAAAATATTTCTTTAAAAGCTGCTGTTTAGTAAAACATATTTTCAACTGACTAACAACTTCTTCCTCACTTAAATCAAAGGTTTATAGCCATTGTATATTTTTGTAATGCAATTGTACTTCCAAGAACTTAAATAAATAATTAACAAAAATACTTTGAATATACAAAAAGCCTCCTCTGGAGCATGTATGAATAAAAGATCCAGTTTACAGTTTACCAGATGCCTTAAGTTAATCACTAATGTCTCATAGACTGGTGGATGTGAAAATCAAATATGGCTACACTGAACTGCAAAGTGAACAGTTGCCTTAGTTGTGAATTATATTTGCACAAATTCTAGTTGTACTATTTTGTTGACACAGCTCAAAAATTTATCAGACACAACCTATGCATCAACAAAGCTGTTTTCCCTGTCCTCATCCCTCCAAACATATATTTAAAACAGGTTAAATTTAAACAATTTATATGAAGAGTTATCCCAGGCAAAGAGCAAATTTAATTGCCAGTAACAGTCTTGCATTAGTTTTTGCAATGGAAATCTAGGTGTCTGCTAATGAAAGGCTTACACCAAATTCCCCAGTGTTTTCACTGAGGATTTAATCTGAATAAAGTCTGCAGGATTAAGTTCTAAGGTGTTCGGTTTGACTAAATATTTGATTCTGCTTTCAAGTGAAATCAATGATGGCATTGATTCAGTCATTCACACCTTTTACCTGTCATAAATTGCACATTTCCTTTTAAAATAGTGTTAAAATATGAAAAAGAATAGTCAAATAGTGGGAAAACAAGAATATAATGGGTTGAATACAAACTGTGAGGATTCAGTTTCCAAACAATCAGTTCCTACTTTGATAATTGACTAGGGAAGAAGGATAAGTTCTTTCAACTCTGTATTAATCAAAAAAAAAAATCTGGAAACCAGTTTTATGAATATATTTTTTTATATCCAGGGTTCTGGAAAACCCGACTCAAAGGCTAATCTCCAAATTTCCTACTAGACCAAGGGGAAAGCTAGGGTAAGAAAAATCTTGTGATAGCAGCTTAAATATCCCCCCTCCCGCTGCCTAAAGACCTCTTAGTGCAAGCAAAAGAGGCAGACAAGAGCAGGTAGAGCAGATACCCACAGAGGTCATTTCACATGACAAAAGGCATATAGCAGAAATTATATCTGCAGGTCATGCTCCTCTTTCTGCAGGCTCTTTCATGTTCTGGAACACCAATAAAAAGGGAGTGTTGTGGGGAAAGCCTTACTAAAATATGGATGTCTCATCACTGCTTGGTTCACCGTCCAAAAGACAAGATGCCTTGTTCTGCTGGTCGGGGTAAGTTACAGCTCTAATCCCCAGTGGGAAGAGAAAGGTATCAGCAAGGGGAAAATGAGCTGGATCACAGGATTAAACAGTGAGGAAATGTCCTGGAGTATCATTCAGACTGGTAGTCTGAATTCAGACTGCTAGGCAATTAAAATTTTTTTCTAAAAGATGAAAACAAAAAGTATAGAAACTTCAAGGATTTTTTTAGAATTTTTCAGATTCCATTTAAGTATCTGTAATTTGGTCTTTTTGATCTCCTCTTATGTAGCTGCTTCTAGCTCTCTTGTGATTTGTGCATCATTCTGGCAACAATTGTGACAGCCTTTTAGATGTAGAGGAAGGGAAATTGAGTTAAACTCAGTCTTGCTCTGCCTGATTGTTTGTATCTATATTTTAGATGTTCATATGGAGTACAACCATCATCTCTGACAAAAGCACTGCAAATAATCCTGATTATGTTATTACAATAGCCTAAGAACACACACTAATACATCTGCTTATCCTTTTTATATAATTATCGTAAGGAACATAAGAAAGAAGGGCAAATTTGGAAACAGATTTTGTGAGCAGGATCTCTTTACTGTTTAGAAAGCAGAAGGGCTCGGACTCTTAAGCTGTAAAACCCTGTCTAGGTTACTGCCTGGTCACTGGTACAGGTCCAAGGGTTAGGCAGATTTTGCACCCCTGAAGCTCTTGGACAGGCAGTCCTGGATGGAAGTACATGTAGTTAAGCTGTGTCAGCACTGCAGCATACTTGGGCAGGTTTCCTGAGTGGATATGCTGCAGTCCTGGGAAGTCTCCCAAATCACACCAGTGGGAGAATGTGTGTTGGACCAGACTGTGCTGGTTGGTGGGTTCACCAATGGACTTCACAAATCTCGGCTTGAACACTGACCAACGGAAAGATTTAACATATTTACTTCTGTTTAAAACAAACAAACAAAAAAAAACAGAAAAGCAAGGCATGATTTACCCTCCCTTTATCTCATTTCTCAGATGAACAGCAGAAATGGGTAGCTGCATTTGCACTGCCACCAGTATATGTTAAATACTGTAACCTTCCCAAGGTTGCCCAAACCCATTGTTCTCCCTCCCTCTCTGTGTCTCCAGTGATTTTTACTCCAACTCATTGCATTCATCTTTAAATTAAAGATAAATAAATAAATAAACAAATAAGTTGATTGCAATCCCTTAGAGCTTAGGTTGTATCCTTCCGCATGTCCAGAAACAAAGATAAGGCTCTGGACCTTGGTAGGAAATGCAGAGTATGGTCATCAGGCACACAGCTGCTGTAATCCCATCAATACAGCACCAGGAGGGATTGCTGCTGCTGCTGCATCCCAAGGTTTGTGCGATTTGAATAAGGTGCTGAATTCCAGAGCCAGAAAGGTGGCTGTTCCCAACCCAGAGCTTGAAGTGACTATTTCTGAAAGAGAGGTATCTAAGCACACTTTTCAATGCATTGCTTATCTGGACTCAGTAAATTCCAGGGTCAGGTTGTGTTAGACATGGAGCTTGGGGACCACTCTGGGGACATGACCAGCTGTGGGGAGCATATGTTCAGAGCTCAGTACTGATCCTACCTCATGGATGTGGATTTAGCCCCCAGACAACATTGTGACAACCAGACACATAAAACAGGATCCTGATTTACCATAAGAGGGAAAATAACCATTTTACAGCATGAATGCTTGAGCCTGAAACATGCTACGTGATTTTATTTGACCTTCTCTCCCCTGTTTTTTACTTATGGTAAATTCTCTCTGTTTCAGACTATTCATAGAGCTTTTTTGCCATAGTAACATGGTTTATTCTTGCAGAAATGTATGCAAATTAACTTTTTATGAAAAATGGGGGCAGAAATAAAACATTGTGCTGCTCATGCAAAATAAAAAATCATTAGTGATTGCCAAAAGCAACAAAGTTGATCTCTTGACAGCATATTGAACATAATAACAAATTTTCTATTTCAGTCTATTTCAGTCCTGTGAGCAGTAGAATAGCCCTATCACAGACAGGACACAAAATAATTCTGACCCCATGATATCTCACTCATCTACCTCATTCTGACCAGCTTCACAGGAACATTGTTTCAAACAAGCCCCATTTTCAGTGGAGCTTTGAGAATGAGGGAGAGAGCAAACACTTTTTCATTACTTGAGAAGTGCCAAGGATGCTATAAGCATACCTCAGGCAGATTTAATTGTAATATTAATTAACTGGTTCACTTACTCACTAATTAATCTGCTGGCCCATCTTTTTCACACTAATGTATTTCAGAAGCATAATCAGAAAAAATGTTTAAAAAGTTTCTTATGACAGTCTCTGAATGAAAATTTGCAGAAGGACACGTACAAAAATTGCATTAGCATCAGAATGGCAATGCTTAATCTACTCATTTGATCTAGTCATTTAAAAGTAGGAAGAGGCAGCTACTTATTGACTGGATAGCATAACTAAAAGATAATCTTAAGAAACAATTCTTAGAGTTGCTATACACTAATAAATATATATACTAATGATTTCCATGTAACAGGTGATGCTGCCCTGTCTTCAACTACAAGTGTTTCTCAACCACAGGGAAATACGTGAGATATTAATATATTCAGCCAGTATTCTGAAATACACAGAAAATCCACCATGGCTGTATCCTACAACTCTGCCTCTTTATTCATCTCTTCTTCAAATTTTTTTCAGTTGCTCCATGCAAATAACTGCTTCACTGTCTATGAAAGCCAGCCTGCAAGAAAAGCATTCCCCTAGTAGTGACATTCTTATTTTGTGGATTTGGAAACAAGATATTTCTGTTATCAGAAAGAGGAGACTGCCAGTCTGCTGATGAGATGCACAGAATTGTTACTTGTTCGTTAAAGGCTGATGACACTGAAGTTTAATCTAAGGCACTCATAGATCAGGTTTAGAAGCATTTTCAATATATTGGTTACAATTTTTCTTCCCTTCTGACAGAAAAGCTTTACCCAGACAGCTTCAATTTATACAGAAATAGACAAAAAACAAGCAAATAAAAATTTTTCTTGATGCTTTGCTAATACAAAGATGAAGAGCTTCTAAAGGAGGAATTAGGTAGAGAAGAGCATATTCAGATTTCCTGCTTTAGGCTTCGGTAGGTATGTAACTCCAGTTCTAAGTAAAGGGCGAAGACATGATTTACGCATGCAGCAGCAGGATAAAGATCCCCGTGGTTGTGATTCTAAGCATTAAATGCAAACATCTTTTATCACCTCTTGGGACTTATGGCCTGTTAAAAAGGAAGACCAAAGAGCCTAAATGACTTTCCTAAGATCACACAGCAAACCCGAGGCAGAATATGAAGCAAGTCAATGTCCTCATGCAGAGGAGACAGCATTGAGAAATATTTTCTGCCTTTAAAATATTTTTAGAGGTGGGTAGAAAAAGTACCATACAAAGAGGAAATGATGGCATAACATTACATAATGGATTATTGACAAAGTCTTGGGACAGGCTGCATAGTGTTATCATGGCTTCAAGACACTAGGATAAACTGTTTCCCAAGCCATGATGTATTTCTTTCTCACCAGAACTACTTAGATTAAGAGGAAAAACTGCATCCTGCTAATATGCATTGTTAAACTGTTTCACATGGATAGTCCAGTGTTTTGGCTCAGATCTTACTCTAAGGGCTCATTCAAGCTTATAGCTCCAATAGTGGTGAGGAAATCAGTGTTCATTCCTCAAGTGAACTGCCTCTGAGACTGCAATAAAGTTAAAGCATATAACACTATCTTTTTGCTGGAAATTTTTCCCTATCAAAATTGAAAAGTTATTTGTTTTACAGATGAAGAAGTTAACTTTATTAAACGTGAGGTCCTAACTGTCTTTCAGCAGACAATATGAAACAGCCAGTGATTCAATTTACACTTGTAAACAGGAGAAATTACCTGGGAATAACACATCAAATGGAACAGGCTAAAAATGGTCTAAAATATGTCAATGAATACATGTTTAAGACTTTTTTTGTTGATATATATAGTAACAAAACAACCTGATCTTACTATATTCATACATTTTCACAAAAGTTTTGGCTGAGCAAGACATGCAGTCAGTATCACAAACACCCTTACAATCACATGTTGATAAAAAGGAAAATAATTCTTAAATTTGACAATTTGTTAAATAAAAGAGACAAAGGGAAACCATTGCAACAGTAATATTTCCCCCAGTTCTTCCTGTGCATACTGGCTCAGAATTCACTGGTGTTATCAGCCTGCCAAAACTGATACACTTCCTCCAAAGTTGGCCAAGTAGAACATTTCACTTTCATTAAAAATCTGCCTGGGAACATTACATTTTTTCTATCTGAATTGTTAATGTGCATTGCAAGTAACTGGTCCAGTTGTCAGAGCAGGAAAGCACTGTCCATTTTAACATAAGAAAATGCTTTGGAAAAAGTTAAAGTTGTTATATGAAATTGCATTTCAAATTAAATGCATTTACACCACTTGTTTTTGGAAGCTTTTTCTCAAAATTATGTTTAGTTTCTTGCAGACATTAACAAAAAAGCAGATGGAAACTTCTGTTTTGTTGGTAGCAGCCTTTCAGGAAGGTAAATGCTCAGGGTAATTTGGTGTTCTGCTCTGTCTCAGCAGTTAAACCCTTTCAATAAAGTAAACATTTCACTGACTATAAATTGACTTTTTTCTAAACAAAGTGGTAAATTTCTATTTGTATCACTTTTGTTCCCAGACCCTATGTATAGAACAATTTTGTGTCAGTTTCTAAATCTACCAGACTGCGATTTTCTGTAATTTTTGTAGAGTTAGGCAGTATTCTGCATCCTGCAATGCCTTGTGTTCACTGGGAAAACAAGAAGGATGGTAATCCACAGTACCAGGCGGTAATTCAGCATGCACCAGCATATCGCTCTTGCTTTTACATGTAGTACTCAGTAGAAGAGGAAATTTTTCAGAGCACACAATTCTGAGAAAATAGGATTATCTGCAATTGGCTGGGAATCTCTCTTGCTTTCTGGATTAAGAATTCGCCCTGCTTTTCTCCACCTGATAACTGCCTCTTTTTAGAAACAGTCTACTCTCATTTTTGGAACTTTTTAGGAAAGTTCATGGCCAGTTTTCTTGTGAGGCAGTAGCAACCCCCTTTCAAATTGCTAGTGAAAGCCTGCTTTACCTCTGCAAAAAAAAGAGATACAGTGTGTTTGAGAGGCAGCTGTCATAAGAATTGTATCTGGCCCGGTACACACTTGTGTTGCTTTTTGGGTAGGAGAGTTCTGAAATGTTAAAAAATAGCCCTTTGATTCAGCCAGAGCATTTTCGTCTCTTTTCAATCATACTATGATATCTTTTGCTCTCTGAAAAACACATCCCAAGGCATATGAAATGATTAGCTATGGAAATCTGAGTGAAGAGGGGCATTTGCCACCATCTGATTGTGAACCCTATAGAGAAGCTATCGATAGGTCTGCTTGCTATTTAAGTGGTAGCCATATCCACACTGAAGTCCCAATTAGGAAAAAAAAAAAAGAAAAAAAAGAAAAGTCATTTAATTGGAAAGACAAGTTCACACATTTCCTAATTTCATGGCAGACCCAGATGAAACCAAAAACTAAAAAGCAAAACAAAACAAGTAAAAAGAAAAAAAACACACACACACGCAAACAAAATCCTAAAAGAAATGGACATGTCAAAACTGGATTTTTTTTTCATTTTGACACAGACTTGACCATATTTTACTCAACAAAATTATGAACTATTCTGGGTGGGATGGGGAAGAAAAGTAAAATATTTAATTATTTTTCTGATATAAAGAGGCAAGAAAAAGCATGTGGACTCCAAAATGGCACCTTTCCAGGGACCTGATGAAAAATCTGTTATCTTTTGAGAAAGAAATTAAGTTCTGTATGTTTCTAAAATGCACAATAGAAGGCTTCTATGTTGCCAGCATGTTAATTTTTTTCCTCTGCATTTCGGAGAGCTCCTGTTGCCCTAGTTTAAAAGGCAGCCCATATTTGCTAGACTGGAATCTATCAACTGCAGCAAAGGCATAACTCCTTTCTAAACTTATTCAGAGATCCCTGACTGATTCCTTTCTACTGCAAATAACTACCTAAAGTAAGTAATGCACAACTATTTATAACCTTTTACTCCTGTACAGACCAGATACAATTAACATTTTTGGTAACTTTATTTTTAGCAACTTAAATTTTAGCCATTTTCCTATGAAAGTGTGTGATGCTGTAATTCTCATGAGCATTAGGTGCATGGTTACTTGATTTCTTAAGACTGTAGTAAAATATTAGGCTAGTATTATGGCTACAGGAATCAATACTTAACATATTTGAATACTTTTATTTTTAAAGTACTACACTTGTTTTAAAATGAAACAGCAAAAAAAAATCCTTATTCCCCAGTAATATTATAACCAGTAAAGGAATTTAAATGCCATCAGAACTTCAGTTTATGTTTCATTACACCAGTGCAAGATAATGTCCTTTGAACTCTAAATATAATCATGAAATTTCAGTTAATACCTTTCATGTGTTTTGGACTGCCATTAGCTAGAATGGCTTGTTCAGTTTGCCTTCCAAATTGAAGCCACCTTTTTTTCCACATACATCAGTGGTAAATCAGTAGTCTCTAAGTGTTCAAAGGCAGGGTGGCATTGCCATATTTTTGGTATTGATAGATAGGATTATACTGAAAACAACCAGCCATGTTTCTGTTCCTCTCACCTGCATATTAATGTGGGAAATATTGGAAAATACTTTATATTCTAAAGCAATGAACTATTTGAATCTGAAAGACGGGGCCAAAATCCTTATTGCCTTATATACCATGTTAAGTAGCTGTTTTTCCCAAGGCAACCTTCAAAAATTTCTGGCACTGGATTAGCAACTGAATAACATCAGTGAATAAAATCAACTGAATAACCAACAACACTTGTTCATCTGAAAAAATGGAAAATAAAAGAAAGTGTAAAGAACATATGCTATATTCTGAAATACTAAGTGTAGGTGTGCACATATTATTGCATAATGATATGTTTTTTCAAGGATCTTTTCCTAGCAAAATGGGCAGTACTTTAGGGAAAAAAAAAAAAAAAAGGAGGGGGAAAGATGGAAAAAAACAAAAAAAAGACAAAAAAAGCACAATTCCCAAAGAGGCTTTTTCTGTTCAACGGCTTTGTCTAAAGGCATGCAAGAAATGCATATTATTAAATAAGCATGTGGTGCAAATCCCCATCAGACTCCTAGAATTAGATATACTGCAGCACATGCCAGAATCAATATATCTCTAAATAAATGCAAGATAACAATAGGTTATATTTGAAAATTTACCGATACTGATGTCATCCCCTAGAAATATATTGGCATCCGACTTTGCACTCAGGTGACTTGTTACGCTGCCTTGTTACAGACTCCACCTTCCCAGGCTCTGTTTAAGCAAGGAGACCAGAAGGCAGACAGCCAGTGAAGTGATTGAGGGTTGCTGTAAATGCACCATCATGTTACAATATATGAGGGATCCCTTGCAATAGATAAGAGTTGAGGAATAGCTCTACTTTCTTTTCTGTACATCAACCAACAGAGCTGAAACTGAAAGGAGACTAAAGAAGAAAGTAAAATTTAAGTGTGGCTTTGAATTACAGTCTCTTCTCAGATCTGCTCATGGGATGTGCTACTTTCAAAATTGGAGTTAAACTTGTAGGCTGTATTTGCAATCCAATAGCCTCATCCATAACCTGCAATTTGTCATCCATTTTTGGATTCATACATGCAGTATCTGTTAGCCATATGTGTTGGAATGTCAGAGAAAATCCATTAAAGTTTTATATCCATAACTTCAGTGTGACTTTCGGTAAACTGCCTCCTGGGTACCCAAGCAAGCTGCATGTGCAGTATTTGTATTCTTAGTGAAACTGATGGAAAGTGTCATGATGGGTATCAGTAAAATCAGTAAAATGCATAAACAAGATGCATTTTTTTAAAAAAAATTGTATATTTGTTTATGTAGAGGTGGTTTGTGAAGAAACTAACTGATAAAGGAAGATAAAACCTAAGTATTCCTCAAACCTACCATGATTGTCTGCTTAGCACTAGAAGGTCTCAGTTCCAAGGAAGTAAATTTCTGGTGTTGATCCTTCTCAATGCACACAAAAGATTTGACCTCAGGAGAGTTCATTACCAAGGGTTGCCCACGTAACCTCCTGGAACATATCTGACAGATCAGCCCTTAAATGCAGCAAAACAGAAGCAAGGAAGCGTGAGGGGAGTGACCCACATTTATTTATGTCCTTCCTATGTTGATTTACATCATCTAGCTCCTAGGAACACATTCAGACCACTAGCTTTTGATGCTACAGTGAAGTAACCAGTCTTAAATTTTCTCATAAAAGTTGTTTTACTGTATGTGTGTAGGAGACACAACTATTTACTTCAGAAGGGTCTCTAACTTGGGTCTCCCATAAAAGTACACTACTTAGCAACAAAGACATTTTTCTTTCTCCCTAGCCAAAGGAAAGTGACTTATTACAATGAGCCTGACATGAAGGAAGATGCTGTCATGTTCTGTTTGCCAGGAGGGCAGGATCCTACTTCTTCACATTTATTGTCAGCTGCCTTAGATGGCCTCCTACTGAAGGTCTGGCCCCTTTGTAACTTGTGTTTAGGTGTCATGCCAGGGGTAGCAGATGCTATCATACTAGGTGGAGTTTCATGTTTGAATCTAGATGGTGCTAAGGATTTGGTACAAACAAGACAGTATATTGTTTGCCTGCTGTGGTGGCTGCAGCCTCCATAGGCCATCATAAAACGAAAATGTAACCTGTATCTTACAAATAACCTAAAACTCACTTTCACAGAAAAATACCCAACTCATGCCAGTAGCAAGAATCACTGTAGCGTTTGCATACAAACTAATCTCACCGAGGCAAATATTTTTTAGAAGAGAACTGGCTAGGAATATTGTACATTTTAGATGCTATACTCTATTCTTTATTAGGTGCAAATTCACAGATTATGCAATTGCATTGTTTGTCCCAGAAGAGTAAGGTAAATTCATGACTCTACATTAAACAAACACTTGTGATCTATAGGATTTGGGCTTCAATAGGTTCTAAGAAATCATACATGCAAACAAATGAGGCATAGATATATAAGGAAAGAGTTCAGAATGTGCATAAATATAAATTAACTCTGAACAGAGTTTTAATGTGTTTCCAAATGAAAAAACGAAAGAAATTGAATTACTGAATGGACCAAAATGTCTCATACTTTAACTTCATAGCTTTGGGTCATTGGCCATCAGTGTTTTGTGTCCTATTTAAATTGTTCACATGTTGTTTGTTACAATATTTTTGTTAAAGCTGAGAACTTTTTCTAAATAAACACGCTAAGAAAATAGTTAATGAAAAACCCAAACCAAGCCAAAGTTTGCATGTGAAAGAAAAGGAAGTGTCTTGCTGCCAATCTTTTTCTGTCTAGGCTGGGCTTTCTGATCAAGAATAGAGATAAAAATCCCATAAGAGTGAACAATGTTGAAATGAACATTGTTATACTGAATACAGGGATATGAGAAGTGCAATTGAGGACCTTTGTCTTGCCTGTTACCATCTTGAATAAATGCTTTATACACAAAGCTGCTGTCCACCCTGTAGTCAACGTCCTCTACCAAGTCTGAAAAAAACTTCTGTGGATCTGAGGTCTGACAAGTACAGAGCAGGAGAAGTCTTGAAAAATCACAACTCAACAGGACAAAGCCACTGTTTCCTGCCCAGTTCTATTCCTTAAGTGGTGGTCACTGAATATAGAAAAATAAAAGAAAATCTGGTGCTCTGACATAGTTTCCTAAAATTTACTCTGCTAAACAATATACAAAAATTAAATTCTCTGTGCAACAATCAATCAACATTAAGTTTCACGTGAATTTCATGTGTAAAATACACAGACCACTCATCTAACCTAGGACAGCATTCCCTACTTAATATTCTGTCCTATTTCTCAGAAGACCAGTTGAATAAACAGGTAGGAATCTGGAAAAAATTAACCAGAAACATAATGCCTTAAGATATGTAAATACCTGTAGCATTCAGTATCTAATATTATACAATATAGAACTAATTTTAAAAAGCAATGTATTTTCCCCAACTGGATTCTGAGCATTATTTGCTTTAAATGTGGCCGGCTCATACTTTATACGTGAGTAATTTTTTCTCAAGAAAAACGAATGACACTCATCCAAAAGTTTTTTTCTTGCAGAATGTTCTTTTGTTTCAATGGAAAAAATATGCCTAGTGCTGTTTCATTCAATAATGACCTGTGTGCTCTCAGCTCCCGACGGCTCTCCACGTGATTAGTCCTTCCAGACAAACAGGCTTGTTTCTCCACTTCTGTAATTGATTCTGATGTGCAGGTCTGGACATTGCTTCTGTGTTGTGCCACTTTGATTCGCCTATTTAATTGAAAATGTGTTATGTTTACAGAACATCAGAGGGAGTATATAATCCATGCACAAAAGTCTGTTGAAGCAACTTTAAGCCACAAGATGGCAATAGTGTTTACATTTTTTTTTATTAGCACTTAACTTCTGCTCTGTTATATAACCTACGTTTTGGTTTATGTTAGAAAAAAATAATTAATATTCCAGTCCAGAGTGGCATCTTTAAATCTCCAACCTCACATCCAAAATTTTAGCCATGACTTTCACACCAGCAGGAAATATGCAGTGAGTCACACTATGGAAGTCAACCCTGTATCTCTGTCAGTCACCTTTCCCAAGCTGAAGGAAGGAACAATGACACTCTGGTGCAGAGAGGCATCAGCTGGCTCATTACAAGACAGCTTGAGTCCAAGTGCCACAATTCATGGACTTTGGGCTACATCTGAGCTATCACAAATCTACTGGTGTGCTTGGCACTGTGCTTTCCCATGCAGATGGACCACGTATACTGGGTGCATCCACCAACTGTACCTATACCTCTCTGCTTTATGCTGGATAGACAAATACTGGATGCCTCACAGAAAGCAAAGCCAAAAAAAACCTCGTGGAAATTCTGTGATGGTGTATAACGGGCTTCCATGTGCTTCCTGGTCACCTCACTGGGTCATTTCAACCCTTTCACTCCTCCTGAGCTCGGGCAAAGCAACACCAACCTCATCACACACACCTATGGTGCCCAGTGTGGGCTCCTTCAGATCCAAATAATATTTTTTTTCACAGAGAGGCTCATTTACTAACATGGATTTTATTTCTTCAGTAACATCCTAATACTCATATTTAACCACTTCTGAAAACCGAACACTCTATGTCCTTTACATTTTCTGGGAAACTGTCTAGCTTAGTTTATGAGTAGACTTTCTGTCCTCAGTTACTTATGTCCTAAGGCACACCTCTCACTGTCTTGAGACACAATCTAAAGCTTTCTGAAAGGAACAGTCACTACCTGATTTCAGCAGGATTTGAAAATCCTGACATATAGTTTCTTCTATGTGCCATCACTGTTATCCTGTCCTTATTCCATAATGAATTTTTCATATATGTATATATATGTATTAAAACACTCAAAAGAAATTTAAAAAAGAAAAGAAGCTGAAGCAGAGCAAATACAGGATCTTTAAAGCAGACTCCTAACCCTGCAATGGTAACTGCATTACATCCCTCAACATGGAGCTTAGAAGTTAGTTTATTGAATGACATGCTTCTATTTGGAGTATAAGATTTTAGGCCAGGGAATATTTTTTTTTTTTTTCCCCTAAAATATCCATAGAGAACAGCACTAGACAGAAATGAATAATACAATACTGAAACACTAGAACATGGTAAAATGATAAACAGCACCACAATAATCAACAGTGAAGAACATCTTCTTGACTGTTTTATTATAATCTCAAATACAGCAAGTAATGACTTCAGACTGAGGATGCACCCACAGGGTGACTTAGGACCATGAAAACACTCTTAACAGAGGAGAGTGAAGGGAAAAAAATGACGTCTTCAGGAAGAAGGCCCAGTTCAATTCTGGCCATTAGAAGATTAAATCAGCAATGGAAACTCACAAAGATGTATGAGTGAGTCTCTCTCTGACCCTTGCATAGGGTAGTAGGAAGCAGGATGGGAGCAGAGAAGGAGTTTTCTTAAAGGTGAAATACTGGGAGGTATTGTGCATAGCAACGAATTATTGATCCCAAAGGCAAGAATGGCAAAGAGGAACATTAAAACAGCTGCTTCGGTTCTGGCTCAGAAAGGCATCTTTATTCAATACATTATTTAAGCATGTGAACATATGATTCATTTTTGCCCTGAACAAAAATGCATCTAATCAGTTTTCTGAATAGAGACCTAAATAAATATTGAGAGGTAAGAGACGAGACAGTAGAAGACTGAGTTGAGGAGGCTGGAGGTGGCATTTGACTATATGCATGGTGTTAGTTACTTAAACATAAACTGTTTTTACATAATAGTAAAGGTCTCAAGAAGAACATTGAAGAAGCAAGAGAAGAAAAAAGGGGAGAAACAGCTCAGGGAGAGGCAGGTGTTGAACAAGGAGTTGTAAACAACAGTTTCAGGCAGTGCAGAATGTGTGTTGTGAACTGATGAGCTGTGATGGAAGCAAGTAGACAAAAAAGAGGGTGAGAGGAGACAAAGAGTATTGAAAATGGAGCTGTTGGGGTCTGGGAAAAGGGAGTTGAAAGGATAGTGTGCAGCTCAGCTGGCAGCCAGTAATTTCAATATGGCCCATGAAATGTTTCAGTTTGGTTCATCAGTTTTCCTTAGAGAAAGAGGAGGAAGAAGCCACCTTTGCGCTGGTGGTCCCACAAAAGGTGCTTTCTCCTGTGCCTGCTGCTGTCAAAACTGGAGATGCTGAGGGACAACGATCAGAGGAAAAGATTAGGCTTCCAGACAGCTGTTGTCTCCTTTTCTTCCTATGGAGCAGCCTTGCTCCATGTGGGGCATCAACTTGCTCTCCTGCTGCCCTCCTTTCTGCTCTGTTGTATGCTCTCTGTGAGGCAAAGATTTGGTGAGGTTCAGAATAAATTGTCTTACAGCTTAGGCGTGATTGTGCATTAAGGATCAGAAACCTTCAGTTTCCTGATGGAAACGATGGATGTGCTTTACAGTGCCTGTCTGTTTATGCTCAGTCAAAGGCAGCTGGCATTTTGCCTCAATACAGATTGTAGAATCCATCTACATGAAAGAAAGATTTCAGTATCTTACTCTAAGTCTGAAGAATCAAGACTGGATTTTCAATCCAATTTCTCACCCCAGCTACTTCAGTGACCTGTGGTAGCACATTTTATACCACAGCTTTCGAAATGACTGGTAATCTTGGTGCCACACAGCCTGATCTTCAGACATGCTCAGCTCCAATATCCAGCTTAAAAATTAAAGACTATGTTTGAAAATTCTTCTATTGCCTTTGGCCCAATACCCCTGTTTGTAATTAGCTTATTTCCCAAGAATGCTGAGAATTTAATTACGTAATGTCTGTAAAGCAATTGGAAGAAAAGCACCACATAAGTGTTAAGAATTATAATTGTATTAAATGTGTATGGCCAGTATTGCAGGGAAGGGATGTGATTATCTAATAAGCAATGACCTCTCATCACCAGTAATAAAAGACTTTGTGAAGACCACAATGTTGTGCTGGCATAGCCTGAATTGAATGCCTAGAATATCAACCACTTTTTAAGTTTCACAGAAGGTTAAAAGAATTTCTGTTAAAACATGCGCTGCCCAATAAGAATACTTTCAGTACTAATGGTTTTACAAATGCTGGTACAGATATTAACAGGAAGAGCTAATTTGAGACTATCTTCTGACACCAGTGCAGCTTCAGATGAATGAATTTTAATCTGACCCTCAAGAGTCAGTCTAGCCGAATAATAACAATGAAAAATGCATGAGAATACCAATTTCAACATGGCTATTTCACAGACAAGCTTATTTTATGCATCAATAGCAAATAAATCAAGAAATTGGATGGACTTTCTGAATGTCTTTCACTGTTCTAAGTAAATCTATCTGGCCAATGTAACCACCAGTTTTAAAGATTGGAGAGTAAACCGAGGTGGAATATTGATAGATTGCTTTATTTGGAACGGAATTCCTGACATCACCTTTGCCAGGAATTTAGCTTATAGGGGTGGAACTTACAATCTTGTTGCTATAAGCTGAACAGTAAGATATCCTAGTTGATAACATTTGGATTTCACTGACTATCTATACAGAAACTACATCTTAAAAAGACACTTGTGAGGATTTTACATATATGCTGTAGAGTAACAGCTGACAGCAACAAGTTGTTATACAGCTCTGTAGGAGGGACTAATGAAGGTTGTTTCTAAAAGGCTTGCACAAAATACACTATAATGTGTCCTACTTAGTAACAATGGGAATTACTCATTATCACAGAAAAATAGACTAGTTTGTTCAAGTTTAGGTGCCTAAAAGAATAAGCACATTCTGGCACTATGCTGTGGTCTAAAAGCTTCCCAGTGAGAACATATAGTGTGCAACTATTAGGCAAGCAAACAAAAAGATTGGTTTTGGTGTTTCATTTATCTATTCCTAATATTAGGTGCTCAGGTTTAAATTGCAGGCCCAGTTCACTGGATATATTTCCTGTGATTTGGAAGATGGTCCAGACCTTTGTTTTAACACAAAACGGAAAAAATTTTATGTTAGTGCTTACCAGTGTATTCAAGTGGAGTTCAGACAATCAAAGTTTCGTTAAAACCATCAAGTCCTAAACGATAGCTTATAAAAACAGACTGTATTTTGTTTTTAAGGGAAGTTGGACATATTTTACTTGAGGAGTGTTCACTTTTGCTATATAAGAACTGATGGAGCTTCAAGATAATATTCCTCAATGTAAATTGCTTTATATATTTCCTTATCTGAAAATATTTAATCAGATAGTTTTAAAAATTATTTTCACTGAAATCCTCAAGCATGTCCATGTGCATTCAGCTTCATAAAGATTCCCCTTCTATTGAATGAGACATTATAACTATTCTATTAAGCACAGGAGAGTTAGATAATTGACGTATTATTATACCTTAGCAGATGCACAGGAAATAACTCTGGGATGTTATGTGCAGCACTGAATGGCAGTGACTAAAGATTATGTTTGAGAAATCTTTAACAAAAGGCTTGTTTCATTTACTCTGTGTGCATCTTCATTCCTGTGGGCAGTTTAAACACGATATCAGAATTATTCTATAAAGGAAATAACATACTGCCCATACTTCAATAACATACTTCAAACTGCACTGCTGAGAACAAAACTAAGCAAATGTTAATGCAACTGTTCTTTTACAAGTCTTCAGCAGAAAGACGATATGAAGCCCTTCTGAGTTTCATTTCCAACATCTTTCTCCCCTTTTCCTGATATTTGCAGACTGATACAGATGAGAGAGAAATCTGCACAGGCTATTTGAGATAACTGAGCCCATTGCCTTCTGAATAACTTCCTCTGTGAAACTGAAACTGTTGTGCGATAAACCAAGAGCCCACCCGGAGAATAGATCTACCAGGAGAATAGCTGAAGGAACTATCCAATGTGAGTTGACAAAAAATGTGACTTAAAAAAGACAGTAACAACATATATAGAGAGAGGTTTGTCCTTAATGACACATAACTAAAACTAAATGTATAATGTTTCTGTTGAAATACAGACATTCAGGAAAGCCTGACTTCATAGGTTCAGAAGAAAAGCAAAATAAAATTCCACTGCCATATTTGCCTCAACAAGATCCACCTCAGTGAAAAGAGAAATTTCTATGCCATATATTCATACCATATCATTAACATCACTTTAATCTGAAAGAATAGTAGGCAATATAAGACCTCCACAGAGTGGAGAAAAGAAATTCTAAGTATGAGCACAAAAAGCCTCTGTGAAAATCCTTGTCCCAGTGTGTTAAGGAAAAATAACATCATCAACTAAAATAATTAAATTTATTTATAATCTACTGCCAGTTGTGTGCGGCTGATGCAATTCAGAAGCATACCTGGATCTTGTCTGGGTTAATGTCTATTTTCAAACAGTATTATGGCATGTGAGCCAGGATGACTGCTATCAACAGGAAGATCCAGAACTGGAAAAGATGTCTTGGAAGGTCATAGGGAAGATGAATATAGAGCTGCAATAAGAGATTTTGGCCAATGTAGCCAAAGCTTGAGCTTTCCCACTTTCAGGGGTATCATGAACAAGATTTTCACAGTAAGTATATTCATGATAGTAGATCTCCAGTCCTACATCAGCTGGAATGATTGCAACGGGTTATCCTTTCAATACTTGCCACATTCAGAAAAGTGTGCTGAAAGTATGATAACTATGTAAAAAGCATCTCAAGAAGAAATGACAAGCATATCAAAACAGAAAGAAAGTGGTGTCTAACAGACATTTTCCTGTAATTTAATGGGAGGACAACATTTTTTGAAGAGTGGAGGAAGACTTCGAGAGGAAGAGGGTCACATGATACTGCAAAACGTTTCTGTATATACACATGAACCAGAAGCACAAATGATGGAATCAGGAAGAAATAAAAAATCAGGAAGAAATAAAATACTGAATCTCTTTGAACAACAACAACAACAAAAAGTCTTGTTCTGCCCTCAGACAGGTTCTTTTGGTGTTCATAGCATGTTCAAATGAAAATTGGGTTTACTGTTTAAAATAAACTATTATTAATGCAAGATTAAACAGTGACCTCAAAGAAAATGCCTTTAAGTCCTTATGCATGCTGCTAGGTAAAAGATGGACAAGACAAACTTCTTACTGGCAGTATGAATGCGCAGTCAGAAAAGCTACTCATAGACTATTTCATTTGTGTGAAATATCAGGGCAAAGCTGCAAGGAACCTTAGATAGTTCGTAATGAATTTAGCAGAACCTGGTAATAGAATGACCCGTCTGAACGAAGGGAAACTACTATTACTGCTAGTTAGTTATTGAAAATTCATTTTTGAAGTAACTGAACCATTCTATTCAGCACTGGGATTAATCATACCATGGCAGTGTACATCAGACTAGCTCTTCATGATGGGCTTGTTTCAGCTAATGGCTCACCATATGTAATCAAGGAACTCTACTGGGTTGCAAAGAGTTGGGATTTCATGTCTATGACTAACAGTCTGGACTAGTACAAGCCAGAGCAATGAGAATATTTAAGAGGCTTAGATGATCTTGTTAGTCTACAGAAAGACATTTATTGAATCACAAACTTCACTTATACTGATATATAAGAAGACATAAATCAGCAAACTTCATCATACAGTGTTACCTAATGCTCTAAGCTGTGCAAATCATGACAAAACAAACAAACCCCCTTAGATATACAGAAGAAGATAGAATTGTCATTAAATCAGAAATGTCTAAACAGTGTAGCTCTTTTTTCACTGCACACTCCAATACAATAACAAAAATGCCAGGTGATTTTTGGTATCTTGCCATGGTACCTGAACCAGCCATAGGCTAGAATAAACACAGACTGCTAGACCTGTAGCTTAACAAAATCTCTGACCCTAACTACTAAAAACAGAGCAGATGAAAAATGGCATGTGGTAGGACAATCATGATCTCAACAGTCTTTTGCAGCAATTCACCAAGACTGTAGAAAAGAGCTCTTTTAAAATCATTACAGGCACAACTCTTGATGCCATCAGAACTGTACCTAGGAAAGTATAAAGAGCCACAATAACCCCATGTATGGGGAAAGTTTAACCCCCAAACATGGTTAGACAAATAAATATTCTATCACTGGGGTAAGAAGGGCATTAGCATCAGCACTGTTCAATCTTAATTTAGAGGGAAGAGAGACGTAGGTTTAAGGGATGCTCAGGAAATGACACCAAGATCCTTGTGTCTTCCTCGTATGTGCATGCACACATGAATATGCACAGATGATTGTGCTGATGTAAGAGGAGAAAGCAAATTTGAAAGAACTCATTAATATCTGGCTTGTTTAATTTTTTGGTCCTAAATGGATCTTCATTCCACTGTGTTCCTTAAGCCAAGACACTGCAATTGCCAGATGATGAAGTCTTTGCTTCTTTCGAACTCTGTTTCAAGTCAGAATTTTAATGCCAAGATCTTTCTGCTGTTTACCTTGCCAGGAATCAGTACAATTCCTGGCAAGGTAAACAGAAAAAAGATCTTGGCATTAAAATCCCCCATCTTCTGAAGAATGAAACTTCTTTATTTTCTGTGTCTTTGTGAGCACTTGAAGAATGAGCAATTTGCTTTGGCTTAGTCTGCATAATTAATGACTATCTGTTAAGAATTTTTTTCTCCAGTGCATGTCCACCTGGACAGGGATCAGTAAGTTTAAATGGAGGGTTGGGGGGAGCAATGAGGACGAAGGACGAACAAAATATAAACCTGGATGGACATAGCACCAACACTTTTTCAAATATTATGCATGTGGAAAAAAGACAATAGAATACTTTCTCAAACTGTTCCTTGGACTGCCCTACTGGGGGAGAAGATCCTTCTGTTAGATGAGGAGAGCCATAAGGCAGAATTCCTCTTGGTTTCCCTTCATGAGGAGCCAGGCCCCCTAGCAAACTTTAAATTAAAGTTGCTGCGAACACTGCCAGTGCATTTATGAAGGATGTCTGAATTCCTGGTCAACTGTGCAGTTCATAGAAACACTAATGTGTTACTTTTGAAGGAGTGTACATTGGTGCCTACACACATGCACAAGTACAGTAATTTCTCTCCTTCCTTTAGGGCACACACAAAAGAAGCTGCCTTATTCAGTGCAGATGGTTTATTACACATCAATATCCTTTGTTAAACTGCAACAGTACAAGGGAAATAATAAATATGGAGCATTTATCTCCCACTTATTAGTGAATCTTTAAATGGAAGGCAAATTTATCTCACTACATTTACAAATCTACAGCTAGTCACTATTCACTCTCTTTACAGCTGATTGATAGAAAGAATTGTTGTAAAGAGCAATTAATTTCACCTGATGTGGAACTCTGTTTTTGAAGGATCATATTTTAGAGGTGTCTTTTTACCTATTGACTATAGAATTATGTAGATGATTTGCTTGAAAGCAGACCTACGTTGTTAGCTGCACAAGAATTCACAGTCTATAATTTTTGGGGGGTTATTGATACATGGCCTGCATCTTGTTTCTGTCAAACCTGGGTTTTGAGAACCTGAATGATTTGTTAGTATTTGATTTTAGTGATGAAGTTTTTTTGACTAACACTTTTCTTTGCTATGCAATTTCTGCTCTTTTGTGCTGCTTAAACACATCTAATAAATCTAGCAGAGATGTCAACCTTGAAATATTTCCAAAGAGCTGTTATTTTTATCTTCAAATCAGCTAAAGGATCTATTAATTAGTTAAGTATATACCATAATTGTGACTCCATAATAAACTGAGCTACAGGATTGTATTGGTAAAGCACAGATTCATTCTGCACTTTCAGCACAGAATCATTAAAATCACGGCGTTATCTTTGTTGCACATTGTGTATATGTGTCACAGAGATTCAAAAGATCATGCATCATATTTTGTCACCATCAAAACACTATTTCTCTTGACCTAGTCCAAACACATTCGAGTTCTAATAAGTCGACATAGCATAAGGTTTACTACTCCAATTAACAAGAGAAAGTGGCTTTAAGGTCAAGGGTGAGCAATCTGTATTCTATTTATCCCACAGTCCTTAAAGGTTTAAGTTTGGTGAAAAACAGTTAGTTTTTGGTCCCCCTAAAGTCCAGTCTTCTCTTAATAACTTTCATAAAACAACTAAACCCAAAATCTTTACACAGAAATGAATCCCACTCAAGAAGAAAGGCATCCTTCAGAAACAATAGCAAGTGTTCATGCATATAAATAAGGCAGTAGAGTTAAGACACTGTGGAGCATTCTGACTTGTATTTTCACACTCTTGAATGCTTTGATCTACTACCTTTTAATGTAGGTGTTTGCTAATATAATTAGGGAAAAGCTATAAACAATTTCACCAAACACAGAAGCTCAAAGATTTCTTTTCAGCATCCTACAGTGAGCCTATCACTGTGATAGCTTATGGAATGAAATGTGCAACAGAGATTTAACTCAGACATGGAAATTATTTGCTTGTCTGCATCTGATTTATCTTTGCTGTCCTGGATTATTCTTATTTAACCTTCTGACAGTCCTCCCACTGCAAATACTGTAGCGGAAATTTAAGAAAGGGCCTCTGAATAAATTAAAATGGGTAAAGCTGTTCAGCTTCAACTACACTAGTTGTAGATTGACTTTTCCAATACTGTCCTGACTTGAGCTATGAAAGAATGCATTTTTAGGTGAAGAAAGAAACTGCTTGGAAAAGGAGCCTGGGTATCTACAGACTATCAAAGTGTGGCAAAGAATGAATAAATCAAGTCCAAACTCAGTCTGCAAAAATACTGTAAAATACGTAACAGATGACACACCACAGAAGAGAGGTGGGCTTATACTGTTTAGAAACGGAATAGAGAAGGCATTCAATACAAGAGAAAAAAGAACATACAGACTTCATGTATTGCAGTAAGCTGAAGTATAGGACCAAAGCTTGTGTAGTGCCATGCAAATGTTCTGAGTATAATTTTTAGCAGACTGTATCATGATTGTGGCTGGGTCAGATACCATATTCCCAGGCCATGACCTGCCCTGAACTGCCAGATAGCTCAGACTAGGAAATGATCCAGTAAGCAGTATGGATGAAAGCATCTGGTTTGGAGCAGGGAGGAAGGAGTTTAGGTGGACAGATGTAAGCCAGGAAATGCATTTGCCCTGAGGGCCAAGTTAAAAACTCTGGTTCCTGTTGTTTATTATTTAGTATAGTCATGCCCAGCAGTGTACACAGGGAAATAGTCTTTTTTCAGGCCTCTAGAAAAATATGTTTTTACCCTAGTAGTCATAGGTTCCCTGTGCTAAAGGGCTTGGTTGTTGAGGGTGAGGAGTTCATCTACCAGAAGACAGGGAGGCAAAAAAGAGGAAATCATCCCCCTTGTTATCAGAATTGTTCTGTGATTGATACTGAGTAATTTTATTGTGTTTCCTATATGAATAAAGATTCTCTGTGGGCTAAGCAGTGAAGATCTGATTGGCAAGTCTCATGAAGATGTTCACAGTTTAACACAAAAGACACTTACTTGCCTACAGCCATCTTTCTAAGTGAAACAACTTAATGAATAATTGAACTATTGCTATTTGATACCTGCTCAATAATTTAATGGCAAAAGAGAGAATATAAATTTTTAGGTAAACATTGCTGTCCTGAATTTGTTTAGCTGTGGTACTATGATCACAGTGGCTGTTGGTTATTCTAACAGACTAAAAACATTATTTTCAGAGGCATCAATAGTGGGGTCTCTCATAATGTTTGTGAATTTGGGACACGTGCAAGAACTCAGAAAGGAGGTCAGACATTTATTTTCCTTTTGACTTTGCTGATTGTATCTTACAGAATATTCCTAATTCATCACAGAGCACTACCACTGAGTCTTCTACTCAGTTATTGGCAACTAGATTACATTTCCAGGAAAAAGGAAATGTAAGAAAGGTAAGATACGACATTTAGATTAAGGATTTTAAGCAATAATCAATTTACAGTTAAAAAAAAAAAGGCTGCAGTCTCTAGGTTACACAAGTGAACTGATGACCTACAATTATTATGTACAGATGTAGTGTATATGAGTACACACAGTACATACATTTAGATAAAGAGAAAGGACTTTCCAGATAAAATTGAACAGTCAACATTTTGGATCAGATTTTTTTCAAATCAGACTAGGAAATCTATCTACCTAAGAAATCTAGATTTCATCAGCCAAAAGTTCAGATATACCCAAAGAGACATCTTTTTACTTGTATAGGGGGCCTGAAAAAATGTTTGAATGCTTCTCTTGGAAACAGGTGTCTGAAAGTGCTTTGGAATGGTTGTGATTATGGCCTGCAACAAGCTGATTTCCACACAAACTGCCAGACCAAAATATGAAAAACCATGACTCAAAGAAAGATGGAAAACAAACTTATAACTGCAATAGTTATGCTATCACAGAGAATGTTACAACTACCATGTGATTTTTTCACTAAAAGAACCAAATTTTCCCAAAGAAATATATTTTAAATACTCTGTCCAGACTTCCTGAAAGGATATTTTCATCATTCACCCAGGACATTTGTGTAGCAGGTCAATTAAATATTCTGAACTTTACTCCATGTATAGGCATCAGACTCTAATGCTGAAATCCCAGTTGCTTTGTTTTTACAGATCTTTTCAAGAAGTTTCCAGTTCTGACTTGACCAAGTATTCCCCTCTGAGCAATGTTTTATGCTAATATTTGCTCTGGAATAGGTGGATGTGTAAGTTATTAGACATGCATAGCTTACATTTCCTTAATAGACATAAAATTTTGATGTCCTTAATCTCCATTCCTACAGGTGTAACTTCTGGGTTAGCTCCAAGAACAGGAGGTCTTAGCAAAAAATTTACTTGCAGTTCAATAGGAGATACTGTTTGAATTTCTAGATTTCTTGCAAAGGGTACTGACTAGTCCTTTCATTGCTTACTCTAAAAAGGACAAAAATATTGCAAGAAGAAGCTAATGGCATGATTTCCCAAAGTAATTTAATTGTCCCTGATGCTTTCCCAAGTTTTGACAGCAGTATCAGAAGAAAACAAGGTACTGCTTCCACAGCTTAATGATAATGCCTTCATCCAAGACAGCAATAATTGTATTTTAATGTCCTGCACAGTTGCTTGTCATAAATCCTCTCTACGTGAAACTCTAACCTCTAGAGTTAGGCAAGATTAATGGTTAACAGTGTATATAGTATTTATTAAACCTCATTTTATATTGCTTGGCAATCTGTGCTCCCATCAAACAACTTGAAATAATTGACATTTAGCACATCAACCTTCTTTTGACTAAGAAGCATGACATTCATGTAGATAGTAAACATTTGGCAATTGCTGTAAATGTCTCCAAATTTAACACCATGACCTTTTCTCAGGTAAATGTTTTGGGATAAAATGTAAATAGTCATTTGCTGTATGTCAAATATCATGCAACATCAAGTTTACTGTCTTATTATTCTTGAGAGGTTTGCAACTTGATTTTGACCTGCTGGTTCATCTTTTAAACTTTTGTAGAAAATACACACTTTTGTTTTTTTCAGTCTATTTTTATAACTTAAAGATTATATGGAGTTCACTGGATTTTTTTTGGCGTGGTAGTTTCACAGTTCCATTGACGAGAACCCAGTAAACTTACCCCTAAAATAAATGAGACACACAAATTTTAGCAAGGTGACTTTAGTAATGTGATATATGTCACAGTATTTAAAAAAAAAATAAATTTTTTGTTCTTTCTTTGTCTTGTCATGTACTCTGAAGACAGTGATCCAGAAACAAACAAAACAAACAAAATTCACATTAGGAAAAGAAACTGAAGAAAAAAATTGCTATAAACCCAGTAAATGTTCAATTACTTCAGGTCAAAGAGACATTAGTATGTCGTGATTGAACTTGGTCCAGAATGAGCACAGCAGGCTTCCGATTGCATTTGATGTCAGCAGGTAACTATTTACAATTAAGGACTTTGGAGTATAGTTAATCTGGAAAGAAAAACTGGAATATTTTCCTGTATTTGCCTGTGATTCAGAAATGGGCGCATTTAGTTACTAACACAGTTTCTACCAGTTAAAACACATTCAAACGAGAAAACAAGTTCCGGGAGTAAGAGGAACGTAGGGAGTTAGTAAAAGATCTGCTTTTGTGAATGGGGAGCTAAGGCAGGATGTTATGAGAGTTGAAACGAGAAACATGCATCTCTTACTCCTGTGACTTGTCTTCCTGTAATCATATTCCAGTGCCATTTGGCTTAGCTCCACACACTCCTAAGAACGTTGGTCACTTTGTGAGGCCCATAGAGGTGGGAGTAGGAATTCCTGTGTCAGGAGAAGCCTCAGTTGTTGTCTGAAGGCAAACCAAAATCCTTCTGCTATTGCTATTAACTGCCATTTTAGCCATGAATTAGGAAAGAGTTTCTGATATGGAGGTCTCCTAAGGATAGCCATAGAGCAGAGCACATACTTGCTATGATCCAGCTGTCATTGCCTATCATTATCATCACTGGTCTGTTGTCATCAGCTTTATCTTCTGCAGGATGGTCCTGCTTCTCTGGCTCATTTAATCTGCTGCCCTCGGAGCATTGGTTTACACTGAAAATTCTGAGTAAGGCACATAAAGCAAGAACTGCTTGTGTAAAACTTTCTCAGCATTGTCATTATGACCCATTTCAGTTCCTTCTTCGCATACTTCCACAAAGATTTGTAGGATGCATAAGGATCTTGGATTGTCATGCAACAGCAAGCCCTTCTCCAGAAAATTTCAAATAAGACCAGATACAGATATTTTCTGCTCAACCCAGTTGTTAAACTTGTGTCTCTTGCATTTACTGTCAAAAAACGACCAGCAGTCTCTATTCCTAATCCTTCACTCTCCTGAACAATATATGTGCCAGAAACAGACTCTTCCCCAAACAAGATACTTCCCTACAAGTAGTCATTAAAGCTTCTTCTCTGTCTCTACAGGCCAGCAAAATCCTCTGCATGGGTAGCCAGATGTTTTTGTTGTGATAATTAAGCTTTCAGACATCTCCTCACCTGTCTATGCCAATGTTTTTAGTGGACCTACTTACAAACAAATATACTGTAAAAAATATTAGTTATTAAAAAAGAACAGCTGAGAAGAAGAGCTGAAATAAAAAGGACTCACTTATCTGGTAATATATTTGGATTTGTGTTGATGAAAAGGGTATGAAATAAATGCCATCAGAGTGGGAGGTGCACACAGCAGAACCCATTAAAACTAAACATCACAACATGCATTTCAAACATTTGGCAAAGCAATGGATGTGTGATAGAAGTTAGAGGACATCATTAGTCTGGTCATTACCAGAGCATAACCTGAGAACAGTAACAGCCATCCTGAAAGAAGTCAAATGTATCTGCTGAGTAAAAAGGAGCAAAAGCCTCATCCTAGGACAAATACAACTCAAAAGGTATTGTTGCTTGGCTTACATGACAGCTGATGGAGGTATAAGGATGAAGCATATTCTACCAATTTGTCACTAACTGCAGACTAAAAAGCAAAAAGTGTGGATGTGTTTTTTAAACAGTAAGAAATTAGCTTTATATTCACAGTGACATATTTCAGTGACTGAAGATATCTATCCCTTAACTACATATTTGCAGAACAGGCAGAATAAAACTCATTACCTCTTGTCTCAAACTACAACCAAAGACACTGATGAGCAAAAGAGCTAACTCCATCAAATCATACCTATAGTACCTATAATCAGTAACCAAAGCCATAAGTTTGGTCATCAAACCATAAGTGTAAGAGAAGGACAGCCATTTCTTACAGTAATAATGATCATATAGTCAATAATAATGTTGCAAACTTATAAAGGTTTAGTTGGATTTCACCAGCTTCCAACTTCCTAAGATACTCTGCTTCAGGATCACATTGAGAAATTTTGTTTGACCTTCCATATTGATTAAATGGCAATTTCATATAGCCGATGATTGGATAATCCAATCTTATCTGCCAAAAGTGAACAACCATATATGAAATAAAGGGCAGAAGTTGTGTAATTTACGGTACAAATGAGCTGGTTCCTGTGGCTCTGATTAAATAAAACAAAAAATCAAATTAAACAGTGATCAAATTATGGGGGTGCCAGTCTAACAATTTAAATTTTTCATGATTCATTTAATTTGAGACAACACTTACCTAAAAACTAAATAAAAAGGAAAACACTTTTTACTCCTTCTATTTTTGAAGTTAATTAGTCTTACTTAAAACTAATTCTTGAAATGCCATGGAGCTATTTTCAAAGTCATTCAAGCATTATATCTACACCACAAAGAAAAGTGCTGCCAACATTCTCAATGATACATTTAATTTGTGAATAATGCTTCCACTTTTTTAAAAATATTTTTCCCAAGCTGTTTCAGTCCATTCCAGAGGTTGCTTCTGTTACGGTATTGAAATGACATCCAATGCATCAGCTCAGTTTATCATGTCCTAAACTTCACCAAAAAATTCAGCCTGGAGAACTTAGGCAACTTTTCCTATGGGAGAAAGATAGAAGGCAGGTGACTCCCCCAGGACACCTTCCTCCTGGAGGGAGGAGAAGGAAAGGTGTCCGTGGGCACTCATCTGCATCAGGCAACAGATAAAGGTACAGGTGGGTATGTCAAACATCAGGAAAGTGATGCATGCACTGGCAGAGCTATTTCTGGAGATGAACAGACTACAGCTGTGCCTGTCAAAGCAGGGGAGGGAAATACCATGAAGCTACCTCTGAGGAGCATGCATCATTAGACAGCTTTGCGTGACATAGCTGTTTTCCACTAATATGGGAATGAAGCTCTTTGACTGGAGAATTTGTATTAATCTCTTGCCCAAAATGACATGTGGAGTCCACTGTCCATTTTTAATCAGAACTCGATGCCAAATAAGTAATCAAATTGTCACTGTACCTCCTATATCCAGATCAATAGGTCAAACAAACACAAGAATGTATGGGTGGTTACTTTTGACAACATAGATTCAGAAATAAAACAATTACTGTAAGTACAGCATCAAAGCTATACTGTGGACAAACTGGAGGACTGGAAATAATGCAAGTGAAAGGTCTGGAAGTGGAAGAAGGGATGAAATAAAATGAGAGTGATTGAGGTATAATTGGTACATTGTTTATTGCTGTAATTCTGGACTTGAAAACAATAAGGAGCTAAACAGAGGTTTAAACATTTCAAAAGAAAATAACTAAATGGAGATGGTGAAAGTGTGACAACTTTTAATAACTGGTATATTTAATAACTGGTATATAACTTTTAATCTATAGTAAAAGTACTGATTAGATATAAGGAGAGGTTTTGAGAGGTTCTTTTGTAGCATTGTTGTTTTACTAACACTGTTCTCAGTACCTCCATGTCCAGTACTTCAACTTTTTGGGGTCTGAATAATTCACTATTCTAGATTCTAACGTTGCTAGAAGTCCTTTTGATCCCTGGCCTCAGGATTTTCTCCCCTCTTAATGCTGTAACTGGTTTTCAGTTGCCTGGGAAAGCTGATTCTTGAAGACATGACTGGAGTGAAGAAGAAGAGACTTCATGTGCATTTTCTTGTTCTGCACTTTTTGGCATTTTGGCAAGGAGAGAAATAATCGTTCGTATGAGAACAATAAAGGATCACTTCTGCTTATTAAACAAATTCTCCTTGCCTCCTTTCATTCCTCTCCACTTTTTTGTTTTTTTTGTGTGAGTTCAATTTTTATAAGGCAGTAGCTATAAAGTAAATACTTTTGAAAAGCAATCCTTATGCATGATGGTCAAGGTTCAGCACAAGATTAGTAACCTAAATTTAAGCTGGTTTTCCCTAAAGGTTAGAGTAGGATGTAATTGCCCTGTGTACCTACTGGTGCACCTTTTCTGCATCAAACTAGGTTTCTGACTGCCTACACACTATTTTCAAGACCATCTTTGGAGAAGGACCTCCCTATAGTAAATGCTTCTACCAGTGCCAAAATCTGGCTATCATTCTAATTAAATTTCTTTCTCCTTTAGGGCCACAGAAGAATTGATGCTGTTGACTCAAACATTATGGACAATTCAGTATAATACTGGTACCATTGTTTATCTTGAAATGATCATATTTTTAATAGGCTGACACAAAGCTATTAAAAAAATGCACTGCACGTAAATACAGGCAGACGGTCACCCATCAAAAAATTTTTGGGGCCATATTTATAAGTAACTATGTAGAGTTAATCAATTCACAAACCTTTGGAATTCCAAAGTCTATGAAGAACCATGGAAGTAGATGGCCTGAGTAAATCAAGTGGTAATCCACAGGATTTCAATACAGTTGCATATAACAGAATTTGGTTCTATATTTACATAACATACACAAAGAAGAAAATTACAGTGGCAAATTTGAGCAGATCAAAGGTGACGTAGTCTTAAATCAGCTCCCATTTATTATATATTATGATATAGTCTTTAATGACATGATAACATACCCCTACCTCATTAAGTGTGCAGAATGTACTGTGATTAAAGGAAGAATGTTTTACAGTAGGAAAAAAAGCACCTTCTGTTACAGCACAGGATGAAAGCCCAGGAAAGCTAGATGTAATCATGGTTCTATCACAGCCTGCATATGTGATGGCTATCAGAAGGTAGATAAAAAAGGATTTTGACTGCATGGCAAAACCTGTACTTGTTAATTTCTGAATATTTTATATTTTCAGAGGTATCTTTCACTTAACATCATTCTCTGTATGAAACATGACTTACATGCGAGCAAACTACAATCAAGTTATGAGATGTTCAAGTAGTCTTCTGCTGGCAATAAATGCTTTTTTATTTCAATGGCATTAACAGTTCTTAGGAACAGTGAGCTAGGATAAGTAATTTTCACCACAATGCAAATTAAATTCTAGTAAGGGAATGCAAACCTGTGAGGAAATTAAAACATTCTTGCCCTTTTAGCTCATCTGATACAGATTTACACATTGAATCATGAATTAATGGAAGTTTTAACTATTCAAAATACAAATTCACTTAAACACTTTTGATGTGTCCTGTTAATGCTTTTCTGTACAAAGCATTTTGTTGGCAGACAGTTCCACTCTACACAAACAAATTCTAATTCTAGACCTAAAAATATCATGGCACAAAGTAAATGGTGCCTTCCATAGCTAACCCATTGTAGATATTCTCCAACCATTTTTTCATTAAAACACTTACTTTCATGTTTGTTTTCAAAGTACTGCAGAACCTCTTTCTGAAAGCCAAGCTGGAGAAGGCACTGCTGCAGTTCTAAAAGATACTTCTTATACATAAGAAGCAAGATAAAGAATATGCTAAAAGAGTAATTATTATAGTGAATAATTCACGGTCATATGTTAAAATGTATAGAAACTCACAGATTTACATTATCTGATTCACTACTATCTTATTTTATACGGTAACACGTTATTCATTTTTCAAAATATTAGCTGAATTGCAATTGTCTCTTGAAACAAAACATTAGTGAGAGTAAAAGTTTTCATCAACTGCTAGTGTCGCTTAAGTGAGAGTTAATACAGTAAATATTTTAAAACAATACAAGGCTACAAATTGAGACATATAAAACTGGAAAAATCTGTTTGGATTGGAATTAAGTTTCTCCAATTGATGCATCCTGAAACTTAACATTAGTTCTTGAAGTTACTTCCATTTTTTCTGTAGGCCAAAATGTACCTAAGTACATGCAAACACTGTTTATAAATTTGAAAAATAAATGTTTTCAAACCTGTAACGCTAAGGCTTTTGAATGTTAAAAGAATCATTTTAGCAATATTGCAAAAAGAAAAAAATTCTTCTCAGAAAATGAGAAAAACACATATGAACTCATTTCTGACTTGTCAACAATTTTGGAGCAATATGATATACAACCTGTGATCTACAATTATTAATGCCCAAGGAAACTGATTTTTGCTCCACTCAAAATATCCTGCCTTTTATTGAGTTCAATACCAGCATTTGAAACTCATTTTAGGACGCTGCTGTATATTTAATTTATTTCAGCCTTATATCCCTAAATACCTCTGATTTTCTTATGATTGTAATTCTATTAATAATTTCAGTCAACAGAAAGGACAAATTGACTGTGCTTTGAAATGTGAAAAACAATATAAAGGCAGTACTCAACAAATACATTAGCTATACACAGTCAATCATTTTAGTTAATGGTGGCCTAACAGGGTTAGGCATTGTAACTTGAATGCTGAGTGTTTGGTATTGCTGTAAAATGCAAAAGAGATTTAGCACACCTTGGAATACGAACTGTAATACAAGAAGTGGGTTAAGAAATTCAGCAACCATTTAGGAAAGAGTCTTAGGTAAAAAAAGGGGCTAATTAAGTTATTTCCACAGACAAATTGTTTCCCTGCTATAAAATGCTAGGTAGAACATCCCAGTTTCTCTGTTGCTGTACTAACAGTACACTGATTTAACCCTTCCTTTTCCTGATTTATAGCAAGTTCAAATTAGATCTCATCCTCATATGAATCAAGCTCCTTGATCTCATATTTCCCATTAAATCTGTATTCAGGACACTTTCAGAGTAGAAGCCTACAAGACAAAAGCTCTTCATTTCTGAGGATGGCTGAAAACGGATGAGGCTCTGCAAACAGTTCGTGGTTTATACCTGAGGGGACCAGTTCACGTTAAGTGCTTTTGATTCATGGGTCCGAAACGGGGCTCCGCGGAACCAGCTGTAGCTGGTGGCTGCGAGGGCTCCTTCCGCAGCCCCCGGCGGCGCATGTTTCCAGCAGAAAGCTCCGCAGCTGGGAGAAGCAATGCAGTGACGGCGGCTTGTCTCGGGGCTGTGGTCACAGCGGGAAAGGGCGATTTGCATCCTCCACCCTTCACTCTACACTGAATGCGGCTGAACCAAGTAGGAGGATATAAATCTACGCGGCGCCTGCACATCAGCAATGTAGTAACATGAGGTGCAAAAATAGCATGGATAAGTATTTCGGATTTAAATATTAAAAAAAAAAAAAAAGAGACTTTGGGAACTCTGTTAACATTAAAAACCCTTTTAGGAAAGGTTGTTAGCAGCACATACTTTTTTTGCTTAGACAACCCTAATCACTTCTTAAACAATGCAGGGAGGGCGTCATTCCTGTCCTAACCTCTGGGGGAACGTTCTCAGCCTCAAAGTGCTTATAGCAAATTATGCAGCAAAAAACTACACATTATTAGGTGGATGGGTGGCATCTTGGTATTTTTTCCTCCTCAGGATTCCTCTGATATTGAACTGAATGCCTGCCAACCTTTGGATGAGTACCTGCATGACAGAATGTTTCTATATGAGTGTTGAAACTATTCTTAGACGTTTCTTTAAATATTCCCTTTTTAGTAGACTTGCTTGTGGCTCTAGATTGCTAAATATATCTATACATTGAATCACCACCCAGCTGATGTCCAAAACTCTTAATATTTGGCCCATATGAGTTTGGGGAGCATGATTTGTTTGCTAAACTTGTTTAATTTAAATTCCAGGAAAAAAATCAAAAAGCTTGAAAGGTTGGTTCTAAGTTCATGCATCTGTTCAACTTAAAATGAAGAGCTACAGGAGTCCTGAAGTCCATATCAGCAGAATTTATCTCACTATATTTCCTGGAGATATGTCAAAACACACAGCAGTACCCTTCGCTAAATAAGGTGGAGTCGGGAAACTTTCATACCACTTTTCCTTTAAGGTCACAAAAGTTTGTACTTGTATACACAGTCTCTGTAAATGCTGGAATACATATAGCAATTCATAGTCACAGGCCATTCACTTATAAACTAATCCCTAGATCTTCAAATCTCTTCAGGTATCAAGCTCCTGAACTTCCATCAGCTCCCAAAGCCTTTAGTGACCTAAAGTGCTTTGAAGACACTTCTTTTTTTTCCTTCACACCAGTCCTCACAAGAAAATGACTTTTCTAATGTACTTGAGGCCATCAGGTGTTACTGATCAATGAAAAAAAAAGACTCTTGAGTATAAAATTTCCTCTTTTAGGGGAGGAACTGAGAAGGAACCTTGCAGAATGGCTATCCCAAGCCCAAATTTGTCACTGTCTCACAATCGGCAAGGGAGAGCAGCTGCAGGGAAGTCAGTGCTAAATTTTTTCTGCACAAGTGGTTCTAGCGACATTTTGCCTCTCTTTTTGCCACCGTGCAAGTGACACAAGGAGGCCCGCAGTTGTATTCAGATTTCAGTTTACTGAAGTTCTTGATGTTTTTTGAAGTGTTTTCTTATTAAAGTAAATAACAGAATAACAAAAGGCTACGGTTCCTTGACAGATAGCCGTATGTAACCAAATAAAATGACTTTTAACATGTTCTGTTCTAACAGAAATTCTCTGTGCTACAGAGAAAATTTGGGTAATCAATCTATTTTTAAAAAAGGGGCAGAAATAATTTTCAGACATATCTAGCAAGTTCTGTGGAGAGATGTCAGAATAAATCTTTAAAATAAAACAAATAGCAAAAGTAACTGATAGACTTATGCATACATTTTAAACAGATGGACTAAAAAACCCCTACTTTCTATCAGCTCACTGGCAAAGGTGAATTGTACTGCCGTAATTTTTCCAGTTACATGCATGAGTCTACCTCACGAGGTACTAGGGACTTCTTGGGACTGGTTAGCACCAGAATCCATGGAGTATCCCTAACTGAACACTCAGACAAAATGCCATACTTCAGAAACTACTGGAAAAAATACTTAGTGAATAAAAAAAAAAAAAAAGTTATGAAGCTGCAACTATAAATAGAGCTTAGAACAACTTACTTTTAGCTCCTTTTCAGCGATCGAGCAAAGCAGTTATTAAGTGCTAAGAAATTACCAGTTTTCAAATGTGGTTATTTTGAGTACATTTACCCAGTAATAGCTGTACTGTTTAAGGAAAATGCATGCTAGTAAAATGACTATGAATTGCTAATAATTAACAGGAAAAATATAAAAGTATTCTTTTACCTTTGTTAGTGAGCTGATGATAACTAGTTTTTATGGCATTCCAAATACACGTATTTAGAAACAATTGTGAAGTAAATCTTAGATAAATAGTATTATAGAAAAACTTCAAAAATCAGAAATAGGCAACAGTACAATCCTTTCCTTTTTCACTGCATGAACACGGGAATTTGTTTTAACATTAAACATTTTCCAGTGTACTGCACACAGGAATATATAAAATTAAATGCCAAAAAATGATGGCTGATGATTTAACTTCTAGGATGTGATCTGCATTTTATAAAATTGACAGCATCACTAGGAGCTTCAGAGGAAGAAAGATCAGACTGCTAGCTATCAGAATCAGATTTCTTCCAGCTGCCAGGAAAATTAAGGTCACAGAAACCTGCATCCAAGCTGGCTGAAATTTGCATAGCACAAGTCCTGACCATGTACTGTCTCTACAAACAGGTGCACAAAGCTTGGTTGCAAGCATAGAATTATCTCATGGGTCTCAAAGATGACTTCTTTTTCTTGCAGTAGAATTAGGACTGGACAAATGCAGGAGCTCTGAAAATCTAAACCAATTAGGCTCTTTTGGAGCAGAAGAGTTTACTACCATATCCCAGAAAACACAAAAGAAGTGGAAACAATGAGAAAGGTGCATTTCCTCTTCCCCAACAAAAGTGACCTGCAAGGAATTTACCCATAGGTTTCAGTGAAATCTGAACATCCCTCCACAGTAAAAAATTGTTTTTATTATTTCAAAGACTTCTCAAGAATACTGTTCTCCTTAAAGACTCTAGTAGAGACCCTAGTTAGTAGCTTTTCTGCCAATGGAAAGTCTGTCCTATCTTCACTAATCCTGCAGTAGATTGGTTTAGTAAACCAAAATATTTCACCCTTCTTTGTATGCTTATATAGTTCATTACTACATTGTTTAAGTAGTGGAATTACTTTCCCAGGTGGAGCAACAAAATAGAGTTAAATTACTATTGCTCAGCTACTTCAGTGGTTTGTTTTTTGGGGTTGATCCCAACATCCATCTTCTCTGCACGGTTCTTATTTAGAAGCACCAAGATTTTTGACAGAAATTATTTGTTTGGCAGCTTCTTTTTGGTTTGGGGTTTTTTGGGGTTTTTTAGCACAATTTTCCACACAGAATATTTACAGAAATGTGGGCTTCCAGCTTGCAATTCTTGCACCTAAATATCTTGCTGTGAATGTATGGTCAGCAGATGAATTTGACCTATGACTGAAAGCATCTGAAATGATGGTGTGACAATGTTGTTATGGAAATGCCTAACACGTAAAACCATATGACACAGTAATTTTAAACATACCTTGTCTGAGAACTAAGGATGAATTCTCAGTTGCATCACAACAGACATATGGTCTGAAATCTGTTCTGTGAATGTGAAAATTTTGCCAATGCAATTTATAATTATTTCACAGATTGGACTAGTTGATAAGGTATTAGATTTGATTTGTTCATATTGATTTTAAATCCTAGCAAAGAAAACAACACCATTTATACTATAAAGAAATTGTGACATTTTCACAAATCAACCAAAGTATGTGTTAGAGGTACACTGTAGCCTCAGTTTAAGCAAACGATTTTTTTATTAAAAAGAGGCTGGGAATGCAGTTGGTATCAGTGAATCTACAGCTTACAGAATGGTCATTACTGAAGCAGAAGTCACCACGTGGAAGACAAAATGAGCTATATAAGCAGTGAAATATATGTAGGTCACCTGCGAGAAACATATGTATTCAGCTCCTCTCCTTTTTTTTTTTAAATAGAGAGGAGAATGTCTGAGCAAGAGGAAGCAGTGTCAACTCTTTCTGCATTGCCAGTAGAAATAACATATCTATTCCTACACAGGGGAGGGTTGTATACACGTCTGTAATGGGGATGAAGATAGAAGGGGAGAAGGTAGAGGCTGTTACTCAATTTACAGGTATTACGGATTATTTTTAATGCC
This sequence comes from Myiotriccus ornatus, assembly GCA_036023395.1. Classification (NCBI taxonomy): domain Eukaryota; kingdom Metazoa; phylum Chordata; class Aves; order Passeriformes; family Tyrannidae; genus Myiotriccus; species Myiotriccus ornatus. Next base: position 54,733,770 of record JAYRBT010000114.1, read on the forward strand.
TCGTCTATTGTAATTCCTGTCCAGAAATACTTTAAAAAAGTAAGAAGCCAGAATAAAGCTGTCCATAAATCTCTGCAAGATTCTAAGTCATAACCCGGTGTCTGAGAGGATGTACTTTTGAAGTGGGAGAAGCAGATGAAATAATTTCTCTCTTCTGAAACCCCCCGCATAGAGCTTTGGTTCTTGATCTTTTGTTCTCAGACACTTGAGAGGTAAAATGTTTATTTCTAAATGACTGTGTCTATAAAGGCAGAGCCCTAAAGACAGATTTTTTTTTCAGCCAGCAAGGTGTCTCAAGCTTATTCACAAAAGTGCTCCTTGCCACCAAAGTTAAACTGCATATACCAGAGTCTTTTTTTTTTTTTTTTCCCTAGGGGTCAGTGATACAGAAATTGAAAATCACTTCCAAACAATATTTGGCACTGATCTTATTCTTAATTTGAAGCATGTGGTACAAGCCAGACGTGATTCTGTAATCGGTTGCCCTTTAAACAAATAGACTTAAAGTTTATAGCAGACACACTATCAGTAAAATTAACCATTTAATTCCACTTCACACAGACTTATTTGTAGGAGCAGATTATCATAGCAAATATTAACTTTTCCAGTTTGTGGAATGTGCATCTTCCAATAACAGTGTTATACCCTCTCAATTCCTTCTCCTTTGGGCATGATGTAGCACAGGCTGCTGCCTCCATTACATGTAATACATTACAATGCAGAGGAAGCACAAATCTGGCAAAGTGGTGCTGCATAGATCTTTATTTTCCTGATCTGCACCTTTCAAGAAACCTGTAATGGTTCTTAGTAATTTCTGAGAACCTCTGAGCAGTTCTACCAGTTAATGCAGCTGTCTGCAGTGCTGTATGTTTGTGCTCCTTTTCTTACATCCTTCTGAGGACAACAAAGTCTGACATAATTAATAATTTCCCAAAAGCACTGATTTCACTTAGAGTGAACAGCTAAAGGCAGTGAGGCTGATGGAAAACAAAGCAGATAACTCTTGGTGTTTTGTACCTTTTCTCCCTCAGTATGTGGTTTTCCTTTATAATGGCTCCACTTGCATGAGGGAAAAGGTCTTGGAGGCTCCCACATAAAAAAATTATTTCTAGTTCTCAAATAAATCATGACATCTGACTCACAGACTAAGGCTGAGGAGCTCATTTTCACAGAATCATGGAATATTTTAGGTTGGAAGGGAGCTTTGAAGGTCATCTAGTCCAATCCACCACTTACTTTACACCAAAGCCCCAGTTTGAAAATATTTCCTTCTCAGACTGGTGAACAGTTCTGCCAACAACAGTCCTAACTTCCTCTCCTTCCTCCTCTTCTCTTTCCAGATGGGAAGCATGTCTGAACCTCGTTTTAGCATCCCCAAACCTTTCCAGACAACACAATCAGCTTCTGGAGCATTTCTCAAGAACCACACATCCTAGCTATTTCCTAGACAGAGCAGTGTCCCTGTCTTGGAAATTCCCAAGGTCTGCTACTAGGAAGCATTTCCAACTATCACATTTCTAAATACTGGGGGAGGGGGGAAAAAAAACTTCCTGGACAAATTCTATCAAGTTTCAGGTAAGTTGACATCAGAATAACTATTACGCCCATTCAGCCAAATAGCACTAATAGAAGTAATTTTAAATTAAGTATTTGAATATTATCCTAACTGATTCAGATTCAGTTAGATGTTTATACAGATTAATATTACTATAATATTTTTTTAAAAAGCATAAAAATTACAAAAGTACTCAGGAATAAGCTCCTGATTGTAGTGTTATGATCAATGTTTCCATACTGCATTAAAGGCAGTATTATAGTTAGATGTGTATCTTTTCTTGTTTTGGGTCTCTCAACTAATATTTTTTCTATTTATCTCAGGAGGATGTAATTTAATCTAATGATACATTACCCTTTGGAATCCAGAAATGCCAGAGCCAAAGCACAACATGTGACACACAGTATGAAGCAGAAAGAACAAAGGCATAGCCTTATCTACGAAATTTACTCTGTGAAACAGAATGCAATTGAATAACTTCACTATCAGATTTTGAGAGATGCTCTCAAATACCTTTTAATCTTACTAAAGTTACCTATTTTCTCGAAATAATTTACAGTTCAGAAATTAAGAGGCTTAAAAATATTGCTTCTTACATTTTTCCTTTTTTTTTATTGCCATTTTTTATAATGGATAGTGAAATAGTTGCTGTTTTGTCTGCAATTTCTTCACTAGTTTTAAGTAATTTGATTTTCTCTTAAAGCCCTGATACCTTCATGGCAAGTTGAAAATCACTGGGTGATAATTTTGTTCTGCTCGACTCAACGATAAAGTTAACAGAATTTCAATCAGTATGTGTAGGGGCATGCTTTTAAATTCAATGTTTATACTTAGTAGCTTGCAGAACTACTAGCTAGGTATATAAATCATGGTGAAAGTAATTTAATATTACACATGTCAGTGCAAAGTGTGTCTTGAAGGTCCAATTACACATCTAAATTGCTGAAAGGTTGTGAGACAGATTTATAATCTTTCATACAGATAGAAATAACTTCCTAACTCCAGCTCCGAGTAAATACTTCTCTCTTTTTCTAGGTGAAAACTCATTAAGTAGACTTATTCTTTTATGCTAATAATTTAAATAATGTGTTTGGACCATCGTTAACTACAAATTTTCCCCAACCCCTTCAAAATGAAGCTAAATTGTGAAATAAAAGGTATCCTTCTGTTTTTTATTGGAAAAATCACAGAGTTTGAAGCTATCATAGTAAAGCAGGTTTTGAGTAATTCAGTACCCAAAACAGATAAAGTACTGTGGCTGGAAAGTAGGGTGCTAGAACATGCAAATTGCACCAGAAATCAGCAAAGTCAGCAGTGCGTATTTGTAATGTGACTCTGCATCTATACTGCTAATTCATTAGGAAAATTACTATGTGGTTTTTACCACAATGTATGATGACAGAGATCATTCAGTGATTACAAAATCCAATGACATCACTGGACAAAACCCTCTAATACACATGTCAAGCTGCAAAACCCATTTGTGTGTTCTTTCCCATCTGACTTAGAGAATTATGTAATAGTTTCACAAAAAGAGAGAAACATCTTTGTATTTCTAAACTTCTGAATTTATATTAGGCACTTACAGAGATTAACGATCACTTTAGATGTTGAACTCGGGCAAAGTCAGTCCTGTGCCTAGTGTATGATCGACTTCAGGGCTATGAAAAAAATCTGAGGAGAAAGCTCTTGGGGACATCTTACTTTCACAGATGTAGTGGACTGTTCTGTGGAGTACCAAGAAATTCCATAAGATGTCTTGCAGAATTTCAATACTCCAGGTTTATGCGTTTTTAGCTGCCATAAAGTACAAAAACTGCTTCAGTAGTACCAGATATTTGTATCATATGAAGGGCTAAATATACTACTTTCACTTTCCATAATCTTAAAAAATTGAATGAGATCACGTAATTTACTAATTCACCAAATATATCTTGTTGAGATTATGTTCTGATAAAAAACAAAATATGAGGTCATATATTACCTATACATACTTTAAACTGGTCTTAAACTGAAGAAAAAGACACAAAGATGCACACTTACACTCACTTGAATTGAAAAAGATTATGTATTGTCCTTTTAGAAAAAAATTGCCAAATTAACGTTTTTGTATCGCTAATCTAATTGCAAAATGTAATTACACTTTCTTTTAGGTATAATTATTAATCATATAAAAACCTTCTGGTTAATTTGATAGTAAGTGGTACTAAGAGAATCAATGTTCTTTTTAGAATTCATTAAAAAGAAGAGTTCCTGTACTGTTCTCCAGTGTTGCAAGTTTTATAATATTTTTTTACAATATAGAAAAGTTCATTTAATAATCTCAATCATCTTTTTTAAAATTATATCAGCATACTAGGGAGCAATTTCTTCCAGCGTACAAGTAATTCCTTGAAAGGAAGTAAGGAAGCCCCAGTTGCTGTTTTCAGCTGGGGTGCACACCAAGAAGTATCCATGGGCTATCATCTCCCTCAGAGCCATTAGGGAGTGAAATGAGAGGCACAACAGATATTTTTAGCAGTTCAAGGAGCAGATGTAGTTCATTTTCATCAGCTACAATACAGCTCGGGAGGATGAATCATCATCCACCTTTGTCTGTGCTTTTGGATGAAGCTGAAATGGATTTTCTTTTCTCCCTTTCTGTACGTTTTTCCCCTGCACATGAAACAGTTGGAAGTAGCGTACTGTTGTACTTAGTTGTTCCAAAGCAGGGATGAGCTGAACACGAGTGCCACAACTGCAGAGCAAACACAAGAAATGGTTCTGGTACAGGTCCCATTGGCAGAGATGCACTCAGAATGATTGTCCCTTCGTAGGCCAACACGGCTGGTTTCCCCTCTTTTCTTAGAGACTACTTTCAAAGGCAGACAGAGGATAAGCCCTCTGCCATGTACTTCTGTCTTAAGCTTATTGAATTTATGTTGTCATATATCTTCAGTCTTTACATGAAACTTCTTGATTCATCTGTTAGCATCCAAATCTAATACGTTAATTTCATACCATAAAGGAAATAAAGAAAAACTTACTCTTTGAACTTAACATAATAGACCATAAACCAGCAAATAACTTAAAAAGGGGTTTTTTTAAGTAAATATCTTAAACCGAGAAAAACACTGATCATATAATCATAGAATCAGATGGGTTGGAAAGGACCTCTGAGATCAAGTCCAACCCTTGATCCACTACCACCACAGTTACTAGACCATGGCACTAAGTGCCACATCCAGTCTCTTTTTAAATACCTCCAGGGATGGAGAATCCGCCAGCTCCCTGGGCAGCCCATTCCAACGCCTGATGTTCTCTATCTATATCACTTTGGTAAGCTTTTAAAGGTGCCACCTGACATTATGCAGTGAAATGATTTCCAGTTGCTCTTCAGACTTCTGGAGACTAGAAATAAACCTGAAGAGGGCTTACTTCTAATTTTTTTTTTTTTTTTAAAGTACCTTTCTTAGGATATGTTATTTGTGTGGTCTGCTCTAGTCTTTAGACTTTCCCAAAGACACATGAAATTTCTGCAAAGATCAAAACTTCACCACGTCTGTGGTAGTTAGGGAGTGTCATACTGATTCAGCTTTCATTTCTAATCAGTGGAAGTTCACTGGAGAAGTTGTGCCAAACCAGTGTTAATTCCCCCATCATGCACACTGTCAGAAGGCAACATTTACACTTTGTCCTCTAATTGTGCCTGCAGGCTGTCCCTGAAGCAGCCCTGAGGGTGGGCTGGCAGAGAAATCACACAGGAGCTTGGGTGGAGAGGAGAAGGAACATTCCTTAAACTGTCATTGCAGAATGTGTCAGTGAGCAGAATCCTTGCCAGTGCAAAGTCAGACAGGTTACATGAAGCTAGAAGTCATATACGGTCTAGCCCTCCTTTTAAAGTCTTAGAAATCTTCAAGATGGAATGTTTTCTGGATTTGTTTTTTTCCTCATGCATCTAGGACTATGACTAAGGATCTTGCTGTTTAGGATAAGAATAAAAAAAAAAATACCAACACTTCTAACAGGGGAAAAGGAAAAAGGATTTGCAAATAACTTGGCTAGTTAGGAATCTCCTATTGTGCTCAGTCATTATTAAAGAAACAAAGGTAAAATAACTAGAAAGACCTGAGGCCACTCAGACAAGAAAATGATTGTACATGGACTTAATGAATTGCCTTTACAGATAACATGAGAATAGTAAAAATATATCATGGGAAAATATTCATAAAACATAAGTCTATTCTTCCACCCAGCGTGGGCAGTTTTGCAAAATTACTCTTTTCACCAGCATTAGATGTAGGACAAAAATTTAATTGCAAGACCATCTTCGTAAGTAGAGCAAGAATTTCTGAACAAACCACAATAATACTAATATGGAACATGCTATCATTATTTTCTGCATTAAACTATGACGGTTGCAAGTAAATTAGAAGAGAGCTTTAAAAGCACAATTATTGTATTAAAAGCTTTGTGGAAACCATTACTGAAAACTATTTTCCAAAAGTAGGAAGTAATATTTTCAGGGTATTTTTTTCTCTGCTTGTTTTTATTTAAAGTGAAATACTCCTATGAAAATCTCTGTTGCTTAGGAGTACATTTTTTCCACAGGGATTTTTATTTCAAGTCAGAAAAAAGCAGCAGCAGATGATAAATTCCTATGTGCGTATTTTTATGCAAATATCTCTGATAATCAATAGGGAAAAGTGATAAAAAAACATATATGCTCTAGCAATAGAATTATTTCTATAGAAAATGTTTTCAGAATTTCCCATGAGAAGACAGTACTTTTAAAAAGTAAGTTGCAAATGCCATTTTTAATCTGAAAAAAATAAATCTATGGCAAGTTTTCCACAATGTATTTATGAAAGGCATAGAACTAAAGATTAAAGGGTTCATGCACTGTCAACCTTGGAAACAGTGCCCATTAATTAAATATATGCACAGTTCTAGCTGTTACACTGAAACCATACCTTTGTAAGAGCATGCGGCTTAGCACTCCCTGCCATCTCATCACCAGGTTGCCATCAGGGACAACAGCTACTCAGTCACTCAAATATTTTAATCCCTGAGAACTTCAACAGGGGCCAAATGCTGTCTGTGTTTTACTGCCCCTGCTCATTTGGGGGGATGTTGCTGTGCTGGTTTAGGACCCTCCCTCAATGTTCCCCTCAAGAGACACCTTGTCTTCGTGTCTTGTTCCTGTTACCTAGTTGTTTTTGTCACTCTTCCACCATATTACAAATTCGTCCTTTCCCATTATTCCTGTCAAACCTGTGAGCTGACTGGTTTCCACCTCAGATCTCTAGAAGGCACACCATAAACATATAGTAAATAGGGAAACAAAGCTACAGCTAGATACAAATGCACCATAGATTGCCATAATAGATTACATTTGCTTGCATCATTACTTCTTACTCAGAAAGATAAAGCTGCCAAATCATTCCAAAACAAACCTCCAGAAAGCAGTGCAACTTGGGCCGTTTTAGCCTTCTCAATTTATCCATTCATGTTTAAGAATACATGCAAGAAATTCACAGCTTTTCTGCCCTGTCTTTGAAGAGACCTGCAGCTTAATACATGTAAAAGAATGGTCAAACTCTTCCTGCACGGCCTCCACCTTACTCCTTTGTCACCTTGAGGCTATTTTTCCAAATACTGTATTTAATTCAACTCAGTCCCTTTGAGGCACCTCCTGCCATCGCAGGGAGTCAATGAGATGTGCCCAGTTTTCTCTAAGACTTGGTGGAACACTCATGGTGGATACACAGATAGGAGTATTCATTTGTACAAGAAATTGAAGCTTATCAGCTGCATATTATTTGCGCAATTACCAGGCAACCTTTAATCTAAGGCAGCCCTCTCTGTCCAAAGAGCAAGATCTGAAATAATTGTATGTAAAAATGAAACTGCATGTGCTCCTCCTCTACATATACACCTTTCCTGAGCCCCTGCACAGCCTATTTCCCCTGCAGTCTGACTCCATCACCCATTGTCCTTCATCAGGTAGGTGCTGGTTAAGTAGGAGGCTAATGAGAATTCATAAAACTCAAGTTCCTCCTCCCGCAACGACAATTTGGCTGATAGAGGACTTATGAAGGCAAACAGCTTTTAGCCTGTAATCCACAAATACAGGGTGGCTCTTTCCAGGGAAAAAAAATGGTTTAATGTTCAAGTTGATATGTTCAAGTTAAAAAATTCTTAGAATCAATCTTAACTCCTAAACTATTGTTGCAGTTTATCCCAGCAGGCAGCTAAACACTACACAGCCAGCCACATGGTCACTCCCTCTCAGTGGGACAGAGGCGAGAATCAAAAAAAAGCTAAAATTAGTGGGTTGAGATAAAGACAGTTTAATAGGACAGAAAAGGAGGGGGAAAAAATAATAATGATAAAAGAATATATAAAACAAGTGATGCAGTTGCTGACCACCTGCTGACTGATGCCCAGCTAGTCCATGAGCAGCAGAAAGAAAATTTTAGGCAGAAATTCTAAGACCAGTTCAATATCAACAGGAAAGTGGCAGTGGGCACAAATAACCTCTTATCTTGACTTCTTGCATGTGCTTTTCACATAAAAAGAAATGAAAGTATTTGTAAAATGCATGGATAAAAGCCAAAAATAATAAACAAACACAGAGTCACAATTATTAAATCCTCATCAGGCATATGACTGTGGGTGCCACAATTGGTGCAAAGCGTCATATTTATCCAAAATACAAAATTATTAGTTATTCTTTGCACATAAACAGCATTGTAAAAAAATTCTGATTGTGGAATGTTTTATATTCAAAACTGGGTTAGAAAACAATTTTAATAAACTCATCCCCAAATCTTCCTAAGACAGTTAAACTACTTTAATTATATAAAATATAAGCATCTGGGTTTGACTATTTTAAAGTAATTCCTGATAATTTTTCTTTTCAAAGAGAAAAATAAAAATTGAAAATTACAAAAATATAAAATGTTAGTTGAACGTTGTTTGAGTATAACATATCAGTGTAAATTCACTTTCTGAGCCCTTCCCAATAGTCAACGGTGTGAAGCAAGGCTGTGTTCTTGCACCAACTTTATTTACAATCTTCTTCAGCATGATGCTCCAAAGGGCCACGGCTGACTTGGATGAAGATAATGGTATCTACATCCGATATCG
>JAYRBT010000114.1:54760045-54771161 GCA_036023395.1 Myiotriccus ornatus
TCCAATGCGCAGGCTGGAAGGTGTAAAGACCTTCCCTGGTTCTTCGTTCGCGAAGTCTGGCCATTATTATTATTATTTGCCCATGCAGAAAGAGGAAGAAATTGAACTGAAAATCCTGAGATGTAGTACCTTAAACTTTTCCCTCATGGTTAACTTATCCAAGCGGTGCAGGGGAAAAAAAAACCCAGCTATTGTAAGCTCAGATTTCAGAAATCTGCATTTTAATTTTGGAATTGCTTCGTAAATTCTATACACTGCAAGGACCTTCAGAAAATGCACTTTAGTGATGTGAAATATTTTAGTTAATGGCAATGTGTTCAGTGCCAGACTTCTTAGTGTGCTACAACTATTGTACATTAAATGAACCACACTGAAAATGGAATTAGATCTTTGCATTACTCTTGCCATCCAGCTATAATTCATTTCTAGATTGCATCCCTTTTGCTAGCAGCACACAAAAAACCATCTGAAGTGTTCATCTAATAACACTCCAGGCAATATGTAAGATCATGGATGACTCAGGTAAACTAACATATTCAGTACATCATTAGTCTGAATGTTAATATTTTCCAGTGCATCATTATGCTCTGTACATTAACATCTACTGCAGAATAACTTGCAGAAAAAGAAAAAAAAAAGAAATGACAACAACTTTCCTGTTCATTCTGGAATGATGCTTCCATTGACAGAAACACACTGAAACAGAACAATATGCAGATGGGAAAACCAGTGTCCTTTAATGGATAGCAGAAATATCTTACTAGGTTAGGTTGCAGAAAGCGGATCTCTTCCTCCAGGGAAAAGTTGCAACATGACTACTCTTCATTAAACCTTAGGCTTAAGACCTTCTGGAGAAGTTATATTCATTCAACACAATTTTTTCTGTCCAAGATGAGAAATACTCTGTTAGGAAATGTGGACCTCTATCTGTCTGAAGGAAACTACCACCTCATTTTACTCTCAACACTCAGCATATACCGAATAGCACTAGATTTCCTGTCACTGCTGACATGACTAGAATTCATACAAATCATGTACAACCTTGTACTTTGAGGAAAGTGCAATATTTTATAGCCTTTTAAATAACAGAAACATAATCATTTCATGTGAATGCCTTACAGTTTGCAGTATCACTTAAAAAAAATCTATTGTTTGGAAGGTGAAAGTGAAAAAGTGTGTTTTGCTAGGAACACAGATTCAAACCTCCACGTCTAATCAATGTTGCTATTTTAAATTAGCAAGGATAGTCCAAAACCCCCAGCTGAGAGTCTGTAGGGAATCCTTGGTAAACCACCACTATGGATCATAACTGTGTGAAACTCACATGGCCCCAGGGTTATGGTGACTATTACATCAGAGTTACAAAGAGCATCCTGTAGGTATACAGGGCAAGAGGCTCAGGTTACATTAACTGTAAGTGGATGCCAAAATAAAACTGCTTAGTGGAAGTCCAGTCAGAGATTCATTGTCAGGACTTTCTATCCTTTGAAAGTTTTCTCTCCTCTTTCTCTTAGTCAAGTACCAGACTATGTTCAGCATGTAACTCCACAACTTACCAAAGACTGCAGTCTGTTACTCCAAACTCCTGTCCTGCAAGTGAGCTCTTTCAGATGTCAAAGAAATCAGGACCTCATCAAGCAACGACTTGGTTCCCTTCCAGCTGGACCCATTAACATCCTTACCAGGCCAACACATCTGTTCTGAAAGAAGCCCCTTGTAGGAACAGTTCCTCCCTTCCCACTCAGCACTTGAAAGTGCTGTTACACTTAAATACATCAACAGTGTTTATACACTGCTTATACATCAGTTGTACGTTGTGGAACAGATTGCCACAGCCCCCACACAGCTGCCACCTAAACCATGCAGCTCAGAGCTTCTCGGGCTTTTGGGTTATGACACTCAGAACTCACACATCTCATTTGCTGCTTGTGGTCTAATGTAACCTTCCTTCCAATGTCCCAGAGCTGCTGAGGTGCTAGGAGCACCCCCACGCGCAGACTCTGGGAAGCATCTTCCACCAGATGCTAGCCAGGTTGTTTCACATGCAGCACCTTATCCATAACAACGTGTGCAGGACATGCCTGATCACTGAATCCAATACCCTCTGATGCTCACAGTCACATCATATACACTATTTCATAAAATTACCAACCTTCAGCTGAAAGCTGCTTAGATTGCTTGATCCTATTATTCCTTTTATTGAAAGGTTATTTTAGAGTCTCATTCCTTTGATGGCTTGAATCTGTCTTCCAATTTCCAGGCTCATTTTATCTCTGTGCAGTTCATACCCATTTGGATTCAGTCTCTCTTCTACTGAAGCTATTGCAGCTTGTATAAATAATTTATTATTTATTGGGCCAAAGATTAAAAAAAAATGGAAGCTTGATTTTGCGGTGTGGGTGCTCAGAATATTCACTTGGGATGACTGTGTCAATAAATATTTGACTATTTTCACTATGGGTTTCATCAGGAGATAGCTCAAAGAATAACCAGTCAGCCCAGTGACTAGGAGATGTGATTTGGTTTAAAGCCTTACTTTAAATTTAGTGTAACAAGGATTTTAAAGTAGGTCTTTCATCTCCCAGTAAATGTCTAAGCATGAGGCAATGAGGTGAAGCAGGTGTCAGTGAGTGGCAAGGTGGAGTCCCTAAGCTAACATGACATTTTGAATGAAGTGCAACCTTGACAATCAACCAACCACAGCACATCTGCTGCTCTAGAAGGATCACCTCCTAAGTACAGAGTGCAGACAGTCTCTCTCCAGCCTGGACACTTGGGATAACCTACTGTTGGGGGGAAGAGTGCAGTGTTCTACCTTTTTGCACTGGCTGCTTTAAACACTTTCATGGCCAACATCCTACCTTAACTCATATTCCCATGCACACAGCTCTCTCCAGGTGCTGCAGTCCGTGCTGCTGGACTCCAGCATGTAGTGTAAGGGAGCTCACTAAGTGGGTAGGCACATAAAAGACTTAGCAATACCAAAGTCTTTACACATTTAATCCCGTGTTTTCATCCATGATTATACAGTGACTAGCACAGTAAGACATTACTTTCATGCACGTAGTTACAATGAAAAAAAGGGGAGAAAAAAAGCAAGAAGATGAAAGATGTAAAAAGGAAGAAGAAGGAAGAAAGAAGAAAAAAAGCAGAAAGAAAAAGAAAAAAAGAAGAAAATAAGAGAAGAAAGAAGAGAGATGAGAGAAAAGGGGAGAAAAGAGAAAAAAGAAATCCTTGAGAGAATATTGTTCAGGGAAGCAGATCATATTTGTTTTACTACAAATGCTGCCTTTTAGAAAGATTTTTCTAAATAGTCAGGGACAGAAACAGATAACCACTGAAGGAGAGATGATAACAGCAAGCTAATTATAAAAACTAGAAGTAGCATATCCTAATAGCTCTACTGTAAACATATAATTATTTTTCATTGTCATTTTTTCATCCTTTGGCTTTTAATATTTTGCATTAGTTACAGCTTTCCTGTAATGGATTTTAGAATCTCTCATACTGAAAAATGAAATTCCATACCTAGCTTGTTCATGATTTTATCTATGTTAGCCAATAATAAAACAAATTCCTTCCTCTTCCACTCTTGAAATAATCCTCTTTCCACCCAGGAAAATAATTACCGGAGAGTTCTTACTTCAGTCTGAGGCATTTTTCTAAACTGACCATTTCATATACCTTTTGGGAGCAGGCCAGAAGTAGAGGCAATATGTGATGATCAGGACAAATTAGATCTACCACTGTGATTCTCAATTCTTGCTTAAAATCATAGTTCCTCTGGCTTCCCCAGGTGCCATCTACATAAAATAATGCTACAGCTACTTGTTAATAGGGAACAGATTTTAAGTGCATCTCTTACAGATCACTAGTGCAAATAGCAAACTGGTACATGAGTAAAACAGTCAACTTAGTGTCCCATGTAGCAAGGGTAAACCATTGCACATCCAAGTATATTAATTGAAAAATAGGAATTTTAATCAGTTTACCTAATTTTGAACAATTCAAAATCAGTGCCAAACACTTTTACATCAATTCTCAAGAGGCCCCTTTTGATGCCGTTGAAGACTGCAGGGCACTTGACTGTAAACCTGGGAGGTGACATTGGAGCTGTTCCTCTCCAATGGGAACCAGTTGCTTCAAATTAGACATATATTTGGTAAAATTCTCTTTTTATTGTCAGCTTAACCTAGGCAAAACTCTCAGTTTATGCCCAGGCTTTTCAAATAGCTCACAGTGTGCATAGTGAAGTTCCTTCTGGCACTGTGGACACACACAAGTGTATCTGTAATTTCACACAACTCTTTCTCTCATGCAGCCGTCCATATTGTTGCCCACTTGATCAACATCGAGCGGTATCACACCAGCCAGTCAAAAGAGGCTGGAGAGTTACGGAATAAACTTTCTGGTCTTGGCAAGAGCCCAAATGAAAGCTACTTGAACCCAATCAGGACCTATGAAACGGTAAGCTGTCACTTTTTGGTTTTCTCATCTAGAAAGTTTTCCTCTGTGGATTCTATTGTCAGTAAAACTGTATTTCAAAGCCTTTTAACCACAGAGAGAACATGCTGCCGAAGGTTAACCTCAATTTCAGCTGAAAACACTTACTCAGAGCTGCAATTTTTAGGTTACTCAGCTCAAAGAAATGTCTACAGTATTTTAATTAGTTTGTCAGGAGGCAGCTGGTGGGGGGAGGATAAGGAGTGTTGTGAATAGTAGGCAATTAAATAAACCTGCAAAGAATTTAAAAAAAACCCCAAACTAAATTATCAATACATGGAACAAACACAACTTCTTTTCAGAAAGAAAAAAACAAACAGCAATAACACTTCACAGTATTTTTTGTCACATTTGCTATTTGTCTCTCCCCATGGTCGTGCAGCATCTTTGCAATCTGGGGGCTGATTCTGCCTTGTTACATGTAGAGTGTGGCTGCCCAGGGAAGAGCACATTCAAAACCACTCATAGGCTTGCTGCATACAGAAAGCAGTGAAGGAGGAAGCTGGTGCTGCTCTGTGCTCTTCAGAGCCTAGCAGGACTACTGGCTTCTCAACCCTGCAAATAAATGGTTGTGCTTGCTTTGGAGAAAGAAGTGACTGTGCCTCATGTCCACTTCCTTGGATTACCCCCCAACAACATTATAAGCTCTTCCTCATAATATTCATAACATAATGAAAAGCAGAGCCTTTCTGCACAGTAGGCATGTAAACCATGCAAAAGTTAATAAGCTTTTTTTCCTTATTCCATTGTAGCATACATCACATTTATGTTACATGTTTCCTTGTGTGTTCTGTTGCATACTGTTACATATTCCAGGGTTGAAATGGCCCTGGTAAGATGCCCATACATATTGTTTCTGCTCTTTAGAAAATTTCCACATAGTCAGCATACAATAAGGTCTACTTGAACACCATGGAGTGGGGCTCTGTCAACCAGCAATGCTCTCCGCTGAAACAAGAAACAAAATGAGATGATGGCTGGATGGCCATCAATATAGGATTCAATAGTACTTTCCAGTTGCAAGGCTTGTTCTGATTTTTCTTAGTTCCTCTACAGTTTACACAGTATGGGTTTTTTTCATCTTTAAAAGAAAACGAGTAAACAATTCTCAAATTGGAAGAAAATCAAGCAAATTAATGTAGTCAATGGTATGAATGGAAAAGTCTCCATGTTAGTGTAGACAAAGTAGTCAGGTTTATCAAAACAGGACAGCAAGCCAAGGGCTCAGCTGCATAGTACACCCAGTGACCACTTTCACTGCATGCACGTGAGGTGATCCTCAGGAGCAGAACAAAGCTCACAGCTCTGAACAGGAACTTACCATCTTTCAGCATGCATTTTTTTCTCCACTAAGCACTCCCATGGTGATATAATTGTGAGGTAGACCTCTAATTAGCATTAAGATCCTAAATACCCTTAAGGAGGAAGGTAGACATTTTTGAGATCCTTTCCCAGTAATATACTCCACAATTACTTTTCAATTTACAGCCTAGATTTTACTCTAACCTCTAATATTTATATTTCTTATATCACCCACTTGTGTCTCAGTAGCTACACTCGGAATTCATAAATTATGAAGGAAAGCAAACCAAAGATTGCTTCTAAATTCAGAGAATAAAATTCTGAGATCAACGACTCAGGTTTTCTTTTCAGTTTCATCCTCCTCCTGTAGAAGTAATGTACTAAGTGTCTCTGACATTTTCCCTTGTTTCATCTCAACATTCAAACTAGCCACTGTAGTGGAAATGTTAAAAATATCACCTAGATCAATCCTGTTAGTATGTAATAGGATCTGAACATACTCTTCACAGGTACCAATTTGAAAATGTACTGTGTGCTGTCAAGTGTGAACATTTGAAAGAATGATTTTACTGTAAAAAGTGACTGTAAAAATGGCATTGTGGAATTTTCTCACCTCTAGGATTTCCATATCAAATAAGTGCACTTTACAAGTACAGTATAGGGTGTTCTTTTTCTCCTAGTGTATTAAGCTGTAGAACCAACTCAGGATCCAGAAGACATGCTGAGCTCCTGCATTCCTGTGCATCAGCACTAGGAAAACAGATATACATGCTTTGCAGGCCAAATGGGAACTTCATTTACACTCTGCTGGCACATTTAGCTTTGATTCTCATCTTGTATGTGAGATTTTTATTGTTCTTCACAATGTGCACTTTATAACTGCAATCAGCATCTGACTGTTGTGTTCAAAATACCTCTTCACTCTCACTTTAGTTTATTTTTGGTGGGTTTAGACAGATGTACCAGACCTGTGCTGATGTCTGTGAGTCATGAACAGGAAGGAACTTGTTTTAGCCCAGCATATTGACGTTTCATCACTGAAAAGCATAAAAATGTAAATATAAATATGTCTTTAAAAAATAAACCCAAGTATTATGCAATCTATCTCCAGATAGTTGAAAGAAACAAGTAAACAAGATTTGTTGTTTAAATAGAAGAGAGTATGCCATTTTTGTGCACCATTTCAGGGCTGCTACAACCCCACAACCCTTACTTCGAGGTAAAGTAAGCACAAAAGAGTTCCCCACCTTTTTGTTTGCAGGTGTCTTAGCATCTCACTTTAACACCCTCACATGAATAAGCTGGTTTCTTGTGCTGTTTTGCTTATTACATTTCTAGGTTTAATATCCTCATTTCCTTAATAATTTTTCTTTTTTTTTTCTGAGGCCCTTTTATGTAACCAAAATTGATAAAAGTACTAATGAAACTGTCTAATTTCCTCCTTTCAATTCCTGAAACAAATAAAGGGGCAGCAAACATTTACATGTCTGTTTGGGATAAGCCTGAGTGGAAATGGAGCAGAGGGATGTTTTTCTATGCTGTTCTGTGATAAAATGAAGGTTTGTCTTACCTCCATGTCATGTTCTGGTTTTGTTTCTATGCTGAAAATATATCTTAGATTTTGGCATCACATGTAATAGCAGCAACAGTAACAATAGTAACAGTAAAAGAAATAGTAATAAAAGTAACAATTATAACAACAATAACTACTAGTAGTAATCCTAATAATGTATTCTTATTCTAGAACACAACAGGAGAAGTACTAACCACCATAGCTGGAATAACTGGAGTTGTGATAACTGTGGCTTTAATTCTGATCATGACTTCATCCACTGAGATCATCAGAAGGTCATGCTATGAGGTGTTCTGGTATACCCATCACCTCTTTGTGGTTTTCTTCACTGGTTTAATAATCCATGGTATGGGGTAGGTGTCTGCATAAACTACATGGGGTATATGTACACAGTTTGAGATGAAACACGATTCAAATCTATAATCCTGTGCTCTTCTGTTAACAAACAGCCAGGATCTTCGCTTGGAGACAGATTGCAAAATGAAAACATTTTGAATTTAAAACACATCACTTTTCTGAGGACCAAAAGTGTCATTTAGTTCTTTCAGCCACTCTTCTACTGTCTTACAACCTGCACCTTATCAGTGAATGAACTTTCATTCCTAGGAACTGGGGGCATTACATATTAGGAATCAAACCTGTGTGGGTTCAAATTAATAATTTATACTCATAGCTCTTGCAAGGCATTTTGCAAGAAACCTTGTAGAAGCTTGACAAGCTCTCAGCATGTCATCTACCCTATGATAGATATCTCTGTGCCCATTCTTCTCTGCATCCATAAATGTAAAGTGATTTTGACCTACTTTCTCTGCAAGGAACCCCAAATTTCCTCACCATAGAGACGTACTGTGTAGTTCTAGTAGCTACTATATTACAAACCAGGTTTAAATGACTACAGTAACAAACAATTCAGGTTTATGACTAGCCCAGTCAGATGACTTTTATGGGCAGGGATGTCTGCCTAGTTGCTGATTGTCTCCCTGTCCCCCAGCACAAGAGGAAGGTCTGTCCTCTTGGTAGAGGGCTCTGGTTCTTACAGTGGGGGACAGCAGATGCATAGGACTACCCCTGAGAAGCTCAGGGACTGACAAATCCCGTCAATGCAGAGTGAGAGCAGGAAGGTGCTTAGTGCTGAAAATATTTCCATCTTTTGTTTCCAGCTCAGTTGACATCTACTCCTCCCTTGTATGCTATCCTGTATTTCCTTTTCTCATTTCTTTGTGATAATGTTCATGTGAATTTACAGAGGTGTGTCTACATTCACACTTTAATTTAGATAGTGAGTGTGGTTTTGAGGTAAATCTCATGGTCCTCCTCACTCCCTAGATTTGGCTCATACCATGACACAATCCCTGGACTGCTCAACTCAGCATCTGGGGTGGAGATACACTGACAGGAATACACTGCTGTGTGCCAAGCACTAAGAAGTGATTTAATTCACAGGATCAATCCAGTCCTAGTCCCAAGTCCCAAGTAGCTCTCAGTCATGTCCACTGAAGGCCCTCAACAATGATTGCTTTGCTCCACAGTTATTTTCCTGCTTACTAGCTAGCGTACACATGGCTGCAAGCTGTAGTATAGCTTTTCATATCTGAGACTCATCAGTTGGTTTGCACAGAAGCACAGAATGGTTTGTGTTGGAAGAGACCTTAATGATCACCTAGGTCCAAGTTCCCTCCCATGGGAAGGGACACCTCCCACTCAACCAGGTTACTAAAAACCCCATTGGCCTGTCCTTGTTATCGTAATAGACTTTTTATAACTATTTCCACATTCAGATGATATTGTCCACCACTAAAATACATACAGACCATTACTGTTTGACACAGAGGAACACAACACTGTATGCATGTTTCTGTTCTCTGGAGGTACATGTATGGTGTCGCCATGAGACACGCAACAGGCCAGTACAAGGTTTTGTGGTGTGTTACTTTTCTCACCTCTTTCCTTGTGGTTTGGGAGTTGCCACTTGCACTTTGGCTCTGAGTGTTCCTGAAATTGGTCCAATTAATTAGGCAATTTACAGAGACAGAGCTGCAAGCAAACACTGCGAGGCAGAGCTGCAAACAAATGCTGTAAACTGTATCCCAGCCTGATTAAAATAACCCCCTCTCCTCTCTCTCTGGCAGAACTTTTAGAATTTAACTTCAAACAACTATAATGAACCTTTAAAACCTTCAGCTTTGTTAGTTCCCTCTGCCTAGCTAGCTGAACAACATTCCTCAGCAAGAGACTCCCCTGAAAAGAGGATGCTTATTTAACAGCCCTACCAATACCATTCAGTGAATGAGCTGTTTGCTCCAGGCTGGGAGGGCACTGCAACAGAGCAGCTTCCTCTGGTCCCAGCACATCCCTACCACTACCCCGTTTATGAGGAGTCAAACCCCAACTTCCCACTTCTTTGTCCTTTCCAGGTGGTAGAACAAAACTCACTCAAGCCTACCTACTTTTCTGTGTTTCTGTCTGAACTAGTGGCAGAACCAAACTAAGTACAGAAGGGAAAATTAAGAGAAACAATATGAAAAAAACAGGGTTTCCCCCTAAAAATCTTCCTTCTCTACCCATAATCAACACCACCTGAAACACATTTAAACTGAACAGTCAGGATTGCTATCTTTGGAAAAATTCACATCATCAACATTCTCAGAAGTAAAGAAGCTAGAATTTAATAAGTTTTGAGAGTATACATCTAATTACAATCCTCCAGCTTTATTTGTAACTTTTAAAACTGCGTTTAGACAGCAGTAAAAGAAAGAGAAGTTTGTCACTATTAAATTTTATCATTTTACTAAACAATACCAGATGCTCAAATACAGAGGTCAAAGAGCCTGCTCCAAAGAACTTGGAAATCAAATTTTGCCACATACCACAAAATGTACATTTTCTGTGCAAGGACTCTCTGCAGTTCAGCTCCATTGATGTACACTAACACTATAATACAGTTCTTGCCTTTGGTCAAAAAGTCATGGCAAAACCAAAGTAAAGGTAATTTGAACAGGAGAGTAGAACAGGGTTGAAATGGCCAGTTTTTGAACTCTCATTTATATCACAATTGGCATTTGACTACTAGTGCAAAACCTAGAGATGCACAGAAACCTTGGAAAGAAGCATATCACTGATGAACATTTTTGTTTTAAGTCAGCTTGTCCGAGGTCAGACACCTCAGAGTCTGCTGCTTCACAATGTCACTTACTGTAAAGATCACTACTGGGAATGGGAGAATGCCACTCAATGCCCTTTGCCTCAGTTTTCCGGCAACAAACCTGTGGTAAGAGTGATGTTTGTCTTCTGTTTTTAACTTCACGTCCTTCCTTGGGAGACTAAATGTCTTAGGGAGCAGCACGCTGGAGCATATGCCAGTGACTGGCACTTAGTGTCATATTTAGAGAGTAGTTCCGTATTCCTGTTCCATGACTTCTCCCCATGCATTAAGACAGTGATCCCAACCTCCTTTATAATCAGGATAGACAGGTAAGATGAAGAATGTTGTATACAATTTTGGTGTCATTAATACTAATTTTTATTTCTGGAAGACCCTTTAGTTAGTTGAACATTCTCTTTGAAGGGTATGAATATCAGTACTGTTCTCTATTTAAATCTGCTGCATACATTTATTTTGAAGTATTCAGTATCACCAATATCCTTGATGTATTCATTGCAAAGGGAGCCCCTGGTGGTCTAGTGGTTAAGACACGGCGCTGTCACCGCCGAGGCCCGGGTTCGATTCCTGGTCAGGGC
>JAYRBT010000114.1:54771261-54790315 GCA_036023395.1 Myiotriccus ornatus
AAATCCAATGCGCAGGCTGGAAGGTGTAAAGACCTTCCCCGGTTCTTCGTTCGCGAAGACTGGCCATTACTTACTATTCATTGCAAAAAAGATAGCCTCCAAGTGAAAACCTTATGAGGGTAGAGATACAGAAAATACAATGAGACTGCAAAGCAAGGTATGCAAATTAATATTACTATTTTAACTAATAGTACTTTAGTGTGGACAGTTTAAATACCAAGGGAGAATAAGTTGGAGAGAAAATTATGTCCTTGCTTTGGGGCACACACTTCATATTGTCCAGCCTTGATGTCTTAAGTTAAGTAAAAAGGAGAGAATTTGAAACAATGAATTATGAAAGGGAAAGGCAAAAGGCAGGGAAAATGTCCCATGGAAGGGTGGTTTTGCTAGAACAAGATTGCAAATCCACAGGGGGTAATTAAGTAGCAGACTTGTACAGTATGTCAGATGTCTTGCATACAAACAAAATAATTTAACATGTTCAGCTCAAGATTTAGCTTGCTCATATGCAAGTTCTTGTTGTTTCTTCCAAAAAGAGAAAACATACCACAGGAAATCCTAAAGGAGGAAAATTAGCATTCAGTGTCTGGTAGCTCTTTTAACGGCTGACATAGATTTTTCTTAAACTAAACTATTGTTAGCCACTATCCAGCCTGCATATTAATGAGAAAATGAATACCTCTCTAAAAATTTCAGCTACAATGTCACCATAAAAATCAATACATGGCTGCACACCATGAATACAGACACAAGCCTGCTTCCAATAGCATGTCTTGACATTCATTATCATAAAACTAGCTGGAAAGAACTTTCACTTCTCTGTGTTAAACCTATTTTGTCACACTTTCCTGCCTACCCAGGGACATACTTGAAAAGTCACATTACTTTAAATGAATTGTGGTAATACCATATGGCATATAGATCATCTATATGAACAGTGCCTTGCTGGATGGGTAATGTGGTGTGGTGTGATACCTGCTAGACACCACAGATAAATAGCACAAATCTATTCAGAGGCTAAAAAACCATGGTGAGGCTTCTGCAGCACTGGCAGGGGCAGATGCAGGTGGGACTGAGCAGGGAGGGGACTGCCTTGCGCACAGCTGGGGTTGCGTGAAGTGACACAGGAGTGCACGCCCCACTGGTCATGGCTCCTGGGGGAGGCTACCATCAGGGAGTCTCTCTCTCAGTCATGCCACATCTGCTCCCCTGCTTCATATTTCAGTAGGTAGGAAGGAGCCCAATCTGGCTGCTGCTGAGAGCGGTGAAGCACTTCTGTTGCACCTGGGGCACCTAACTTTTATCCTCACAGCCTCTCCTGAGCCATCACTGCCCCATCTCTGTTCATTCTCATTACAGGGGGAAACACTACTTGGGCAAGAATACTGATGCCCTGATTAGCCAGCCAGGAGCCATGTTTCTAAGGAGCCTATCTCTCCTGGTTGATGCTCTGTTGTCCCAACCCAGCCAAAAGATATCTTGGATTGAATGCTCCATTGCACTGGAATAATGGCACATTTAAAATCTCAGCTGAGCTCTTGCACAGGGTAGCCTGCAACCTTATCATTCCTGTCATGTGCTTTTATTTACAGGTAGCACAAGTGAAAGGGAGGAAAAACAGATCTCATCATTATTGTTGCTTGATATATGCAAATATATTCAAGACATAAGATTACCCACTGTGCAGAGACACCTGTAGTATTTAGGGACAACGGATATGCTGAGTTTCTGCTTTAACTGAGAATCTTCTGGCTTATGCTGGTTTCTTCCCATTATTAAATCATGCAGGTTTCTTTTAAATTTAATTTTCAAGACTTAACCTTGGGAAATTGCTGCTCCATCCTCTTAGCACTTTCTAAGGAAGCCACATAATTTTATGGCTTGCTTCTCATAAAAGATACTTTATAACCCCTGTTACCCAGCTTGTGGAGCAAAGTCAATGTTTCAGCAAGTTATTCTTTGGAGATTTTAAAAGCTATATGATTGTAGAGTATTCAGTTTGCTAGAATGAGCTGTGTAATTAACAAAAGTGGTTATAAACCAGTATCTCTTTGCAGAAAAAAAAAAAAAAAATTCTTTTTAAATCCTGATGGTTCAGTTGCATCTAATTTTCTTAGCTATCAGTGTAACTCAGTGAAATCATTAGCTAGTATACTTGAATAGCCAAATAACTCTGATTGTTACAGTGATCAGTACATACGATTAGCAAGAATAAGCACAACAGTCATCTGCAATACTTAAAAGTATGACCAGTTTAGTGTCCTAGATTAAGAAAAAAAACACCCAAACAATTATTGGTACAGAGTTGACTAATGGATTAAATGGAAATGTATCCCATGCCTCTAATTGAATATTTGGGACTTAATATTTTCTCATGCACCATCAAAAAACTCACAGCTGACAGCAAGAACTATTTCTATCTGACGTCTCCTAAATACTTTAGACTTCGAAGAGAAGAAAAATAGTAAGGCTATGCATAACATTGTAGAAATGTATACATCTATATGTAACACCTAAATAGATTAATCCTTTTGCTTCTTAGTTGGAAAAGATTTTAAAGGACTCTTCTTGGCCAGAGTACAAATAGATATTAGCATCACTTATGGGGTATGTTTGTGAGGGAGTCCCATATGTCTGTTCCACAAGAAAGCCAGAACTGCTACAGCAGCAACAAAAATACTCTACCGAGAAAGACAAACCAAAAATTACAGAAGAAAATCAAGAAATTTCATTTTAGGCTACCTGCTGATTTAAATCAGAAAAGTATTTTTGTAGACATTCAAATAAATGTTGTTTTTTAATATGCAATTTCCTACAGGCTTGGAAGTGGGTTTTAAGCCCTATGGTGTTGTATATCTGTGAAAGAACTGTTAGGCTTTGGAGATTTCAGCAGGAGGTGGTCATTACTAAGGTATGTAACAAAGTTTGCATGTCTACATTAAGAAAAAAAAAAATTGTCAATGACTTCTTTATCATTTATAGGTAACTTCTCTATGTTAGGACCATTTTTCACTCCTAGCTTCAGCAACTTCTCCATCATTACCGTGGTTTCAGCCAAGTACTGATTTTAGGGTTTGCATTTATTCCAATAGCAACTCCATAAGAGTATTCCATATGGAACCAAACTCGATTAATGAAGTATGAGATTTTACACCACCATAACACAAATATCTGTGCAGAGGGCCTCTCTTTTGAATGAACTAAAACCGTGTTCCACTGCAGGTAATGCCAGAGAGACCTGAACTTCAGTAGTACACGGTTTTTACTTTAAAATATGGAGGCTTCCAAGGAGGTGAAAGATTATATCATCAGTTAGCATATATAGTTGAAGCTTCACTAATACTACTGTAACAATTACTCCCAGCTGTAAATATCTCTGTGTGCCAAGGGTCTATGTAAGTCACAGCAGAATGGATAGAGAATGCTGCTATTGAAGCAGCCAAGTCCACACCTATCAAACTGGGGATCAGAAATAGGCATATCTTGTGTGAGGGGAACAGCATGTCAGATAAGTCTTGCTGCTGATTTCACAGAGTGGCTGTGATCTGAGAATCTCAATATACTATGTGTGATATATAAAACTGCTGCTTAACTGAGATTACCACTTTATAAAAGTATATTAGAATTGAGCTCACCTTGCTTTTTTCTTCATAATCCCGCGATGTTAGAGGTGTTACATGAGAGTAAAACTGGGAAATTATTCTAATCAATTAAAACTGGGAAATTATTCTAATCAATTAAAACTGGGAAATTATTCTAATCAATTAAGAAATACTTTTGCACAGGTTATACTAAGAAAGTTGAAAAATTTTTGAATTGCTACAACCTTTCCTCTGCCTCTTACACTCAGAAAGCAAGCTGCCACACGATATATACTGTACACGCTCTCAAGCTATTGGGCAGCAACAACACTGAAACTCGCAGATTAAAAATCACTGTGCATCCCAATTTGCATTAACATGATTGGAAAGTCACCTGTAACCTAAGGAAAACAAACATTTATTCTTATCAAAGAAAATAAAACAGGCCCTCTTATTATTGTTTAGGTGGTGACACATTCTTCTGGAGTCCTTGAGCTTCACATGAAGAAACATGGCTTTAAAATGGGACCTGGTCAATATATCTTTCTACAGTGCCCATCTGTCTCACAGCTGGAGTGGCACCCTTTCACCCTCACCTCAGCTCCTGAGGAGGATTACTTCAGTGTTCACATACGCCTTGTCGGGGATTGGACTACAGCCCTTTTCAAGGCCTTTGGAGCAGAGGAAAAGGCTTTCAAGGAATTGTGGATGTTACCCAGGTTTGAATAATAAACAATAAATTTTAAAATTTTATTTCTACATTTTAAAATAAATGTTAACATTTTAACTTTAATTAATTTGGTGCGTGTTCTTTATGATACAGTATTAGATTGTACTTCTGGGTCCATAAATACAACATTATGCCAAAAAAAAGCCCACAAATAAATAGCTATGAACTAGGGCCAGCAGCTACCAATATGTGATGACTAATCCAAGATTTAAAGTCCATATCAATATCTTTATCTCTGTTGCTAGAGATAAAGATGCTAGACTTCTAGCATCTATAGCTACACCTAAAGATACCTGTTTTGACAAATGGGTGTTTAAGAGGTGAATTAAAACAATGCTGGAAGCTGTCTGCTAATTTGTGCCTGTATGCTTACACTCTGATGTTACCAATCACCTGCCATCCAAAATTCCAGCCCTTTTTTCCTTTCAGTTACTTAGATATTTTGTAGTCCCTGAAAATTCTGCCTGAACCTTATTTCTTTTCAATAGCCTCCCTCAACCCTGTTTCTATTTCCCAAACCCTTTTCCACTTTATAAAGGTTATTTGTGTTCACAGTCTGTTATCTGTGTCATCTTAATATAAGCAAAGGTTCATGCTTTGTTGTTGCAAGTTAGTAGGGATCCTCTGAAGTCAGTGGAGTCATCCTGACTTAACCAGCTAAGCCTCTGACTCTACAGTAATGGATTTAAACCATGTAACTCTACTCCTGCATTATTTGCAGGAATAGGGGAGATTTTAAGCAGAGACCAGCACAGGATCATTTAAATTCTGATGGATTGCATGGGGCCTGAGACCAGATGGACTTATTTCCCCCTGCAAAGCTTACAGACACCCTGAGCTACAGGGGTATACTAGAGAGTGGGCACAGAGAGGAAAGTTTGTTTCAGTCTTTGCATTATATCAGTTAATAAGAATTAGAAATGAAAGCTGTGCCTTTGTTAAAGGCAACTGGAATGAGAAGTATGCTATTTCAGCAGAACTGGAGCAAAAATAGTTCAAAGTGATTGACAGCACATGTAAAAAATGAGAAAAGGGAAAAATCTTACCAAATGTTGCTTGCCACAATGCAGGGTTGAAATTAACAGCACTGTCATATACAAAGACTCTTCTTTTTAATCTTTTTAGGGTGACTAATGACATGCTTTCTTGCAATACACTAAAAGGAATATTTCAATAGTTAAGCTAGTCATAAAGCAAAAAACAGGTCTTTCTCACAAGTTTCAATATCTAAAGATAAACACCAAATTACTGACTATGCTAAAAAATAACATACAGCAGAAACTGAGCAGAGGACAGAAGACATAGCAACTAAATGATTAGGTAAGGTTCTAAAATTATAATACGCATTTTTAATAAAAAATATTAAAATGTACATGCATTTATATAGGTAGCAAAGACAGTTAGTTGTGATTTTTTACTAATTTTGGAGATAAGACCATAGAATAGAATATTCTCATGAAAATAATCAAGTTCCATATCATGCCTCTTCAGGTTTTTGGCTTTCTTAATTCCTGTTTTAGTACATTGTCCCAAAATCTGACTCCTGTTACAGTCAGGAGTACTACACAATTATGCTGATCAGCAAATGCTTAAATTCTAAAAATAATCATAGAATGTGTTAAGGACACTTTTTCAAAACTAACTATTTCTCCTGTCTTCCCCCAAAGACTTTTTTTTTTTTTAATGAAAGTGTAGGCATGGATTGAGAGAATATGGACAATCCAAACCATACCTAGAGAGTTTATAGCCCTATATTCTACTCCTCCTTGGAAAATGCAAAATGGAATATTTTTTTGTCACTTTGTTTACTATCTTACTACCTTACTCCACTCTCTCTAGATCAAATGAATAAGTTGCACAGCTCAGTTTCTCCTTCTTCTCTTTTTCCTCCTTACTTCTCTGAGGCTTTGCATTTGGCTAAGCTCTCTAGCTGTGTCTGAGCAAGGCATTCAAACCAAAGATGCGATCTCTGTCACCTGAGGATTTAGGAGCAGACTTACATGACAAATCTCTCCAAGGAATGATTTGGAAATAATTGAACCTGTCTTATAGTGCAGAGACAGACTAGAGAATCTCTTGAAATTCCTTCCAGATCAATTTTTTTCTCAATCTACTGACAACAATGAGAATTGCTCCCAAGCTCACTACAGAGAAAGCTTACCTCAAAGTTGTTCTTAGACACTTTACATATATACCATAAATTAACCATATTTTACAGGAATTTTTGAGTGTTCAAAAGGCTCAGGGCTGGGCAATAATCTAAGTAACAAAACACATTGAATAAAATAGTATTTGTTTATGTCTGAGGCCAAATTTCCAAAAGTTATGCACAAGTACCTGTGCATAGGTGTTTTGTTTGCTACAGCACTTGCAGGGCATTTGGAATATTGAAATAAAAGGGAAAAGTACAAATGAAAGGGAAAATGTTTGCTAGGACTTTCAAGAAAGCAACAATAAGGCTTGAGATATGCTGTGTCCCTATATTTGTGTGTGTAGCATTGCTTGGTGATCCCCCTTTCTTTTCCTGTTAACACACATTTAAATTATGTGTGCATATTTGTTTGTAGTATTTAAGATGAATTTTAAGGATGATTCCTGTAATAAAGAACACAAAGCAACAGAAAGTGAGAGAGAAAGAAAGAAACAAAAAGAAAGAAAAAGAAAAGAGGGAAAAGAAAGAGAGAAAAAAGAATGAGAAAGAGAAAAGAGAGAAAAGAGATAAAGAAAGGAGAGAAAAGAGGGAAAGAGAGAAGGAGGGAAGGGAGGAAGGAAGGGAAGAAAGAAAGAGAAAGAAAGAAAGCAAAGGAAAGAAAGAGAAGGAAAGAAAGAGGAGGAAAAAAAGGAGAAAAAGAAAGAAGGAGAGAATGAAAGAGAGAAAGAAACAAGAGAAAGCAGGAGAGAAAGCGAGAAGGCAAGCAAGCAAGCAAGCAAGCAAGAAATTCCTTTTTCTAAGGACTGGGTGTTAGTGAAACCATGTTCCAGAGCATGTATGTTGTATAAAAACAGTCTAGTAAGAACACTACAAAGTACTGTGCATATTTATGTTCCATGTAGCTAAACGAATGAATCTGATTACTCAGTAATCTTTTTCACCCCTAATTTTGACCAAAATTAATTCCTTGGCATCAGCAACATTGATTATAGGAGGTAGTAGCATAAACAAGCATTTCTCCTTACATGTTTTGCCTTTACTTCAGATACTAAGTACAGTATTATTGCCAAAAATGTATTCCCGAAATACCGCTTTTTCATAAGAACTGAGGAATGCTAGTTTCCCTGCATATGATGACTTCTTTCTTGCCTTCTCTGTTATTACTGTAACTCAAATACAGTACTTTTCAAAATGATTAATATAATCTGTTCCTCTTTACTTTGATATATACAATATAGCAAATAAAGCTCTAAAACAGGATGCTTTTCAGTAATTCATAATTAAATATGCAAATTCCACAGCTAAATTTGGACATGCAATTATATGACTAATCACATTCCAGAGAGCCAGAAAATTGCAATTGCATGCTTAAATAGATGGCCAAGCCCCAAATCCACATGGGTGCTCTTGTTCTCTCATTTCAGAAAAGACAGTTGCTTTGCTATGAAACGGCATCCAATGAAAATTAAATGTATTTGTAAGAGCAATTTATGTGCTGTCTTAGATATGCCTTTCTCTTTTATTTTAACAGAAATTCAATTTTGAAAATATGTAGCCCAACAAATGTTAACCTTTCTGCCATTTCACATGTTGTTGACCCTTGACTAATGTCTTGTTGCTGTAGACTGGCTGTGGATGGACCATATGGATCTGCAAACACAGACATCTTCCACTACCGAGTCAGTGTGTGCATTGCAGCAGGAATTGGAGTCACACCATTTGCCTCTATTTTAAAATCCATTTGGTACAAATGCTGCAACCCTAACACAGTACTGGCACTGCAGAAGGTAGGTGGGAAACTTTATTTCTTCATTAAAAAGTTCCACAAGTGTGCCTACTTAGTCAGGGCAGAGAGGCAATTCAGAGCTAGAGGCTCACTTGAGTGCTTTAACTCACTCTCAGAAGCAGACACTCACTTTCCAGATGCCTCAGAAACTGTTCTGGGGCAGAGTCTCCTGAATTCACTGTCTTTCCCTGAGAAAGAAGGTAGTCCTAGCTGCAGCGTTTTAGGTAAAACGGAAGAATCAGATTTTCAGTAGAAATTAGAAATAAATGTGTAATGTCTTTCATAGGTAGACAGATAGTTATAGAGCTAGAAGAGAAATTTACCCTCTTTCTTACAAAAAATAAACCTTGCAAGGTCATCTCAGTTAGAAACGAAGGGCAGCACTTGCTCCTTGTCCAGCTGCAAGTTTCACAAGGGTCCTTCAGCTGCGTGTCCTGGTTCAGAATGCTGCATTCAGCAACCATTAGCTGCTTTTCTTACGTTGCAAAGTCAGAATATAAGCCAGCACAGAAGGAATGACAAAGGCATGTAAGGTCTGGAGGAGATGCATGTATCAAGATGCACATTACTACCTCAAACCACTCTAATTATTTTGTTGAAAAAATATAATTGGGTCTATAAGACATGGATGGCACCAATTAACATACTCTTGATTTGCTAACCTGTTATAGATCTTCTGCTAATGGTATGAAAGGCAGCACTGTTGGGAAGATAGGTGAGGAGGAGATAATGGGTGAAGTGGGGTGAGGGACAACTAGGTAACAGAGGAAGAAACCCCAGCATTAAACATTCTCTGCCATATCCATCATGACGAGTGGTAGCTTGTGGGCCTTACAGCTTCTTTTAGCTCATTTTCCAATGTAAAAGCTAAATCAGGAACCGTTCAACATTTCACATTTCAGGACAATTGTTGAAATTGCATTGGAGTGGACAGATCTCTGAGAGGGTCAATACATATGGAGCTGATTGCAGGACCAAGGGGCTAATCTTTTTAAATGGAAGAGTGTTAAAACTGGCATCTTAATGACAAGCTGCCACTGAAAAAGCATTTGGGATTTTAGTAACTGAGGAGCTGAGGACAGGTTCAAATTGCCAGGGGGGATCTTTGAGGCAGAAAAAGCACTGAGAAGGGAGGGAAATAAAAATGGAAATATGTGCTATATGTGAAAAGGAGTGTATTTGCAAACACTACAATTGTACCAGAATGATCTTTTCCACTGGAAGGAGAGCTATGTATATGTATATACACTTTACATATGTACATTATGTATATTCTACATATATACAAGTTTATTATCATTGCTGTTGATCGCTTAAGGGGAAAAGAACATAATTTAACTATGCATTGATAGTATACCTGAGGGTGTTCATTCATAACTTAGGGAGAACTTCGGGTAAGTGTGCCTGCAAAGATAAATGCTTGGTGCATTCTGCCATGGTTTTCTGCTATAGAGTTCAGTTTTTCTGAATTCCTGTGAAATACAAAATTATCATGATTTCTGCATATCTTTTCTATATATCTTGGCTACTTTATTGGTGCAGGGGGAATAATGATGCTTATTTTTCACAGGTGTTACAAGGCTAAATTCCATCAGTGCTTGTAAAATATTTTGAAAGTGCAGATGAAAGGTCCTGGGGAAGTTCATACCATTACCTAAAAAAATTTAGCAGTCATCTTAGTGAGAGCAATTAATCTCAGGGTAGCTCCACATTTTTTTTCCGTTGGTTAAAAGCTTCCACTTGTGGTATAATTACAAATAATTTAATCTTCCTCAAAGTATTCAGCACTCTCTGCCATGATGAGTACCATAGAAATGTCTATTAAGGAAATAAATAAGAGGTTTTCCTTCTTTTTTGACAACTTCGTTTTGATTTGAGTACAGCTATCATTATGCTTATTGAACTAATATTTCTCAGTGTTGCCCACATACAGTGGAGATATAAATACTCACAGCTTCCATAATGTCTGCAGCTGTATAATTAAAAAAACCCAGCAAATCAAAAGGAGTACACATTTATCTAATTGATTCTTCACAATTAAATAGCCTTAGAGCCCTCATTTCCCTATCATTTTTTTGCAATGAGGAAGAGCAGTACTACTAGTCATTGCTGGAAAGTTTCTACTGGCTTTAGTTATGCATAATATGATTTTTTTTTCACATTAGTGGTCTCATTTTTCAGATCAATTGTTGCTCAAATTGATAAAATTGTACCAATCCATCAGATTCTAATATTAGCAAACATCTACTTTCTCTTCCTTACAAAAGATGTAAGAAAGGTCCTGCTGAGTATCACCAAAAATCCATCTAGCCCAGTATCTCGTCTCCAACAGTGGTTCTTCCTGAACACCTTGGGAAAAGTATTCAGACCAGAGAAATCATATGGTGATTAGTTTTTAGGGACATTTTCTCACCTTTGAGTGACTTGTAGTTCAGTAACGCCTTGATATAAGACCTGTACCTCTGCGTTTAATATCCCTTCATAGATTTTTCTTCCATGAATTAGTCTAATTGCTTTTTTAATCTGTGTAGACTGTAGACAACCACAGCATGTTTAGTAGTAAGTTCAGCTACATACTGTGCAGAAAACAAAATTAGCCTCTTCCATTTGCTTTGAGACCAACTGCCTTGCCTGAGGTAAACTTCTGCTTCAAGCTCTGCCCCAACCCACAGCCTTCTCTACAAAAATCCTGTCTTGAAGACTTAAAACCTGGCCTCTTTTTGCTATCAAACATAACCATCTTTCTGAGTTGTGTTTTAGAAGAGTTTAGGCTTCTTGCTTCAAATTTAGGGATACGAATTTGAACCTAGTCATGCATTTATATGAAGGGCTGCTTGCTGCCACCTTAGTTCAAAGTCAGTGCCCTCATGCACACCTCCCCCATGCTCCAGGCTGCAGGCACTCCTGTGCCTTACCTGGAGTGGTCCACTGGAGCAATTAATTACACTGAAGAAGATCTAGGTGGGTTTGGGTTTTTTTTTTTTTGTATGCTACAGCCCACAGGTAATATGGTATACTTAAGAGCAGGGAGGGCTGGATGTTTGGTGGGAGATGCCCAGCTGCAGGTCTAAGAGACTTTTGCAGGGACTAGTATACTAAGAGGGAGCAGCAAGAGCCAGGGATGAGAATATCTCCCTGATCATCCCCTGCTTCATCACCTTTTACACCCCTTTGGTGAAAAGCTGGCTTTGCCCACAGCTGCAGCTCCAACTCTGTCTTCAGAAAGCAGGGAGAAACAGATGGATGGTCATCAACAGGTAATTATTAATCACTTTCTATGTGATAGTAGCTGGTTTATAATGTTCTTTCACCTTACAGGAAAGAGGTATCAGAGCTCTTGCTCTTGCCTGTTGTACAAAATTCAGGATGTGGAAAACCAAAAGATAAATATGCATGAGTTGGAAAGGAGCAGAGCATTACAGAAATAAGTGACTACTCAAACCCCTGCATTATAGATCCGATTAGTAGCAATACTGCATCTAACTCAATTTAAAAAAAAAAGAGCAATTGGAAAATATAAGACAGTTTACTTGGGCAAGCCATCAAGCTGATGAATGCAGTCGATGGGGGTAAGGTGGTTTGAAACTAATGAAGCATAATTCTAAACTAGAGTTTTAAGAGTCCTAAATAATTGCAGTCAGTTAATAGTATGAGGCTTACAAGAAAAAAAAAACAGGATTCAGAATAATTGTTTAATTATAGAAATGCACTGGTGCTGACTTTATTCTACTGTTTTAATAAGGATTAATTTTATTGTTCATTTATTGTATTTTAATTATACACGTAATATGTTATGCTATGGGAGTGCTATGCTATGGGAGGCAATGTAAGGAAAGGAAGACTTTTTTTGTAGCCACCATTTCTTTTAACATATTGTACTAGAAGCCCTCTTTGATCTCAGGGAAATGAATTCCTTTTACCCATAGGCCATCCTTCTTCACTACCTCTTTTCTTTCTAAGATTATAATTGCGGCCAAAAATACTCCTTATAATGACACTTTTTCTTCATTATCAAATGCTCTCCACCTCTAACACGTGAAAATCAGGCAATACAATGGGTACTGCTTCAGCAAAAACTGTACCAGAGATGAGCTTATAGAATTTCTGTAGCTTCAGAAAGCTGTATGCTTTCTCAAGAGGACTGTGCCAGAAGCAGCTCGACCCAATCCGGTTGGACTGGCTGTTACTGTGACAACTAGGTCTGCAGCCAATTAAAAGCACTCCCTTAAGCTCCACAGTCTGGAAACCAGTTCCCCAGTTTGAAAACCATATTGTCTCAACTCATTGGCTAGCTTTTCTGCCTCCTCCCCTGAACCGCTGGGCTCCCAGTCCTAACCACATGCTCCCAGTTGTTATCCAATGTAGAACTCCTTATTTATTTAGAAATATATGCCTTCTCTACACACACATGTACTAAAGATACATTTCCATAAAATTAACTGGTGAAGAGACTTGAGAAATAAGATGATCAAGTAGAGTTTGGGGGAAGAAATTTCTCACTAGAAATCGACAGCCGCGGCGTGATACAGACTGACAGCACTCAGTGGGCTGATTTTCAAGGTGCTGAGGATGTAGAGCAAGTGGGGACTTCAGAATTTAGATGCAAAAAAACTCCATAGAGGTTAAGGTAATAAATCTTACCTAATTCTGGTAGTTTAAAATCATGCTAGTTTTGGCCACGAAAAAAAAAAAAGGCAATATAGTCAGTGGGCTTGCTTTTTCCTCATGATCTATGCTAGTGTAAATCAGCAGCAACCCCCCTAAGCAAAACAACAAGGTCATATTTAAGGCAAAATATTGAAACAGAAGGGAAAAAAGCCAAGATGGTTGGTACTAAAGTTCCGCAGACAGTCCTATTCCTGGTCTGTAAAAATACCCTACTTAACCCTGAATGCTTTATCTCTGTTTCTGCAATCATACATCATTTATATTTCTTACAGAAACCACAGATGGTCCCTTACAGTACACTCAGATGTAGGAAACATCTCAAATTACTGTTAGTCTGTTTCACCAAATCTCCACTGAAGCATGGTATTACCACATTTTTCTCCTACCACCTTACCAGAAGTCTGACAATCTAGTATATTAAATCTTCAGGAAATCTCTTTATAGCTTTCTGGTTTCTTTCCCTGTTTTTTTCACTTCAGAAGTGTCCAATATGCACTTTATCTTGTTGATCCTGTGGAAAAGGGCTACAATTTCCAAAACATCAGAGCCACCACAATGACTGCCTTGGGGACATACCTCCCAGATCACCTTTGATATTGTGGTACAATAAAACACAGAGGGGCTGGTGAGCACAAAGAGAGATGGACTGGAGGAAGCTAAGTGATTTTGTAATAAAATAAAAATTATTTAGACACGCTATAAAAATAATTACACTCAAAATTATATTGCCTGCAGAGGCCCATTCTGGCATCCTCTGGTCAAAAGTAATGCTGGAATGTGTGGCAAGAGCTACAGAATTCGAGTCATAAGAATTGCAATCAGATTTGTCTTGTAATTGTGGTTCATACTGCCGTCAGGGTAGTGCCTGGGCAGACAACCCAGGATCTTCAGACATTCATCCTCTGGGTGGCTTAAGACAAGGAACTGAGCTGAAAACAGAGGACTGAACTGGTCCCAGTCTTCTCCACAGCACAGCATTGCTAGAGGAGATTTCCAAGTGGGAAATTATGACTGTGCTGAAGACTTCCTAAAATAAATCCTGATGGGCCTAGGAGGGCCTGAGTCTCAGTGGTGGTCTGTTCAGCCCAGAGAAGAGGAGACTGAGGGAAAACCTCACTGCAGTTTACAACTTCCTTCTGAGGGGAAGAGCACTGATCTCTTCTCTGTGGTGATCAGTGACAGGACCCCAGGGAATGGCCTGAAGTTGTGTCGGGGGAGGTTTAGTTTGGATATTATAAAAAGGTTCTTCAAAGGTTGAGCACTGGAACAGGCTCCCCAGGGAAGTGGTCACAGCACCAAGCCTGACAGAGTTCTAGAAGCGTTTGAATGATACTGTCAGGCACATGGTGTGACTCTTGGGGATGGTCCTGTGCAGGGCTAAGTGTGGTACTCGATGATCAGTGCGGGTCCAACTCACCATATTCTGTGATTCCAGCTGAAGATGCCACAGGAAGGACTCTTGAAATGGAAATTATCATAATCATATGGACAGTGACTAACCATCTCATTTTGGAAGATCTTATTCACTATGCAAGCATTACCTTATGACAAGATATTAATACATTAGCTTCTTAAAGACAAAACAAACAAACAAACAAACCAGATCAAACTCTTTGCTATATTTGTAACTGACTGCAGTAGAGTAGGAATAGACAGAAATAAGCCATAGGAATTATTAAAGGATGCTTCTCAGTGACAGATCCCAGGAATATTTGGTTTGCCATAGAGAGGATTATAGGATGAGTTGATCACAGCCTCTTATGTCTACATGGGGAAGAAAACTTTAATAACAGGTTCTCCAATACAATAGAAAATAAAACAAGCTGAAAAGTGAAACTAGAGAAATCTAGATGAAAAAACCTGTCAATTTTTCATAGAGAGGAGATTTTCAACCAATAGAAAACTTATCATAGGATATTGGTTCATTTTATATCTTTGGCAACTTTAAAATTATAGTGTCACGTTTCTCTAGGAACTATATGCTCCAGTTTAAACATGAAATATATTAAAAAAAAAGGAGTAGGAACACTATGTTATCTGTTTTATACAGGGTATCTGACTTGCAAAACATAACTATCTTTTGACAACATCAACTGTTAACCTACAGCATAAGGTCTTGAGAAACAGGAATTCTTTGCTTCAGTGCTGAATGAAACTGAAATTAAATAAATCCACAATTTGAAATAATTATCAAGTTATTTTCAAGAAATGAAGGGCTAGGGATTATAGGTCAAACCTGAGATGCACTGGCAGGGGGAATCCTGTTCAGTGCCTAGCACTTGTTCATCTTCACTAGCACATTAATATATTCATTCATTGTTTAAGAGGAAAATTAAATTTTTAAAAGACAGAAACTACATTATCAAAATGATGTGTAATTATGTCTAAATTTACAGTGGAAAAGAGTCACACGCTATATGGTTAATGAGTCGAGCCTGTCATTAGGACGTTTTATTGAAAGTTTGCTTTTTGTTAAATCTCTTTAATTTTATCTTACAGGTTTACTTTTACTGGATTTGTCAAGACCCATCAGCATTTGAGTGGTTTGCTGATCTTCTGTTCCATTTGGAAACAAAAATGGCTGAAAAATGGAAAAATGATTTTTTAAGTTATCATATATTTCTTACTCGCTGGGATGAAAACCAGGTAATAATGAAACTGTTACAAGTCTGAGTTAATGTAGCTTGCTTTTTCAGTATGGTAACATATAGAACAGCAGCAGCTGAATAAATGATGGATGAAGCAGAGAGACAAAAAACTGTAAATATGAAGACACTAAGCCGTCTGTTTTCACTTCACATTTAGGAAAATAGGAATGGAGTAATCAAGCCAGTGATTCTTGTCTTGCACGAAGATGATTACCAGGTGTCTCACAGAAAAGTGCATAGAGCCTTTCAGGAGCTTGTGAAGGGATGTTTTGTCCACATCTTTGGAACAGTCTTTCATTAGATTATGGCATTTTTGAAGAGAAATATAGAGGACTGTATAAAAAATGTCATTTTTGTTTACTCTTATTATTTACTATAACTTCTGTTGTTCACATATATGTCCAGTGCACTTTTGAAACCTGCTGTGCTTAGAACACTTTGGCGATCAGCTCTATGGTCTAATCCATGTTGTTTGAAAAGACATTTTCTCTGACTGACTTTAAATTTGCCATCTCATAATTTCATTGGATCATTTCACCTCAGGCACGTAATCCTTAGACTGAGTCAATATTATTCAAATTCTTCAGTCTTTACCTAAACCCAGGTGTGTTGATTTTCTCACTCTCTCTCTCTTTTCTCTTTTTTTAATGGGTCACTCAGACCATGCAGTGATCAGTTAGGTTCCTGCCAGAAAAACCCTCACAGGAAAGCCACTGCTCTACTGTTTTATTTCTTGCTGTCTCTGTTGAATGAAGGACTGTCTAGTAGAGATAAAAAAAATACAAATTTCACAGAGCTTTTCCTTTTCTGCCTCTGCTGATACAAAACCCCCCATCGTTTCTTTCTGCTTTCCTTAGAGTTTCTGTCAAGTAAGGAGGTATGTGCATGAAGCTGTATTCAGAAAAATCTACTCCCATTGTGAAGTATATGGCAGTTACAGAAACCACTACTCCGCATGAGCAATATTACAGGGTATTACCTAAAACCTCTTTTGAAAGAAGCTATTGAGGAACAAAACACAAACTTGCCCTTATCTCTCAGCTATCATCATCTTACTTCCCTCTCGGGCAAACATCAGGCCAGAAGTCAGGTAGACAACTATTCTTGCTGTGGCACCTGTCTCTCCTCACTCATGCATCCTGCACTTTTCTGAAGTCCCTTCTTCTTCTCTTCAACCCCATTATCCAGTCTCCTGTCAACACTGCTTTGGTGTCTTGTGGTGCCTCCTTGCTTACACTGGTACTGCTCTTGCTCCTGGAGCCACTCAGCATCCCACTTCTACAGGGCTGTGGGAGAAGAGGAATGCTCTTCAGTGACTGTTTCCCCTACTCTAACCAAGTCCTGAGCACTGTGCGCAGTAACAGCCTCATCTTCTTCAGACATCCACAAAGCTTCCTCATTTCAGGACTTACTCATTTTTAGTAAATTCCTGTTCATCACTCCTTAAAATCTGAGCCTCAGCAGCAGCAATATTTGGACGATGCTTAACTTTACTTCTCCCCTAGCAAAACCAAAACAACATTCTCTCCATTCTCTCCCTGTCTCACCATATAGGTTATCAGTGGTCAAGTGAAGTTGAACCCCAGAAGGATGGTCAATTTACACCTCCTAGTACACCCTTCATTACAGACAGGTGTTTACTCCTCAGAGATGTTTGTTCAGTGCTTTGAGCTCTTTGCAGATTCCGTGTTGGCAACAGATGGTCAACCAGATATGGCACGTCTGCCTCTGCTTGGACAAGCACTCACGTTTCAGCCTATTGCTCCTTGCAGTGCCCCTGAGATTCCTAAGCCATTTTAACGTTGTGAGCTATAGCACAGGCTAACATCAAAAATCCTCATCTGGGAAAGTTCCACTTAATGGGAACAGAAATAGCTCATCTGTTCAGTGGCACAATTTTTCTGTAAGCAACAAATCCTGCAGTTTTCTACCTCCCCCTCTCACCAAACACTTTCTTTCTTAGACTGTTGCAAGTCCTTCAAGGCATTGGTCCAGACTTAATAAGGACTAACTAACAAAAACTGACTAACCTTTTAGAAACATGACCTCCTGTGACAACTGTGCTTGACAAGAATAATTGTGTTGGTAAGAAACCTAGAAGACTAATTAACAGAAGAAATATACAGTATTGCCAGGAAATGGATCTAAATTTCAGGAACCACTTCTGCAAAAGATGATGATGACTAGTTCATGCTAAGGCCTGGACTAAATGCAAAGCCCATTTTTTAACTTAGCTTTCCTCTGGTAATTTCTTGATAATGACGGTAATGATAGTCTGTAGTGGAAACAAGCATATTACTCCTACACAATAGCAGTACAATTAGGAGCGATGGTGGATTTTGTTTTTAAATGCATCTGCTAAGTACTCAGATAGCATGGTCATGGGTGTAGTATAGGAGATAAAGGATAGTAAATGCCCATGAAAGCAGGATTTTCGTGTGCACTGGGAGCTGTGCAGCTCACTCAGTTCAGTGCTTCACCTGAGCTGATCCGCTTTCTGCACCTGCCTCCACCTCAGGAGAAGAATCAAAACACTGAGCATTTTACACAGAATAACAGAATTCTTAGGACTGGAAGAGACCTCTGGAGATCATTCAGTCCAACCCTCTGCCAAGGCAGGGTCCTCTAGAGCAGGTGACACAGGAACGTGCCCCGGTGGGTTCTGAATGTCTCCAGAGAGGGAGACTCCACAACATCCCTGGAAGGCCTGTTCCAGTGCTCTGCCACCCTCAGTGTAAAGAAGTTCTTCCTCATGTTGAGGTGGAACTTCATGTGTTTTGTTTATGATCACTGCTCCTTGTCCTGTCCCTGGACACCACTGAAAAGAGTTTGGCACCATCCTCTTGGGATATCTGAGATATTTATACGCACTGATGAGATCCCCTCGCAGTCCTCTCTTCTCTAGACTGAACTGGCCCAGCTCCTACAGTCTCTCCTCATAAGAAAGATGCTCCAGACCCCTAATCATCTTTGTGGCCCCCTACTGGACCCTGCTTTTACCCTTTCTGAGATGATACATCCACTGTCTTTTCCATCAGCAGTAGAATGCTCTGGGCTTACTTAAGGTGCATGTAATTGCTAATTTTTATTGTCAAACTCTCTCACAGTAAACTTTGCTCTCTTTCTTAAACTCCAACTCGACCTTAATATGGTGACTGTCACTTCAGGAACTGCAATGAAGGAAGTGTAGGGTGATATATTCAAAGGCTGAGAAGAGGTTTGGAAATCTAAGCCCTGCCTCTAAAAGTGATTGAGTCACTAGGCCCAGGTCAGTAAAGACAGATATTTAATCCCAACTCATTTCAAATATTTCATATCAAGAAACTGAGCTCCATCTGAGGTCGTGGGTACTTTTGAAAGTGCTTTTTACAGTTCTAGTAATATTGCAAACTCTTGAATACTCCTCCCCTTCTCTCTCCTCTCCTCTCCTCTCCTCTCCTCTCCTCTCCTCTCCTCTCCTCTCCTCTCCTCTCCTCTCCTCTCCTCTCC
>JAYRBT010000114.1:54790415-54839768 GCA_036023395.1 Myiotriccus ornatus
CCCTCCCCTCTTCTCCTCCCATTTGATAATATCACAGCTTCTCTTCCCTCATTCCATCTTTCACGGCAAAGCAGCATTATTACTTTCTTCTCTTACTTGGAGTATATGTTGTTGACTCTAAAATTATTATCTTGCAAATTTGCCTTTAGGCTACTCACATAGCCCTACATTGTGATGACAAGATGGATATAATTACTGGTTTGAGACAGAAAACGTGTTATGGAAGGCCAAATTGGGACAATGAGTTCAAGCAACTAGCAGAAAACCATCCTAGGTAAGGCAGGCTGGCTTCTAACCGTGTTAGGTAACTCTTCTCTCAGTATAAACAGTGGGAGGAGGGGAGAGCAAACCTTTCTAAATGACCCTTTTAAAATAATTTCTTCTTTTTTGCTGCGTGGAAAGAAGATTTATGCTTAATGAAGCTTTTAATGAAGAAATCTCGGAAAGAGAATGCCAATAAAATCTAATTTTTGGACAAGAAAATCTAATATTTAGAAGTATTTCAATATCC
The DNA here is from genome assembly GCA_036023395.1 of Myiotriccus ornatus. Taxonomy (NCBI): domain Eukaryota; kingdom Metazoa; phylum Chordata; class Aves; order Passeriformes; family Tyrannidae; genus Myiotriccus; species Myiotriccus ornatus. Next base: position 54,790,927 of record JAYRBT010000114.1, read on the forward strand.
TGGCCTTTGTCCAGATATAATTGAAACACACAATCCAATTACTGTTCTGCACAAAGGACAAAGTAGCATTAATTTCCCTTGAAGATGGTTATTAAAGAGATAAACTGTGATTTTTTTTCTCTTATGATGTCAGGGATATGTTTGTTCCCCTAGCATATTTGGCTACTCTTGCAAGACTTTGCTATTCTGTTATTAGTTCATCTCTGCTGGCAAAGACAGTTCATTTGAACTTGGTGCATTTGCTGGTGGTCTGAGAAAAGCTTCTTTGTTCCTGAAAGCCTTTGAAGCAAGAATTTGAAATATTTTGTGTTCAGCAGTGCAAAATTCCAGAATCTTTGTGACTCTCTATGATTTCCAAACATTTACCTGCTAATGCAAAATAAGGGCTTGCACTTGGGGGACAGAGATACAAAAAGAAAAGGGAGAAAACTTTTTCTAAAAGATTAAAAAGACCCAAGAACAAGCTGAAAGGGAGGAGATCAAAGAGAATACAGTAAGCTACAAGAATACCATAAAATTGCAAAAATAACAGTAAAGAGAAACCACTTGATGGAGGTCGAAATAAATACAATCAGGAAATATGAAAGATTAAAACCGTAAAAAGACCAAGAATAAAAAATATGACTTTTGAAAGACCTTTCATAAGAATTCTACTTCATAAACAGAGCTTTTAAAGCTATAGTTGAAACACTACTTTTTGCTAGTTACTTTTGCTAAGCACAGATGACATAAAAATGGCTTTCTATTGCTCAAGGGGGAGATGGGCATTAACTTTCTATACTGAATCTTGAGGTAGTTCCTTACAAAGCCAGTGCCAAACTGACAGAAAAATTTGCATATGCCCATGTTTATGGTCAATGTCGAACCTTTTAAAGAAAACCCTGCATAAAATAAGGATTGCTTATGAGAAAAAAAAATACCCTATCTCTTGCTCGGAGTTATAGAAGATTCAAGAGGCAAAGCAATTGAAGAGTTCCTACTGTGTGATGGAACAATCAGCTTTTACAAACCGACTAAATTTCGGGTCTCTGCACCTAGGTTACTAGAGCTCCCCTTGGCTGCAACAGTGTCTTTTAGCAGATTATCAGGAATATACCACTCCAGGTTAAATTTAGTGCAATCCAGCAGTAGAGCAATATGCTTATTACTTCTGGGGGCTATGGCTTGGGCACAAAAATCTTACCTACAGCCCTTTCTTTACAGCAGGAAACCTTCTGAAACTCATGCTTCGCTTGTCACTTGCGCTGCATTTAAAATGTAGATCGAATCTGCCCCAGTAGCACAGCACGTGTGTGAATCTGTGTCTGCATATATGGTTTAAAACAATACGTGTAATGTACTTGGTAGCAAACCATTTAGACAGTTTGTAGCAGGTAACACTCATGTGCATATGAACAAAATTGTTCGGTGCATTTGTTTGTTCTTATTTTATAAGAAGTACATATTTACAAATTTTGTTATTAAATCAGTCATTTAGAATTCTCTGTAGGCAGAAAAGTGTTAAAATAGGGAGGGGGGTAGAAAACTCAGAAGCAACAAAGCATTTTGTGTATTTTTTAGGGAAAAAAATTAATTTATCTGGAGAAAAAGCATTTAAAATTTTCAGCACAAATAGTGTGTTTGTTTCTCTGATTGAAAAAAAGCTATGAAGGTAAAAACCAAAAAGCTACCATTTAAAATGGTTTGTGACCTCTACAATAGCAATCCTAATAAATAATGTAGTAAGACATAATAAACACTAAAGTATTAACATAATTATACTGCAACAGAGTAACAAATTATACAGTAAATAATGCAAAGTATACAGTAATACAAAATTTTTCAAATGTATTCCTAAAAAAGCCATTTCAAAAGATGCAAAGCTGGAGGCAGCCAAAATGTGCAGTTTATTCATTTACACTGCTACTCTCATGTTTTTGTTGTTATTGCAATTACAGCAACAGTATTGGCGTATTCTTCTGCGGACCCAAGACTCTCTCTAAGATCCTGCAAAAGACATGCAGCTCATATTCGTCAATTGATCCAAGAGGAGTTCAGTTTCACTATAACAAAGAAAATTTCTAGGCTGTACTTCTAAACTATGTAATAGCATTACCAAATTGTGTATTTTTTTCCTTCACTTTTTCTTTCACCTCTACTCATTCTGTAGCATTTAGGCCAGATATTAAGAGCTGTAAAGTGAAATAAGTGTACTGACTTCAGTAGAAAAATGTCATCTATGTCAACTAAAGTTTTGGACCCCTTCCTTATCCTTTCCTTCACAGAACTGAAAGGCCAATTCTCCACTGCTTACTTAATGATTCTGTAAATCTCTCTACACCTGTGTGAAAACAAGCCTGAATCACTTAACTTTGAAGAAAAAGGCATGAGTAAAATGGACATTTAGAATTGTACTCCATTGTTGTGTATGACTGAAGGTGATACATTCCTACTGTTTAAATCATGCCCATCGAAAGCATTTTCCTTCCTGGTGTTGTGATTTTACACTCCTATAGTCTCTCACTGCACACACATCCATATCTACATCACCTTTTGTGCCACAGCAGTACTACTTATACACACGCTGTCCAATGAATTCCTTCTGCCCTACCAAACTAAGCACTATTTAAACCTGTCATTTCCACAGCAATGGTGGCTGTGCACGGCATAGGCTAATATGTACTTAGGTTTAATATGCTAAGGACACTCCAGAAGTTTTTGCACTCAGTAAATGGAACTCCTGAGACATGCAACTGAAACTGCAGAAAAAAGTTTCATGACAGAGTGAGCATCTCCTCCAAGCCTCTTGCTCAGAGCTGATTCTGTCAAGAGAGGAGCGACATTTGCATTCTTCCAGTCCTCAGGAACTTCTTTCCATCACCATGACTATTCAAAAATAAAGAATGGCCACTTCCCTCAGGACTTGTGGATTCATCCTATCATGTTTAAAATCTCCCTAACCTTACCTTCCTTCACTGAGGATAAGTATGAATTGCTTCAGATCTTCCCACTTGTCTTAGAGGCCAGCGATCTCGGAAGATCAGCCTTACCTGTAAAGACCAAGGTGAAAAAGGCATTGAGTACCTCTACCTTTCTCCATGGCCCTGAGCACCAGTTTGCACCCCATTCAGAAGCAAACCAACATTTTCCTAACCTTCCTTTTGCTATTCATGCATGCATAGCAGCTCTTCTTGCCCCTCACTTGTCTCACCAGATTCAAGACCCAGTGGGCTTTGGCTTCCGTGACCCCATCCCAGCACACCTATTGTCTGTATATTCCCTGCATCACCTGCCCTTTCTTCCATCTCTTGTATGCCTCCTTCTGTGCTTCGGTTCTGTCAGGAGGGATTTGTTCAACCATACAGGCCTCCTACCACACTTTGATTGACATAGTCGACAGCAAGAGGGATCATTTTTGAACTAGAAGAAGGTGATTCTTGAAAATCCACCAGTTCTCCTGGACCTCTTTTCTCTCTAGGACCATATTGCATGTGATACTCCTAAGCATTCAGATTCCTCCTGTGTCCTCTCCATGTCACATGTATTAGTGTACAGGCACTTCAGAAAGGCATCCAATCGTGATTTTTCCAGAAGAGGTGTCAGAGCTTTTCGCATCCTGCTTTTCTGTAGGCACTTGCTTGTTTGTGTGGATACCCTTGGAGCAGGCTCCCTTCTGCCCTGTTTTGTTGGTTGTGACATCTCTGCTGTTCACATCATCCCACATAATTCACTTGTTGCCCCTGTCCACCACTTCCTCATTTGATTGTTCATCATCCACTCCCTCCCCATCATGTAACATTCCAACAAGCTACTAAAGGGAGAAAAATATTTCCCTATATTCCAGCACAGAAAGTTAAAGAAAAACTATTTTCAAGTTGGTCTGAGGCATAACAGAGTTCACCAGGATCACATAACACATTTGTCCAGCCACACGATAAAAATGGGATTTAGAAAACATCCTGTGTATGTCAGCATTTGAATAAAAAAAAAATGACAACATTATATATGTACATTTATCCACAGATACAAAAATGCCCACTAGAGGGGACATAACTGTATAGACAAAAGAAACAGAGCAATAAAAATTATGTGACAGAAGACTCCAATATTATTTTATACATCTTATATTGGGGATACAGCATGTGTGAACAGAGATTTTTCTACAAGATACAGTTGTATTATTATTGTATTATTATTAAGTTTAGGGGAGTGCATCTTTGTTTTAAAATTGTTGAAGTTTTTTTAAACGCCTGCCTATGTGAGATGATTAATGTGGTGCATACTGTGTAGCAGTAGAGTGAGTAGAGAATTAGAGTCTCTGCCAGTTCACCTAGAGGCACTTATCTTTTATTTTTTCCCTTGGTGCCCATGCTGAGCCTCGGGGTAAGCTGACACATTTTCTAATATAAATTAAGCTTCTCTTTTTTATGTGTGTTGAAAATCTTGAAGGAAATGAGAAATATGTGTAGGCACCAATACCAGCTGCCATTGCATGAAAGAAAGAGGTGACAATTTCCTGCAGATTCTGAATGATTGTTTTAATGCAGTTGGATTGGAGGTAACAAGCACAAAGATATTGTGCTGCCAGAAAAACAGGATCTGTTCTCCCCTCAGCCTCATGCAACAAGATGTAACATTTAGCTTCTGGCTCAACATGGCATCTCTTCGCTGCTTTGATTTATTCCCACTTTTGCAAATCACTGTGGTATGCTACAGGAGATGCATTTAGAGCCCTTGTTATAGCTCACTGAGTAGCACTGCTGTTATCACTACCAGAGGAGAATTTCACTTGTATCAAGACTGAGTGACCTACAATAAAGGAAAAATAATAATAATAAAAAAAAAAAAAAAGTGAGGAGGTTTGTTGGACTGGGATGAAACTGCATTTAAGTTGAATGAAAATCCCTTTATTACAAATACAATTTGAATCAAAATGGGAACTAGGAAGATTTGGCTTCCTGCCTTGTTTTGAATAACACTGAGCACACAGCAGCTATGATAATGTGAGTGCATGTGTAATGACTCTATTATTGTGTTTATATATGGAAACATCATTCACCGTCAGGGAAAATGAAAGATATCTTCATGGATTTGTCCATTCAGCTGCTTCAGCAGGAAGTGTTCAGCACTCTGTAGGAAAATATTATTAAATAAAATATAGTCATAACAGCACAGAGTCACCACATCCTGTGACAGAAAACTAATCATAGACAAGGATCATAAATACACAGATTAATTACTTTGGCTCTTACAATAAAAAGAGTGGTATTATAATGATTGAAACTGTGCTATGATAATTTAAGTTTATTCACTAGGAACTGTAAATTGAAATACATGGGTTTAAATGTTCTGGTTTTCCTCCCTCTCTCCCTTCTCCCAAGTTGTGTATGGTAGAAATTATTTAAGTAATTTTGTTCCTTAGTTTAAACTAAATAAAGAGAAATTGCCACTCTTAACAGGAGATCCATCATGTGGTGCCTCTGCCATATCATCACCATTACAAGGACTCTCCTGCTTCTTTCCTGCTTTTAGGTATAATTAAAGAGTTTATAGGAAATACTGTTAACTGCAAAAAAGTGACAAACTTTTCAAAGGTTTGAGTACTCCTGATTAACTGGAGATTTTATCAGAACTGCCCCAAAGGCAGCTTTGTTGCTCCAGAAAAGTAATAGACTAAATTACATGGTAGATTTACAATCTTGACTGGTCAACAGTTTCAGTGATTTTTTTTTTTTTCCTTGAGGGAAAATCACCTGAATTTCTTCAGGAACAGAGAAAAGAAAGAGAAAAAAGTGACATTGCTTCCACCCAGCTTGCCCTATAAATACCAAAAGCTTAAATGAAACATGCATAGTCAGCCAAGTAATGAGGAATGCAAACCTGTGAGGGTCAAAGCAGCATAGCAGGTGATGGGCTGGAAGGTGCAATGCTGTGCACAGCAGAGGCAAATTGTCCATAGGCCTTCATCTCATCTCCTCAGACTTCTCAGGCAATCAAGTATCAGGCATGAAGTGACCTTGGTGACCACTTACAAAGTGGAGGGCAGACTACTAAGGACTGGCTGGCCTAAACCTTCCTTGTGCTAGAACCCGTCTGAGATGAGGTTTTCTCACCTCAGTCAGGTTATCTATTCTGCAGCAGCAACTGCAGTTCCTCCTGTGATCACTTAATTGTCTCAGAAATTCTGCCTTCCTGCGGAATAACATTGGGTGTCCATTTCATTAAAGCTGCAGCCAATTTTCCAGGAGTATCTACTTACATATTGCAGAATATGGTCAAATGAGAGTGGGCAGATGATTTGCATTTTAAAACTCTAACCTGTTAAGTCTATTTAACAGGAATCTACTCGTCCTTCAACCGGTCATCTCTTGCAGTGAAAAAAATCTCAATTGCGTGATGGTCCTAATAGATGGGAACAAATGTGTTAGTTGACATGGAAACACACTTTTCTCCTTTCAAAAGCAAGAAAGGACAAAAAAGCTTAAACTCTTTAAAAGATATATTAGTATCCTTTCAGAATACATAGAAGGACACAAAAGTTGTATAGTGTAATGAACCACCCAAACCAGAATATTTCAAAGGCTATCTGCTTCAAATATTTGCATCTATTATTTCTAAACAGTAATGACTTCTAACATGGTAAGGCACTTGTATTCATTGAGGATAAAAGCCCTGAGCCTGCCAATACTTACACATGTGCTTTACTAAGTTCAAACAATCTTTTTACAGTCCTAGAGGACTAAATATGGTTTCCTTTGAAGCCCATGCACAGAGGACTGATGTCAGGCTCAAGGCTGGGTCCTGCAGGCTGATCTCTATTATTCAGTTATTAAACTACTGGACTGTCTTGATTCTTGTCTAGAGACCATTTCTCTGGTACAGTAATTCTGAATATGAAATACAATTTACAGTCATGCTCGCCTTAAGGTACACAGATAAGATTGCACTTATACACACTAATAAAAGGTCTGGTTTTCAGTGGTCCTACAAGTTTTATTAAGCAAAAAAATGTGTTTGAGGAGAGCTTTTATCTTTTTTTCATTTAGGCCAAATGATGAATATGCAGATCTGAACATTTTATTTTGTGGATATATGCAAATAAGCAGGAGAGAGGGCAGATACGAGCCTGTCCTCTGAGACAGAATTTCTGGTCTCCAGCCTACTGCTGACCATTCCCCAGCATCGCTGCCTTAAACACTGAATCTCCTGTGCACTTGATTGAGACAGGTTCTTTGCTGCTAAGGATGCAAAAACCCTCGCAGCAGTCATTACTGTCAAAAATCTGAATTAAATGGGACTTTGTGAGGAGAGATAAGGATGCATGCACAAGACCAAGTTAACACACAGTAGTTGTAGCGTGGATGCACACAGGAAATTTGCAGGTACCTATCTTCTTTAGATCTCACACACACACAATTCTCTTACTGTAACAAGCATGATGTATTTATTCTCCTGTTTCTAGGAATTCATCAGGGTTAAAAAAATTAAAGGCAAACTTTGAATTCAAAAGGTCGCAGGCACATAATCAACCTGCAACACATCACACTCATTAATTATACATTACTATACAATTACATTACATTTAGATAAAAATGTTTAGATTGAAGAATGCGCGCCATTTGCTCATTAATACTATTAAAATATCCATGCAATTTTCTGAGTTTGTGTGCTGCTAAGAAAATTCAGAGGGCTATGCAGAATGCATACCAATGCAGAGTTAGCCATTTAAGATTACTCTTTCTAGATTCCTTACCATGCTTTCAAGAGGAAGATAGTTAAGAGGCATAGTTGGACAACTTGGAATGCAATACCAAACATTTGAGGATGAAACAAGCAAATGTATGCTGTGATACTGGTCAACACAGAAGCTACTTCAAAGGCAAATCGTGGGGAGAACAGATAGATTTGACTGAACTGGACTTTGTGGAATACAAACATGCCCAAGTACAATTTCACTGACAGGAATGTACATCAGTTATTTGATTATGTGGTTGGCATTACAAAGACGTATCTATAGTAGGAGTCATCAGGCACAATTGCAAATACTGGCTGCCCTACATCTATTTGAGCAGTTACATCATCCTTCTATAACACTGTGCATTCATAAAGGAGCCTGAAAATGTTTTAAAAATGGTTTGATGCTGGGAGATGCTGAACTGAAAGAGCTTTTAGTGAAACCAAAAGTAACTGTCTGCTTGGCATTCTGCAGAATCAGACCTCTGGAGCCCAGACAACAAAATTAACCAGTCTTTGGCAAAATGAGGACAGTAGAATTTGGTCTAATTAAACAATATCAGTGCAGGATGATACATGGCAGATACTGAACTGAACTTTAAAAGAAGAAAAATTTACTTCAAACTGTTTGACTTGTTTATAATGAAATAGTCAGTGCTTTACTATATGCTAATTGTGTTATTGCTATACATGTAGATATCCATGAATAATGAAGTTAGTAAGTGGAGATACCTTTTTGGGGATGGATGCAACTATATCCATATATATAATATATATATTATATTAATAATGTTACTATACCAAGCTCCAGTTCAGCAGAGCATTTTTCATTAGCTTAGTTGAAAGCACAGAAAATGAAGGGGGTTGTTTCACAGGGTTAGACACATGCTCAAGGCTCAGTCCGTATTTTGAGAGCTTTGTTCAAGTGAGACACAAAATGCCTCCACAGAGAAGTTTCTGCTAAACTAGAAGAGACTTTTGTCCCAGAGAGTCTGGACCTTGGAAATTAGTGACACTGAAGAAGCAATTGAGGCTTTAATAGACAAATATCACACACACTTGGTAAAATAATGCAGAAGAAGAGCTAATTGTTCCTTTGTACATGGGAGGGAGGAGACTACTACCGGTATATTGCAAATTGTTCTGTTGACTATCTTCAGATTTTAAGAAATTAGGGTAGAGAAGAGTCACAAAAGTATTCAAGGACTTCAGAAAATAACTTGCAATTAAAGGGCTCAATCACTTTAGCACATCAAAACATATAATAGGAGATTACTCTGTAAAAGGATACAAGTACCTGTATGTGGAGAAAATCTAGGCCTGAGTGCTACTCTCGAAGATCCTAATCAGACACAAGTAAGTCTCAGTTAAGTAGAAGTACAGCTCGGTAACTGGGTTCAAATCACTGGCTGCTGCTATTGAAGAATCAAGGGTAAAAGGTCTAGTGGTCCCTTTGGGGTTCAAAACGCTTTGAATGTATGATTTCTAATAATATCCTTGTTGGTGGAAAATTTATTACTTCCAGTCTTATATGGGAAACTGAGACATAGAAATGCTAAGTGATTTGCCACAAGCTCTCAAAAGAATAGCAAACCAAGGATTAAACCACAGCCTCTCAGGACCAAGCCTGTTGCTTGAACTGTGACAGCAACCTTCATCTCCCATAAACTGTATTATATATATTTGACTTGACCCCTAAAAATATCTGTGAGCTTTCTGACTGAACATAAAACTGAACTGAATTATTTTCTATCTTATTGGCAATGGCTAATATTGCTATTGGGCAGCATGGTTTGAAAGGCAAGTATTTTGATTCCCAGAACAAGTATGATACATACTTGCCTACTCCTACAATTTTGACTATGAGATAAAGTATTCACAGGAAAAGTAGATCCTCTGTCAGACAACGAGTGATTTTTGTGATAAAACAGGAGGTTTAAAACAAACAAAAAATAATATTTATCAGAAAAGAAACAAGAATTGGGAGTTTTTACTGAGAAATATTATCCAGTATCTTAACATAGGTTTTGATGTTGGACTGAAGCCTAATCCTACTCTGAACAAAGAACACTGGAAAATGCTTGTTGCCTCACATAGTAACAGGATCCAGCTAAATACCAGACAGCACAGCATTGTGCTGTCAGGAAAGCCAAGATTTCATTTTCATGTAGGACAGATCAGAAAATTTTCAAGTGTATTAAAGCCCCTCTTTAAACATTTCATGTAAAGAATATATAATAAAAATAATAAGGCTAGGTAAATAAGTAACATTCTGCTTCAGTTTCCTGGGATACACTCATTCCCTTTATAAATGTTTGAGGCCATACCACATTTGTTTGCTTTTTGATTTCTGTCACTTGCTTGCATTTAGAGGATTTCCCAAGATTGTGAAGGGGGACCTGGTTATTTCTTATGTCTCTCCTCTATTTACAGTTTAAAATAAATTCTAACATAACCAGCTATGAAGTCTTCATCATGACTCTTTATCACCTCACTTATTGGCTCCATAGTCATCCAGACTAATGGTATTGGGTTATTGCCCAGCTTAAAGGTGCATTAAAGCTGTGTCTGCAATAATACTGTTTACAAAAGTAAATTCATTCCTTCTCATTCTATTCACTAGTATTTTCTATTAAATTAATGCTAGGGGAAGAAGGATTTAGAACACTTCACATCCTGCAGAAGTAATCGGAAACCATTTTATGAACATTTGCAGTTGTGATGGGAGGAATAGAACAGAAGGTATTTTATTATGCTGATTTTATCCTATTTCTTTTGATTGGTGTTAACTAATGTACAAAGATCCAAGGCTCATTGGAGAAAAGGGATCTGTGCATTGTCCAAATTTCCTGTTAATAAAATAAATTTGAGGGAGGGAAATGTAATTCATACCTTACTGTGTAAGTTCAACTCCACTAGCTGCCAACACCACAAAGCACTGGGGCATACTGTTAAGATGACGAATGAAAACTACTCTAAAAGACAATATCAATCTAGAAATTCAGTCATTGAGAGCCTGCTTCATGAACTGAAGCTAATTAATGCTCTCATGTAGGGTTGAACCCAAACTGTCAGAATTATAGGAGCTCCACAGCTGAATTACTTTTTTAGTATGCTGCCACTTAAAATTCCACCCAGTCACTTTAAAAGGATGGAGCACATGATTAAATTGTGCTATGGGAAGGGAAAAGATGAACAATTAAAGTGAAAATTTCCTAAACCCCGAAGATTACCTAAGATATTTAAATACAGAATGACTTTGTATTGCAAAAAAACTTTCTGCAAAACACATCTTTTCATTATCTGTACAGACTTAGTCCTTGTACAGCTCTGTTTAGAAGCTCTAGAAAAGGCACTTGTATCAGCTCAGTCTTATATAGCTACTTCAGTAAAGGACTTGGATATCCTAGTATCAAAGCACAAAGATGATGGTGGCAGTATGAACTATGCAAGTTTTTTAAATAGAATAATATTTGTGTGTAGATGTCTGGAAGAATATAAATATGAAAATATGAAAATAAAAACCAAGGGTAGACTGAGCAGATCCCTTTACCTTAGGAGTAGGAAAGAACACAGATCATTCTTGATGCCTTAGGATTTTTAGGATTTTTAGCTTTTTGTAAGTTTTTAGTATAGCTGTGTAGTTTCTTACACTTTAGAAAAGCAGCTGACATTTATCAAACATATTCTCACACTTCGTATTGAATTGTCTAAATTCTCTATGCTTGTTTAGGTTCTTTTTCAAAGAATGTCTCCTGCAAACACATCCTATTTAAGAACATACGCACCCAAGGCTGGAACAACAAGATATCACTTACAAGGTTGTGGCCAAAGTAACCTTGGAGGCCTGGAACCTTAGAGAAGCTCCAGAGATAACGTGTACCAGAAGGAGGAGGAGGAAGATCAGAAAGAAAGGGGTCTTGAGACCTCCGACAGTTCTGGGGAGGCATGTCAGGGGGGCAGTTCCAGAGATGACCTGGAGGTGGATAGTTCTTATATTGGATGGATAGTACTATAAAATTGTAGAACCGCTGGACACAGGCATGTGCCAAACTACTCTTTGTGCCAGAAGGCCTTTGTTAAAGACGTGCTCTCTACCTTATCTATACTAATACTGCCTGGTGAGTCTTCTAGCAATTTTCAGGCATCATTCTTAAGAAGGGTATGAATCTATAATATTTGCAAGTTATTTTCACATTTCGCAAAATGACTTTAACTGAGACTTTGTCCATGACAATGCTTTCAAGCCCTTCTTGTTCATTTGCATTCCTCAATGCTCTTGTTTGGATAGTTCGCTTTCTGAAACAGACAACGTTTCCATGTGGGTTTAGGCTGGGAGAGGATGGTCAGATGAATATGACTATAAAACCACATCTGCTAATGTCTTTAAATGATGATACAGCTGCTGAAAATCATAACATTTAGTTGCCTTGGTTATCAACTACATCAAAATTATATTTACAACTGGATTTTTCATCAAATACATAGGATTATCAAAGGTAACATTTCAAAAGGAATTGAATTATGAGACTAAATCACATTGACTTTCAACGCAATGCAGGCATCTACGTGACATAAATATGTGACATATATAGATTAGGATTTTCAATGATAAGCCGTGTCAAAGCCATGAGCCTTTCATTGTGTTGGGAACCAGCACATTGTAATTGGGAATAAGTCAAGGGAAAGGAAGGGGCAGAGAAAGAGCAGCAGGGGGCACAGCATTTGTAGAGACTATTGTTTATGGAAGTATGGTTCTTCTTTCTGTCAGTAGTAGCTGGGAGGCTTTCTCATGCTGCCTTGAAGGAGGGTTATTTTCTTCTTCTGCCTGGTGTTTGCTTTTGTTGTGACATGCCAACTGAGCCAGCTTACAAGATTCAAACCAGCATCGTTTAGTCAATCCTCTGTCACATTCAGAAGATATGAAAATCTTCCCAAAGTGGAGCAAACATGGGCAACAAGATCTTGGTCAGTGGCAAAATGGGTGATAGAGCAACAAGAACTGCAGAAGGCTGTTCTATTACATGGGGAGGCCTAGCAATAATTCTTTTTCAGATATGTCACACAAGGAGAGGGAATACTAACATGGCAGCAGCAACTTTACAGATGTTTCATAGTGATCTCTTGAGGCCCATAAATATCCTGGGTGTGAATAGGTTGTCTTCGTGTGACTGGCATGGTGTGTGCCACTGGGCATAGAGCTGCCATGCCTGACTGTAGCAAAGTGACTCAAGGTGCTTGCTGAGGATGATTTAGGCAGGGAATGTTCTTTTCAGACTAATATCCAGGACAAAATCCCAGCAGCTCGGGAGTTCTTCTCACTCAGAAGCATGTTACTCTGATGAATCACTAATTTTGAAATCTCCATACAAAGAAAAGTTTCACTTTCAGCAATGTCTCTAGTTCTGAGAAAACTATATAACACACAGAAAACTGATAGGAGTTTTGACTTGCGCTTTAAGACAACCAAAGGAATCAAAAGCCTACAGTCTTGAGCTCTTAAGTTTGTCAACTACTCCTCAACTTCTAGGCTGTCCCTCCTCGTGAGTATGGTCTAGTTTTCTCTGTCCACATACAGTCACGGTATCATGGTACCAGGGAATCATGGTAGATAAATGATTTAGGACAGATGAATACCTTAGAAGAAATGAGAGGTCCTTAACTGATTTCACTGTGAGCAGTCAAAAACCCAATCTATCGTTCCCTCATGTTGAATACCCGTATCTCAAAGGTTGCTAGAGAGATTATAGAACTACAGTGGAAGCACACAGGTAGCAGATAACTCAAAACTCCCAAAGCTGAGTAACAGACCCAAGACATGTTTATGGGATGCAGCAATGGACCCTACCATGTGGGTCATGGGACCCGCATGATACACTGATACTGAAGAGACACTTCAGGACTTTCAAACACCAAATCTTGATTCCCTTTAAGACAAATCATTCAGTTGCAATAGGATCTGGGACAGCATTAGGAAGTGCAGGTTGAGGGAGGTGGGCCCTTCTACCCAGAGCTGGTGAGACACATCTGGAGTGGTGGGTCCAATGTTGGGCTACGCAGAATAAGAAAGATATGGACTTACCAGAGTGAATCCAGCAAAGGACCACTGAAACAATTATGGGTCCAGAGCACCTTTTATGAGAGAGAAAGAGCCTGGAGAAGAAAGGGCTCAGAGAGATCTTATCAGTGTGTCTTAAGTACCTGATGAGAGAAAATAAAGAAAAAGAGATGCAGACTCTTCTCAGTGGTTCCTAATGATAGGACAAGAGGAAGTGGAAACAAACTGAAACACAGGTCTAGATTATCTCAAGAGCTTCCTTCTAATCTAAACAATTCTGTGATACTTAAAAGACATTGCTGTATTTCCTGTTTGCAATTTTACAAGTCTCAGGGCCATCTATGTAATTTTCTGCTTTTTCATTATTATACGTAAGGTAGCCCTGGGGAATATTGAACCTGCAGAGAAAAAAACAGGGACCAGAAGTAAAAATGAGATGTGATTTATACTAGGTCTGAAGAAGTTGCAGAACTGGATCCTTTGCCAATAACCTACATCCTACACAGTCTTCTCAATAGTGGTATAATTCCGTGTTGAGTGGTATTTACCAAAACATGATCACGTTTTGCTTTCTGATGAAAACCAACATTCAAGTGTCAGTAATTGTCATGTCTCATTTGAGATACCAAGGTCACTGTAGAAGCTGAAAATGTTGTTCATTTGGTGGGGAAATGGGGCCATGATACTCTACTGCAATTTTGGAAAACAAGGAAGATTTGTTAAATTCAGGGTTGCACTGCTGAAACAAATCTTAGCAATTCAAATATGGGTCTTGGCAGAGGATCTACATGAATCCTCAGAGGAAACCTATTATAGATTATAGATCTCAAAGAGGAAGCTACATGACTGGTTAAGATGTTGCCAGATATGTTTATAATCAGGTCAGCTGAGTGCCTTTCTAACTATATGAAATCACTACGTAAGTGTAAGAGAACACTTTGTGAGGTGGTTATCAGAGACAACCAAGAAATACTTGCAGAATATAGTTCATTTAAGATCTCTGAAAAGTAGCAGCTTGTAGTATCTGCACCTTATATTGCTTACTAGAAGGGTACCAAAAACCAATTTGACCCACTCTGATGCTTCGAACTGATAAAACACAAGAGACTTGGAGAATAGCCATTGAAAAAACAACCTTGAGTTAATGAAGGGATATTGGCAAGCTCTGTTATTCCTGAAAACCAAGAGTTATACTAACTGCCTTTCTAGTCCCTATATCTGCTGTATATGTTCCATGTCCTGCTGCTAGGACTAGGTGGAACTTGTGGATGAGGTACTTTGATACTATGGACATTCAGACATATATCTTGACATACCACCTTGCAAACTGAGTCTTTGCACAGAAATCTCCTCAAGTCCCTAAGGACCTTTTCTCCAGCAGTGTCACATAATTGACTGCAGGCTTCAGTAATATCTAAAAAGGTATTTAGACCCTGTGCAGCCTAGTTACTGTGGGTTTAATCAAAGGAAGTCTCCATTTCTCTCACATCAAATGTAAGCCAGTTATCTTCACCCAAAGTCTCCCAATGTCCTATTTCCACTCTTCTTATGATCTCTTGTGCACTACTGTGACTCCACAAGTCAGTGAGCTACTTACCCAGGTGAAGCCATGCCTTGGATTCCTGCTGATTTTAATTCCTGTTTAAGGCCTTTTATTTGACACAGAAACAAAGTTTCCAAGGTACTTAGAGCAATAAACCTTCAGAGTCTTGGCTGGATCTTCTCTCTAATACTCAGCTATCCTAGATCATAGCCAGATACAAGCTTTCATATCTTCCTCTTTTACAGCTACAGTTCTAGTAGCTCCTCCTATCCTTCAAATATTTCCCTACATTCTTTTTGCTATCGAGTATATGGAGTCTTTCACAAGTGCTTTCTAATCCCAATCTCACTTCACTCTTAGCAGAGTGGGGAGCAAGACATAAAGCTTCCAGTGTGTACCTCTGTGCCCAGAATGAACCCTGGGATGGCATGGTCTGGACAAAAACCTCCTTAAAATGTTCTTCCTGCACATTCCTCGCAATAGTTTTTCTGATCACTGACAACAATATTATCACTGTACTCACATCTACTCATCAAATCAGATTATCATTATCACCTTGGACCTCTAACTGGGCCTCATTCCCAACATTTGTCTTGCAGATCTTTCTGCAGAACATCTGTAAGTTACTTCTTCTTAATGTAGTTAAAATTTTCATCCAATTCTCAACTCTTTAATATCTTGGATAATGAAACAACCCCTCTCTCTGGCCTTTATAAATGCTTCCTTGTCCCACCTGTCATATCCATCCTTCATCACGTATCTACCAACCTCTTGCTTTGGCCTGATCCCTCCTGTCTTTATATCTTCCACTGCTTCACCTTTTATATTGCAACATATGTCACACACACTCACATTCACTTGCCTCTATACAAAGATTTCTGAGGCTGCTTCCTGGAAACTTATTGCCGAGAGGCCGTGGTTTGTGAGAGCAGCCCGTGTTCCAAAAAAGCACCTTGATGTTTTTTCCCCTCCGCCCTCCCTGTAAACATTGGCAAAGTTCCCTCACTGTACTCTCTAGATCCTTCTTTTGTGATTCTGTAGGAAAAATGCTGCCTTGCTGAGATCACAGCTTGTTATGCTGACCACTACTAACTCAGTGCCTCCTCATTCTCTTCATCTGTCAGCATCCACTTTTACCTATTCTTTTGAAATGACATGGCAAGGTTTTCCTGACAGAGGTCATATCTTCAGCTGTGCTAGTACAATTTCTGGCATGCTAGAGTTCTAGTGGGCCTCCGGATGTAACTACAATAAGAAAAATCCATTTTAAGCTTTGAATACAACATTGAGTAGTATCTATTTAATACAGAGGGTTAAACAGGCACATTCATTAGTGGTCCAAGCAGAGCCATGGATCCAAATTAACTTCAAACAAGAATTTTGCAAGTGAAGAGCCAGAAAGAAATCAGTCTATCCCCCATCCACCTCTATTTTCAGATCACAGTATGACAGAATGTATCTGGAAGTGAGCAGGTCACTGTTGCATTTTCTAAGATGTTAGAATCAGTTGGTTTAAAATCAAATCAAACTAAAAAGACATAAAAGAATTAAAAAGCATTCCCACGTTTTAGAAATCAGCACAGTCAGCACAACTTTAACAGAACTGCAGTATTTTATGCCAGGTAAAGCCTCAGAACAATATACTTAGGAAAACTCACACTGTTGATTAGGGGAACAATTTCTTAATGATGATTTATGATTTCTCTTTAACACTTCTCTTATTCTGGACAGAGAAGTTATTCCAGTTAGCTTTACTCTCCCATATTCAATACTACAGCAGTGGTGGTTGTTTGTCCCCTTAGAAATGTACACTCAGAACGCTGTGGCAGTTACAGCACCCGAATGATAGAAATAGGTCATGTTTCGAACAGAAAATACAAATTCTGACATTACCTTCTTAAAAGCTCCCAAAAAGCAGAGCTACCATGATTATCTACCTACCCTTTCTTGTGGTATATTCAGCAAACCTGAACCTCCAGGTTTTACTGCTTGGATTTTGCTTGCTGAATCTTCCTTTCTTGTTTACTGCAAGCATCTAGCATTAACCTTCTGCTTTTTATTTCTGCTAGGTGGACTATATGGCATTCATATTCTGGCAGCCTGACTCGACATAAGGACATCCAGTGGAGTCAGTGAACCTTTTGGTCCTAGCTAAAGACACTGAAGTTCACTTGTCGTGGAACAAGAGTGGCACCCAGTGGCCAGAGAGCTTGGTCGAACATATATGTCCTGAAGTTTCTGCCTTCTGCATTTTATAAATCCCCTTCCTTGAAGAGAGAAATCCTTTTGCGGTCAAGCTCCCAGACCCCAATCCCACCTCTGGACTTGAAAGACAGAAACTAGACAGCTGAAGCTGAAAGATTTCCTCTCTGTACTCTTTTTGAGTGTCATAGTTTCTGAGAGCATAAAGAATCCACCACAGATATTAGGCATTTATAAAGGGTATTGCTTATTTCTGAGGTATCAGATAGCAACGGGCAAACACAGAAGAAGAGGAGTTCAAGGACCTCATCTGACTCTTAACACATTGTCCAGTAGACCTGATGAGGTAAACGTGTTTTTAAACTGCCTTGCCAAAAAATGTGGCAGCAGGAAAGGAAAACCCAGAGACAGAGCCCTGCTTTGTGATCTCCCCTCATGAGGGATACACAAGGCTCTGTACCACTCCCAGCCCATGGATGGGGTTTACAAGTCCAAACTATTGGAATGGAGGCACAGATGGTGACACGGTGTGGCAATGAACACCCTTACCTGTGTGACAGAACATATTTCATGTGCTTCTCAGAGGTTTAGGTAATTCTGTATTAATTTTTCATGATAACACAACCAGATCACAAAAGTCTGCATTTCAGTTATGCGATATGTTGTACTTTTAATGAATTTCTTTGTGGGGGCTGTTGCAAGTGAGAAAGCTTTTACTCTCCATTTTTTTCTTTAACTTGGGAATACTTAATGCTTAAAATTGGAACATCAATTCTGAAAACCGTCCGTCAGAAAGCCAAAGACACAAACAACTATTATCCTCAAGGGAATATTCTCCAGCATGGAGACCTGGGTGTTGTTGGGTGAACAAGACCAAGCTTACTATAAAACCAGTATTTCACAATGCTCTAAAATTCCCAGTGATAAATGGGTGATAATAGTACAGCTGCCTGCAGAGCTGTGTCTGGGTTTTTGTTTTTAGACCCTACTTGCAGTGTGAAAATCCCCATTTCTACAGAGGCCAGCAGACAATGTAAGTGAGAGTAGCCTTGATTCTCCACATTTCTGGCATTCCTCAAATTTTAACCCAACATTGGCATTAACTGGTATTTTTTCTAAATGGCCTAGCACCTAAAACGGTATGATCAAGTGAAAATCAAAACTATCAACTACAAATAAACTTACTAGTGTGGATGGCTACAGCTAGAGCTTTAAAATGTGACCTGAGTTGACTAAGTGGCTCACAAATAAAAAGGCACACCAGAAGAATCAAGCATCAAAAGAAATTCTAATGTTTTAAAACAAAGATAGTGATTTTTAGACATCTGCTGTGGCAATACTGAAAGCCATGGATCTTTGTACTTCCTGAGATACGTTAGGAAAGAACTCAGCAGTCTGGTCAGAAATTTGTGCCAGATTTTTTGATAATGCGAAGTCTTCGAGTATTTAGTTTTTGCTACACAACATTATTGAAATGGTAACAAGGAAAATACTGCTCTTGATCAAAATGTGCCCTGATGAATCTCCACTGGTAAACTGACAAAAGCAGGAAGATTTCCCCCATAACTGGATTGTTTGGCTCTGTGGGAAGAAATGGCTGTAGTAATATTCAGGTTTATTTCACATCCAGTGTAAACATTGCAGGGAGCAGAACATTTATTTCAAAACAGGGACTCTAAAATGCATTGTCTCCACCGTCAAAGAGAAAGAAAACATCGTACAGATCCTTTACAGAGTTAATACTGAAGAGGTTTCATTACAGTTTTGCACTTTTTTGCAGTGCTTTCTAAAATTACTGTGGCTATGCAAATGTACATCTCTCTGCTGTTATATTATCTAAACTTCTTCCCATTTGCTAATTTATTTTCTTCACCATTTTATTTGGTCACAGAAGTTTTCCTGAGGGAGGGCAGACACTGTGTTGTTTGTACAGTGCTTGGTGCAATGGGCTCCTAACATCTATTTAGGATCCTTATGAGGTAGCGTTATAGAAATAATAAACATTTTATTTTAACAAACAATAGAAAACAGTGTCTTTGAGAGCAAGCTGAAGAATAGAGGCTTTGTGGTATGAAATCACTTCCAGCATGTGGAAAGTACAAGATTTTCTGCATCTAACCTCTTTTGGGTGTTACATTTCCTTATCATTTTACAATGCAATCTGGACATTTACAAGTTGTCATCTTATTTATCTTAATTTGATGAAAATAATTGTCAAATAGATTTTTCTGCGTCAGAATTGAGTAGAGTGTGGCATTTCAAAAGCATGGTGTGAATCCTGTCTTCTACAAGATGATGTCCTAACATAAAACTAGTTACAATACTCCCGAGTAACAAAATCATTTCAGATCAGTAATAATGTACTTGCTCTTAAAGGGAGTTACTTTTAAGTTGTAAAAACCTGAACATAGAACCAGTAAAGAATCCGTATCCATAAATGAGCTCAGAAAGTCTATAATTTCCCACTGGTGAACATGCTTTGACATCATTAAGGACACAACTTTGGTTTCAACCCTTGCAAAGCTGGTAGGTGAACCTGAACCAAAGCTGTAGTCGCAAAAAGAACGGTAAGAAATCCCATAGTGGTGTCTCTGCACAATGATCTCAGAACCTGACCCTGAGCTTCTTCAGATGCCCAGTTTCTCTTTTCCTGGCATCTACCCAATATGTGGAATATGTACGGAATGTTTCACTGTCTTCAAAATTAGCGTGCTCTGTCTGTAAGGTGAAGACATAAGTGAATAATGAAATAAGTCAGATGGTGGATTGCTGCCATTCTCATAATGAAATATTTCTCCAGGATTCCAAAATTCTGTATTATTTTGTTTATGATTTTGTCACTCCTCTCACCTCGTAGAAATGAAAAAAAATAGATTTCTTTAATAGATTCTTGGGCCGGGCTCCAGTATGAAAATGTAGTTGCCCAAAGTCTAACTTGAGAGGTCATGGAAGTTTTATTATTCTTATTTATGGTAGTGCTTTTCACATTGCAGCCTCTTTCTACATATTTAAGTACTCTCCCGACCATGGTGCTCATAACCCTTTGTTGTTGTTACACAAGTACCTTTGTGGTAAGTAATCAGAAATACCGTGAAGAGGCAAGTCTAACACATCGATGGAGAAAGAGACTGAAAGAGTCACAGGGTGGGTGTCAGGCATTCACAGGAACGGAAAAATTCCTTCCAACTTCTTTCTCCCACATCTCCTCTGTGAACTTTGTTAGTATCATAAGAAGGAAGTGCTAACTACCTAACTTGCAAAGGCACGAAAGGGCTGGAATAAGTAGAACAAACAGATGAAAGCGAGGAAGGTTCACTTTTCCTCTTGCATAATATGCGAGACTTAGTTGGAGACACCTTCTAAAAGTGACCAGTTGATGCAACAAGTTAAGGCTTTACTCATCCCCTTTTTCTTCATGAATTTTGGGGGGCCATCCTGACTCTCAAACCCATACTCTACTACCCTCACAGCAATTTTAGGAGTCTGAAAATATTTCAGCTATAAACTGGAAGTGATTTTAGCAAGCTATTTTTCTACCAAATATTTTCTATGAGGAGACCTATTAGCACAGATTACCATATTACATTCAAGTATTTCCGTATAAATCTATAACAGCTTGTTATTACTACAGTAAGAGTCATGGCCAAATGAAATACCTGCAAATTTATGCATGTGCATCTAGTCAAGAGACAGGGTGTACTTTAACCATGACAGAACAATATTTGTATAGAAAGTATACTCTATACTGAGTAGATTTGACGTTGTGAGAATTAAAAGCTCAGCCTTGGTGACAATCAAGTATGAAACGCATTATTAAAACAATGCTCTGACATGACATTTTTTATCTAGGGAAAAACATTGAAATTGGTATCTTTTTTTGCTTGAGAGTTGAAACTGCATGTTTCAGCCGGTCGTAAAGCTGATTGATCCCACACCATTTTCCTACTTACTCCTCCTGATGCACAGCCCATATTCCTTCAAATGTCTCCAGATTTCAAGTTGAAAAAAATCATCATTATATTAATTTCTTGCAAAATGCTTGGAATTGAGCTACTATCTTTGGGCTAGTAAAAAATATCATTTGAAATCCCACATTTTCACCAACAGATGGAGCCTACATTTTATATTTAATTTATAATGATTTTAAACTCAAATCATATATATTAAACCCAATACTTTATACCTCACAAAATTCAAAACTCCAGTGTTTCAGATAAGACTAGGACCATGAGATTGTATTCCAGTATTCCACTGTAGGCAAGCAATAAAACCCTAGGCCAGATCCTTTTCTTACTAATATCAATTGCAAATTTCTCTATATTTTTAATGACTGTGTGATTAGATCCATTTTCATTTTTTTATAGATATGGCACCTTCTCACTATATTCTTATTGACTTCGTCTCCTTCCAGGTGCTCACACACATATTATTTATCTTCTATGCGTAGGTTTCAACTGCAAGAAACTTGATTGATCTCAGAACAGGGCTGAACTCACACCTATAAAGAAAAATTGATGTGGATATTGTGTATCAGCCCCCTTACACTTAATTCTTCCAGGGACAATACTAACACACATTGCAGCATCTAAACGAGAATTGCATTGCATCATCATTAACTAGAACAGTCTGTTGATGGCAGAAGCTTTGTCTAATGCAGAAAGTTATTTAGAATTACATCCATTATTTCTCCTGATTGAGAAATTATTGTTTGCAAATCCTTTAATGTCTTTATTTCTTTATATCTACCTAACAATATCCTTTATTATCTCTGGCTCTTTAGTAAAATTCTAGCTTTCTGGAAATATCTTCTTAGCATTCAATTGCATTGTCATAATAGCATGGAATGATACAGGCAAAACGGAAAAGAACTTCAAAATCCTATACTTGTTCAAAAGTGCTGTTCAGAAGGGAACTTCCTTAATCTACTGTGACAAAAGATATTGCAGAAATACTCTGACAAAACGGCTTTTGCTGCTACCAGTGTATTTCAGGATGAGCAAAACTGGAGAACGCCTTAAGAATGTATCCACAGATATACATATACATGCACATACATATGAATACATGGACTTTCACGTTGGTAGAGTATATTCTAGCTAAAATTCTGCTGCAACATGCAATTGCTGAATTATATAATTTAAGTGCTCTTAAGAACACTAAATTACTAAACCTGTTTCTTCGCTGCTAATTTCCTAGTCTGATCAATATGTGTATTGTATGACTCCAATTGTAAACTTCAGATATACAAAAACATAGAAGCAAATGAACTACAAGTTATAGAATTAATCTTGATGAACAGAAATGAGCAGTTGTGCAGTATCCAGACTAGCTGAAAAATAGCCTAGCTATTGGTTCACTCAGATTAAAAAAACAAAACCAAACAAAATAAAGCTCCACTGTAAATACTTAAGACCAATAAACTTCAGGCTGATCTGTGAATCTGTGAACCTGCATTTCCATTCGACTTCCATGTTTTTTGGAAAGCATTCCTTCCATACAATTATGCCTGTTCCGGGATCTGGCAGGTGAAAGGTTACCTGTACGCAACAGTGTCAGACAAGTCTCTCTGCCATGGAAATGGATAAACTACATTTTAATGCACAGTGATCAAAGAAAATGGTACTGGGTTTTTTATTGCCTAGAATCACCCTTGTCGTGGTACCACACTGGCACACCCAGAGACAGCGCTATTTGGTGTCTATCCCTGCCATCAGGGCCTACGGTTTCAATGGGGCTTCCATTAGCCTGAATTCGTAGTCTTAAGCTGTGCCAGGGGAGGTTCAAGTGGGACATCAGGAAAGATTCCTTCACAGAAAAGAGTGATTACACATTGGAATGGGCTGCCCAGGGAGGTGCTGGAGTCACCGTCCCTGGAGGTGCTCAAGGAAAGACGGATGTTCTGGCTGAACAGAACACAGGTCACAGGTTGGACTCAGAGGTCTTTTCCAACCCAACTGATTCCGTGATCCCATCCGGGGCCTCCTCCCTGAAAGGGAGAGTTCTCTGAAAGGTCGTTACTGCGGTCGCGGCAGGGCCCGGGCCGGCAAAGCGCCCCGCTCTCACCGGCACCGGCACCGGCACCGCCCCAGCGCACACCGCGCATGCGCGCACCGCCCGCCGCCGGCGAGCGCGCGGCCCCGCCTCCGCCGCGCCTCGTCACGCGCGGCACAGCGGCGTGCGCGGCGCAGAGCTCCTTCCTCTTCCGGGTCGGCGCCCGCCGTGCACCGTAAGGAGCCGCGGCGTTGCCGGGGCGCGACTCGGAGCGTCCCCGTCCGCAGGAGCCGGGGACGCGGGGGAAAGAAAGCGCGTGCGGGCGCGAGGCGCTCCCGGCCCGCGTTCCGCCCCGGTGCTGCGCGTGGGCCTTCCCTAGCCACGGCGGCGGCTTTGTGCGCATGCGCAGCCGGGTCCCGCCGGCGCCGGGAGGAGCAGGCGCGTTGGGGGTCGGGGTGCGCGCGGCTGGGGGCGGAGCCGCGAGTGGGGCACGCGGCGCCTGCGTGTGCCCGGCCCGTGTGGGGGTGTGTGGGTGTGGGTGTGGGGACGGGGTCTTGGTGCTCGTAATAGGGCCTTCCTAAACGCTGGAAGGGTCGCTCGTGGGGCGGCTGTGAGAGCGCTGTGGCAAACCCGCAGAAACGGGGCGTGCCCAAATCCCAGGGATCCATGCCGAGCGTAAGCGCTGGATGCAGTAGTCAGAATACTAATGTTCGGAGTTCAGCGCTCCTGTCGCGATTTGTAAATCGTGCCTTGGTTTGTAAAGCAGCGTCTTTAGTATTAATCGGAATTTGCTGCGTATAATAGAATCATTTTTGCAGTGTCTCCCCAGGAGGAAGGAACCAGAGTTTTGGCTTATGGCTGCTCCGGGAAGGGTGGCAGCTTTCCGTCTGCCTCCCCTGCCAACTATTGGAGAGATTATTAAACTCTTTCGCCTTAGAGCACAGAGACAGCTTTCCCAGAACTTTCTACTGGATTTGCGATTGACAGGTTAAATAACTTTTTTTGTAATATTTTTAGCTAATAACACATGCCCCAGTTTTCTTCAGAATCCAGAGTATAGCTGAGGAGGTGATGTTTACATAATAATGCCTGTCAGACTAGTGGCAGCTCAATGGGAAGCTTTTAAAGGCTTCTTTTAAAGTTTAGCTTAATGAAATTTAGCTTATTTTTATCTTAGACAAATTTTTTTTACTTGTTAATCCCTCAAAAATAGGTTTATTTGTAAGTTACAATTTTTAGGTGATACTACATTCCTATATAATATGTGGGTTATTGGCTGAAGTGCTAAAATCCAAGCCTTAGTAGTGCTTTTACCATGAGGGTGCTATTATAGTTATAAGTTTAATTTAAAAATTAGTGGGTTTTCAGATTATTGTGTGTCAGGGAAAGTAGTATAACTCATTGTGCAACTTAAGTTTGCTATATGCTGTGGTTGGGAAGGTAATTTCTTTCAGTTTATCAGAAGTGTTGTGGCTTTTGAACCAGTTACATTGTTCTGAACAATTCAGTTTTCTCCAGCTTCTTGTCAGCAGTGGGTGACAGAGCTGGCACTGTTCAGTCAGTGGTGGGTGTCTTGGCTGGCCTAGTGGTGGCTGAGTTTTGCAGTAACAAATTCAGTACAGCTTCATGTAGCTAATGATTTAAATACCTTTGAAGATTTAGGTTGATAAAAATTCAGAACATGAAACTCAGTTCCACCTCCTGAACAACTGGATTCTTATCCTGGAATAAAAATGTCTGCATGCATTTTAGTAAAGCCTTACAAGTAGACAAGTTTTCAGATATTTTTATTGCATACATAATAAATTGTGGAGAAGCATAATTTCTGTCAGCATCTTCTCTCCATGCAATCTAAGGATCCCTTTGTTTCATTACCTATATGTTTAATCCTTGTTTTAGTCCTTAATCTGTCTTCTTTCCTGGCTGTAATACCTTCCAGTGTTGCATCCTTCCACTTACGTATAGGTGTTCTTCCCTCTCCTTTCAGCTGTCCCACTTTGTATAACTGCCAGTTGCACATGTTCCAACTTTTAATTTAGTCCAGTTCCTCCCTCATAAAATTGTTCTGTACATACTATATACATATTATAATCCTGGTAGACCTTCACTTTATCTTTCTTACTTAAATTTCCTTGAAAGAGAGATACCGTAAGTGACATAGTTTTATAAGGACAAGGAGTGAGACTTCAGGATGTTGAACACAAGTGCTTTCTTGCAGCACAATAATACTGCTAGCTTAGAGATGAGTAATAGTCTCTTTTTATTTGATTCTGTAATGAGCATAATGTATACTAAAGATGTTAAACTAAAAATAGTCTTATTTAAATAGCTCAGTGTATCTTGTAGTATGAAACAAATCCGAAATTCTATGCAGTCTAGCGGGTGTGTGATCATTTAACTGATGTGTCACTGTTTGTGTCTGTCCTAGATAAGCACGCCTGTGCTTTAACAATAAACAATCAGTTTATCTTAGTGAGTTGGATCTTCTGGAAAATAAAGGCTTAGTATGTCCTCTCTGTCTTGCAGACAAGATAGTGAAACAGGCTGGCGAGCTGAAAAATGCCCATGTTTGCGAAGTGGGCCCTGGGCCAGGAGGAATTACCAGATCCATTCTCAGTGCTGGTGTTGAACAACTCCTTTTAATTGAAAAAGATGCTCGATTTATTCCAGGATTGGAGGTATCAACTGGACAATAATTTGTATAAATGTATCCACAGCATTGAATAAGAACATTTTAAGAACACAGAAAGGCTCCAAGTGTCTTGTTGAGATCTCAGCATTAAAAGTAGTTTTGGTTCAGTGGCTTAAACCAGAGCTATAATTTGCTTGAATATGAAGATACACAGTATGGCAATTAATTGCTTCTGCTTTATAGCTCTTCAGGACCTGATCCTGCAACTGAATTAATGCCAAGGCCTGTTACTAATTTTTTTTTGAGGTTGAGACGTTTTGGGTGCATTTCACCATGCAGGTAAAATTGTAGTCAGAAGGCTGAACATTATGTCCTTTGGTCTTAATTTTCATTTTAATCCTAAAAATTATGCTTTTTAAAATTGAGAAGGCATATCTCCAGTTAATACAGTCCAGATACAGAAGAATAAAGGAAATATGTATTTTACATTTTAAAGAAAACACTCCTACTTTCTTCCTTTCTTTTAAAGTTGGTATAAGTTCATAAGTCATTGTGACATTTTTCAAATTCTGTTTACTTGTGGTGTTACTAAGTTTCCATGTTTATTGAAATCGGCTGTATAAATATAGCAAGAAAAACAGAGTACAAAATCTTAAAATTTCTCATGCCTATAGTCTCAGAGCAATTCAGAGGGCTTTCCATATATTGCCCTGTGTCTTCTGCAGTAAATCAGCAGTCAAATAAATAGGCAGTTCACTTGAGAACTGCTGCTATTTCTTTGTAGGACAAAAACAATGTAAGGTATAAACGAAACTGCTCATGTCCCGAAACCTGAATGTGCATGTAACTGTCTTTTTAGGTTAGCCGTTGATAACTTACACTGTGCTTACACTTTACCTTATGAAAACCTTCATGTTTTCACTTGAGCGGGGTCAAATCTGCATTTTTATTCTAGATTTTAAATTCTAGATTTTGAGAACTGGTTTGGGACTGCAGGGGATTTGAAATTAAATGACACTTGCTTTAGTTAACAGAACTTTTTAAATTTAAGTAACTTGGACATTTTTTTGAACTTCCAAATGCATCCACTTCAACAGATTTCTCTGAATAAACTGTACTTTCCAGGGTCTCTAATGAACTTTTGCTATGTAATTATCTTTACTATTCAAATGTTTGTTGTTATTTTTAATTAGCAACCTCCTCACAGTAGAA
The DNA here is from genome assembly GCA_036023395.1 of Myiotriccus ornatus. Lineage (NCBI taxonomy): Eukaryota > Metazoa > Chordata > Aves > Passeriformes > Tyrannidae > Myiotriccus > Myiotriccus ornatus. The sequence goes on from JAYRBT010000114.1 coordinate 54,818,278, forward strand.
ATTAATGTCTGAGGTTGTTGAACATAGAGACAGTATAACTCAGTAATGGTGGATGTGAATGAACAACGCATTGCATCCGTTTCTGTTAAATTTGGTATTGTTTTTCTCCCTGCAAGTAAGAAGATACATAACACTGCATCTTTCTTTTCTGATAATATGGATTGTAATACCTCTTTTTTTCTGGATTCCCATTGCAAACTACCAAAACCAGATGCTCATAAAAAGGTTGAGATTTTAATAAGGGAAAATGTCAGAAATTAAAATAACAATTGAGGACTATTACTTAAAAATGTCTCTTTAGATACATTTAAAATCACTGATGCAAAGCATACCACATTTTTCATTGACTCTTTTCCAAGCCGTGGTCTCTATTGCAAAACTGAAGTTGGGATTCTCTTTACTGCAAAACTGAATTACAGTGAAGAACATATGTGGCCAGAGTTGAAGTTTACACAAGCTGAAAGTCTGCAAGTGCTGTCTGTGTCCCTCTTAAGGAATCATAACCGCCCTATGCCATATGCCTTAGTAGTTTTTAGGCTGGAAAGATTTATGAGGAGAGAAAGGGAGCAAGAGAGTATATTGAATATGAAATGATACCAGGAACACAATTTTATTTTTTAAACTATGCCCCCTGTGTTTCCTTTGTGCCCTTTTGGTTGTGTGTGAAGAATGAGAGTATCTGTATGATGGAACACTCTTGGCTGGTGTCGTTGGTGCACAGCAGCTCCTGGAACTGTGTTAGCTGCACACATTTTCCCTTAAAATGGAAAAAGCTTCAATAGGTTTCCAAGTATTTTGACTTAGAAATATATGACTGTGATTTTTCTGTTTACAGAAAATGCATTTCTATTTTATGTCGTCGTATTCAGCAACCCCCAAACTCCTTTTGACATGGAAACCATTATTAAAAAATGACTCTATTTTCTAACTTTACTTATCTTACATTATCTTTCATCCTGCTATAGCATTTATAATAGTGTCAAAGAAAGATTTGACAAACAGAAATTTGTATGCCATATAATTGCTAGTGTAATGCTGAAAAATCCATTAAGTGGTTTGGAATTGAGATTAGCTTTGTCTTCTTGTTTGGAAGTAATTGCACTTAAAACATGTAGGAACACTTAGTTTTTAGTTAAGCTGTTATTTTTAGCACTCTACGCAAAATTTAGATGTTCTGATAAATAAAAACCCAAAACTTTTGCTCAAAAAAATTTTTTTGAAATATATTCAAAATATGTTCAAATATTTTTTGAACAGTATGAGAAAGCAGCACTTTCCTTTGGCTTAGAGACCGATGAAAGCTGTTTGTGCCCCTGAGCATATAAGCATCATTCTGATTGAAGATGGGACTAACAATGGTGAGCAGTTTATTTCAGCAGTTAGGTCACTGGCGCTTAACTGTTTACGGGTTTGGATTTCCGTGCAAAAGCAAAATTGTTCGGTAAGCCATTTCTCATTATCCTGATGTAGGATCAATAAATAACCCCAAATGTCGACTTTGAAAAAGTTGTCTTTGCTTTTGAATTGTGCTGTTTGTGTGTAGTTTCACAGAGAAAAGATTAGTACTGCATTAAAAAAAAAACAAACTAATTTTGTTCATAGTCGCTGACATCAGAAATGAAAAAATTGGTCGTCAAACCACAACTAGTTCTGACTTAAGGTAAGCTGCAGAAGTGAGCTGCAGAAGCTGACAACAGTGGATTTTGTAATGTCTTGAAAGACAGAAATTTTTGAAATTTTCTCTGCTGCTAGGTACTCATTCCCTCACATGGGGCAATTCCTTGGTTTTTAGTGGTACAAGTGTAGACAACTACAGCGAATCTCTTCCAACTTTTTCATGTAAAAAGAAAAATGACTGAATATTTTTGTAGTCCTATATCACACATGACTAAAATTTGATGATAGGCCCTAAAGCTGTGGGAGGATCAGGATAAACAAAATGAGCCTTGTTTCATAGGTAATGAATATAAAAACTTTTCAAAACCTGCTGCTTGCATTGTTGCTCACATAAGGTGGGGTCCTGCTAGTGGCCTGGGGATTGTTAATTGTTGTTGTTGAAGAGACTCTTGGCAGTCTTTTCAAGTTTGAATTCCCTTTAAAGATCTCTACAGCTGCGAATAGCGTTTACACAATTACACATTAAACATTTTTCTAGTGTTTACTTTTTGAAAGTAAATACTAGCTAATAATGTACTCAGTTTAAACTCCTACTGTGCTTTGTTGTATATTGAAGATAAATACCTAGCAATGGTTTCATTCCTGCTGTGGCTGAAACTGGAGATCAGTTTGGTTAATACTCACTGTGAATTCTGCTTTCTTGCTTATAAACAGATATTATCTGAAGCAGCTCCAGGAAAAGTGCGCATTGTTCATGGAGATATCCTGACCTATAAGATGGAGAAGGCTTTCCCAAAGCACTTAAAAAAGGACTGGGAGGATGGTTAGTATTTGGTTTGTTTCATTTTTTTAGGGCTTCTGAGTTAGTGTGGTAATAAAGTTGAATTTCACTCAGTGTAAGTTTTACTCTTTTCTGGTATATTTTGAAGATAAGAAAAGGCAACCTAAATTTTTTTGTCCCTCGAAGGAAACAGAATTGTCTTCCTCTTCTAAGACAAAACACTGGAATTGGTATGACATTGACCTTAGCCAACAGTGTGTATCTTTGCAGTTATTAATCTTAGAGCATCTTGACTGTACAATAGCAACTCATGGAAAGTGTAAAAGCTGATCAAATGGTGTACTTCCTAGCTTCTTCCTCTTTTTGAAGAAGCCAGAAATGACCACTACTGTTCTTCCACTGAAAAAATTTCTGCAGTTTGCTTTGAAATTTTTGTAAAATTTGTCGTCAAAGCCTAATTTTCTCATTGTTTTTTTCCAGCTAGATATCTTTGGCAAAAGTATTTGGATTTGTGTGGTTTGGGTTTTTTTTTAATCAAACTTTCCAATGGGACAGTATTTCACCATCCTTTTAAAACGCGTAATATTATTAGATAAATCAGAGATGACCTCCCAGTCCCTTTTTCCAAATTTCTAAATTTAAGGTACAGTCATTCTTTGCATTGCCTGAAGAGCAGTAAGCTGCTTTCTGACTTAGGACATGAAAAACCATGGCACATTATGTTCAGTTCGAAAAACTCCATGCTGTATTTGCCCCATTGGAAAAGGTAAGTGCTTCACAGAACAAAACAATGATCAAATGCATGTATGAGAGTGTAATGCAGTTTGTAAAAATTTACCTTTCTTGAACATACAGTTGTTTTTGGATTTGACTGCCCCTGGGAGGAATGTGTTGGACAGAAATATGAGTATGGATATTTGCTCTGTACCTAATAATCATAGTTCAAAAGGACAGAAATGATGTTGGAGCTTTGCTGTTGTAAAGTAGCTCGGCTGAAATTTACCGATCAGCTGAAAGTCGTCTGAAAGCTACTGATTTATTCAAATCAGAGAACCAAACCTAACCATTTTTTTCCAAGTAATTACTGAGATTAGAAACACAGTTTTGTCAATGTAAGACAAGTATAAATGGAAAGGCATAATTTCAGTGTGGCATGATAAAAATTGTTTTCATATTTTAAGACTAGTTTGATAGGCACATACTTTTATGTTATTTCTTGGCAAAATCTTAGCAAAACTTTTTGACAGTTGTTTTTCTTCCATCAAATGTCAACAGAACCACCAGATATACACATCATTGGGAACCTACCCTTCAGTGTTTCTACTCCTCTAATCATCAAATGGCTTGAGAATGTTTCGAAAAAAAATGGACCTTTTAGTTATGGCAGGACACAGATGACGCTGACTTTTCAGAAGGAAGTTGGGGAGGTAAGATTTTGGCATCTTCCTAAAGTTGTACAGATGCTAAATTGAACAAAAAATTGTTTACATTTTTTGTTTACATTACTCTTGTTTAAAATTTCAAACACAATCTTAGTCGGCTTTAAAAAGAGAGGAAAAGGGTTGGTTCAATTTTTAGTTTATGTGGCTGTAAATCACAAATTTTGATGTTGAGTTAATCATCTGCTCTGATCCTTTCACAAGCACATAATTATTTTTTTTAATGTCTTATGGAAGGATGTGTTTCCTGGAGGTGCTCTATCCTTTTCTGAAGTCTTGAGTTCTTTCACATGGATAGATTGCACAGTACTCTTCTGATTTTAGATATCTCTTCTCTCACAGTCATTCATGTGCCATTTCATCAGTCAGTTTTTCATTACCTTTCATTCATCTCAAGAAATACACTTATATTTATTTCCTTTGTCTTCTTTACTAAAAACATTTTTTTAAAAAACACCTTCCTTGAGATAAGGAAAAATGGAAGGTTAGCATTGTTTAGAGTTGTGATTAAACACTTAAAGCATGAGAAACTTGATATCAGAATTATTATTAGAACTATTAATGTATTGCTGCCATTCTTGTATGTGTAAAAAGGCATCAATTGAGTTGTGTCACCACAAGTCCAAGGGCAAATTGAGATTTTTTTTTTGTGTTTAGTTATTTTCTTAAAAGAAGGCCAAACTGATCTGTGATGGAGCAGATCCTAGATCCGTTGATTTTAGGTTGACTTTTTCCACAATGCTTTTAGACTTAACAGTTTATTTTTGTTGTCAGCGCATGAAACATACAGTAACAGAGACTGGAAGGCTTTTTGTTTTGTATGTATGGAAGCATCTCGCTTTTAAAAAGGTAAAAAGAAATTGTGCATCAATCTGAAAACTGAATTTCCACCTAATTACTTCAGTGTTTGTAAATACCAGGTTTTCTTTGTGCAGCCTAAATGTGTGTGTTGTTTTAATTTTAATCCTTCAAAGTAAAAATTTGAATAGGAAAATTTTGCTTCAGTTTTTAAATGTAAATTAGTCGTAAATTACTTGTAATGATATATGAAAGTGCCATGTCTGCTGTCATTTTTTGGGGTCAAAGAAAACCATATTGTTCTGTCATTACTCTAGCTTTGCCATCAACATTCAAGACAGGTAGTGAAGTATTTCCAGTAGGTGGCTCTAAAGACACCAGGGACAAACATTTGGTATGAAATAAACCAGATTTCTTAATTCAGTTCTGGGCTCACGTGGTTTCAGGCATTAAAAAGCACAGATCTGTTTTCCAGAAAAACTTCATGTCATGTAGGATTAGACCTTGTTGCAAAACATGGCTCATCACTGTGATGTAAAATGCAATGTGATGAGGGCAAGATGCATATATTTTGTGACAGCAGTAAAAAATGGGCGTAACACCGCATGAGAGCACTCTGTTCTTTATATAGCAGTAACCATCTGCATGCATCACTGGTGACAGACAGATTATAGTGCTTCTGCACCAGCATAGCTCAGTTAGATGCAAAATACCATGCATGCTTAAGTTCTTGTACTTAGAACACTGAGAAGTTAGAAACACTAGGAAATTGAGTCAGTTGTTCAAGATCATGCAATGAATCAGTGTTAATTGGTGTTGAGTTTACATTCTGGGATCTCTTGATTCTTGTTCAACATCAGTTGAAACAGAGGCTTTCCTTTGAAGAGAAAATCTTTCATAGTTTTTGGTTTGCATTTCCATTATTGATCTGATATCATGAAAGAAAATTGTTTGAAGGAGACTACTTGATTTTATGATTAGGAGAAAGAACGATAGTTCAGGTCCATGCCTTTTCTCCGGACCCTCTGGGGTTGCTTACATTAACCATCATAATTTGGCATATACAGGTGTATTCAGTACCAGAAAGGAGAGAACAGTGTAATACAGATAATAATGAGTTGCTACTCATTATTATGAGTATTTTTTGTTTACGAATTATTTACTAATGAGTATATCATTGTTATGATATTTTATGTATCTCTGGATTTATAGTCTTGAAAGGGAAATGTCTTATACTCAAAAATTTTGTGTCCTCCCTGGATGTTTCTAAGCTAAGAGCCTAAATATCAAAGAAAGTCTGTGTAAGATGCTGTCATGGAACAGAGTGATGTGGATTCTAATTAATTAGAATAACTTGATACTAACAGTAAGAAAGTAAAGCAATATGCTTTTTTATTTATGGTCAGACTTGGTTTTGCTAGTATAACAGGGAGAAAATACCTTTGCCTTGCTTGCTGGTGGTATTTTCTTGCTTTTCTGTTTCATTGTAGCACAGCGGTGTTGGTATGAGTTATGTCAGTATAGACCTACTACTGCAGCCCACTCTGTTCTGATGATTTGATTAAATGGATTAAAGCTGATAAGAACCAGTTATATACTACATTCTGCGGCCTGTTGAGGAGGATAAGGCCAAACATCTACAGCAGTAAAGTAGCACTTTTGTGTTTCAAGGAGATAATTTTGTTTCTCTGTAGTTTACACTTGTAAAATTGTTATTTACTTTGTGGCTGAAAATTCTTACCTTGCCCCAAATTCCTCAGTGCTTCATCTTAAGTCTGTGACCTAGGCCAGGTACCTTCCCAGCCCACTTTCTTCAGAATGACTCATATTTCAGTTTAAATAGGAGATATTCATCAGTCTCTGATTGTTTTGTATCCAGCATTGCTGTCTGTAACACCAGGCAAAAGGTAATAATAAAATAGGAAATAATTCTGATTTTTTGAGTGGCATACATAAGAAAAATCGCTATTATGTTTTCATAACTGGTGTAGGTTAAACATAAATACTTATGTTCTAAAAAATCACCTTGTTTGACAATGAGTGGTTTGTGTACTTGTGTTGATGCTCCTTTATATGATCAGCTTTGCCAGTCTAATTCTACATGTAAGTTACTTCCTGTGTCAGATTTTGCAGATTCATTTATAAGGAGGTTTTAATATCTGTTGATTTGAAGCACAATTTCATGGTACAGCTTTTATTGGAGAACAAAAGAAATAGCTGTTCCAGAATCACAGAATATACCAGGTTTGAAGGGACCCAAAAGGATCAAGTCCAGTCCTTAGCCCTGCACAGGACCATCCCCAAGAGTCACACCATGTGCCCAAGAGTATCATCCAAATGTTTCTTGAACTTTGTCAGGCTTGGTGCTGTGACCACTTCCCTGGGGAGCCTGTTCCAGTGCCCAGCCACCTTCTGGATGTAGAACCTCTTTCTAATACCCAGCCTAAACATCCCTTGACATAACTTCAAGCCATTTCAGGGTGGTTGACAGTGAGCAGCATCAGAAGAGATGACAAGTATCACCTTGGTTGTATTCCAGGTTAGGCTTATGGATCTTTTCTTTTGCTCCATGCTTTGCTAAAATTTTAATAGCAGATGCAAAAATGTTACCTAGTTAGCTGAGTTTCAGCATGATTTATTTAGTGTAGTTTCAGGTGCAATCCATACTTACAAGTAGGAACAAAGGCCAAGTTATGGAAGTATGGAGACAAACTTCTTAACAAGGCCTGTTGCGATAGAACAAAAGGTAATGGTTTTAAACTGAAAGAGGGTAGATTTAGATATAAATCTAAAGGAAGAAGCTTTTTACAGTGAGGGTGGTGAAACACTGTAACAGTGTAACAGGTTGTTGAGAGAGGTGGTGGATGCCACATCCCTGGAAACATTCAAGGTCAGGCAGAGGGAGGCTCAGAGCAACCTGATCTAGCTGAAGATATCCCTGACCATGTAACAGGTGATTGATTGGATGCCCTATGTATGTGTGCCATGCACAGGTATGTTCCTGCTGATGTGGTTGAAGTGGTTTAAGATGTTACTGACCAGAGGTTGATGACATTAAGTTGTCCCTTCTGTAGCTGAGAAGCAGGAGCTTACACCTGGAGACTTGCTAGATGGTTTTTTGGGGAGAAGTAAAGATTGGCTTGTTTGAATTGGCATTGGAAGAACTATGAGTGTTGCCATTAGGTCAGTTTTGTTTCCATTGTGGAGCTTAAGGAAGTGCATATCTTATTGCATTGTTAGACTTTGCAGTCTGGGTTTTTTTCAGAGAATGATAATGATGGTGGGTAGATTTGTGGTTTTTTTTTTTTTTTTTCTTACTACATATCCTCTGAAACAGCAATGAGGGTATTTTTAAATGCTGGTGTAGGCAAAAAGAATCACTGAGCTTTCTTTCCAAAAAGACTTCAAAAAGTATTTATTTGCTCTGTGCTGAACTGCCTTTCAGAAGAGTTGTTTAAAAAAATGAGAAACTTCAGCAATAGGTTTAGTTTTAGTTTTCAGGGATAGATTTAATAAGCATGGCAGCATTTCATGAGTAGGCTTTTTATATGAAACTACATGATGTACAGATGTTACCAGATATGCAAATTGGGGTTTAGTTTTTATTTTTTATTGAGGTGGTGGTAAAGAAGACTAGGAATCTTCAAAATTCTGTTTCTGCAGAGTTAGTGTAATGTCTTTTATCATTTGAGACTTCTCTTTTGTGTTTTAAGTCTTGTTTGTGCTAGCAAAACACATAAAATGTATTTCTTGCCTGGTCACAGAAGTGTAGAAAATCTCTGACTAGGCCACTATTTCAATAGTCTTTGTAAAAAAATTCTTGGGAAAATCAGAGTTACTAAATTGAGTTTTATGTATTAAATGCTCTCACCATTAGACATTCTAAATTTCTGTAATTCATTGCAAATATTGTAAGTGTAGACCAGCCAATAATGAAGAAATTCTGGTTTCTAGCCGATCTTGAGTTTATGGAGCTTTACTTCATCTGAAAGAAGAAAAAAAGTAGTAATATTTGATATAGAAACAAGTGAAGGAAAGAATGTGAGAGTACTGTCAGATGGCATTATGTTTGTTCTGGATCCTGCAGTCAGAATAGTTTTAGTTTTCTCCTGTGTCCATACAAAATTATTTTGACATACATTTAATTTTGCAGAAGTTCAAGAAGCTCCTTTTCATGTGTGTTTGGTTGCAGGACTGATGTTGTGAATCAGCATGGTATCTTAGTGAAATGCTGCTGTACTGGAGAAAAAAAATTTCTAGATCAATCAGGGATACAATTTGATGCAAGTTCTTAATTAACTAGCGGTGGGTTTTTTTATTTGATTATACTGATAATCAAGCTTTAATGTGACTGATCACTTGGTCAGTTCAGTATCACTGATATACATGTTTTGGTTCTCCCGTAGAGGCTTACAGCTAATCCAGGAGGTAAACAACGTAGCAGACTGTCCATTATGGCTCAGCATCTCTGCAGCGTTGAAAACTGTTTCATAATTCCAGGTCAAGCCTTTGTTCCGAAGCCGGAGGTAGGTTTTGCTGTATTTATATGGGGGTTTTTTGTTAATTTTTCAGTTAATTTTTTCACCATCTCCACGCTATGGAGTGATGTGATTTTCCTGTAAACGAGGTGTGCTTACTCTTAAGAAGGTGCTTTTCTTTTTGGTTCCTCGGAATTTGGCTTTGACCTTCAAACCTGTCTGCAAGATCAGCGTACTTCTTTGGGTGTTTGTGGAGAGGGAGATTAGGATTTAATGTCTGGACAATTTGCTACGATTGTAGCCTTTTTAGAAAGCCTGCTGTTTTACATTTTGCATTTATGAACAGTTTGGGAACTGTGCCTAGAGAATTTGATGGGTCTTTTGAAAGTTTGCTTTTAATTTGTCATCTTTGTCAAAGATCTCTAATTTTACCATGTTTATAAGTCTCTGTTTCACCCTAGCCATCTTTAGCATATTTTACTCCCTCCTGTTTGCTATAGCACTTTTTAAACAGTCAGTGGGATATAAGTGACAAAAAGTAACAATCTTTTCTACTTCCTATCTGTGAGGCAGAGTGAGTAGAGAACAGTCTCTTTGTTGTCCTCTTATCTACTGCCACTGGTTTGTATTAATAGCCATTACGATTACAGCAATCAAAAATTAATGAATTAATCTGTATTTTGGACAAGAATGTGTTTTTTGTTTGGTTTGGCATTTTTTTTGTAAAAATTTGACACTAAGTGAGGTCTGTTTCCCCTGAATGCATGTGGAAATCATAGGATCATAGCAATATTTGGGTTGGAAGGGACCTTTGATGGTCATCTAGTCCCATCCCGATGCAATGAGCAGGAGCATCTTCAACTAGATCAGGTTTCTCAGAGCTCAGTCCAATCTGACCCTGAATGAATGGGGCAGCCACCATCTCTCTGGGCAATATGTTTCAGTGTTTTACTGCCCTTGTTGTAAAAAATTTCTTCTTAATATCTAATCTAAATCAACCCTCTCTTATGTCCTATCATACTGCTGTTCTGTTTCAGAAATGAACTCGCAGCTTCTTAAAGTCCCTTTTTAAACTGGTTGCTTCAGCTCTTCATTACATCTCCATTTCACCTTATTGCAGTCTCTCTCAAGAGATTTTCAGGCATGTCTCTTGAGAACCTTTGGAAGGTTACTGTCTCTCGTTTATCAAAAAATTCCAGTTTTATGGTGGTGGTTTCTCAATGGCGGATGCAATTTGAGTACTAGTAGCGCTAGTGTAGTCAAAAGTTTTGTGCAGCCTGTGTCTCAGAATTGGGAAGCTATAACTGATATTCCCTTTTTCCTGTACTGAAAAGGCCATAGTTGACCAAGAGAGAGGTAACTTGGAAAGTTGTGACAAATATCTTAGTATAAGCACACCCTGCAGTTAGTTGGTGCTCTGTTGAAGAAAAAAAGCAGTACCACTAAAGGCAAGCATATTTTTATTTAAAGTATTTCTTTGAGTTAAAACAAGAATTGCTTATATTGCAAAAGCAGAAAGTACAATGTTTTCAGACAGAACTGGCACCCGTTTTCACTGTATTTTGTTTCCTTCAAACTCCTTTTGTAGATTGAAGTTCTCAACAGATCTTCTCATAGAATCTGTTTCCTTGGAAAGCTCCTTCAGTGTGTTGTGAATGAAGGGCTCAGTGCTTGATTTTTTTTTCATAGCTATACAAAGTTCAGGTACTTCTGTATAAAGTTTCAGGAAGAAAAATTTGTAGTGCGTGTAACTGATGAATACTTCATTTTGCTCATAGGATGCAATTATTACCTTTCTCTTATGCCCTCCTGTAAAATTATGCCTTTTGGTTATAATTTTACAGCTGTTAATTTTAATTAACATACATAACAATGATCACGTCTTAGTGTCATGTCAAAGCCCTTATTTAAGGTGGAGATTAATGTTTGTGAGAATAAATTGTTTACCTCAATTCTCACGTTGTATAGATATTATTTCAACAATACTATGAATGTTGAGACGTAAAAGACTCTTGGTTTATGGAATGGAATGGCACTGCACGTCATTGTGTCTAAGAAAAGAAAATTTGGCTTTTTGGTCATAGTTAAGTCTCTGCAATACCAACTAACTGCTGACAGTAGCATTAGGAATAGTACAAAATAAGCTCCTTGGTTAATACATAGGAAACTCAAAATGTCTGTAACAGTAGTTAAAAAAGCAGATGTAATGCCATTATTTGTATGAAGAATGAAGACTCTCTGTGAATAAAGTTTCTTTACATGTTAAACTCATAGAACAGTCAACTTTCCCAAATGCTATAGCAGAAGATCTTACTTCTTCCAACATAATAAATACATAATGTTTAGGTTTCTTCTTACTGTTTTAGCAAATTTGGGCTAGTAACATGGGAAATGAAAGTTGTATATAAATATGCAGAATAAATACCAGCTGGTTTTATTGAAAGACTCATCCAGCCTTATCATATTCCTAAATTTAAAGGCCTGAATCGTACCCCTTTTTATTCATCAATATGGTTGTTGTTTAGGAAAGTATTTAGATAGAACATATTGCCAGTGACCAATACAAAACAAAAATTGGGTGATGAAAGATAAGGTTAAAGGATTTAAGGTAATTATTCAAAATAAGGGAGTTAAGAAAATAAATAAAGGAGCTGTCTCTTTATCCTTGTTGTCTGCTATATTTTACAGGAATGGGCCTGAAACAGACCCAATAGGAATGATTAAAAGAACTTAAAAAGTTTATTTAGAAGGTCAGAACTGTAGAAGACAATGAGTGTTAGTGGTATTTAAGCTGTTAATAGCTACTTTAAGCAAGTGTAAGCCAGAATGCTTACAGATTTTTCTTGAACATAGTTTAGTTTACATCCTGTTTGTTACAGTTTGCAGGTGTTTTCAGAGGTACGGTTACATTTCTGTTCTTGTATTGCTCCTCATATCTAACATTCATTGTTCAGTGATAGATTAGTAGCAATTGGTGATTGTCCAGCTGACATTTCTTTAACAATGATCAATGAAACCCACAGCAGGTGGCAGTTCGGGGTGGGAAAGCTGTGTTTGGCAGGATCTGAATGGTACTGCTGATTCTTCAGCCTGATATCCAGAGTATACAGTGCAGCTAAGGTTTGGAGCCATGGGCTTTTGTTGTGAGGGGTTTTTTTTGTTCTTTTTTTTTTTTTTGTGGTGGTGGTGTGCTGTTTTTTTTTTTTGTTTGTTATGAAATCTGGTTACCAAGGCAATTTACAATTGAAAATGAAAGGCAGATGTGTCTGCTTTTTAAAAACGGTTGAATTGGGCTTCTTGGGCAAATAATGTTTGGGCTTCTTTTCCTTGCATCATAAAAAGATAGAGATGAAAGTGTAAAATACACCATAAAATGTTACGTTATTGAAAGCCTGATGCTCTAAATAGAAAGCAGTTAGTTTTTAATCATTTTTCCTATAACAAGACATCGGTACCTTAATTGTACAGTCGGGTATGTTTGAAAATAGTTCCTTTTTCTTCAGGAAATGCTACATGGAAAGTCAGAAAGCATGGTTTGAAAAATCAGCAAAATAAAGTACTGTTGTAGCAGACAAGTATAATTTTCTACTTCTCTCCTTTTTGTCGTTGCCCCTGGGAATTAAATACCTTGCATAAACATAACTGCAACCCAGATGTAGGAAAAGTTAAGTTCTCGGTTATACGTTCTTTGAAATAATCAAGCTACACTTAGCACACAAAAAAACCCTTGAATGGATAGAAATAACTATTTACACATAGTCCTTCAGGTTGTAACCTGCATTGCTCTCCTGTTCTGCAGATGGAAAATGGTGCTGCTTTGGAGGGTAAATCCATCCTCCTTGCTGCTTGTTAAAACAGGAAGTGCAGAAAATCACACCTGCGATAAGCAGAAAGCCTGCTGAAATGAATCCTGTATAAACTGCTGCTCCAGGTTCATGTTTGCTGCTCTCTGGAATGGTCTGGTCCAGAAAATTCGAAATAATTTCTCTTGTGTACCAGGATGTTGGTACTAATCCACAGATTCCTGCAAGAACGAAGCAGATTCCTCCAGCAAAACAAGCATGACTTTTGCTGTCACTGTCCCCTCCCAACTTGGTGCATTTCATTCCAACTGTAGTGATGCAGATCCCAAATGCTGATAGGATACAAGACAGTACCATGGTGGTCCGTGCAGCCTGGATGTAGACGGGGAGAGAGAGAATGGAGTATTTCAGGGTACAGCTAAACATCCCAGTGCTGTACCATGTGCAGTCCATCCAAAGTCCTTGCATCTGTGTTATAGCTGTTATGATATTGGAGCCAACATCTGCGTTTACCTTCCAGTTTGGTAGCAAGGTGGCTGCGATATCTCCAAAAACACCAAACAAAGCCAGAATAAAAGCAAAGAACTGCAGACTTGCTGATGCCATGATGATTATCTGCTGTCACCTTTTGTCTGCCCTTTCTCTCGAGAAAATGAGTGCCAAGCTGTAGCCCTCTGTGTAACAGGGAAGAAAGGGGGAAGGGGGGAGGAGGAGAAGTGCGAGGGGGAAAGAAAAAGAAATCAGCAAACAAAAAACGCTTGCCTTTAAAATTAGAGCTATCTGAATGAGTATCTGAACACGACCCTGCAGCAGCTGAGCGGCTGTACACAAGGTACTTGAACACAAATGATGGCAAATGAACAGTGTTTTAGAATTGCTTGTAAAAAGGAGCTGCTGCCCTTTCATTGCAAGCCATCAAGCAAAACTTATTTTACTGCAGTGGGTTTTTGGTAATAGCAGGGAGATTGCAGGCTTACTAGAAAAATATGCATTGTAAACGGAACATTAGGAACTTGCAGATTAGAAGTCATTGTGGTAGAAAAGCGCTGGTAGAAAATGTATTCTTCAAGTACCTGATTTGTGCTGATGCTGTTGTCAGCTCCTACTGACTATTTTATAGTAATGTATACTGTTATACTCTCTCTTGTGTAAAGTGTGGTTAAAGGTAACCCTTTATTCCTGTTACTTAAATATTACTTGTTCAGCTTTTTAATAACTGTTACAAAATTTCTTTGTTTTAAAAGAGAATAAAATTTTTAGTTTTTGCAATATTTTCACAACGTAGTCACATGTGACTTTTCTAAATCAATATGTTATTTTCAGTCAGTGATTTCCATTCCTTGACTTAGAGCAGCAGTATTAGCAAGTTGTAAGAGTGAATAAGATCAGCTTCTGTCTCTGAAACGTGTTTTTTTTAATACTGGTATGAAACAACTCGTTTGTGAAAGTGCAGTTTTTAATCAATCTCCTGCCTGAAATAATTTGCAAATTTGCCATAAAGTGGCAGTTTTAAAAATTCATTATTTTTTAAGCTCCCTGCTATTCTTGCATAAAGAGTACAATTTTATTTGACAGATGAGAACATTTTAGGGAGTATGATAACTGTGCACCTGGGAAGATTGAACTTCTGCGGTTACATCAGCTGGACTGTTGGGATAGCAGATGAAGAACAATGGTTTGCAATGTCTGAGAGGAGGATTAGAAGTGGTGCCCTGCCCTGCCTTTTGCATGGGGCTGTATAATTGGCACGTTTTGTCTTTTATCATAAATAAAAAAAGGGCAAACCTCCGCCTGGATTATGCTAAGACATTCTATCTAAATATGAACAATAACATTAAAATTGGTCTTTAGCATTAGAATTTTTTGAAAAGCCATAATAGTAGGGAATAAAATTGAAATAAGTGGAACACAAAAATATCTGTAGCACTGTACTCTTTTCAGTTCATGATACATAAGACAACAAGGTTTTGTTCAGCGTGAGTTCTATCAGTCTTTAGTGCCATTACTTAACTAATTAATATGTTTATCCTCTATAAGTATAATTATATTTAATATTATTCTCTATAATAGTATAATATAATCCTCTAGATCCTCTATACAGTATATAATTTATGTATTTATACTTAAATTTTTATATTTTACTTATTTCAGGTAATGGTTCAAGGATGTGCTAACTCTGTCCAGCATATATATATTAAAAATACTTATAGTTAAGGCGAGAATATTAATAGCTATTCATTTTTAAAATCTTACTTCAAAGAACTGCCTGTGTCCAGTTTGTTCGAATTGTGAAGAGGTGCTGTGGCAAATATGTATTATTTGCTGTACAGGCCTGTGGAAGAGATGGCTTAACTTCCTTTTACAGAAAGAACTGACATGTCCAGGTAGCTCAAAACTCATTCAAAAGCATATTCTAGAACAGCTAATTAGGGTCATGAGTCAACCTTTTTCATTACTTCCTTTTTAAAATGTCAGTATATACAAACATGCAAGCATAAATGTAAACAGTACAAATGGTAGCCATGCATTACATTTAATTGTATGAACCAAGTTAAAGGCATGATAAATTCAAGTATAAGCACTACAGTTGTAATTAAAAATACAGTCATGTTTCATTCCTGTTTATGTAGGACTTACTGCTGGATGTGAGGTCTGAGATGTTTTCTTCACTGTAGATGTCCTGGAAAATGCAGTTTCTCTTGAATGAAACTATCCCTTCTCATATAAAACTGCATTGGCATGTATTAACAAAATTTCTTGGAATGTTTTTTTTTTTCTGTTCTCTACAGCAAGTGCATTACTGCTGTTTGTTCTCTCTCTTAGTTCCATCTACCCGAGAATAAAGGAGTACTTTGTTTAATGAGTTTTGTTTGAAAAACACTCAGTAAGGGAAAGCAAAGAGATTATGGAATAAAACAGACAGAGGCCCTTAGTCCTAAATACATAATGATGTCCAGGTTCTATGATGAAAAGTGTGAACAGTGAGTAAACAGAGTAAAATCTTGAGAATCCAGAAACTGTAGACTTATAGAGTGGGGGAGGAAATCATTTAAGTTGCACCGAGAGCCAGAGGGTTTTGTTGTTTGTCATTTGTTGTTTTTTTCATCACATATAATCTTATTAAAAGTTTAAATTTCCTAGAAAAGAACTGTGCAATTTGTTTTACTTTGTAATTGGAATAGCAGGACATTTCTCCTCAACTACAGGCTTTACTTATCTGTTCCTGATAGCTTTAGCCTTCCATAGGTCATCCCATAACTTGCTGCCTTTGTATAAGGCTGTATAAAAGAATGAAGGAATAAAGCTGCTAATAAAACTTATATGGTAACTGGAACACATTGGAGAAGTGGGCTTGACAAGTTGGTGTGCAAAGTTAGGAGAAAAGTCTTTTCTCATTGCAGCAATGATACACCCATAGGTTCTGTCCCTGAATTCTGGTTTCCTGTGATTCTCTTTGTGAACCTAGTGTGAATGGAGTTACTACAAAGCTATTCTGACCAGAAACTATTGCTGTTAGTGAGTGGTGTAGTTACTTTGTGCTGGAAGTGAACCAAAAGTAAACTTGCATAGGAACAAGTTGGCCATGAGATAGGCATGTCTGGTGTTAGACATAGCATTTGTCTGTAGTAGACAGCTGCTGTTGAACACTTGGTTTGTGAAAGTGCTGGCTTAGAATTATCTCAGTAGGATTTCAAGCAGTCTGTTTTAATGAAGTTGTAATATGTTCTGCTTAGGTTTCAGTTCCCTATGAGTAAATTGCAGCTTGAGGAAAGGTTATGTGGGTTTGAGTTTAATACCGCCCTATCACAAGATACATGTGGAATTGCCCATTATGAAACCTTTATTGTCAACAATTAGTAAAAACTGTCTCACTTGAGCTTATTCTTATTTAGAGTGTTGATTTCATTAGCAAGGCAGCAGACTTGTCTGGATTAAATTGTACTCTGTCATGTGTTCCTCCCACCCTACCAGAACATAAACCTTCATTGTGCAGATACACTAAAACAGTAAGGGATGAATAGTTGCTGTACTGTTGACAGTTCAGGATAGATCAGTTGAATGATTTTCTTATTCATTAATTTCTAAGATTTGAGTGCTTTTTTGTAAATATTTTTAACATACTTGGTGGGGTGAAAAGAAAAGTGTTATTCATAAAATTGTCATCAAATTGACTTGTGTATTTTAAGTGCTCTTGTGTACTCTATTGGCTTTCATAATTCTACTCTTTAAGCATATTAAAAAGGCTAGGGAAAAATAGCATGTATAATTTTAAAGGAGTGACCAATTACAAGTGAAAAGCTTTCCCCTATATTTGTTGCTATAGTAACCAGGCAGCTTTCCTGGGGTCCAAAGAAAACAGCATCTGTAATAGAACTGAGAAGTGCTGTGTTTTGTTTCAGAAGCAGAAATTATTGCCCACTGGCCTTGAGATTGCAAATTGAGCTCTTTGGCTCTGAAGCGGTACACTGCATCTAGATTGTGTTTTTTTTTCTCCTTCAGAAATTTTTGTTAAAGATGCAGCTCTGACTCCCAAAGAGCCCTCATTTCTCATGAGCAGTTCTGCAAAGCTGAGGTGACTAGGAGATGCCACAGGCTCTCTGGGTGTTTTCTTACCCCTATTTTTGTGGAGGAAATACTTTGTTTTATTTCTTGACAATACACAAATGCATTTGTAAATAAGTCCTTAGTACGTGTGAAGTATGTACTTTCTCTGTGCAAAAAGATTAACTTTTCTTACACTTAGTGTGAACACAAGTTTTTTCTGTATTCCTGTGGTCTTCCTCATAGGTAACAGCAACCTGTAGAAAAGGCAGAAGCTATGAATACTTGAAAAATTAAAAATCTGCTTTGGAAAATACATGTATGCGCATTTCACTGCAGATTCCATATGTCAAGTTTTCCTTGTCATCTGACTTTTAAATAAGTTTTTGTGCTTCACATTTTAGTAATTTTAAGTATTTTTTCTGCCTTACTCTTAACTCTAGCTTTCAGAAAAGGTGGAGAAGTAAAGAAAAACCATTCAGTAACGTAAACTTGAGATCAGTAGTGCTAATGGTGGAAACTTGCTGTGTTTCTTTTTCTTTTTTTCCCCATCAGAAAATACCATTAATTGGTATTTTCTTTCCTTTCTCTAGCAAGTATTTTTGTTCAACTTTGTAAGTTCTGTCCACATGAGAAACCTAATATTGTTGGGATTTTCTGATACTGTTGAAATATAGTACTTTCTGTGTTGAAGCAGTGGTACTGGGTAGGTATACTTGACAGCTGAGCTGTTCCCACTGAAAGAATAATTTGGATGGATAGTACCTTTGTGTCAGAAGAACATGTCCACATCAGAGGTTGCTATGAGCAGGTTTGGTTGAAGCAGTAGGAAAAACCCTTTAAGTACTCTCGTGATCTGGGCTATCTCAGTTGGTACAGAGTGTGTGCTTAGAGCAGCAGCTGTTCTTTGGCCTGTGTGTGTCTCTTATTTCCATCAGAACTAGCACATCTCCAGTTTAATATCACATAGAATCTGTTCAATGAATGTCAATATTGGCTGTCAGACCTTTTAAAAAAATGAATGATTGTCCATCATATTAACATATTAACAGATTGTTTTAATAAGAGACTGAATATCTTTTAAAATCTGGTACTTAAAAAAACTTTTAGTCATTCAGTACCAGTACTTGTACAAACCCTACAAATTTTCAGTGGACTCTTCAACAGAATTTTTTCCTTTTTTATTGTTAAAATCTAGTTTGGAAGACGAACTTCTTTATTCATTGCTGTGCAGAACTGGATTTTAAGCCCAGCTTCTGTTTCTTAATACAGAAGTCTGAATTCAGGGCTTATCTGTATAATACAGTGTCTCTGTAGTTGCATCACATATAGATATGTACATATAAAAACCGTAAAATGTGCACATGGAACCTCAGTCTGTTTTCAGACACAGGGAGGGTGACTGTTCTGTGAGCCAAGCTGATTTTAGAACTGTAAGAGAATATATACAAGCTTACTGGTGTGGAATCATTCAAACATAATTTTGGATTAAGTAAGTGTGATACACAATGTAAATACAGGGTTGTGTGGTCACTTATGCTGAGTGCAAACTTATTTCTACCTACCATTTCTTTAAATAGGCTAGCATTTTAAAATCTTAGTATGTTGAAAAGTAATTCCTTGGCTTACATTTTTGAAAAGCCCTGGAGCAACAGAAAACATACAGGGAATGGGTTTGATTTCTAATTATAATACCAATTTTCTCCAGCTGCCCTTCAGCCTGTATATCAAATATTGTCTAATTTGTGTATGATGTCAGAATTGTCTTGTGGAAGGATCTGAAGACAGAAGTGCTAATTACTTTCCAGATTACATGAAAGTTGCTTTAAATGGAGGAAATGCCATAGGGAAAAAAGTACCAAGTACTAATGGCATCTGAACTAATTGGAAATATGTAGATAACTAAGACTAAAATTATATAGGGCCTTGAAAGCTAAATCTTTATATCTTTGTATTCAATACTACGACATTGGTCACTGCACAGCTGTGTTACCTGTCACAATATTGTCTTACTATGTTATGCCTGTTTTCTGATGTCTGGCCAGTTAACTGAGAAGTAATGTGTACCAAAGGAATATGTGTACTCAAATTTGTCTTTCTTTCCATATAGGTGGATGTAGCTGTGGTGCATTTCACTCCATTGGTGCAACCAAAGATACAGCAGCCGTTCGAGCTAGTAGAAAAAGTGGTTCGAAGTGTTTTCCAGTTTAGAAGAAAATACTGTTTCCGCGGACTTGAGTAAGGATTTTTAAAGAAAAATTCTCAGATAATGTTTTTGTAAATGCATCAGCTACTAAATCAGTTAGCTATGAATTTGATTTTATTCCTGCCATTTTATATTTGTCATCATAGTTCATTAGATTTTTCCATTTCAGAATGGTTTCTGAAGACAAATTCAGAGATTAATATCTTTCTGATGTAATTATGTAATACTTCCTTGGCTTTTTTGTTAGTGCAGTTGAAGTTGTTAAAATTGCTAGAATAAACTGGTCATCTTTTCAATAGATTGTTTGTCTCAGAAATGAAAACAACCCAGTCCAAAGTTAAAAACCAAAAGTATCAAAATTCAGAACCAAAGATGGCAGTGTGAGGAGGTTTTGATGGAAGTTTGAAGAAAGCATCATATGTGGCAAATTTTACTTATCTGGGGATAATGTAAAAAGGTCAAATTCTTGTTTCAGTGCTTGCCGTTTTATTGAGCTCTTACTGGCTCTTTTAAAATCCCCACGT
Source organism: Myiotriccus ornatus (assembly GCA_036023395.1). Classification (NCBI taxonomy): domain Eukaryota; kingdom Metazoa; phylum Chordata; class Aves; order Passeriformes; family Tyrannidae; genus Myiotriccus; species Myiotriccus ornatus. The sequence continues at coordinate 54,838,466 of JAYRBT010000114.1, forward strand.
CTTACTGAGGGAATTTACTAGGTCCTCTGATGTGAGAAACCTACAGTCTCTTCACCAGAGGTCTTGTTAAAACTCCAACATAGCCATGTGTCTGACTTGGTATGGGCAAAACTCAGCACTCAGCACTGTAGAAATTGTGACAGATGTTGTTAGGACTAGAAGGACGCTCCTGCAGCTTGGGCCAGCTGAATTTGTTGGACACAGTTTTGGCAATGATTCAGTGTAGAATTAGAGTGGATGCCACCTTACTGAACTACAAGCCTTGTATGTCACTGTTTTAAAGGTGAACAAAGAATTTTGCCTCTAGTTTTGTTTTGTTGTTTTTTTTTCTTGAGGCCATGAATGCCACTGATATCTGGGATGCAGACATTGGATCTGAAATGAGTACTGATTTGCCTGTGTTAAGGTTCAAGTATGCATTTGGAGGTGTTTAGAAAAGGAAGTATCCAAAACCTAGATTGATTTGTGTTTGATTTACAAGGTGGTGGTGGCGGCTTTCTTTTTTTCTCTTTTTTTTTGTGTGTGAAAGAATGTTTCAGTGACAGTGTAAGCAGAAGGCATGTGCAATCAGCATGTCTATGTTATGTACAATATTTTTGCCAAAGCTGAAAAAAAAAACCCAACTATTGTGTAATCTCAGATTGCTAATAACTGCTTTACATTCTTTTGAGGCAAGGAGGGGGAATCTGAACTTTTGGACGTCACGTATTCCTTAGCAGCTTATCATACTTTAGCCCCTACTATGTAGCTAAGAAACACAATCCTCTTACTCTTTAGCTGACCTGAAAAAAATAGCAAATTTTGGTGTATAATAAAACTGCTAAGTTCATTTTAAGGTTATCTATCACATACAGTGTATAAAAACAAGATACAGAATCGGTTTATGTTTGTCTGTAAATTCTGGCTCCAGGTATGTCTTTTAACTACCCAGTCAAAGAATAACTTGAGGGATATTGAAATAAGGATTGATCCATTTTTAACCTTGCTGACTTGGATGCTGAACTAATGGGTTATATAGAGCTTTTTGATTAGTTTGTCTAGCCAACCTTCAAAACACATTTGGCATATGGGAGTGTTACTGTAATAGGTGCACAACATTTTTAGATATTATGTATGTATCATAGATACAACTTGAAAATTGAGACACACACATAAACCATGCCTTTCTATAAAGAATGGGAGCCCCTGGTGGTCTAGTGGTAAAGACGCGGTGCTGTCACCGCCGAGGCCTGGGTTCGATTCCTGGTCAGGGCCACTCCCCGGGCAGATGGAGCTCGTTAGCCCTATAAGGCAATCCATCTAC
>JAYRBT010000114.1:54839995-54852396 GCA_036023395.1 Myiotriccus ornatus
ATGCGCAGGCTGGAAGGTGTAAAGACCTTCCCCGGTTCTTCGTTCGCGAAGACTGGCCATTATTATTATTATATTATAAAGAATGACAGAGCTGAACCCAAAATTTAGGACTCCTGCCATATTCTCCAAGTTCTAAATATTAAAAACTGAATGGTTAATTAAATACTCTTTTCCTACTTCTTGGCCTTTTTTTTCCTGGCATTAGAATTACGATATTAATGACAAGTGATAACAAATATCTTTCCGATTGGAATGAAACGGTCTGAAAGAAATCATATGGTTTGGCTCTGATCTGTTTTGCACAGTTTAATCTGTTGTTGCTTTCTAAATTTGAGACTAATTCTAAGAAGCTTCTGTGCTTGTATCCATACCCAAAGCTCTTTTTAATGTTAGCAAACAGGACCATACCTGCATGTGTTTAATATATTAATGTATGTGCCTTCCTATGGTGTCATAATGTGCATTTGCAGAAGAGGGACCCTCATATGTTTCCATTTGCTTAGATAATGAGTTGTATTAAGAGTGCCAGAGCTAAAATAATGACATAGCTAATAGTAAACCTATATTAAGTAAATTCTTTGTTACTCTTAAGGGAAACTTAATTGTCTGTCTGAATTTTTTGAACTTGGGTTTTTTTCTCCCCACACCTTCTAGGACCTTGTTTCCTGAAAGTGGACGTTTGAAAAGAACAGAACAGCTGATGATGACAGCAAATGTTGATCCAACTTTGCGTCCTTTCCAGCTCTCTATGTCACAGTTTAGAAATCTGTGCAATACATACAGGAAAATGTGTGATGAAGACCCAACTCTTTTTGTGTTCGACTACAGAGAAGAACTAAAACAAAAGAAGAAGACAAGGAATTTACTTAAAAGCACTAGTCAGCCTGAACAGACGGAAGAGGAAGATCAGCTGTAACAGTTGTAATTGCAGCAGATTGATTTTTTAATTAGTTTTAACTCCTTGATCTAGAGGTGTTGATTCAGTAAAAGGAGGCTTCTATATTCCTAATTCTGCATGAGTATGAAAGAAAGAACTACTTTTGAGAAAGTAAAGAGAGAGGGCAGCTCTCTCTATTCCATTCTGCTGTAGACTAAAGGGAAAAGAGAGTTCAGGTTATGTTTACTTGAGGGGAATGGCTAGAACACATACCAGGAAACAAGGTATGTTGTGAGACAGGTAATTAAGTTGTAATAATTCTGAAATAACTGAGATTTGTATGAATGAAAGTGCATTACTGAAATGTAAGAAAAATACTTTTCATACTTCAGCATGTAAGACGGTGTTTGGGGTTTTGTGCTTTTTTATCCTGGAACATCCTACTGTACAGAGTAATCTAAAAAACAGAGGCCAAGACTTTTATAAATACGCTCAAGTGACTGGCTTATGGGAGGATAAAGTGCACCAATTGCCTCAAGGTCTGCTAATACTCTTCTCATTTGTGCAGAAGCAAAGAGTTTGGTATTTAAAGCTCCAACTAGAGAAAAGCAGCACAATAAAAAGAAGAAAACATGGCTAAGTACAATACTTATTTGTCTTTTACTGTACAGGCTGGTAGAGAAAATAAAAAATACAGTCAAATAAAAGATTACAGGCCAAGCTTTGTTTTTGTATTTACACATATGTATAAAGTATAAACAGCGTTGAAACATACAAAATGAAACTTCTGCACTGGTGTGCACTAAAACACATTAAAATAACTTAATTCTGCTTTAAATAAAGCAAACATGAAAACCAAAGAAATAAAATGCCCAAGGTATTGAAAATTAATTTTGCAATGCTGCTTCCCATTGTAAACCCCTCTCCCACTCACTATCACCTTTTCCACATTACTTAAAATACTAATGAGGCCATCCCCAAGAACACTACATCATCTTAATAACTGCTTGAAAGGGATGAACTAATTTACAGACCTTGGCCAACTTAATCTATTTTTGATCCACAATAAATTAAAATAACTTAAGAATCCTTTACAGCTGTTTTTGTGGGAAAATGTATTAGTGCACAAAATCAGATAGTAGTTTTCCTGCAGCTTTCATGAATTTACTAGTTTTAAAACAAAATGTTTGTTGAATTTTATGTGGACTTCAAATGTATGTTTTAAATATAGTGCTTAGAAAGCTAGGATTTTCCATGTCTCTCCACAGCTTCATAAAAACAATCCTCATTAACTACTGAGGTTAAACTCTGAACACTAAATTCTCTCTCTAAAATAGAGTTCAGATCCAGGTTTGCAGCGTCAGAGTGACTGTCAAGGGACTGGTGACGTTCTTGCATTGCCATTAAAGTTCCTCTGTTACGCTTTGTGCTGTTTACTTTTCTCTTCACTGGGCAGAAATGGCCACGCACAAGCTTTGGATGCTGTCCTATCTCAAAGCCATCTCCTTCCTCATTTTCAGCAGCCTGATCCCGCTCAGAGTCAGTACTGGGTTCCTCTGAAATCTTCAGCCGCTGGAACTGTATTTCAATGTCTTTCGTAGGACTGCCCTTCTTTAGACTCTGATAATCCTCCTCATCATCATCACTGAGAATGTCAGATTCTTTGACAAGAACATTGGAAAAGTCGGATGCACAGCTCTCTACATGTTTATTGGGAGATGAGTTTTTGGGCTCCTGTATGCTCTCAGAAGTGTGGCAGCTGCTGCTCTGAGTACTGCTGCTCAGGCTGCACTCATCAGAGTCCTGGAAGGTACCTTTCCCTGGGTCACCATTCCACTCGCTACTGGATGAATTCTTCAGTACCTTCAAGGACCTTGTGGAAGCTGTGCAGAGGAAAAATGCAGATTTATTTTTTTCACCAAAACATTAGCTGGTTATACCTTCTAGCTCAGTAGCCCATTTATGATTACAGTATAGTCTGATTTGATAATCATCCCAAGTCAGATGTGCCAGCACTCTGATGCTGACAGTGTGATCACATGTCACAGTTTTCATTACAACTACCCCCAGAGCTATGTGCTGGACTTCTATGTAATACGTAAAAAATCCTCCACAAATTGTAGTCATAAATTGCACACTTCTGCAGGAAAGAAAGACTGATTCAGGCACCTCAAGCACTGGAGGGCCAGAATGGAGGCAGAAGTTGAACTGTTTCAGATCCTGTGATGTTAATGGGATTTTACAGAGGACTGATCAGAAAGAAAACTTGAAATACTAGTAGCTACTCATTTAACTAAAATGTCTGAAGCCTATACTTAACTAGAATATCTGCTGGGATGCAGATTTAGTGCACTGAAAAAAGCAAGATCCCTGCCTTTTTCAGGTTGTTTTAGCTATAAATGGTATTAGGCCTGAGTTATTTAAGGGAAAGAATACTAATACCATGCCAAAGGGAGTCTGTTCTTTCCCAGCAAAATTAATTTGGGCCTTATTAAGTCTTCCCTGTAGAGAGCTAATGACACATCACAGTGTGGGGAGGGGGAATAGCAAACTTGCTTATCTTGTCTAGACCTCGTCGTGCACCGAGTGGTGGAGAAACTACCACCTTCCTGGCCTAAATAAAGACATGGGATTTGCAGGTCTTACACATGGCACTCTACAGTCATGGAAATAATTGCACACCTTCTGCCAGCACTGGAGTCCAGACTATTTTTCACTTTGAGAAGGTGTTTCTTACCCAATTTGGCTGTTGCAGGTACACGATTTTTGAGTGGGACAAGGCGATCTTTACAAGTTTTCTCCAGTGGTAGCTCACATTTTATGTGACGTCTGAAATTCTCCCGCAAAATAGAACGGATCACCTTCACAATGTTACTCTTGTTCTCAGAATCACTGCAAGTTTAAAAAAACACAAAACTTAATTTTCCCCTCTGAAATAAGACACTGGGATAAAATCTGCCTCCTTCCTTTCTGCTGATGTACTTTAGTGCAGTGGGTTTTTTAATAGCTTATATTGATAGTGGGCTTGCAGCTAATCACAAAATCATAGGATGTTTTGGGCTGGAAAGGAGCTCAAAGATCATCAAATTCCAACCCTCCTCACATGTGCAGGGACATCTTAACGTGTTCTTAGGCATTTCACATACCTTGCGTTTCAAGATCTTGGTTACTTCCTCTTAGAAAACAAGTTGACAGGTAAATTCTGTACCAAGGAATCACCACCTTAAGTGTTTTTTATAAGAAATTAATTTCTGCTAACTGAGAGTCTGATAAAATCAATTACTTTGCCCATACCGTACTGGAACTTATGCTCATATATGTGGGCAGATTTCTGATGTTGGATCACTGCACCAAACTCACGCCCACTTGAATTTGTTATACTTTATGCAGTTAAACACTCGTGTACTGCCTGGCTTCAAAGAGTGAGTGCTGCATCAAAACTGCTGATGCAAAGGTCACATGGGGGAAAACTTTTTTTTAATTCCATTAATGTGATATGTGAAATATAATCTCCACGTAAAGCTTACCTGCTGCACAGCTGAAAAATTGTTTCTGGCCTGCCTTCTAGTTCTGACTTGGTGTGAATCAGTTCCCAGATACAGCTGTTCTCTGTTCCTGTGCATGGAAGGAAATGTTACTTCACAAAACCTTTGGCATTAAAAAGACCAAGCTCCTCCCTCCTGAAGGCAGTGTTAACATAGCCATGTGTGTATCCACAAAAGATCTCACCCAAGATGGAATGCAACAAAAAGTCTCCTGAGCACTCCTGTTGAGGCAGCCTAGCACTGCCTTTGATAACTTCTCTCTTGAAGAGTTGCTTTCCCCCATTCTTCCTGCTCCTCCATGCCTTCCAGCCCTAAAATGCCTTCACCCAGGTGTGCAAAGCATTTATTTGTTTAAAGAACTTGTGACATTTTATAGAACATACAGAAATGGAGAGGAGCATAAAGATTGACTTGAAAATAAAAATACCACAAATTACAGTCAACTTTCCCCTGTTTGGAAAAACACAAGGATCAGCACACACACAGCATCAGGATGTCAACTATGGTAAATCACGTTCCTGTTATTGGGGATTTCCATTCTGTCATCCCTTCACATCTTCCTGAACTCATGGAAGAAGTCAACATGGCAAACTAAGAAAGTCTGTACATGTTTCAAGCCTGTACCCCCTGAGTGCAGAGACAACGGTGTACAGTATTTTCTCTACACCTGCCTGTTCCCAGAGGCTCCAGAAAGACATATGGAAGAAGCAGAATCTCAGAAAAGCATTCAATATTAAAGTATTTAGAGCAAGAGAATTACCTGCTGTGTTCCCCAGTCGAACTTGAAGAGCAGATAAAGGAATCAACCAACGAAATTTAAATGGATCCAAGTCCCCATAATTATGTGCAGCACGAACATTAGTAGGCTGCAAAAAGAAAAACAAGAATATTTCTAAGAAGTAAAAGAAAAAAGTAGTAGTGTTTTGTGTTTTGTGTTACTCTTAAAAGACCTGCCTCTGAAGAGAAACTCAATTCATTAGAGTTGCCTTCAGTCCCTTAAAATGTGCTTGCAAATGTAGCTGAAATGGTGATAGACAAAAACTTTGGAATTTTTAATTGCTTCAACTTTTAAAACCATTTGATTTTAATGGATAAAAATAATACCTTGCATATAAATACAACTAGGGAACAAGTTTCCCATGAAAGAACATGCAGACTGTTGATCAACAGAATACATTAATCATGTAGCTGCTACTGCTGTTTTTAGAGCCCCTCCTTCTGTTACAATATTATGCATGGCTTAGTACATCACCATTGGTACTTGGGATATACAGCTTGATACCTGACTTCAGCATTCCAGGTTTGTAAGTGGGGACAGAGAAGGTTATCTTTATAATGTCCCTTTTCCTTTCCTTCCAGGATGATGAAGGGTCTTTAAAACCAAGGTCTTTCATCTACACACTGTGTTAAGATAGACCATTATAAATGCCATCTGGAAGAATTAATGATTTCTACACGGCAGTGTTTCATATTCCACCTGACAGAACTAACATGGGGCTCACACAGAGAAGATGCTGCTGCTTACCAAATGAAAAAAAAATATTTATTGCTACACAGATACTGAGCGCTTGTTTTAGCTGGGATAGCCAGAATTCCAGCCTAGTGCGTTTCCCCTCCCACACCAGTATCTCACATTGCAGTAGTATCATAAACACCTACCACCTACACTGATACCAGACTTACCATTTTCTTTTTCAGTTTGTAGTTCTCTTTATACACCAGTATAACAGCCCTCTTAAAAACTAAAAAGAGAAAGAAAAAAAAGGAAGACTTAATTACACATGTAATAATTCAGTGAAAATACTATCTTGGAGAAGATGATTACTATAGTCATAGGAATGTGAGGGATGAGATAAGCAAACATTGAAAAGTACTTGCCCTGTATTAAGATGACAATCGGGTTTTCATCCTACACTTTCAAAATGGCAGTATTTTTTCCTCATATTTTGTTCCAAACATTTAGGATGAAGCAATTTTTTATATTTATTCTGAAACTACCAGCAAACTATCTCCTGTAAGTCTTTACATAAACAAATACAGCAGATGTAGATCACACAGAAAGTTTTCTTTCTGTAATCAGTAGACCCTTTAAAGTGTAGTGAGGGGCCTATACCAAGAGAGCGCTGTGAAAAAGGACACTAAGTCTGGTCTTCCTGCAGTTCAGCATTTGTCTAATTGGAAACTCAGACATCTCAATTCCTATTTTCCTTCTGCAGGAATTCCCTAGCTTCCGCAACATCCGAGTGGAGTGTCTCACTAATTTTATCTATCTTTCAGCCTCCAGGGAGATGGACGTGTTTAGTTTCATTTGTAAGGAGGAACAGAAACATGGGGGCACTGAAGTTGCAGGTGAACTGAGGGATGGGTCTTCAGAGCGGTGCTGGATCCCAGACTGGACTCTAGGGCAGAATCAGCCCTATCCCTGCTCATGCACGTTTCCTTCCAGAGGAGAGAGAGGCAATAGTATGAATTTGAGTCTTGTCTCTGTGTGAAGCTAGGAATTGTCCAGCATATGTGGATCACCAAGGAGCTCATCTAAGGAGCCTGGTAGGTAGTTTCTCTTTGTTCTGTTCGAAGCATCCTCTGCCCTAACCTGTCATGCTTCCCAGGGAGAGTGAGAAAGATAGGCATGTTTCTCTTTCTCAGACAAGTTTGTCATCAGCTTGGAGTTCTTCTGTCAGTATTTATTAAATGAAATATTAAAATAATGCTTTTTAAAGAAGGGGACGAGTGCCTAAGATATTTCACTGAAAGATTTAATTACTTAGGTAATGAGTAAATGATTAATTTGGCATCTATTCTATTAAACAAAACTCGTTTGTATGCTCTCATTTCCAGATTTGCTTTCAGGTTAAAAAATCTGGATGGGGATTTCAATGCAGTAGCTGTCAAGCAGAAGTTAGCCTGAATTCACAAGAGTAGAATAAATCATGATTTTCTTACCAGCCTCCTTTGAAAGCCTCATTTAACAGATTGTTCTAAATATAATATAGCCTCTTGAAAATCTCTGATTTCCATAGTTTAAATATAGGCAAGATAGCAGCTGCAAAACAGTACCAGCAAGCCAACAAATAGGAACTTTTCTCATATTAGGAAATAACAACTGTGTGTTTTTCAGATATAAGTCCACCCTAGATACCACACGGCTACAGGGAGCGGGGGGTTGGGGCTTTCACCCTGTGAGAAGATTTAATGTGATAATCTTCAGATCTGAAAGAGCAGAGTCATTAAGGAAGACACTTACCAAAAACTGTAAGTTCAAGGTCTTTTCTTGCTTTGCCCAGTGATGGGAAAGGATTCAGCCAAGAAACTGTAGCGTGCATCAGAAGTTCTCCCATTGAAAGTTCTGTCACCTGTATTAAATTATAACAGTAAATAAACAGTATAAATATACACGGCAGTGCAGTGACCCACATATGTAAAATGGTCATGAGTACATATTGGTAATGTCAAGGATCTGTTTTCTGTATTTACTCTATGTACAGAAAGAGATCTACAACTACAGCAGGAAAAGTGTGAGTAACCCCCCTTTTTAAAATAAATAACAACAAGTAATAGCCCCCAAGTTATGGAAGCGGGATAGAAGTTCTTACTATTATTAACTTAGAAGAATATTAAATTGACCTAATAACCTGTCACTTACATATAGTCAGTTGTGAACTGGCTGATCTAGTAGCTGTAAGTATCTTTATAGAGTAATTAGTATTAATGACACTGCCAATGGCAGAGTTAATGGAGGTCTTATACTTTGAGGCTCCTTTCTTCTGGGGACACAGTGTAACTCTGAAGAATCTCACAGGCTGTCAAGTTTTGTTTCCCGTAAGTGATGAGAAACCACATAGCTAATATGATGATTTGACTTTCACTAACAGGAAATAAAACAAATGAGCTGACATCTCTCATATCTGATATCCAACTTTACAGATTTGATTTGCTTAGTGATTGTTTGATGTAAATGACTAAGTGGAGACCTTGCTGCCCCAGTTCTGGGAGATGAGTGCACACAGTCTGTATAACTAATGGGTTTTGCTCTGACAAATAACCATGGATGCCTCAGCACTGGAAGTGTAGAGAATGAGAATAACAGATCTTAATGTGAAACCCCTTGAATTGTCATTTTCATTTATACGGGTGAAAAAATGTCTTAAGAACTTAAGAACTCTATAGCACAAAATCAAAATGCCTTAGGGCATGGATAATCTCTGCAACATTTGGAAAAAAAAAGAAGGATTTTTCCTACTGAGAACTATGTCTAGTCCTGCTTGCAATTCATGTCAGTCCAGAAGGCAGCTCTGGCAGCTGTCTGAAAATTTTACCATAACCTACTGACAAAAAGAAACTTGACAGGCAGATACAAAACAGAAGTCAAATGTTAAAGGAGAATGGAGGAAGCCCAGCACAACTTTCCAAAATTACCTCAAGAAGAGATGAAACCCCAACAGCAAGCTGGATAATGCTTCAAGAGGCAATAGAATATGTTTCTTCTCTTACCTCTTTTTCTGTTCCACTTTGATCTGCAACCAGTTGGTCAAATACAGTGCCATAATCTTCATATATTTTCTGCATCTCATTGATGTGACTTGCTACTTTTTCCATTGCCTTTAGTGCTTCTATAAGGTTAAAAATTTTATAGACAGCTATGTAATTCAATTGTATTTTCTAAACATGATATTGTTTAATTGAGTTCCCCTTGAGACAGGTAAAATAATGCTGTCTTCCCAAGCTCTGGTGAACTGAATTTTAGCTTTACATCAGTGCTTTCTCATAGTAACAGTAAAGGGAATACTTCTTGATCAGGGCAAGTGGAAAATGCTCATCTGGTGTCTTAAGTGCCTAAAAAAGGTTGCAATAAGCATTCCATTGACAAGCCTCCAAATTTTTGAATATGTATAGCAATAAGATAGTAACCACAGTTAAATTTTGCATCTTGGAGATGTAGGGCCACTAGGATTGCTGGAATAATCTACACTCATTCTAGAATAAGTTATCTGATGAGTTTTAGGATAAACAAATTGCTTTTGTCTCACCACAGAATGGAAAAAGTTCCTCATGGACTGTATACATGAAATTAAATGGTAGGGGCAGATTTTGTTTAAGTTTTGGTGTTTTTTTCCAAGCAAGAGTGTCACTAGATTACATTAGATTTTTGTGTTAATTCAGAATGGAATTGGAGAAGGGTGCTTCATTTCATCAGCTCTTAATGTTGCAGCCTTTTAGCAGTTTGGCATCCATCCTGAAAGGCAAGTAAATTACCCCAAGCTTTTTTGGGCAAGGGAACAATATTAGAAGCTCCTTTGAAGTCAGTAACAGCCTCATGACTTTTTGCTGACAATGGATTTTTGCCTGAATCTATTTTGTGAAAATGACAATCGATCCATGAAATAAATGTCTTGATTTTGATCCACCAGGTGCTGACAGACCTGAAGTGGAATTTGCCAGGGTGAAGTCCCAAGCATCTGAGCGTAGAATAAAAAGCACTCTAACGTATGTTAGACAGTAAGTCTTTCTACATGGAAAGATTGTAAAGCTTTGACAAAGATCTCCTCTGTGGAAGCAAGAGTCACAGAAAAATCTCAACAAAAATTTCCTTCTGTAGTACTCTTAAACTCTGACACATTTCAAGAACTAAATAATAACCACAAGATGGAGTCTTGGTCAGTGTTTCTCAATTGGGTCAAAAAAAGCAACACTGTGACCTGAAATGCTCCTGTGCATGAGAATAAAGACCCCAGTCCTACTTGCCATGGCAAATCCTGGGCATATCTACTTCTCAAAGGGACTTGGACATACCAGGTAGGACTTTCAGCTAAAAATACGAAAAAACTACTTATTATTTTTAAGGAGAGGGAGGGACTTCTAAGTTTTGACAAGTTCTGTGCTATCTATCAGAATGTCTACCTGTATCTTCAGAAAGAGGAGGAAATAAAACTTAACTCATATTCATTCCTTTAGAAGAAAGGAAGAAGTTACCTGTCAAATGATAGTGCTCCTCACTCTCGTTATCTGTCAGAGACACCAGCTCTTTTAAAAGCAGAGGATATTTCAGCACTCTCTGAACAGGCTTTATGAGATATGATTCCAGTGTAGAAGAATGTTGCTTTGTGGGATTTCTAGCATCCAGAAAGGTCTTAAAGGCACTATCTGTTTTGGCTAGATGTAAAAAAAAAAAGAGTTGGTCAGCTGAACATGGAAGTCATAGAAGCTACAATAATTGGAAAGCATGGAATTGCAACTTGAACCCAGCACCAAAACCCTCACCCTTTTCAATAGATGGTTTGGAGAGTAGAATACACTATTAATTTCATAATAATCTCCTGCATTAAATAACATTCTTAAGGACTGAGAGAGCAATTTTATCAAGGTGAGATTATTCCTTGAAGTAATTTTTCCACTGAACTGCAGTGAATGGCATTGGAAGTAATCTTGAATTTACTCTATCATTTGTTGCTGCTTTTTGGAGTCTGGGTCTGCAGACAGCACAAACTTGTGGAAGATGTTTCTGTAGCTATCCAGGCTACTGCCTGGAGGTTATAAAAGGAATCTTATTCTTCAGGTCTATACCATACTTCAGCAGAACCTCTGATCTTAGCTCTTCCTATTGAAAGATACCTCATCAGTCCTTGTTTTGTACCAATATTCATTCTTTGATTTACCAAGTTGCAAGATTTTTTTGCAGTAGTTCACTGCAGTTTGAATTCATGCAAATAAGTTACAATAATGAAGACGATAAATTACCTCTCTCAAGAACTTTCTGAACTTTGATGTGGTTTGCACAGAAGCCACTGTACAGTTTAAAGTGGTCAGCATAATACAGAAAGGAGCCTCCAAGGGAAAACAGCAATTTCTGAAATCAACACAATCAAATGTTAATTCACTGCTAGAATCCTGAATAAAGATTCAGGCACATAAAATGCAAACTCAATGTTGTGATTATCTGCTATCTTTCTATACATATCCTGTATTTTATATATATATGTGTGTGCGTGTGCGTGTGTGTGTGTGTGTGTGTGTGTATACACAAATTATATATAAATATATACACCTATATAACATGAATATACTACTGGTAGTAATTCAATTATGTTTTTGTATTTTGCTGAGTATAGAGGTCAGCCTACTTAGGCACAGGCTGCAATTTTTCCCTTTCTCCATGAGCAGGTAACACCACTGCAGATATTCTCTTTTACTGTATATTTCAGGCAGCACAGGAACAAAAATCAACAGACGTAACTGCGCTGTGCTGGGAAAAAAACATGAGCAATAGGAAGCAAGGCATAAAAGTGCCAAAGCCAGAAGGGACAGTGTAAAACAAATACAGGATTGTTTTCCAACTGTTTTCCTTTTTTCAGGCAGGTGGTAATTACGGGGCACCTCTGATGTTCTTGGATGCAGAGGAGGTTGGGAAGATGTGGGAGGGACTGAATCACAAGAGAGAGGTTTTTAGAAAATGCCTCTCAAAGGAAATATAAGAGGAGTAGTGAGGGAGGAGGAGAGCAGCCCTCTCCCCTCTTTTTAATCAGTGTTTGCTCCGCAAAATGCAGCATGTGTTTGGGACACCTGCCAGCAGTCTCACTCAGTCCTGAACCAGTGACTCCATTTCCAGTTAGGGCAGGTACTTTGTAGGCCCTCTTCTTGGACCTCACATAAGAAAAGTTCTCAATCTGTAGCAAGTAAGATGAGACTGGTAGGGAGAAGCACAGGCAGGGCAGAATTCAGCACAGCAACAACCTTTCTACAAAAGGAGTTCTGCATCACAACCACTGCTAGTTTATAGTGTACCCAAAGTCTACTCTGCATTTTCCCATGTTGCATCTTCTGCTATGGGAAGATAAAATAGCACTTATCTTTCACTGCTGAATAGAAGTCTGTAAGCCAAAGTAAAGCTTCAAACATAAAAGCAACGTTTTCAGGTACACTACAAAGTATGAAATGATGAAATATTTACCCGGAACTGAGATGGTGTTTCCAATGTATTAAAA
>JAYRBT010000114.1:54854391-54902268 GCA_036023395.1 Myiotriccus ornatus
TTCCATACTGCTTGCTTGGACTTCTTGGAAGTTCCGGCACAACGCGCTGATCTGTTCTGCACTCTGTTAAGTGAGAAGAAAGAGACAAACACCAATGTTTTCAGAATACAAGCTCCAGTACAATAATTTCTAAATTTCTCCAATTTTGATCTTGTTTCAAATTCAGGGGCCAGAGCTTGCCATTGATTTTTGTCTGATGTGTATCTTGATAGCCCTGAACAGCTTTAATTTATAGCAGATCCTGATCACAGCAGTAAAATGAATTTAATTTTTTCTAGTGATTTTTCAGTGCAAATTATTTTCAGTCTTCAGAGATAAGCTTGTGGGATGCAAAAGATGAGAGAGCAGATACACTTTGATTCTAATGACACTAGCTTCACATTATTTTTCATCTCTCTTATTTTGCAACACTCACTGCATCAAAATAGAAAGAATTAGTAGATAAAAATCTTATAATCATCCAGAACAATTCTTTTATTTGTCATCTGTTACCTATATTGTGTTGTGTGTTTTGTTGTTGCTTTTTAAACAATGAAATGTGGAAGTGAGGATTAAAATTCCAATGTCCTGGGTTGTCAAAAGATGCTCAGATGCTTTCTCTCCAAGTAGTCAACTACATATCAGGATCTTTTGCTTTCAAAAAAGGCAAATGGAAACCTAAATCTTTGAGATTCTTTAGAGGAATGATAAAAATGAGAAAAAAGAAAAACCAGAAAATTTTCAAGCCAGGTAGGAATTGAAGATAGAACAACAACAGTTAATCTTGTAAAGCAAAGATGGAAGAGAAAGAGATATTTCTGACACTGTGAAATAGATGTGTAATTTTCTCTTGTATGACCACCACTAATATCCAAGAGCAACTTTTTCAGGCAATAATCTTTAATGCTTAATTTGAAAATTATTCCACTGTTCTTTCCTTCCATAGTATTTCTCTGAAAGCTAAAATATCACTAATGTTATCTAATTTTACTTTAAGAGCACTTGGTATCCACATCTTGATACTACAAGAAATAATTCTTCAGTGGTTCTATCATTCAGATACTCACTAAGAAACCGGACAGTTGCATATGTTGTGCCATTTATCACCTTGTATTTAGCAAATGCATTTAATTCAAATAAGGACTTATATCAAGTGTAAGTCTTGTTTCAGTGAAGATATCAGGACATGAGTGCATTTCAGAACTGTCTGTATTAATCTGTAGTAATTTATTCCACATGCTGTTTCAAGTGATCCTTTTTGGGTGTCCTGGTTCACCACTGTGTAACTAGGTTCACCAACATACTAGGCCACCAAATGAACAAGTGCAAAAGTTAGTCTGCGAATGAGTTGAGCTATACAAAGCCTTGAGTAGGGTGGAGGCTAAATGAATTTGCAATATTTAATTTCAACCATTCCTGTGATAAAACACCTATATGATGAAATAAATGTTAAAATTTCAAATATTTGCCATGTAGACCATATTACTCTGTAGCTTAACATCTTCCAGTTTTAAACAATGTCACCACTCTAAAAAAAATTAAGTTACTTTCCTCACCGATACATGCAACCATCTTCATGCTTTTGTATAATGACAGCTTGCAGGACTATAAAATTTAGATACATTTAGTATTTTCAACACTTATTAGGACCCCAAAATCCAACCCAAAAAATTGAATAGTGTTTATTGGAATTACAGCTGCACACCGATGAAATACATTTGAAAATCAGATTCGGTCTGAAACTAAAATTAATTATTGGTTTGGAAACAATCACAATTTAGGAAGAGGAGGGTGTGTGTATGTATGTTATTTTAAAGCAATTTGTAAACAGCTGAATGCCAAAGTACTTCAGTTTTGTTTTCTTTCTTTCTGATGTCAGAAAGGTTTGAATTTGCATCAGAATGTCTCAGATTTTACACTCTCTACAGCTACACGGGCAACTTGATTTACATCATCCTGATGACTGATCAAGGACACCAAGATCAAGGATGCAAAACAGCCTGTTGAAAGCAAGTCATAAACATCATCATCATGCACAGTTTTACAAGGAGGAGTTAGAAGTCCTCTATTTCTCCTCAACCACCTTCACACAGAGAGCAGGCAGACATTGGGGAACATGCTATTTCTACATCCCCTTCAGTTTTGGGGTCAGAGCTGCATTTGTCACTGAGAAACACTGGATAAAAAAGCATATGGAAATAGATGATACTCCTCAACACAGATACTTTTTGATCACCTAAGCAACATAATTTTGATGTCAGTAATTGTTCTGTATAACTTGTCTAATTCCAAAGCACAGGATTACCTCTCAGGTACGGCAAACAAGCACTGATTTTTGTAAACTTTAATATGTTCCTGAAAATTTTTGCAAATTTGGCATTAAAAGTATTGCTCTTGACCTCCCGTGCTGCTCACAGGATCTTCTCCTTTCCTGAAGTCTTGCTGCTCTCTGTCCTTCCCTTTATGTGAGTCTTCTAGACAGTGCAGTATCCAGACCTCAGCCTTTGTACCCACTGTGGTATTTACATTCGGGTCAAAGCAAGCATGAAGTGCCGCTTGATCACAGGACAAAAGTACTTTACGTTCACTCATTCACGTTGCATGGACCACAGAAGATGCAGGAACCCCTTTTGCCAGTGGAAGCACTTTTTCTTGACAAAGAGCATAACATTAATGAGAAAATTCACAGTAACAAATAAGTAGGTATAAAAACAATTCTTGCATCATGCTTCTTCCCAAAACTCCCTTACCACCCAGGCTGGGATCTCTACCTTTTTTCCCCACTGCCCTAGATGCTACTTTCTGCCTCTGACACTAAACCATTTCCTGCTCTTTTAAACTGTTTAAAACAGATCTTTTCTAGAAAGACTCTAGTTGCAACCCCTAAGAACATCTCTTTTGTATCCTGTATGCATGGGCAGGGGAGGCTCAGCCTCTGCCCTGTTACTGACTGCAGCTGGGATTTCAAAGCCACCTGGGCATTCTGGATGTCAAATTAGAGCTTGGCAATCAAGGGCCCTTAAGCCAAGAAGTCTCAAGAGGAACCCCCAGTTGATACTACATATATTCACTGTAATCTTGAACTAAGGTAGAAATTAACCCTGACAGACATTGCAATGTCTAACACAGGCAGATTTGACTCTCATGCAACTGATAAATTCCTTAAACACACAGCTGCTGCTTTCATTTGCACAAGACCAAGACTGCCTGTACTTAGTAAATGGTATAAAAAGTATTTATGCCGACCTTTATAGTGTGCAGCTCATGAGAATAAAAAAATTTAAGTTGGTAAAAAGAAAAGTCCAGATGACTGATTGTGGACAAGGCTGCAAGATAGCTGGGTACAGACAAAAGTTGAAAAGAGAATACAGTGGAAGTAACAAATTTCCTCCAAAAATTCATCACTTGAGCTTATGTATGCCACTTTCAGCAGGATGTATAAGGGATTGCAAGCAGCTTCAGCTTACCTTTGGCACTGTAGTGCAGACAGATAAGGTTAAATATCCAAAATTTAGATTAACAGTGCTAGAGTAGGGAAAGACAAATGGAGTTTATGCAGGGTTTATAGAAAAAAACCCAAGCATTTCAAGTAGAAGGAAGCCAAGCAGCGTTGTGCTGTTTTATTGGCCATATTCAAAGATTTTCCAACAAAGCTGCATAAACCCTTCTGTACATCTAGCCGTCAGGGGAAGCAACCTCCTGCCCCATACTCTCTTGGCCTCTAAGAAAACAGAAGGATGTTTAGAAGTAGCCTTGAGAAACAGTTTTGTCATCCCTGCATGTTTAAGACTCACACTTAGGTCCCTCATCCTTTTGTAGGGAGTATTCCCTGTGACCTTGGACTGCCCCTAATAACCTTAGAAGGAAAACTTCCAGTCGACATAGTAGTAACCTTGACCCACAGCAGTCAACCACTGCAGTGGTGCTCAGCTTGTCAGATGGACACGAAAGCACATTCCATTTTCAATAATACTTGTGATATGAAATGTTACAGATTATTCCCCTAAAGAGAATAAAAGGATACTCTTACAAGGATGTCTTACAGATTTGCTTTGTTCCTTGCAGACAAGCGTATCATCATTTGAGGCTGTGCTATCCCCACCAGAGTAACAAAACTCCATAAAATTAATCAGTGAGAGAGCAGAAGACATTAATCAGCAGTGGCTAAGGACTAGCACAATGATTTCATGGCTACCCTGTGACTTTCTACCAAATGATACTGATGGAGCATAAATGCTGCACAAGGTCAATTAGTGTTACGGTGTCTCTGCACATTGCTGTTTACTTTACCCTGATTTATACGTATCATGTACTCCATCAGTCTGTTAGGATTTGTTTGAAAAAGTGATGAAAAGGAATATTTTTGAGTAGTCTTAGAAAACTCTATATAGCTTAAGAAAGACTCCTCGGTGAGGTGAAAACTGTGCATGCCCTTTGAAGAGTTTTCAGGTTTCTATATCATTGTGCAGGGCACTGATCACATCTATGGGGTGGATCACCAGTCCTTTCCTACTCTAAAGAGGAATTATGGTCAGAAAAATCCTGCAGAAACAGATTAGCCTTTTGTCCTCTAAAAATGAACAGCTAACAGCTCAGCTCTCTCTGATACAGGTAATTCAAGGAAGATTGAATGCACTAGTCAGCAGAAGAAATACAATTACACAAAATTCTGAGAAGTGAACAACTGGCCAGAGACGCTTTTACATCCCTCACTCTGAGTAAAAGGACATCTTGGAGATGTCCATCACTTTTACTTTGTTGGAAGGTGCTTCTCTCCAGAACAAAGTATAGCCCTAGCAGCCTCCTTTTCTTGTGGTTGCAACAGTCTACGGACATGTCTGATGTCTACTCAGAGATGTAACCAAGCAATATAAAAGGCTAGAAAGTTGCAGGCTTTGCATTAGCTTCCTTAAAGACCACTGAAAAAGGATGCTTTATGTTACACATCAATACAGTACATCACTCCTCTAATTTTTTCATTAAAACTGAAAAATGTCATCAGTGGTTTACTGAAAAATACCCTGTGGGATTTTCACCATAGATGCTTGGGCAAGAGTGCTGCTTACCTTTGGAGCACCACAAAGCTAAAACAAAGCTTTTGGAAGCTAAAACAGAGCAGTCACCTCAGTCATCACTTATCTTCTGCTCCTTCTCCTTCTTTACACAATTTCAAGGCCATTCAGAATATGAAACTCTTTCTGACTGACACTGCTGAAATTCTATGGGTCTGTTTTGTTTCACTGTATCTCTAGTATGTCTTTTAATTGAAACGTTTAAAACTTTGCTAAAAGAAGGGTATTTTTTTAAAATGTCCACTCAGAGCCTTCATAGCAATAAGTGAAGCATAGTTAAGAGTTATGCTTTAAGGAGAGGAAAACAATCCCTACACACCGCAGTATGAGATGCTGCCCTGCTAGACACTACCAGACTATAGAACAGGCAAGGAATTAACAATGAACTTTTGTCTTTGAGTTAAAATTTCCCAGTTTCAGGAAGATTTACTTTAGCAAAGTCAGCCTGTTCTGGTAACACAAATAGATGTCACCAACCTCATTTGGAAATCACAAGTACAGTAAGAAGAAGGGTTGATGACCCAGTAACTCTTTCTGGACAGCACAAAGGCCTGAGAGAAGGCTGAACATAAGGCTGTGTAAAACAGCTAAGATGTAACCTACCTGATGTGGTGCCTGAGCTATTGATATTTTCATGGTGGGAAATCTTCCCTCTCACTTGCCACACAGAGAGATGTCCATCTTTCTCCTTGAGTACAGAAGAAGTACCAGTGGTGACTGAAGTACTTGACTGAAACTCTAGTTATAAATCAGGTCACACAGCAGGAATCTGGGCCCAAGAGCCTGCATCGACCAGGTCCCCAGGACTAGCAGCAACCACTGAGGTCATAGCTGCTGTGCTCAGCTTCTCTAAAATCAGTCCCCAAAGTCATCTGACCCAGCTCACACCAAAGTCAAAAGTAAAACAAAGTCACTTCCATTGCAGAACATTAAATCCTGACTATACAAAATTTAAGAATGAGCATTAGTAAAACAAAGAGAGAGGAACCCTGAAACCACGGTCACAAAAAGGAGACTCTTATCAGGTAATATCAAAGCACACAAAAATTTTCCCAAACTCTGATTCTGTGAAAACATTCAGCTCTTCCTTCCCCATGTCCTTATCTCGATATTGTCAGTTTTATTGCAGAAGGCTCATGTATTTTTCTACCACCTGTGTAACATATTTACAGCCTTCTTATATTTCCCCAGCAATACCTTGATTATAGATCATATTTTTCCCTCCTTATTTCCACAATCCTAATTTATTTGCGACAAAACAGAGAAACAGTGAAAACTTTCATGCTACAGTTACTTCCAAATTCCCCTCAAGAATCTTTTTAAAACCATCCCACTTCTTGTCAAAATATGTATCTTACTTAGTCCTTTCTCTGACAGATGCAAGAAATAACGATTTGCTTGAGCCCAGCAGCAAACAGTGCAGGCAACCAACCCACCCCTCCCTCCCCCAGACTTCACAGAGCCCAAACCTTTTCCTATGCAGAATACTGGTATAAACTCACCCACCAACTACATGTTACCAGAATCCATTATTTGATTGCTGGGACAGTCACTATTTATCAAGTACCGGCAGCTTGCCATGCTCCTGCAGCCCCATCACCTTAGCCTGATTAAGCAGCACCCCCCAGCTTAACCCACACCGCTGCGGAACTCACCACAGAAAACATCCTGTGCAGAGAGCCGTAAGCTGCTGCTGCCTGCTGCTGGGTTTTGCGAGCCAACGCTAAACTCTTAGCTCTGGTTTTACTCCTCCTGAAGGCGGGCATTGTGGCTCGTGAATACAAACTTTGCCAAAGGAAAAGGGCACTCGGAAGGAAGCCCCGAACGTTGTGATCCCCCACGAACACACCTTCTCTCTGAGCTCAGCTGCACAAGTTTCTCTTTTGTGCCGATCAACAAAAATCAAAGGCACCGACAACATCCCAGTGCAACGGGGCTAAGTGGTGTACGAGAGCACAAACAGACCTGCCATGCTTCTCTTTATTGCTACAAATGCAGGGAAAAGGTGCCAGATGAGGGTTTTTTTATAAATAGCTTGAGGTAGTGAGTGCAGGACAAAGTGCAGTTATGGCAAGGGAAGAAGGGTTTGATCTCCCTAGAAATATACCTGCCTCAGTGCCTGTGAAATTTACTGCATAAACAAAACATCAGGTGCTTTGAGAAAGTTAGCCAAATACCTAAAAATATCTAAAGGGTGCTGACTGCCCTGAAGGTCAGCATGAATTATCAATAGGACTGATGCTCTCTCAAGGGTATATGCTGCTAAATGTTGTGGCATACAAATACTCTTACATTGATAAAATGAAATACAAATAGGCAGCTCTCTGGACAATTTCTTTACATAATTTTGCTTGTCCTTTGTTTGAACTTTTTAGCCATATTTACATCAATAAAAAGAAATTTAAACTGGGCTCAGTAATAAATTCAGGCTTGAAAGTAAAAGTCCTGATGTGGATATATTTACACAAAACCAATCAGGTCTACAGATAGATTAAGAACAATGTAACTTCTAATAAAGCATTATAGGACATGACAACACTGAGCTGAAGAGATAAAAGACTGACCTAGAGTGCAAGAAGGTTGAGCTGTATGAAGCTTCATTCAACACTGTCCTTGCCACCACTTATTACTCTCTAGTAAACCCCTCTCTTGAATCCAAATGACCCCTCAAGCCTGGCTATCTGTATCTTCGGTTATGTGTGCACTGCTTCAGAGATTTCAAGGATATTCAGATATTCACCTTCATACAAGCAAGGGAATAACATAGCTTTCTCCTTTAATTACTGCAATTAAACTTACATCCATCTCTTTCCAAATCATTAGCACAACTTGACAGCTCAACATTTGCCAAACTCAGTCACTGAGAGGGTGCCTATCAGAGGAAAAACGATTCCGGAGCCCTGAAACAACATGCTGCTGATAAGGCACGCAGAATGCATCACAGTAGTAGGAACCTCCTGTTTAGCTATGCTCTTTCTTTCTCTTGGAGACAGATAGTGAGTTCAGCGTGTGAGATGACTATATTACAGAAAACTACGGAAATGGTCTCGATGGAGCAAGAGAGGTTTTGCCTGCTCCCTAACATTTCAATTTTTCATGGTTTGTACAACCTGGTTTAGAAATCCAATTACAGGGACTACTGTGTAGCATGTACAAGGGTACTGTTCTTATATACCATTAGTGGTTGCCTTTGCAGTAGTCCACAGACCCTAGGGATCCAAAGAGTAAGTCTGAGAAAAAAAATAAAAAATATGTAGTCTGTGGAAATCAAAGATTTACAGTACTGCATTTGGCATTTTAAAATAACACAGGACAGATCACCAGATCTATGTTTATTAAATGTATAACTACACTTTCTGGAAAGGTACTCTTTCCTCCTTTTCTATCTGCACTTTCAAGCTCTGTCTTTGTAATAGATACATGTTAAAACAGAGTTCATCCATTGGGACTGAGAAAAAAAAGGAAAAGGTTTCTAAATTTCAGGTCCAAGCCATATCACCAATCTTGATGAAAAACAATGACAGGCCTTTTTGATTCCATATTAGGAAGTTATTCTTTCCCCAGATTTGCTAATTAAGCCTGCATTATTAGCTAGCCATATGCCAACTAAAAGATGTTACCAATTAACAGCTTTTTTAAAATGTGTATTCATTAGAAAAAAAAAAATTATGTTTTAGTAATCTTTCCAACTCTTATTGAGGAACTTGGACAATCAAAAAAGGGAACAACACAAACTAGAATAAACCAAATGAATGAAAGTGCTTTTTCTTTAGCCTTTGTTCTCTAGAAGCACACAACAAACACTCAAGCCCTTTTTAAAAATCTCTCCTATATAAAATTTACATCCATTATAAAATTTACATCACCATTATATAAAATTATCCATCACCTTGAAATACTTTTAAGATCACTGGAAAAATGACATAGCCTTGTTGTTTGTTCCTGTGTACTTTCAGTAACACACATTCCCTTTACAGACATCTGGTTTTCATCTTTCCATTTCAGTGGCACCAGGCTTGATAGTTGCCATAACAGTAACATCCTCCATAACACAGGCTTCCCTCTATTGTCCTGATACGTGTAGGTGTGCTTATCAGCATAAAGTTCATTTCCCATCCTGCTTTTGCCCCTAATGCATGAAGGTAAAAGGCTAATTTTGCTCACGTTGAATGTAAGGAAACAGTGGCTTGCCTCCAGGACGACTCTGAGCACTTTGTAACATCTGGACCACTGGTGACACAGAAGCATAATTGATATACACAACATATATCTGTGTACAAACACACACACTCATGTGCACACACACACACATATATAAATATATATATAATATGTTCATACATACCCTGGACCAGCAGGAGCTCTGCGACATTAGTGGTCTCCAAGCATTATAAGCTCAGGCTTAATACAGCTGGTCTCCAGATCTCTACAAGGACTCTGGTTTTTACTTTTTATAACTGTGGGTGGATGATTTTTCAGAATATTTTCCTATCATGCTTATTATACTAATAATATGGGTTTTAAACACCTTCAAAACCTATTCTCAAAGCATAATTGACCACTGTGAAGACACTTGCTTTAATTCCAGCACTAAAAAATATTAGTTAGCATTCCAAATGTTTAAAATGAATTTTTGTTTTATTTCTAATTTTTAGCATCTCAAATATTTTTTGTAACATTCTCACCCAAAGCGTTTCGTGCTGAGTGCAAAAACTTTTCTCAAGTGTTGAATTAGAAACTATGGCAACTCATGTTTCACAAAATAGTTTTGTAGTGTGTCACATTTGGAGGAAGAGAAGGCAATTAGTATCTGTTCTTGTTAGTAGCCAGCATATTGCATTTCAGATGTTAAAAGATGCAATAACTCCCCTGTAAAGACATATACAGAATTTCTGAACTCCACATCAACCTCTCCCCTGCTTATGGCAAGGCTTTGTTTAGGCACTACAAAAGGATTCTGCTGTCCCAGAAGGAAATAAATACCATGTGAGAGGATGTCTATGTCTGCCCACAGTACATTAACAAGTAAAGAGGCAATAGGTAACAAAACATGAAAATCTGGTGTAACCTCCTGTGCATTGGACTCAACTGACCCCTTAATTTTTTATAATTCTTCTCCCTCTTCCATCCTTTCAGGTATCTTTTTGTTATCTTGGATTTTGCAGAATCTGCTGCAGGTAGCAGATTTTTTTCAGTTTTGGCATTTCAGGTCTACCTTTATCATTACATGTTCCTGACAGATTAAAACAGGAATCGAAGCTTCATCAAAGTGTATGATGGTACCCAGGATTCAGTATTTGTCTGAAATCCTATATTGAAATTCTCTGCAACTTTAAAGTGAATTTGTGTCCTATGAGTAACTGCTGGGCACATCACATACCCCGACATGCACTAAAAATGGGCTTAAATGCTTTTGCATTGCAAGGAAAAACCACATATGTTACTGTCAGCACTGTAACTGAACAGTATCTTGATTAAATTTAAAACACCTCTCCAAATATTCCACAGCTGGTAGAGAGGATACACAGTTCCCTGTGTCTGTCAGAAGTGTGATTAGATATCTGCCTTTCATTGCAAAGTGAAATGCTGCCGTCATATCCTGCACTGCAGGTGACCGGGGCTGCTTTTGGAGGCCCAGGGTGGTGGACTCCCAGGCAGCTTCCTGCCCTTCATCGATGAAGTCACAGGCGTCTCGAGAGCCACTCGAGCTAACCATATCCTGCTGTAATGATTTAGGATTGTTGTCATATGTTTCCCTTTTCACCTGCAGGTAAGCCTTATGGATTTTTCCCGGACGACTACAAAGATAAACTGCATTATAAGTCATCTCCCACTGGCTTCCTTAATTTGCAAGCATCAACACAACACAATTTCTTTTCCTGAACAAAACCATCTGCATGTTTTACACCAAAATCTGTGGCAGTACTTTTGAGAGGACGTTTCCTTCAGTTGGAGGAAAAACAACAAATACCAGCTCCCCCCCAGACCCCAATGTAAAAGCACAAAACAGAGCACCACAAGGTCACACCTCTGCATGCAAGAACTGCACAGTCTCCATTTGGTCTTCTTTCCTGCTGTGCTTGTGCCTCCCTACGAGTAACTGTGCATGCAGGTCTCCATCTACAGCTTGACCTGATGTCTGGTTACAGGTTCACATTAGATATAGCACCTTCCATACTTTATGGTCTGGAAGCTCCTTCACTCTGTTAGCCAAGACAGGCAACTCCTACATTTGTATTTTGGGCCATCCATAGGGATGCAGATCTGCAGGATTAATGCAACAAAGGGAAAACCTGGACTGGGCAGTAGCATTCACTGGTAGGCTTACAGCAAGTTTTCGGTAACTTATAGCCCGAAAGTTCTGGTGCTTTCTCTGAGCAACAGATGAATATACTGAAACCTAGATTAATTAGAAAAATTATTATGGACTTCTAACAGGCTACAGTTTCACTCATAGCACTGATACCCTTCTCAAAAGGTACATGAAGACAGCAGGGGTCTGGCAGCAGCTCCACACTACTGGACCCAGCAACTCTGATTGGGCTCACCACAAGCTGGGCTATCTGCAAGGGAAGCACAATAATTAGCAGAGCTCCCCACAGGCTTCTGTCATGCTTTTGATGCATAACTGTCCCCTCCAGGCACAAATGAATCAAGGAAACCACTGCTGAGAAACTTGCTATTTTCCCATGTTAGCTCTAAGATTCCCTAAATGGATGTCACATCTGGAAGAAAATGACACTTGGATTGCAGAGGCTATACATGATTTTGAGAGTACCATGTTGTTAATCCTTCTGCAACAAAGAATAAAAAAAAGGATGTTAATTGCAGACTACTCCCCAAGCTTTTGGATCTCATCAACTGCTAAAGAGAAGTTCTCACGATTAAAATAAAGGAAAGATCCTCAATGTCCTATGGATGCTGAGTAACCTTCAGGCAGGCAGTTCTCCTGCTATTAATGACATGCTGTGCAAGTGGGAACTGCCTTGGCAATGCAAAATAGAGTTAATGAGAAGCTATCGTAATGTTTAACTGGAATTGCCTCCATGCAAGAAATAGGTTTGGGGCTCTGTTGAGCTTCTGGTCATTTCTGCTGGGCTTTCTTTCAAAGTAGCTAAACAATTGGTGTTTATTTGATTAGTTATAACATTCACTTTCCAAGATTTTTAATTTTTACAATCTGTTAACAAAATTACTCCACGTACACTTTATTTAAAAATTTTTTTAAGTGTTTTTTGATTTTTGCGGTATTGTTGTTGTTGTTTGGTTTGGTTTTTTTGTTGTTGGTTTTTTTTGGTGTTTTGGTTGGTTGGTTGGTTTTGGAGGGCTTTTTGGTTGGTTTTGGATGGCTTTTTGGTGGGTTTTGTTTGATTAAGGGGGTTTTTTGAGTTTTTTTTTCTTGTTTGGTTTTTTTTTTTGGTTTTTGTTTTGTTTTGTTTTCTCACTGTTTTATTTCAATGCTAATGTTTCTTAAGGGATGTTTTGGGGGTAGGGTTCACTAACTGACTAGCAAGGATGATGCCACTTATACTAAATGACATCTCTGAATTACAGAATTACATCTCTGAAATCTAGCAGACACATGTAGACATACATAGATAACCACACCATTCCAAATGTAATCAAAACACGAATTATACTTGTCAGGGTTTATGTTTTATGCACCATATAATTGCAAATCTTCCTTCTAATTCAGTATATTTTGTTAAATCTTTAACTTTCTCACTGAAAAGTCATACTAGGAAACTGGTTAGCTTTGGTGGGAAAGAATAAACATCTCTTGACATCTACCCACTAAAAGACAATTATCCACTGCTTATATACTTGCACTCAGACTGATGATCCCAAACTCATATTTAAGAATGAAGGAGTGTCATTACCAGATCAAAATAAATAAATGAACCACTATATAAATATATTACATAAAATATATATGATTCAGATAATATATAGGATTACATTTACTGACAGTGCCAACAAAAGGCTGTTTGGGCGTGTTTTGAATAAGGGTGCCTTGAACTACTCCACTGCACATCTTTTACAGATTACACTATGCAATGCTTTCTAGGTAATAAATCAAAGGAATAAATCATTCCTAGCATCCACTTGCATTCCTCTGGAAGATAAAATACCATTCAAATCATCCACAAAGACTGAACAATTGCATACATTTCCTGTTGGGACTGCACTGTATGCATAAAGATTACTAACTACTTTTTACCCCTACCACTCCATGACAAGAGTTGACCCTTCCTCTACCCAAAATCAAACCTTTAACAATTCAGCATTTAGACAGACTAGCAATGGGATACACAGTGTTTTATCCAGGTTTGAACCTAAACCTGAATATAGATTGTACCTCAGGATTTTTGCCCTTAAATTATTCTGTCTGCATAAGAAGTTGATGGATGTAGTGCTGCTGCTAATGAAGGGGTTTTGAAATCAGTTTTAGACAGCTTGAAGACAAAATATTAATTTCTTCAACTTAAGAAAACCATTTCTCCAGTACTTTGCTATGCTGTATGTACAAGAGGCCAAAATCACAAAATGCACCAAACTCTTTACAATACTTGTTGATTTTCATTACAAGAATATCTGTGTGAAATCAGCTCATAGGTAACCCTTTTAGAAACCACAACACATGTATTTTGCATCTGTTGAAAGCACTGTTTTGGGAAGCTGGTTGAGGTAGCTGAATGATGTAGAACTTGGGAGATGGGTTTGCTTTCTGACCCAGCCTCTTGCTCTGGATTCACACCTCTTGGGCACCATCAGACATGCAAGTGACCTCCTCAATTGCACATATACTTTAGATTGGAAGGACTTGAAAAGAAACCTTGAGAGTTGCCAAGTCAGGCACATTTTCACATTGGCTCCTTGTCATAAGAAGCAGCACTGCGTGCAGGGAGACCAAAGACCAGATTTCTCACCACGGTCCAAGGCATGCAGACTTCACGGAAACATGTACTTCTCACTGCACTGGCAAATGCTCCTGTCTGGCAAATGCAGGAATGGCCACAACTGGCATCACAATAAACAGAATACACAAGCTTCAAAAGCACTGGAAGGATGATTTGACATAACATAGGAAACTCGAAGATTCAAAAATCAGACTTCTGAAACACAAAAGCATATTTTTTTTCCTACCTTCTTTTTTCCCCTGTATCTATAAATATGGACATTTCAAGTAGGGTCATTATATTGACCTGCACCTCATCCCTATGGAAAGCTGAAAGCCTTTGATGAAAATGCTCCATCCTGCAGAAGATGCAGATTTGTGTTTGCCAAAGGTGCCATGAACTCTGCTGATCAGACTTGTCATGAATTCTTATTTCCTTACTAGGTGAAGAGAAAGTGAACATGGTTGTCAAACAGAAGAGGAAGGTGAATAAATTGAGATAATCTGAATAAGACAAAGTGAGGGAAAGGTGTTCAGGGATTTTTAACCATAACTTCTGCTCATTGCATTAAAAATGGTATTCTCAAGGTGGGGAATAAAGTTCACTTTCTGTCTCTGCAGTGTATAGAATTTTGTATTTATTTTTTATTAAGAGGTGTTAGGGATAGACTTGTTTTCATACACACACATTGATGCATGATCAGTAACCCATTCTGAGAGTAAAGTGGTTATTTTAAGAGGCAACAGCAAAGGCAGTTTCCCTAAGTTTCTATACCTAGCTTATTCCTGGGATCAATTTTAGTTCGTTGTTTGAAAGAATACAGCACCACTTCAAAAGCATTGCAAAATCAAACTAGTTGGCCATTCTTTAGAAAGCAAATTACTGTTAACATACAAGGTTTCTCATCACAGTAGCTTCCACTTATGAATCTACAATGTTAATTTTTGAAGATGCTACCATAAGACCATTCTGCATTCACTGACTATTTTTATCATGATTACAAAGCATCACACTAGCTAATTTTACTGAGCTTCTTGAGTTTCTTAAAGACCTCTAAGATACAGCTCATGATACAGCATAATGAAGTAATGTGAAATATCTGCAGAGTATACTCTAAGGTTTTTTCTTAAGACCTGTAAAATATTTAAAGTGAAAATACATCTACCCCTTCTCACACATGCATTTATATGAAGTTGCTTCTTTCTGTCTCTAGATATTTAATATGATTTCAGAAATACCTCTCTCTGATGATACTCAAAAATTTCAGGACAACTGGAAGTCAGATCATAGCATTTTTTCAAGAGACCTTAGAATAATAACTACTTATATAGTAAAAGTTCACCTTTTAGCTATGTTTATCTTTCATAAAAGGGCATTTTTAATACACTGAAAATAGAAAGTAAAGATAAGCAAGTTAGTAACAGACTACTAAACTTCATTTTAAAACAAACTGTGGGCTGGAGAAGAAGTTTCTAGCCAATACAGTTTGCAATTAGAAATCATGAGTAGCTAAAGGGCAAGTTGCATTTTTAATTTATTTGACTTTGTGCTACTTTGATGTACAGAGAGCTTGATTCTTGGCAACTGTCAACATACCAGGATTTAACTGAGCACTAGGAGCACAGACTGTTAGTTACCAAAATGATTAAACACAACTAAATTTAATTACACTGACAGGCATACTCAATTCTCAATTTTCTGAGGTCACCTATTCTTCTATCAACAGTATTCCTACATACTGAAGCACAATAGCAAGGATGAGATGCTGCTGCCACATAAACAATATTTTACCGCAGTTTGAAAATATACTGCAACAGAATGTGTTAGAATTCTAATATCTCTCATTGTTAAAAAAGATAGAAAATAAGGTTAAAGGTATTAAAGTATAAATAGGGTATCCTGGAGAATACAGAGCTGTCCGAACTAATGAGCATCTGGAATGGATGGTTATCGATATCCACGTGTTTTTTAATAATATTTTGTAACTTAGGGAACAGCTTCTATTTCTGGAATGATATGATCCTATCTTGCCCTCTTAATTAACTTGTTAGGTCTCAGATGAAAGACAAACATAGAGCTATCCTAAATACATTCATTTCTCAGACTACAATAAAAGATCAATGAATGACTGAACGGATGCATGTTTGAATGTAGTACACATGCAACAAAACACTTATTTCTTTGAGATTACAAGGCACTTATGAAATGCCTTATTGTACTTTCAGTTAAAATGATGCCTAACCTTAACTTGGTAGGAGATGAAGAAAACAGTGAAAAACAAAGAAACAAAAATGCTCAAAATGAGAAACACAAAATCTAGAAATCAGACATGCAACCATTAAATCCAAACCTTTCAGACTGTTTTTCATTTACTTACATGTTATAGGACAAAAATCAACCAAACTTCAAAGGAGCCTGCCCCTCAGAGCCAAACAATTACATCTACAGCTGCTGTCAACTGGAAAGTGAGCATCTCTAGCTGTGTCTCATCTGAAATAATCCCAAACTGCCTGTTGTTCCAGGCTCTCAGTGCCAGCAACGTCTTCTCCACAGAGCTGTGCTTACAGATCTCCTCTCCCCCATACTTCTGCAACATCGCCTACTTGCCTACTGCTGAGGTGTCTGCACTACTGCTGTCCTGCAGGCGTGGGAGGTCAAGTCAGCATATGCAGGAAACAGAAGGCAAAGGAGAAAAAAACCCCAGAAACCCAAATCCAGATGCTATGCTTTTCGAGGCTGCACAATTTCCTCAAACTAGCTTTTATTAGCAATAGCTATTGTGTATCTGGTGAGCAGTCCCAAATCACAGCCATGAAAACAGAAATAATTTTAATTCCTTTTACACACAATTACAAAAGCACATACAAAATACGCCACCTAAACTTACTGCTAGGTTTGGGGTTTTTTTTTAATTCTACATCTATTGGAGAAATCAAAAGGGTCAGACAAAAAGCTCTGACAGTAATAGGTACCCTCCAACAGAAAGACAGCAATCAATTACAAACCATTTGCAGAAATTGTAGAGCTGTCACAGACTCCTTTACAGCTGCAGTCCAGGTCAGACTGCCTCTGACTGCCAGGCTGTTTTCCCCCCTTGTACCTACAAAACTAGGACAGCCTCAGGTAATTTTCAGAGTGACACTAGCAGACCTACATGTCAACCCAAGAAGTGAACTGCAATACAGCATGGGCAGTTACTTCAGCAAATCATGCAAAAGCATAACTGCTGGATGTGACAGGTTTGAGGCTGGAGAGAGAGTAGGGAATAGACTGTTATCCCCTCTTTTTTTGACCTTTAATTGCAGCATGTAAATCAAAGCACTGAAGCAAATTTAGTGCATTCAGAGCAACAACTAGTGCACATAAATTGTCTGTGTATTTAAGTCCTCCTCAGCTCTCCCTAATTTTCTGGCATCTGGTGTATTTGACATAGACGATCAGGATTGGCTTTGTTCTTCTGCTAAAGCAAAGCTGATGCCCCTGAATCTACTCCCCTCCAACAGGACAGGTCAGACATATATTTCCACACAGTGCATGGGGGGCAGTTCATTCTTGTCTGGTTGCAAAGACTTTTGGGAAGCATAAGCAATGCATTATACAGGATATGGATCATCTCTGCGGGAATCCCCTTGTGCAGCAGGAGATGGGCTGATGACCCACAATCAACAGGCTTGTACATATCCTCTAGAGAAATGGCATAAAGTCACCTATATTGGACTGAAGTAGGTTACAAAGTAATTCAAAAAGTAAGAGACAAATAGCTCCTCTCAGTAGGTGTGGTTAGAGGCACAATATATGTTCCTGGTTCCAATCTTAGGAGTTTTTACACTCTTCCTCATCTCCACCAATTTTTCATACAACCTAGTATGAGACAGTAACATATTCCAGAACGATAAAAACTCTAACTTCATTCCTGTTATGCAAGAGTGTAACACAAGTGTTATCACAAATTTGCTTGGAGATACAATCAACTCATCAAAATAAATAAAAAAAAACCAAGTTCTGTTGTCAGAATGGCAGTGCCTGGTAAAATCACAGCCACCAACGTGAAAACACTACCCACGCTAGCTGTTGGGAGGTTCAAAACAATATGCACTTGAGCTGGGCACAGGTTGCATTTTGCCTGACTCAGAGCAAAATGAACAAAAAATTGCTCTTCTTAGTCCAGTGCATTTGAAGGTGGACACTAACTCGATGCTTTCCTGCCTCAGCTTCCAATGTCCTTATTGAGGGAAGGTCTGAGCCTCTAGTACTCCAGCTGAAGTCAAACAGTAACTGCAGACACATAAAGGTTCTCCAAATTAGAGTGTGGGAATCACCAGCTCTCAAACACTGCACCTCTCCAAGTCTGCAGTCCAGTTTAAAATTACTGACATTAAATGAGTATTGCTATGGTCAATACAATCTTAACAGCAAGCCCTGGAATTATCAGCAAAAGAAAACACAAACCAAATGGGATCAATTAAATAGCTGTAGCAGCTTTACTGTTCTCTGCAGAAACAGGGTTCAAGCAACACAGAAAGATAAATCTGACAAGTCTCCACCTGTTTGCCATTTTCCCTTATCACACTGCTCTTGGAGATGCAGCAGCTGTGCTGTATCTTGCTAACTTGTCAGGGTGACCTCAAGATAACAAAACACTAAGTACAGTTAATATACGTACAAAATTTTCAAAAATAGTGCCATACGTTAAATTCTTTCCAACAAAATGCAAAGCATTCACACTAGAACACTATCTTTTTCTTCATAAGGATTGTTTTGTTCAGCATCTTCTTACCCTGAAAGGTGGATCAGTCTTCTCCCTGTGTGGCACTTGGTCCAGAGTGCCATCAGTACTGCTCCTTTTCAAACTGGATGTGACATCAGGCACATTACTAAAATCTGCATTTGAAAGAAAACAAATAAGTTAGAGGGTTATAGGACAGGAACAGGACAAGCATTTGCTCTTACCTGCAAATACTTTCAGTGTCTAGTAGAATTACAACAGGGGGAGAGAATCACAGAATCAATAGGTTGGAAAAGACCAACCCAATCAAATCCAACCTATGACCTAACACTACCATGTCAACTAGACCATGGCAGTAAGTGCCACACCCAGAAGGAAGACAAAATTTTCAGTCCTCCCCACCCCTCAGAAAACAACAGAAGAGGTCAAAACAAGGAGCAATTATGCTTGGAAACTATGCTTTCCAAACAGCAGCTGGACATCTGAGAATGCCTGAAGCAATGTGCATATCTGATCTACCAAAGTAAACCTTTCACTCTTGCTAACAGCTGCTTTGAAGGCAGCACTATCTATAATCAGCACAGTCTGTGCTGAGACAACCAGTGAAGATAATTAAATGCACTCAGTAGTTCTCCTTGGATGAGCACACCATTGATCAACACTTAGTTCTGAATCCCTTACAGATTTAAGAAAAAAAGATAATTTTGCCCTGGAACAAAGACCACAATTCATAACACTTCTTCTAACTGATAGTTTAGCAACTTTACTAAGTTTGGAGTCCATCTACATAGTAACGTACAAATGGCACAATGTAAAAACCAGAGGCAGCACTGCCCAGCTCTACTTACTGACAGACTGTACCTTTCATTAACATTTATGTGTACACTTGAAATCTATCCAACAATGGTGAAAATTCATATAAAAATTATGGTTTTTTCTCTTTATGGCAATTCTAATTAAAATTCTTAGAAGTGAAGAAGAGATTTTTATCTGCAGTACTATCAATTCATGTAGCTAAAACTCATGAAGGACCCACAAAAAAAAAAAAAAAAAAAAAGAGGATTTTAAGGAACCTAAGATGACAAAATAGCAATAGAATAAAGGGGGTTTAGAATTTGCTGCCTTGTTTCCTAGCCTTTAAGCCTCTAGAGTATAATTCACACCACATTACCACATTTTCAAACTCTTTCTCAACACCTACAAACGCTGGAGATTTATTTTTAAGTGAAAGTTAAGACTCTTATTTAATTACTGACACCAGCAATTAGGATGGTAATTAAAACAAATACCACCCATCTTGCAGTAAAATCATGACAGCTAGCAAAAAAGAAATTGTGAAGGACAACAGTCTGCCTGGGTGTTGCTGTTGTCCTGTCCATGCAGAGCAGCTCCGCTCGGCAAAAATTGACCAACATGGACTGAAGGAGGGAAGACAAAAAATGGCAGACAGACTCCAAAAGAAAGTCAGGGAAAGACATGCAAATAACTCAGCATGATGTCATCTTGATACTTAGTTTTTCGATATGTTATTAAGGTGCCCAAGTCAAGCTTAGTATCAAGACTGACACTTTCCACCCAGATGCCAAAGACTTGACTACTCTCTCGTTTCTCTGTCTTTGCAGACCCAAAGCCTCATAGGTTTTCTTCCCTCAAACTCTTTTTTTGAGGGAATTCTACCTTTTCCTCCTGGAGTCAGATGTGGCTCCTGATATTTCAGAGCCTATATAACATGCAATACCCCAAGAGTTACCACTTTTGCAGAAAAACTACATTTTACACAACCCCACCAAACAACCATCCATTGTCTTTAAAACCTTAACATAGAGTCTGCCTTGTCTGTTTATTTTATTATGCTTTTACCTCTCTTCCTTCACCAAGCATGTATAATTTTCTCCTTCCCTCTGGACTTCTAAAGTAATTTTGAGTCCCTCTCCTGTATATGAGTACACATGAATGCCAAGTGACTTCCACCACTGTCAGCTCCCGGGTATACAAAAGGTAAAACAACCCCTAAAACTTAAAGTGACTTTCAAGTAACACGTTCTTCAGGGTAAGGTGATTCAAAGGATATTTTTTCCTATTGCTTTCCAGTTGTGCTCTTTTTACTTGCCTTTTGGGTTTTAATGCCCTTCTCCCCCATACCTCCAAGCAACATGCACCTGAGATAGATTTTACTATGGCATAGAGGATCTAGAGTTTTATCTCGGCTAATAAGAAAAAACCCCTATGTCCTCTCCCTGATTTGACAAAGTGACCATTAAACACATTTGTCCTTTACAAAGCAGTAAAACAAACGTACGCAAGCAATCAGGAGAAAACATAAATGTGGGAAGAGTAAAATAGGATAAAACAATCTTCAGACAACATAAACAGAAGAAATCAGGATAACAACACTGAAATAAGCAAACAGAATATTGTATTGTTTTGTCCAGATGATCTGCCTTTTCCTCCCTTCACCCTCATCTTTGTTTTTGCTTTGTAATCTATAGGACTGGTAGATGTAGGTCTATATAGTCTTGCCCATTTTTATAGCATTTGCTGTTGGCAGAATGAGTTGCTGATTAACCAACAGTAAATGTTATTTTAAATAGCAAAAGCTAAAAAAGTTACACAGAAAGGATCCGAAGTGAAAAAAGACATCCTGCTGCACATTGTACGCAGAACTAACAGGGGGAGGGAAGGAAGGAAGGAAGGATGTATGGCTTGTTGTTCGGTTTAGCATCCATATCCTGTCTCTTCTTCCTTCTTTCGCAGTGGAAAGAGACTTCCTTTAGATCTGCTCCTACAAACCATTCCCAAAGAGCATAGAAGCATCATCATAGCTGCATGGTTAAAAAAAAAAAGGGGGGGGGGAATACTGAAATATTGTATTACCTTAGAGAATGAGTAATTTCAAATGCAAAGCCTAAGGACATAATCACAGCAACAAGTTTAATATTTAAATTCTTTCTACTTCTAGTACTAAGTGGAAGAGAGTATTTTCTTTAAACATTCAAATTTGGATTTAACTCTACAATGGAATTCATATTATCAAAGATGTTCACCAACGGTAATATGAAACTTATCTTAGAGGCTGGGTAACTACTGTTCTTTCAGGTAAAACTGGCAACAAAACTGTGGAGAGTATGCACAGAATTATGAAAAATGTTATCATGCAAGCACAAATTTGTTCCAGTATATAACATTCTGGATCTTTGTTGGGAATGAGCATGTAAAAATATGCAAGGAGATACATATTCCTAAAAATCAGTCAAATTCAAGTTCAATTCAGCATTTCCTGGCTTTTTTTTTTAATTATTATTATTATTATTAAAAAAAAAAAAAAGCCCCAAACTATCTCTGATGTCACTAGAATTACATGTCTGTCTACTTAAAGCAACCATGCACTACTTTGCTGGAAACATTGCTTGACAGGCTTTTCAGCATAGTAAATGGTGAGTACACTGTGACTACATCTGCCCATGCAGCTCCATTACAGCAGTACATTTGATTTATTCTACTGACATACTTGTGATAAACCTGTCTGGAAGAAAAATGGGACTGATAATAATGAGTTAAACAAAACATGGTTTAAATCTTTTAACGTATTTTTTTTCTCTGCTGCAGTACACTTCTCTGTCCTGTTTACACACACGCACATTCATGTTTGGTGAATTGAAACGTCTATCACTTCCATCTGGGATACAGGAACCTCTCAAGCAGGTTTTTATTCTGCAAATAGGAGTGTCTCCAGATGCTAAAATACCAAGTCAGTGTGGTGATTTGACTCTGGCTGGACACCAGGTGCTCACCAAAGCTGCTCTATCACTCCCATCTTCATCTGAGTAGGGGATAGAAACATAATGAAAGGCTCCTGGGTTGAGCTAAGGACAGGGAGAGATCACTCAGCAGTTATGGCCAAAACAGACTTGACTTGGGAACATTAGTTTGATGTTCTAATCAAACTGGAGTAGGATAATGAGAAATCAGTCCTAAAAAACACCTTCTCCCCATCCCTCCCTTCTTCCCAGGCTTAACTTTATTCCCAGTTTTCTCTCCCTCCGCATCCTGAGCAGAATGGTGACAGAGAATGGGGGTTGTGGTCAGTTCATCACACATTGCCTCTGCCACTTCTTCCTCCTCATGGGAAGGACTTCACACTCTTCCCATGCTCCAGTGTTGGGTCATCCTAAGGGAGACAGTCCTCCATGAACCTCCTCAGCATGACCCCTTCCCACGGG
Organism: Myiotriccus ornatus; assembly: GCA_036023395.1. Lineage (NCBI taxonomy): Eukaryota > Metazoa > Chordata > Aves > Passeriformes > Tyrannidae > Myiotriccus > Myiotriccus ornatus. The sequence goes on from JAYRBT010000114.1 coordinate 54,877,289, forward strand.
CTGCAGTTCTTCTCAAACTGGTCCAGCATGGGTTCCTCCCATATCGTGCAGTCCTTCAGGAACAAACTGCTCCAGGGTGGGTCCCCCATGAGGTCACAAGTGCTCCAGTGTGGGCTTCCCATGGAGTCACAGCCTCCTTCAGGCATCTACCTGCTCTGGCATGGAGTCCTTCCCACAGGCTGTAGGTGGATCTCTGCTCCACCTTGGACCTCCATGGGTTGCAGGGGAACAGTCTGCCTCACCATGGTCCTCACCATGGGCTGCAGGGTCTGCTCCGACACCTGGAGCACTTTCTTCCCTTCCTTCTTCGCTGACTTTGCTGTCTGCAGAGTTGTTTCTCTTGCACATTCTCACTCCTCTGTCCAGCCGCAATCATGCAAGTTTTTTTCCGCTTCTTAAATATGTTAACCCAGAGGAGCTACTGTTGATGACGGGCTCAGCCTTGGCCAGTGGTTGTCCCATACTGGAACCAGCTGGCACTGGCTCCATTAGACAGAGTGGAAGCTTCTAGAAGCTTCTCACAGAAGCCATCTCTGTAGCCCCCAGCTACCAAAAACCTGCCATACAAAACCAAAACAATCCACAAACAAGAAGAGTAGCAATCTCAGATAAATGCTAAAATTCCCAGAAAATCAGAGGGGGGAAAAGCCATTATGTGAAAAGCTTAACTACATCACATGAAATGCATACTAAATCTTTTTCTTGGTTTCTAGCAATGAAGCACCAAGTACTAAGAACCTGCTCACCACCTTTAGCTACCAAGAGTATCACCAAGGAATGCTGTTACTCCTGCAATGCTGTGTCTTGCTGGCAGGCAGATAAGTGACTCATAATCATTCAAGAGAAGTTATAATGTAACCACTAAAAACTGAAAAAAAGCATACTTCCTAAGTCATGCTCTTCACTGCTCATCATTCAACTAAAAGTAGGCACAGAGCACACAGATGGGACAGTTGGATAGAAAAACAAACACATGCAGCATAGCCAAGAGCTCTGTACGCCTACGGGAATGTCTCTTTCCGTGTTGATGCAGCAATACACGTACAAGTGGTGAACATGGAAGTTATTCATGTGTTTGTGAGCAGTGAGGTACAATGGAAATGCATCCTCTAGCAGATGTGTGAGACAATAATAATCTGTGCTGCAATCCCAGCCAAGAAACCAAAGGAAATCAACCGGAAAACATCAACATTGACCATCCGGCAATTCACTTACTATAAAGAAGCCAACAACAAATGCAAATGTCACTTATCTCTCTTTTTTCTGTTTAATTAATGAAGAAGTCTTAATTACTTTCTCATTAGCAATGCTCTTACCAGTTTAGCTGCTCACTGCAAAGGCAGATTTATCATGAGGAGAGACTAGGAACTGAGGATCTTGTTTCTTTTATAATTCTTTTTTCATAATCCATCAGAATTTGCTCTCCTTCAGACTGCTCTCACCGATTTCAAAAAATGACAAATAACCATCACAAGCATATCAAGTATTATCAAATGTCAAGCACTGAGTAGGTGGTGTAACCACCCCTTTCATCAAACTATGGCAAGACGGTGTGTTCCCACTTGCCACTCTATGGACAGTGATAAATTGAACCAAATATTTCTTCTACCTCTTACAGGAGAAGACAACACAGAAGAATTAAATTTACTCAGTCTCTCACTCCAAGAGAAACTAAATACTGCAGGGCATCATTTTCACAGAATCACAGAATATGCTGGGTTGGAAGGGACCCACAAAGATAACTGAGTCCAACTCCTGGCCCTGCACAGGACCATCCCCAAGAGTCACACCATGTGCCTGACAGCATCATCCAAACACTTCTTGAACTCTGTCAGGCTTGGTGCTGTGACCACTTCCCTAGGAAGCCTGTTCCAACCATCCTCTGGGTGAAGAACCTTTTTCTAATATCCAACCTAAACCTCCCCTGGCACAGCTTCAGGCCATTCTCTTGGGTGCTGCAGTTCTGTGCATCACTTGATAACTATCCTCAGTAGTAGGAGAGAGAGGGAGAGGTAGATGAAGTCACATGTTTTGTCAGATTCAATTGAGGAAACTGCACCTAGCTATGTCTCAGCTAAGGTAAGATGCTTGATTAACTGCTAGTAGCCGAGTGTCTTTCCTGGCATCCCTGACTTCACCTGCTCCACTTATCGTATCACCAAACATTCACTACAACAAATAGATTCAGACTCCAAGGGTCATGGTAAAGCTCATCCCATAGGACTTGGCTGAACCAGGCTGACATCTGTCTGTAATTAACAGGGGTAAGGCAGAACAGCAATTAATGACTAGAAAATGTCCACGCCTGAGGTTGGTGCAAGCAAAGTTGCACTCACGCAGCTCAGTAGAGAACTAAACTTTCTTTAGCTCTCAACATATAGAAGCTGGCACATGAAATTGAAACTCAAGAGCAAGGATTTTAATATATTATTCAGCTGATGATGGGGAAAAGAGGATGAGGCTATACAGCTATGTTTAAAGAAGGAATGAGAATGTTAGGGCAATCTAATGTTGGAAACTACAGATCTATAACCTATGTAGTAACTTAAGGCTTTCACAATCAATTCAAGGAGAGACAAATTAAAAATGTGAAGATAAATGCAATATCACGTACATACAGTATGGGTAAGAAGACTGTGCCAAACTAATTTGCCATCAGCCTTCGATAAAAGATGATTTTAAAGACAAAGAACATAGGATAAATCCAACTTTCTGGAAACTGTCTAAAAAAAACCAAAAACCAAACAAAACCAACCAACCAACCAAACAAAAACCCAAACCAAACCAAAACCAAAACAAAACTAAACAAAAAAAACCCCCAAGAAATCAATAGATTAGTCTGAATGAACTTCTAGGCCTGGTAAAGGTTAGATTGTAGATTCTGTCCAAGGGGACTTTATATTTTCATTATTTGTCTCAGCAAATAAAGTACAATAGGAAGTACTCCAATTAAATACTGTAATCATCTGAAGTTCATACACAGCATTAATTAAGAGCATAACTGGAGATGTATAAAGGAAATGCTAGATGACCTTGAAGATGAAGCCACAGTTCTAGAATAAAATCACATAGAACAAGGTTTCAGGGATCAGTAAGAACAATTCCTTCTATAATCTATGACTTATGAGTTGGAAACATGAAAGAAGAAAAGCATGGAAGTGTGAGAAAGGGGTTAACAACAGGTACTTGTGAGCTAGAGCTACTTACGCAATGGTCAAGGGCAGCAGGTACTGATAAATTGTGGCCAGGAATATGTCTAAGCTGACAATTAGAAGACCGGCTTTCAACCATTACACAAATGAATTTCTGCAACAGGCTTACCTGGGCACAAAGAATGCAAACAGTCTATCCTATTTTAAAATTGAATAGGATAAATTTATCAGTAGAGTTGTCCAAAGCAGAGGATTGGACATGCCAAGCCTGGAAATCCCTTCCCATCCTAGGTTTGTCTATCACCAGTGTTGCACAAATATTACACAGATGCCTAAATACAGCTGCTTGAGTAAAAATGGCCAGAAGTCTCTGTCTGTTCAGTAAAGCATTAGTAATACTGTAAGTTTCATAATAACTGGTATATAAAGATCCACACAAAAAATGTTTATGACTAAGAGAATATTTATATCACAAGTGCACGTGGGTGATGAGCCCTGACAGTTGTCCTACACCCCAGCTGCTTGCTGACTCCATCTCAGATATTCATTAAGAACTCCAGTGGATACACTGCCACAAATTGATCTTTTTCTTATTTGTAGTTCTCGGGCACTTGGAAGGGAAACAGGGCTCTCACTCCCTGTTCTCTCTGCTGCAGTTTTTAATCTGCAGTAGTTAAATGTTTCAGATATGGCAACACACACACAATGCTTCAAACAGTTATGATGGGCTTGGTCTAGGCTATAGAAGACTGATATCCTGATCTCAGATCAGAGCAACTGACAGCATTTTTAAACACTAGGTATTGTCCAATGATTTCAGACAGATGTGGCAAAACAGCAATAAAGTGGGCATAATTTCTGGAATACTAATATGAATTTTCACTTGAAAAAAAAAATAGGATCAACAATTATAAGAATTGTAAGAGGTCCAAGCTGTCCACTAGGAAAAAATGTATTCGATATTTCCACTAATTCAAAAATGTTCTAGAAATTGCAAATAAAACACAACACAGCCAATCTTCAGCATATAGATATTCTCCCTCTCCCCATTACAGAGAGTTTCTATAACATGGCTGCATGGTTTAGCTGGAAATGAGATATTACATTTGGGTAATAAAGTTAAGCCAGGTGTATGGAAAGCTGCATTTTTTGTTGTTGTGTAAATTCTCCAGACTGCTCAGTTAATTATCATAAGCTTACAGTTCACATATTTTTCTAGCCAATGTTACTAACAAGAGAAAAGTAAAATTCCAAGAGAAGATAACAAATATTTCCAAAATCCCTGGTGCAAACAATACCAAAGTCTGAGCCAACTCTCAGAAAGGAACAAAGCTTTGGTGGTCTTAATGCCTTTAGACTTACTGAAAAACAGGGAGTGGTAGGTGAACCATTCCAGCATTGCCTGGAGAAGAGAAATATCAGTGTAATGAGCTCTAAAAATGCTCCCTCGGAGACCAGTACTCTTAGCTTCAGTTAAACAGTTCAACCTGGCAGATACCACACACACGTGCTTATTTCTTTTCGTTCAATATGACTAAATATATTTCAGGTTTTCAACAGTATATTTACTCTTTTGTAATGAAGTAGAAAAAATAGGTCTGTAAGCATTTCCTTCTGGAGCCTTTTCCTTTCTGAAAGACAAGAAATAGCTTTCAAAAAGTAACAGTTGATCCAAAGGAATTTATTGAATGACTTTCAAGAGACATTCTCACAGTCTCTGTTACAGAAGGCATCCAAGTTTCACCAGAGATATGAAGGGTTCTGGGTTCACTAGTTCAGCTATGAATAACTCCTATGTCTTGCTTATAAGGATAAGACCTTTCAATTCCTTGGTTCATGTTATCCCCGATCAGCACGGAAAGGGCAGCCAGCAGTTGCCATTTAGGACGCAGCTCACACAATTTCTACAGCCTTTTAGATTTCTGTCTAGGTTGCAAAAAGCACATTAACTGTGGTAAGGAAGACAAAAAGCAACAGAAGATTCCATGGAAGATTCATTAACTGACTCACAATGGCCACTTGCACTGGAGAAATTGCTAGTAAGAGTGTGGAGTGTCTAGAAGATGAAGTGTGGGGATACAGCTAGGTAAGGGTTAGTAAAGCTGTGATACAGGAGGACACTGGAGTTGCTCCAGGGCTTTCATCATAAAGGCCCAGGTCAGGAAACATCAAGAGGTGTTTGGGGGCATAGAGTTCTCCAAGCCCTTCAGAGAAAAGCAGGTTTTTTTCCTCTAAATTCTCTTTTGCCAGAGAAAGATAATTAGAAATTTGGTGATACGTCAGCTAAAGAAAAATTCAGAGTGCATGACATTGGAATGGTCCAGCTCAAGTAACACACAGAGAGTTTAATTTCCACTTAGGAAAAGTGGGCAAGCTATTAATCTATTTCCTATGCATGTCATAGTAGCAAATAAATAAACAAACAAATCAATTTTTGGACTCATATCCTGCTAGTACAAGCCTCAACATATGAAAAATGACTGCTATGCACAAGGCTTATTCATGAGGAGATTTATGGTTTTTAGACCAAAAACTCTCCAGTTAACTTTTGCACTAAGAAAACAGGTCTAAGGGAATGTGGGTAGGTTGCAGCTACAGATGAGAAATATCCATTGAAACAGACCATATCATCTACCACTTCAAAATGAAAGCCAAAGCAATTTGATTCATTTTTTATCTTCATTGAGGCTCTCTATGAATCTGTGCAAGAGACTGAGGTACAATAGATCCCAAGTGCAGATATCTCCAGTTAAGTTTTCCAGATTTAAGTGAATGTCCATGTTAGATCAATTAATGGAATTTATGTAAGTTTTAAACTATTGCACAGTGCCAGTCCATTTTTTTCCCCACAGTTGGTACTCACAGGCAAATATTAGTACTTAAGCAGTCACACTCCAACACTGGAGTAAATTCAAAGTTATCTGTGGTTAACTGTACGGGATTTACAGCTTTCATGCTGCTTTAACCAACTGTTAAAAAGACAGTGAAATATTAAATTTATTATCATTTCAAAAAAACCTTTCTCTTTTTGCTTAGGAAATTTTCAAGTTCTTCTGTAAGGCTTTAAGCTAACTTCAGATAACAACTAGCTCGAATTCTCATTGCTAAATTAATATGACTTGAGTCTACTAGTACGAGTAACTTCAGTTTCTAGAAAACTAAACACGTTCAAGAAACACAAATAAAATTAACTAAATTCACTGATTCAGAAATTATTAAATCTCTGTGAGATATTTTGGCTTGTATCACTTGTTGGTGTTCTGGATGTTTTGTAATGTATTTTGGGACTGGCTGGAAAGTGTGTTTTCAGCTTATCTTCAAGGCTGCAAAAACTGACTCTTTGGCATAGCTAGAAACTCATTCAGGAATTCATTCAAGCTGTTAAATCTGGAAAGAAAATTAGCATACAGCTGTCATAACATCAGACTTCCTAGACAGGATTCTTAAACATAGACTTACTAGATGCCTGTCACTAACAAGACTAATTGTTACCAAACAAGACATGCAATTACAGACCAGACAATAAGGTTCCCTTTGTGGCCACTCTCATCCATATGTTTTGGCTTCAGGGAGCAAACTGTGAAATACAAGAAGGTGCTTTACATGCTTCCTAATGTACAGTGCAACTAGGCTGCTTCTTTTTGCATATGTGATACTGCCTAGCCAAAGAGAAACTCATATTTCTGGCTAGGACCTGAAATGCTCAAGCAGGACAACTCTTTATCCACTGTTTTCACCCTTCAGTGAGGAAAGTGATGCTTCTTCTTCAAATATTTTATAATTTTAAGTATAGAAAAAGCCAGTATGTTCATGCAAATATTCTTGTATCGTACAGCTTGCTTAGGACATGTTGAGCCACATGCTGAACAGTGGCTTAGCTCCAGTCAGCCACCTACATGTGCAAATTTGACTTTCTGTAGGCTGCTTTATACTCTTTATACTTCCCCCCCTTTTTTTTTTAATGATAATTTTTTTCCCCCTGAATATCTACAGAAACATCCATTTTGAAGCTGGAGCAGAGTCCTTTAGATTCTTTGGAAGTTCCTTTATCCGTCAACTGCTCATAGTGAGGCAAAGTAATTTGACTCACTGGCTAATTCAGGAATCAATAGGAGATACAAACTGGCAACATAATAGGAAATAGCTGCCTGTTGTTCTGTAGCAATGCCAGATTAGCCCCTGCATCTCAGTGGTATGTTTTTACAGGGTTATTTAACATTCTAAACTTTCTCTGTCTAAGTATCTGCCAGTCAGACAGCTGTTCAGGCTTTTCAGTTTTAAGTTTAACAATTCACACTAGCTTTTTCAATTTTTACCTAAATGCATTTGTTTCCTAACAAATGCCTTCTCACATAGAGTCTCACTGGAGGCCAGTGTTAGCCATAGCTAGTGCCTCACCCTTCTACTCCAGTTCAACAACTGGAGACGTGTGGCTGCAGTACAGAGGACAGACATAGCAGAGCCTATGTTAGGTCACCACCATCCTCTTTAAAAGTCAGCAAAGGCTGCAACCTATTGCTGCCATTATGTCTTCCAGGCTGCTAATGCTAGACATTCAGGGGTGCTGTCAGTGGTCCCTCTCCTCATTTTTGCTGCTACTGAAGGATTGTTTATATGTGATGTCTTTCGCTACTTTCAGAGGTCATTCACACTGAGAAGAGTTGGAAAGCTAATGGAGCTAGCCTTGCTCAGGTTCCAAGTGTACCACCTTAGTGGTACATTTTCTTCTCCATCTCAGATTCATATTAATGAAAACAGAAAGGAGAAAGGGGAAAAAAGAGTTACTTAATAGTTTAGCAATAATTACTCAACCTACCTTTCCTCTGTGAAACACAGAACAGCCACCGTTTGATGCGCTTCGACTAAAACACTAGGCTATATGTGGATGTCTCTAACTTTATCACAATTAATAAACCTTTTTGCTACACATATAGTCGCTCTACAGAATTCAGTAGGAAGGGCAATATGATGATTTATGCCTACATATCACTGAGCCAGAAGATTCAGCTATACAGGGTTTAATGGAGTTTATGCCAGGAAAAGAAAAAACAATTTGGCCCGCTGACTTCACAGGGATTAAATCATAGCACTGTTTAGCAAAGCAGAACAGAATGCTCTGCCAGTAGAAAAGCAAAACGTAGAGCATTTAAGATTGTCCCATTTTATAGCATAAACAATCTTTTAATTTGCACCACACACATCTAGCAGAAAGCCAACAGGACAGTTTGTCAAGTGCCAGCAAGAGTTCATTAAACCACCACTCTTGGGAAACACTTGTATTGCAAAACATGCATAGGAAACAAGTGCTCCTGTGGATTCAGCTTCTGAAGAGACAAATGCTTTCTCTGAATTAACCTCTACACTGCTACAGTCCCACATATTGTCACAGGACAGACCTAATCTTTTCCCAGCGATTCACAAGAGGGCAGGACAAAGACACTTGTGTTAACAGCACACAAACAGCTGGAGCAGGAGCCAACCTACCGCAGTTGTCCAAGACTATTGTCAACACACACCTCACCTCTTAAGCTGGCTCTGATGAGCATGTTCTGTCACATCTATGTGGCTTCCTGCTGAATTGGCTAATAACTAAAAAAAGAAAACTCAGCAGAGTCATCTATCTTCAGGCAGATAAGCAGTCATGCTGCATAGACAAATACATGTCTGTGTTAAAGAAAGGCATTAATACGTTGCCTCACACCACACAAAACCATCAGATAGTTGCTATTAGATCCATTAGGCAAGAGGCAGCAATGTATGCAGACCTGCACAACACAGATCAGGGCCCATAGCTAACAGGACTGTGAGTCTCGGGAAGGAGAAGGACTGTGAGGACTCGGGAAGCTAAGAAGCAATATTCAACTCTTGTGAGCTCAAAAGAATTTCTTTTGAAAGAATAAAAACAGATTTCTTCAATTACTCACACATGAAGCACAATGAAGAACATGCCCTACCGCACAATGAAGAGAATTTAAATGTTGAAACAGCAGCTAGACAAACAGGACCTGATTTGGCAGAACTAAAAGTAGAAGTTATTTTAGGAATGCTTTTCAGTTAAGTTTTAGTTTTACTTTTGTTTACAAAATGCTTTTAACACATTTCTGAAAAACTATAGGCAAACAGCAGTAAGCAGAGTGGTCTGAGCCAGTGGTCCAGACACAGCCTCCAGCTGTCTGAGGCTAGAGACCACCTTAGTGTTACATCCTCCTGACTTTCCTTCTTCCTTAAAGTGGTACACACAGAGGATGTAGGGACCGCTACCTGTAAAGGCGTGCACAGTAACATGCAGAGAACCAGCTGGCAGAGCTGACCTCTGTCATTCTTTTCCTCCCTCAACTCAGTGGTATCTGATGAAGCTGAATGGAGTTTTCTGGAGAAGCAGTGAGTTGTAGTTATGCTTTACAGAGACACCTAAGCCACCTAGAAAGTTGCAGTTGAACAGGAAAGTACCTTGGAATTCAATCCAAACCAGTTATTATTAAGACTATATTTTTTAAAACAATTTAGTAATATCAAAATTAAACTTGTGGACAACTGATGTGCTTTGCTTCTGTGTGTGCTTACTATGATTAAAATCAGAAGCTGCTCATTTCTTGGTAAACAGAAGAGCTACTTTTCCTTGTGAGGATTCAAACCACTGATCCTCCTCCTGAAGCAGTGGCACTTTGCAAAAATATTTCAATGTTTAGCAGAGCTAAATGTAATTGCTCCTCTCCAGCACACAGCCCAGCCACTTGTCCAACAGCACAATGCCTGGTTCTCCCTGACTTCAGCCATGCCTTATAGAGCATGAAATAGCTTCATCAGGAGTGACTCAAAACAGCATGTCCCAGACTACATTGCTACACAGGTATTAGTGCAAGAGGAGGGAAAGCAGAGGGCAAAATCCATGCTCCAAAATGGCTAGAAAAGTGTTCTGTGGGCAGGTCAACCGAAGAAGAGCTTGCTGCCTCTGAGAGTAAGTCTCCTTGTGCCCAGCTCTCCCCCGGCACCTGACTACTCCCCTCTCCTCCTCCTCCTTACCTGGCTCTGGCCCTTGTCAGGCCTCTGCACCCATCATATCAACTCCCTGAGTTTGCAGGGGCTGGGGTGGAGTAGAAAGATTTCCCTTTAATTAGCTTCAAGGACCCCATCAAGTGCTGCTGCACAGGGTGGGAGGAGTGCTGTTGGGCTGAAAGGAAGGGTAGAGGAAGAGAAGGAGGAGCAAGCCTACTCCCTGTAAGCAGCACCCGAGCCTTCTTCACTGCTCCTGGGACTACACCTCTAGAAAGGTGGGCCAGACAGGAAATCAGACTCTGTACCTTAGGTAAGCACCCTACCCCACAGATGAGGAGTACAACATGGAGCACAGGAACAAGTATGTTCTTTTTTTTTTCTTTTTACTTTTTTTATTAAATTGTTTCTTTCACATCTAGCTTTCTAACCCTCACAGATGAAAGTGTTTCATCATGGAACTGCCATCCCCCCCCCTTTTTTTTTTTTCTTTTAATCACAGAGTTCTATTTACAAATCAGGGTTAATTTCAACAGTGTCAGCTAACCCAAATGATAGCTTTTTTTGGCAAAAACACACTTGCTGTTGAAAAAAACCCCTGCCCAACTCTGACAGCAACTCGCATTCTGCAATGGGTTTTCACACCTACTAATGCTTCTACCTCCTGCCTCAGCACTCCATAGATATACCATAAACCCACACAGCATTGCTCTAAATATACAGTTATCAATTCTTGTGCCCTCTCTGTTGTTTATTCCTCAGATACCCATGCCATCTTAAAATGAGGCATTTTTTCCTCCACAGCTGTAAGAATTACAGTCCAATTCCCTCATTTTTTAATTCTATTTAAATACTTCTTTAATTTCCTTAGCACTTAGGTTGGAGCAAATTTAATTGCTCTTTTATTTGGGTTTCCACATTTATAGGTGCATTTTTTAAAAGCATTTCATCTCATTTCTTTTGCAAGATAAGCTTATGATAGCCAAGCAGCTAAGCAGCAAGAACATTGCATTACCATGTGGCAGATCAAGTGACACAACCACAGCAGGTCCAAAATACAGCTACAAGGGTATAACAACCTCTTGGAGAAAATTAATCACTCTCAGAAAATTCCCTGGGAATGATTTTCAGGAGTGGCAGAGTTAGTGGCTTTGGAGAAAGTCAATCACTTCCCTTCTGTATAGTAAAGGTTGCCAAAGTTTGCCACAAGGTATAACTGAATATCCTCAACATAGCAGAATATGTAGGAAAAGGCACTGACTAGAGTTATGCTAAGCAGCTACACAACTGTAAACAAATGTGGACAAACTATTACCACCCAAGTTATATGAAGCCAGTGACTTAAAGAAAATTCTGTTTTCCTTCTGTCTGGTGGTCATCACTAAGCGTTAGACAGGGCATTACAGTCTGACTCAGTACTGAAAATTTCCATTTTCTAAGCACCTTGTTCTAAGCACATTAATCCTCATAGTACTCTAGAAAGACAGAGTAAATTTTATAAAAACAGGGAGGCAACAGCAGAAACATTAAGGTTTTCAACTCTTTGTACCTTTAGCCAAGTTGTGCTTGATTTTTGAAAGAGGTCCCCTCTGCTAGCACCAATTGATTTTCAAAGGCGCTGCTTTGGAAGAACAGACTCAACATGGACAAGCAAACATTAGAAATTATATTTGAAAAGTGTGGTATTAAGAGTGACACGCTCAACTCTACCAAAGGAGACAGCATTAAACAGGATAGTCAGGGGATCAGGTCCAGCCAGCATAGGTTTAGGAAAGGTATGCCTTGCTTGACCAACTTGATCTCTTTTTATAACAGATGACCCACCTAGTGGATGAGGGGAAGGCTGTGGATATTGTCTACCCGGACTTCAGTAAAGCCTTTGACACTGTCTCTCAGAGGATTCTCCTGGAGAAACTGGCTGCTTATGGCTTGGACAGGTGCACTCTTTGCTGGGTAAAAAACTGGCTGGATGGTTGAGCCCAGAGAGTGGTGGTGAAAGGAGTTACATCCAGCTGGTGGCAGGTCATGAGTGGTGATCCCCAGGACTCAGTGCTGGACCCAGTCCTGTTTAGTATCTTCATCAGGGATCTGGACGAGGGGATCTAGCACACCATCAGTCAGTTTGCAGGAGACACTAGGTTGGGCAGGAGTGTTGGTCTGCTGAAGGGTAGGAAGGTTCTGCAGAGGGATCTGGACAGGCTGGATCAATGGGCCGAGGCCAACTGTACGAGTTTCAAAAACATGAAGCTCTGGGTCCTGCACCTGGTTCACAACAACCGCATACATCACTACAGGCTTGGGGAAAAGTGGCTGGAAAGCGGCCCAGGGGAAGAGGACTTGGTTGACACCCAGTTGAACACGAGCCAGCAGTGTTCCCAGGTGGCCAAGAAGGCCATTCTGGCCTGTATCAGGAATAGTGTGACCAGCAGGACCAGGGCAGTGATTGTGCCTCTGTACTCAGCATTCAAGGCCTCACTTCAAGTCCTGTGTCCAGTTCTGGGCCACTCAATTCAAGAAAGACATTGAGATCCTGGAGTGTGTCCAGAGAAGGGCAACAGAGCTGGTGAAGGGTCTAGAAAGTAAGTCATATGAGGAGTAGCTGGAGAAGCTGGGGTTGTTTAGCCTGGAGAAAACGAGGCTCAGGATTGATCTTACTGGTCTTTACAGCTACCTAAAAGGAGGTTGTAGCAAGGTGGGGGTCAGCCTCTTCCCCCAGGAATTAGTGACAGGACAAGAGGAAATGGCCTCAAGCTGCACCAGGGGAGGTTCAGGTTGAACATCAGTAAGAATTTCTTCATTGAAAGGGTGGTTAATGGGCCGCCCAGGAAGTGTTGGAGTCACCATCCCTGAGGGTGTTCAAGAAAAGACTGAACATGGCACTGAGTGCTATGGTTTAGTTGACATGGTGGTGTTCGGTCAAAGGTTGGACTCGATGACCTCTGAGGTCTTTTCCAACTTTAATGATTCTACAATTTTATAAAGATTGGATATGAATTTATGAGTCCCTGGCCTCCAAATCCCTGCTTGGATCATTAAACACCCCCTCTGCTTATCTAAAATCTTATTCAATTCCTCAGTGAGTAACAGGACACAGAACAGTTAAACCCTTTATGATTATCTATTAATTCAAAGTAATGCCATTTTCTTCTGTTTCCATTTGAACTTGATCAGGTGATCAGCCACTAAGCACTGAATTCAATAAACACAAACATTCTTCTCATGAAGCTTAATTTAGAACTACTTGTTCTCTTTCAGATGAAAATAAATCTTTCTTAACTGCTTTTAAGCAGAAAAGCAAATATACTATGTCCCTTTATCTACTAGTGCTTAAAGTATAATACATACTCCAGTAATTTCCTATTATAATGGAATATTTGCACAGGTTGCAAATTTATCCCAGAGGAATGAGGAATCTAGTGAATGGACACAAACATTTATTACACTGAATACTCCAGGTAGTGCTGGCCTATGATATCAAGCCAACAAGCTGGATGATAGCCCTAGTATAATTATGTAATTAATTAGCTCTATCATAATTTTTGGTTTATGACACTAACTTTTATGTGCCACTAGTCAATTTAATGGCATTTTAAATTGAAATAAGGCCCCTGAGAGAGATGCTACTTACTGAATCACAAATCTTGTATTCAGTTTTCTTTTAATTTCAAAAGATGACCTAATAAAATTCCTTTATAATTAAATCCATTCTAACAACTTCTCCTATGTGATTCTTTCTCTTCTCCCATTTTTAATTACTAAAAAAAAATTCCAATCAGAAAACACTTCCCAACATAATTATACACAAAAATCAGTGATCCTTTTTGTACCTCTTGCTGTTCTCCTCACACAGCAGTGCATCCTAGCTAGCTTTGCTGCAGAATTTTACTAGCATCCTCCAGAGGTACAGTGAGGAAACTGCACCTTTCAAAGTGAAAAACTAGTTAAATTTCCTTCTATCTTGTTTGAAAAATAGCCAAGACATGGGAAGAAAGGTAAGCAAAACCCCGCACACTTTCTATTTCAGGCAGACATTTGCAAGCATTCTGGTAGCAGCAGTTGTAGTTCTTCAGCAAAGCAAGATCAGCTAAAGGAAGGGAAGGGTGACCACGCTCATCTCCACCCAGCATGGCAGAGTCCCCCGACATGCCACCTCCTATTTCCAGCCAAAAAGGCAACCCAGAAGTGAGCATCGGCACGTCCTTGGTGCCAAGGGGTTGTGATGTCATCCAGGAGCAGTCCTTACCACATAGGCACCTTCCCTGCCTGGTGCTCATCATACAGAAACCCATGAGGATCACATCCTGACACAACACTGTTAGGATACATCCTCCATTCAATGCTTAATACAGCAGTTACATTGAGTAAGAAATATGAGCAGGTAGTAGCAAGACAATCCCTATAAAAGCTGTTGTCCTGGGCTTTATTCTACACAATGGGCAGCTGCACCCAACAGGAACACTGGTTGGGAGCAGAGCTAAATGACTGCTTTCTGAGGTGATGACGATTCTTGCATTGAAGGTACCCTTCATGTATGTGCTACTTTACCACATGTAAACCATGGTAGACACAGAACAATACTCTGCCTCTGAAAGCCACCACATCATTTCAGCGACTGGTGTTTGTGAAATGGATATGTTGGAGGTACCCAAGATGACACAGAACAGTTAAGAGAGCACTTGATAATACTGGATGGTGCAGCCAAACAGATTAAAACAATATAATTTCCCTGCAGACATAATCATATTCTGTTCCACTTCTGCTCCCTAGAAAATAATGAAATAACAGACAGATATTGAGCATAAATGGAACTTTAACAGTTTGCGCTTGTGTTTCTTATGCAAGAGTATAATTTTAAACATAATTGAGTTTTAAAAAACAGTGATATTGGAAGTGAGGTGAAAGTAATGGAATTAGTGTCAACCTCTTACCATTTGCTGTGTTCTTTTTGAAGTTATCTAGAAACTCTTCCAGGAGCTGTGACTGGTTTGGAGGGGGCAACAAACTCTTTGGATCCCGGGAAATGTCACCATCTGACCAGGATACACATAAGGGTTGCTGGGTCCCACAGTGGTTCATTCTCACCGTAAGCATTACACTTCTCTGCGAAAAGAGTAACTCCATCTGCCTGAGGTTAAGATCAGACACAGCCTCTCCATTTATGCTCAGGATTTCATTGCCTACTCGGAGTCCTGGGAGCATGTGAAAGCAGAGAAGGAAAAAAAAAAAGAGGTAATATAAAACATAAAGGGTCACAAACCAAACCTTATGCTGATTCACCTTTTACTTTTTTGGCTTGAATTCAAACAGCCTAATCCTACCACAAGTCCATTAGAATCAACGGGAGCTTTATTTGTGCTACAATTATACAGATTGACCTCATGCTTACTTTGATAGGTGTTACACATAGTACAGCAATCATGTTGTTTCTGTTTAAAGATCCTACAGAAATGGGTGCGTGGGAAATCAGCACAGCTTTCAAGAAGATTAGAATAGAGCCACCTCTCACAAACACATACCACCAGTATACAGCACCATAACACATATTTCATTATCTGGGAATAGCATGACATTAGTCACGCAGATCAAATTATTCATGTAAAACTGGAACAACAAAGGATGGAGTTTTATCAGCTTTTATATAAATCTAAACAGTAGCAAATGCTGTCTTTCAAGGTCAGCAACAACTAAGCAGACATCACCATCAGGTAGCAAATTAATATCTCTGTCTCCATTTCTTTGGGTTTGTTTTTCAGAAAGCAGAACTCGGGTGATCCTCAACTGTGCTGATAAAGAGAAGCACACTTTCTGAGAAGTGCTGTGGAGAAGCTACTCACAGAAATATATGCAGAAAACTATTTTGTGGAGGAAGGCTACTTTTCATTTCCTGAAAAGGTAGAAGTGATGGGTCATAGAAAGTCATCAAGCCCATGAGGTTCCCTAGTGTGAGATGAACTCTTTCTCCAGTCTGTTCCGTCTGTGCAAAAGTACTTGGTTGGATGACTGAACACAACCTCTGTCTCCAAGGCTAAACAAGAATTCTCTCCACTTTATTGAAAGGATAATTTAGTTACACTATATACACTATTTTTCCTCTATCACATACTTTCCATGGTCTTCAGAAAAGAAAGTTGTGAACAGCAAAAGCCGAGAACCATTTCAGACAGCCTTACTAAACCTTCTTTAAGTTTTTGGACTTTAAAAAGATAATGAAGAACAGTTCTAAACACAACCACGATACAATACCTTCCTTGTAAGCCAGTCCATCAGGGAGAACATCACTTACAAATATATGGGTGAGATGCTCATTTTCAGCAACTTGTGCTGTGACAGCAAAGCCTGAAGTAAAAGAGATTTAAATCAAATAAACTTCCTTGGGAACATTTCCCATTTATTTTCTGTATTTAGCAGACTCTATACAAGAAGGATACTTCTCATGGGAACACACCCACAGAGCATACAGAAATTATTACATTGTTTCCCAGTCACTGTAAGGCCTGTTAAAATTAATAGGACTTTTCCACTCCCAGGAAATGTCATACTCTTCTGTAAAAAAAGATATCACATTTCAAAAAAATAATTTCTACCTCAACTCCATATGACACTTCAATAATAACAGGCACAGCTCAGCATTATGCTAAGAGTTTTGCAGCATGTCCATCAGACAAAGACGTGTCTTAAACAGTTTCAAAAACTGGAAACCCAAACTATAAAGCAGCAAACTGTACAGATCAGTGAGTGGGACAGCCCAGAAAGGAATAATTTATTGCAGACTTGCAGCTAAAAAACAGCACAAAGCTGCCTTGCAAGGGTATCTTTGCAAGGTATATAATTATTCCTAGCCATAACTGCCTCCCACAGATAAAAAGCCTGTCAGAAGTTGTTCCAAAGAACACTGTTGATACTGTGCCAACAGAGGATTCCACTACAAAAAAATGGCAGATCTTGACCATGGCCTGACTGACAGCACTTTCATTATTCCTGGCAAAGGACTTTTGTTTTCTGACAAGTCCATGCTTGAATTATTTGGTCATTTTAGCAAAATTAAAAAGTGGTCCCTTCCAAAACATAAGAAATGCACTTGAAGACTCACACTTTGATCTATCAAGGATGGCTCTACCTGCTCTCAGAGATAGAAAAGTCCTCAGGAGAGAAAGTAAGCAATGAGAAGAATACAAGGGAATTCCTGACAACTTACCATAATCACTTATGTTTTCAGTCTTTGTAAGATGAACATGATAAACATTTAATGGACAAATTTCTATTTCATCATATACCTGTTAGAAAAAAACAGTAACACAAGTCATCAAATTATGAAAATACAAGCACTCAAAACCCAAAGATACAGCATAGAAAACAAACACATTATTCTTTGCATCAAGACTTGCTGTCTTTACACAGAGAATTACTGTGTAAACATCACTGCTATCAGTGAAACTAAAGCTAAAGATCAAAATCCCAGCCTGGAGTAGAGACCGACACACTGCTTTTGTACGAAAAGCCTCACTCAAATCTTCAAACAGTTCTTGAAGAAAGTGTTTGCAGTGCCTAGGCACCCAAACGTGTGAATAAGGATGACACAATGTAGTCTGGCAACAGCTTTAAACCTTGTTTTAGATCTAAATTTCACATATTTGTAGGTCACAATTCAACTACAGCTGTAACAGAGTTTTATCTAAAAGGAGTCACACTTTCCTGGTCTACTATGTATTCGTATGGTTCAGGAGCACAGTACTCAGTATTTTCATCAACCAGTCTTCTGAGTTGAAGGCCATAGTGTCTTGGCTCCAGCTGTTTCATCTAAGGAAGAAAAATAATACAGTTTGGAATTTGTTATTTGTATCCAGAATCCTAGAACACAAAGAAGTGACACACACACACAGAAAGCTTCTAAAATCATGCAAAAGCAATCCTCAAAAGCCATTTTCTAACTATTTTTGTGGTATAAACGAAACCAGATGCATTGCTTAAAAGATAAGGTTCAAGAGCAATTTCCATTTTGCCTTCCGATCCTCCCAGATCCTTTTGTAAACACTATGTCTTGGCTATTAGATTAACTGAGCAGTAATACATGTTTCCAAAGATATCACAACTGGTTTCTGTCCTTTTGAACTTAACACTCACAGCCACCTTTTTCTATGACTACTTTTAATGATTCAGTTCTGTTCAGTAAGCTTTGCTTCTGATATAGAAAATGTATATGCATGTATGGAGGGTTAGGAGAGGGGATGGGATGGCAAGTAGGTTCCCTAAGGGTTTGCCTTTATTGGATTTTATTTTTATTGCTGGGTTTCATCTGTGATCAGAGAGTTCCGTGTTTTTTTTTTTTCACCATGAGGTCAAAGCAAAGATCCTATCTCAATAGGAAGTCAAAGGGAAATATGAATATTCTCAAATGATATTAGTCTGAAAGTGCTGAGCCCCTGATGGGAGGCTCTGAAAAATCAGGATACTGGTGAGACCATGGCACAAAGCATTTCACTTTAGCACATTAATAGAGCAATAATTCTAAAAGAAGAGGAAGCAACATTTCTGAAAGAGAGGGAATGACAAGATCTCTGGGGATTATTTAACCCCTTTAATGCATCTCTGCAGCTTACAAAATCTAAATCTACTGAGTGAATAGTAATTACATTAACATTTTATTATGTGTTAGAGTTTATGCGTTGCATGTGTTCTGTATCCTGAACAATTCAATATAAATGCACAAGATTTCGTATACCTGCTATCGAAAAACCTCAGATGGAAAACAGAAATGAGAAAAGTAGAAACCCCATAAAGTGTGGGTGAAGGGAAAAAAAACCCAACAAACAAACCAACAACCCCTTTGAACTTCATCCTTATCCACATTACATTCAAACATGTTCTGTTAAGAAGAAAGATTCCTTACACTCACCAGAGCAGAATGAAAATGTAAGAAGGAAAAGAACCAGGATAGATGAGCAGAAAGTATTCAGCATTAGAGAATGCTTATGAAAAGCTTTACACACAGAATAGAAAGACAAAACAGAAAGACATTTAAGAAAAAAATCAAAAAATTTAAAACTAAATTTTCATGCGATACAGACATTGGAAATTAAAAGTCAGCTTTAAAATTACAAATATTTTGGAATGATGGAGTAAGAGAGGTAAGGAATTTCCTTTTCAACTTAATTTTACCTAATTTTATTAAGTAAATCCTCCTTGAGTGGTCTTGGATGCCACTTTAACGACTTCAAAAAAATGTTTCAGCTCTAGCATGCCACCTGGTGGCCAAATCATGTCTCAGACACTCCCTTTTGCCTGACAGGGTTTTAAAAGTAAAGGCAAGCATTAAACGTTTTCTCCAGGATTCAGTCTCCACAAGGTAAAGCCGCAAGAAAATTTCTTCTTAGTGATGCCACGGAGACACACTTGGCTAAATCCGTGTGCGTATTCTGATTTTTAAAAGTACAGTTTACCCTCGATTTTTAAAAACTTGTATAACTTAATTTTGTTTGTTTGTTTGTTTGCAATATTCACAGGTGCAAAAAGCCATTAAATTGGGTCCTTTCCTTCATTAGAAGCCTCAAAATTCACTAACTTCAAGCCAGTTGAATGAGCTCACCTGTAAATTCACCCTAACCTATGCCAAAAGATACAGCTGGATCTTATAGAGCACAGGACTCCTTTTTCTCCTGTTTTTCCCACTGTGAAATAAATAAAATATATTTACCAGAAAACAGAACTCAGGGGTAAAAAGTTAAATTTTTCAAAAAGCTTGTCTGCATAATTTAAGTGACTTGAATCCTGAAGTTAGACCTAAATTCAAGCACTAACACTTGTGGAGACAAAAGTGCTAGGTATATTTTGATATTCTAGAGGTGCTGATGTTTTGTTTGTAGTTAAAAATAGCATCTCTATTTTAACTTCAATTTGTGACTCAGTTTTCTGCCCCATGATCTATAGCAATCCCTCTCAAATTGTGGCACTGACTTTCAGAAGGGAAATCACGCTTTGAAATTCACAAATAGAGCTGATATTTAATTAAAAGCTTAAAAAAGTTCCTTTAAAAAGCAAACATATGTGATAGCCTTTGTCACAGCAGTCTTAACTGTCTTAATTTCCTGGAATTAATTCAAACAGTCCTTATTGCTCCTCTGTGATTAATTTGCACAGAACAACCAGGTTTGCTGCAAGGACAACACAGAGTGGACATGTGCTGAGATTCCTCAGGGGCTGACTACCTGGCAAACTGCCTCTGCTCTCTAAGTATCAACTGTGCACTGTCTTGAGCAACACCTTTTGGAAACCTTTCCACAAACCTGCTACCTTGGCTACAACATATAAATAACGCAACTAAAGGAAAGGGAGCAATGTGCCTTGAGACAGTGACCGGGAGATGCTGGTATTATAATATTATGCATTATTAATATTATGTATTCTATCATTATTGTATTATTATTATATAATAGTGATCATCTTATTAGTATTTAGGCATCCTCTGATATACTACATTCCTTCTCAAGTCCACAGCTATTAATAAGCAATTGTGCCTGAAAAGTAAGTACCTTGCATGCCAAAGACAGAACATCCTCCACCCTGTGCTCTGGCTTGAGTGTCAGGGCCACTCCTTGACCATCACAGAAATGAACATATGTCTGTGTTTCCCAAGCATTCTCCTTCTGGATGCTCTCTGGCACTGAACAGTAGATATTCAAATAATCATCAACTTGCTGCTGAAACAAGGGAGAAATGTACAACATATGTGGATATTAAAAAAAAAAACAAACCAAAACACCAACCAAAAAAGCAAAAGCACAATTACATTAGCAGTTTGCACTGATTACATATTTAGACACAGTGCTGTGAATTTAGAACATGGCAAGCCAGGAGAAGAATTCTGTTACCTGCTCTCATTCACTATTGAAGACCTTATTTTCTAGAGCTCAGATTGCATTTCCTGTACATTCCCATTATGGGATTTTATGTCTTTATTTCATGTTAGTTGTTGATTTAACTCAGTGTGGATATATGTAATTACCTGGTACTATATCACAGTGGAAGTAATTCTGAAAGAAGAATTGACTACTACAATTTCACCTAGTTAACAAATATAAAATAACTCTATAAATAACTCAATAAATAAATAAATGTAATTACTGTCATTTTGACAGAAAATGACAATACACTAAACTTCCAGCAGAGAGCACTGTGGAGCAAGGCTAGTCATAACATAATGAAGTACTAAAGCAGGAATAAAGTGCTCCTATTCTATTTACAGTTTAAGAACATATTGTTTCATAGGCAACAGTATTTGCCTCTTTATTATTTTGCTTCACATTCTTTCTCAGTCCAAAGCCACTCCGCTTGATCAAATAACAACATCCACCCTGAATAAATTCCCTGTCACTTTCTCACCCTTTACTTTCACCCTTTCTCCTGTACTGCACTTCAGGTTGCATGTTTCAAAGGACGCCACACAAGGAGCAGAAAAACACCAAGAGCTGTTCAGAATTTTAAGTTTCACGTGTATTTGGGTCTGCCTACTCAGTACACCACTTAAATACCCATTTCAAGACATTTGAGTTTATGCAGATAAGGTCCCTTTATTCCCCATGCAGTCACTAAAAGGGACAATAACCCCACAAAGTGGCAGAACTGCCACCCAAGACATATCTTAAGATATCCAGAACTGTTCTCCAGAGTGCCTACCTCCTTTATGTTTTTTCTTAGTATTTTTGGTTGGTTGGTTTGTTGGGTTAGGGGGGTTGTTGCCTATATAAAGACCCTTGATTACGCAATTCTTCCTCCTCTCCATAGTGACACAAGGCCAAGGCACACTGCAATTAAAAGCTGCTGTAAAATCACTGCACAGGGCTGCTTCACCTGTTACAGTCAGCAAAGTTACTGACAATAATCTACCAGTAGTTATAGAAAGACCAATATTATTTTGTTTTTCCAAATAGCAACTGTGGCTGTGAAAACGATGAAGCAAGCAATGCTATCCAGGTAATTACCAAACAATGCAGAAATTCAAGTTGCAGCTGACCCAGAGTGTGGCATAGTAATAATTTGATGCCAGAGTAACATTGGTTTGGTGGGATAATATTAATGAACTGTTGGCATTCATGAATCTTGCCTGTCTTGCTCAGCTGTCCCTTTTAACTTGTTGAACATGAAATTTCAATTAACGGAGGTGCATGGAAATCCTACTAAAATTCAGATGCTACTTATACAAAACAGGAATCACGTTATGCTACTGCAATTAGTGCAGTGATGAAATCTCCACAAGGTGAAGTTTGACCTCGGTGGCTGTAGCTGCAGACTGCTCGTAACACTGGTAATATTGAAGAAGATAATTCCCATAGAAGCATAGTTATCTCAGCACTAAATCAAGTGCCTGGGAATAAAAGTTGACCTTCCTCCACGGTGTAAATAACAGAAAGGAGAAAGGGGGCAAGGCAGGCAGGCTGTAAGAGTGAAGTACAAATGAGTCAGATTGAATTCCCTGGTGGCTTCCTCCAGGGAAAACCAATGCTATGGTTGCCTCAACGAGGGAGATGCTCCCAGCAGCTCAGAGGTTTGCAACTACCACAATGGTTTATTGCAGTGCAACAGCAGCTGTTCAAGTACATCTAACTGCAATAAATCCCATTATTGCCAGAGATCAAAAAAAAAAAATCAAACCTCAAATCATAGAGGATTAAGGTGATGAGAACGTTCAAGGTCACCTTTTGGTGTAATTTTTTAAGACAGGACAGAAAGTTCCGCAGCCAGTGTGAGATAGATCCATTCCTTGCCATGTACACTGATGCTCAAGCATACAGCTCGAGATGAACTCGCCTCTGTTACTAAATATGACTGTGTTCCTTAACTGCACTCAAGGTACCATTGCTTCATCCACATTTTCCATCTCAGAAAATCTGACATGAAAAGAGATTTTTTTGTTTTCTGTTATGCTTGCAGTGACTAATTCCACAATAGTTCATTCATTCATTCATTGCCACATAAAGTTACAATAACCCATCCAATTTTCCAGCAAGAGGCGCCAGGATTTGCAGACTATCACACGTTGTGCCACAGGGCTGCTGCAGGACCAATAGGTTACTTCATCATTTCCTCCCACTATTTGCTTCTATTTTATCATTCTTTTCAGGGAAAATACAGACTCCCCAGCAGACTCCATTATTTATCATTTGCTACCCTCCTCAGGCAGCATTTTATAAAAGTTTTTATGCTGTTTCTGTTGTTTTGTTTGGGTTTTTTTTTATTTTATTTTAAATCAGCCAGTGAAACCAGGCTGATGCCAGAGTAACGGCTTTCAGAGTTATGATGAATCATTTCTGAGTTGTCGTATGATTCATCAAAATGTCGGGATCTTAAAAATGCCTACGCTATATTTAATACCCACTGAGAAAAGGTTTAAGAAATAGGGTTGAGATAATAACAATAATAATGTTTTTCTAGCTCCAGAGCTCTGCTCAGCACCTAAATTCGGTGGGTTTTTCTAGTCTCAAAACACAACCCTGGTAAATTTGCAAAACCTGGCCCAAAACCTGCAGCCACATTGCCCTCCTGCTGATCTGTCTCTACCTGGGGAACAGTGCTGTAAGCCCCTGCCTGAGTTTGGAGAAGGTTGCTTTATCTAGAGCTGGGACAAGAAGACAGACCTCATCCCTTCACCAACACAGCACTAAAGGGAGAGGACTTCATTCTGCCTGCTCCCTAGTGCCTTCAAAACATTTCTCTGTCTCCTCAGAAGGGTTCAGGAAGAGCAAATGCCCCTGTTAGGCAAGGGGACAGGAGACCCACAGCAGACTCTCTTGCATAAGGCAGCTCCCTTACCCTCCCAAACACAAGGGCGGCGGCATCCAACCAAGGGACTGGTGTCACAGCTCTTCAGGAGAAACCTTCAGGGGCTGCACCCACAAGATTTTGCTACTTCTCACATGGCAAACCTTTCCATGTTTTAACACACTTGAACAGGAACAAATTGTGTTTGCTGTCTCCGAGATGGGACACGGATGCCATCTAACACCATACTCAAAGCTACACTCTGGAGGAATTTGTAAGTGTTCTCTACAACACCTTCCTACCCCAGGAAATAATATGCAAGTGGTGAAGTAAAAAAGGGAACTCAGGTGTTTCAATACAGTTTTCCAAAGAACAGACAAATTGTGAAGATAATTTCAGGAGGTAAAACAGCATTATAGGAGTAGGTGCTGTCAGTAAGAGATGCCTTTCCCAGTAGCATAACTTCAGTGTAATTATATATTTCTTTCTTACCTAGCCATTAAATGAATGCACTTGATGAAAAAATAAACCATGTACTACATAATGATAAAAAACTATAAAATCTACGAGAAATTATGAACTTTGTTCAAACCTTCCTCACAATCATAGAATCATAGAATCTGCCAGGTTGGAAAGGACCTCTGAGATCATCAAGTCTCCCCCTTGATCCACTACCATAGCGGTTACTAGACCATGGCACTCAGTGCCACATCCAATCTCATCTTAAAAACCTCCAGGGATGGTGAATCCACCACCTCCCTAGGCAGCCCATTCCAATGCCTGATTACCCTCTCTGTAAAAAATTTCTTCCTAACATCCAACCTAAACCTCCCCTGGCACAGTTTAAGACTGTGCCCTCTTGTCCTGCTGCTGGTTGCCTGGGAGAAGAGACCAATGCAGCCAGGTGGCTGCAACCTCCTTTCAGGTAGTTGTAGAGAGTGATGAGGTCTCCCCTGAGCCTCCTCTTCTCCAGACTGAACAACCCCAGCTCCCTAAGGCTCTCCTCCTAGGACTTGTGCTCAAGTCCCTTCACCAGCCTGGTTGCTCTTCTCTGGACCTGCTCCAGCACCTCAATATCCTTCC
>JAYRBT010000114.1:54916315-54928106 GCA_036023395.1 Myiotriccus ornatus
ATGTTTTCTCAATATCATTAGCTTGCTAAGTATACTAAGAATTCTAGGTTACTAATTAAATCAAGATTTTCTTTTTTTCTTTGCAAAAGCCAATCTCTGAGACAACAAATCAGTCAATTAGGAAATGCAATTCTCTCTTGATTTCTCTCTGAAGCAACTTTGCCAACAAAACTCCAGCAATTGTAAGGAGAGGTTTTAAAGAGATCAAGAATGGAGAAAAATCTCGTATATTTTTTCTTTGCTAACTAATGGATGTTTGCAATGATCTATTTCATTCTTTGTGTCAGCCGTTTGCCCCCATTCAATATTTTGAGACAGGCATAGACAGAATATTAACAGGAATAAATCTTCCGCAGCCCCAGTGATGGATTTCAGTTCTACAAAATGAAGCCAACTTCTTCCAGAGCTGGAAAACAACAGCAGTTTTTCAAGGACAGAACATCTAATTAGCAGACATTAAGACAGATCATTAATACTCTTCATCTGACTCCAAATAAACTAGTAGCAAGAGTATCTGATGGGGGAAGGGATAAATTAAGTTAATACACATCAGGATTTTTCCTTGGTGCATTACATGTAATCTGTAGAAATCTGTATATTCTTCTAGGTCTGAAAACCTGCTCCAATAAAAGGATGTTTAACATTTTCCTTCTCCATTCACCTCACATGGCTCTGGACCATGAAATAAAGTGACCTGGAAATAAATCATGAACATCTGAGCACTCAAAGGGCTTATGAACATCTGCACCATCCCTACACAAACCTGCATATTATCTGAACTCTGCTCATATAGTTTCAGACTGAAGTTTGCCACAAGAGCTTGACAATGAAATCAGTATCCATTTGCTCTTCATCAAGTTCAAATCAGTATAGTAAGAATTTTAAATATTATAAGCATCAAATTCTGAAACTACAAGTGTTTCACCAACCAAAGAAATGTAATTATGCTCTATTAGTTCAAAGGAAATAAACTTTGGTTAATATTCAAGGAACCATAATGTGCAGCCTAAAGTACTGACAGAGGAAGAGTTACTCTGACTGGAAATACAGGTAAGGATGAGAAGACTCAAAACCAGTCAATAAGTTCAAATTATCAGATGTCTTCTGTTGATGGCCTAATAAAATAAAAGATACAGCAATCTCATTTCACAGACTTATTTAGGCTAAACTACTAGACACGTTCAGTGCACAAGAGGGCCTAGGTAGTGAGGTCTTTGCCTGAACACTAAGCATGTCTAATTAAACATCGTTTGCCAGTTGCTGCCTGCAAAACTGGGGACATGGGCAGGACATCAACACCGCAAGATATACTTCCACAGAGTATCACTGAAGTGATTCCTGGTTCACGTGCTAGAAGTGAGAGCAGAGTAAGACTTCATGTTTGTTCACTGCTGTACAGACAATAAGGTGATCATTAGTCATGGCTAAATTTCAACTGGAAGCACGTGGTTTTGTCTGCTGCTATCCAAATAAAGTTGGAGGAAGGACTGAGTACTCTTCATGTCTTGCCTTAAGGTGCAGAACAACATTGCTAAGTACCTATACTTCAATCTCTTCTGCAATTCAATAAGAAATTAAATTATTCACAGAACCTACTGTATATTCTGTGGTATGCAATGTAACAGCTAGATATTACTAATAGTTAAGTACATCACAAAGCAGTGAACATTAATTCCATTTTTGCAGAAAAGAAAAGAAATCGCTTTGTGGTCATAAAACAGATCAGTCTTTGAGGAGCCTACCTCCCGCGCTGTTCTGGATTGCTGTAGAAACCTGGCAATAATTACAACTACCATGCCAGCTACCCCCAAGACAATTACTCTCAGGCTTCGAAAGCAGAAACAGATCCCAAAAGCAAGAAGTAATGATAATTATGCTCCCATAAAAATATTGTTTCCAGTACCTGGTTCTCTATGGCCTTTCTGTTCTTTGGATCACTAACAATTGAGAGCTGCAACTCTGCCATCTTTTTCATTTTGCCATCCATGTCAATCTTCTGGAAGAGACTCTTAGTTTGATTTTTCAGCAGCCTAACAGTGTCCTCTTTCCCAAGCTTCTTCGCAAAAAGGGAAGCACAGGCTGAATGTATAGCAGTAACCCAGTTTTCCAGATCTGTCTGGGTTGTCGCCTGTGAAACCAATCAATGGTGCAGAATTATGAGGAGATAAAAGGAAAAAAACACAACAGCTCTAGAATATGGAGGGCTTGATGGGTTCCCATCATCTTAGACACTTTATGTTAACAGAGCGGAATAAGGCTTTCTTTAGAACCATGTAAGTAAAGGAAGTGTAAGCTTTCCCGAACTCCATCATGGCTTGTCTCCAAACTTCAGCTTCTGCTGCTTAGATGTGCGGTGTCTGTACACCCTAGAAGCACCCCAGAGCCGTATAAGCTGTGGGAAAGATGTGACCGGCATCTTTCATCCCTCCAAATAATTAAAGTACAACCTAACAGATTTCAAAGATAAACCTCCACTTCTGCAGGTAGCAAACAACAGAGAAGATTTTATACGTAAGGTCTGAAGGGAGGTATTTGCTTACTTAAAAAATGTCAAGTTAGTGGAGAGAGGACATCCAGGTAAAGAGAATGCAATCTGTACAAAGTGTCTCTGGAGATATGTACAAGTGTGCCCATGAATCAACGTTTCTATGCAGGCAGTTCCACATAATACTGTTCTTTATTAATATTTCCAGTGGTGCACTTAAGCAGCCAAGATATTTAGATTATTTTCAGCCTTCTTTCTTGAGTATCTTGCTCAAGCAAACTCTCTTTTTGGCCAGCAGATTTGGAGTTGAGCACACCCATTCTGTAAGGGTGAAATGCTAATATGTGAAGAAAAATTAAAATAAAGGTGATTTTCTAGAATCTTGTGATCAACCAGGTACCAAAAGTGTCTTGCAGATTTGTGATCTTTGTTCCTTTTGCTTCTGACTGAGCCTACTGGTGTAATATCACATACCTGAAATCAAAACATACACTTAATATTGTAATAGTATTGCACAATAGTGAAATCATGCTATTATTTTTAAGTCAATGGCAGAAACATGATATGTGTGTGTGTGTGTGTATACAATCATATACATGCATGTGCAGACTCAAAAACACATCCTAAAAGAAAAACAACTACAAAGTTATGCTTGCATCCCGTTACCTGAAATAGGTAGACATCTCCAAAAGAATTGCTGAGACAGAACACATTTTCTTTCTTGGGATGTTCTGGAACAGACTGAACTATACTGTCTTCTGCAAACAGGGCGTACCGAGGCAAACTGCTCTGCTCCATGGAGTTCCTTCCATAGGTCTCATAAAACAGTAGAGTACAACCTTTGCAGTTCAGAGAGACAAAAAAACATAAGGAGAAAGTAAGTCCTGGATCTCCCATTTGAGTTCTATTATCTTAATGTTTTTGTGACTTAAGACACCCTTCAGAGAAAGGGTATATCAGTTCTGTTCCTCTTCTGAAGTAGGTAAAAAAGGAAGATCTTC
The DNA here is from genome assembly GCA_036023395.1 of Myiotriccus ornatus. Classification (NCBI taxonomy): domain Eukaryota; kingdom Metazoa; phylum Chordata; class Aves; order Passeriformes; family Tyrannidae; genus Myiotriccus; species Myiotriccus ornatus. The sequence goes on from JAYRBT010000114.1 coordinate 54,919,802, forward strand.
TAAACAGAAAAATAGGAAAAATCAATGCTGAATTTGCCAATGAAAAGTTGAAACAGACAATAAGACTAATAATAAGTCTCATAGACATACAACAAATATCCATAGACTTAAAAAATAAATCATGATATTCCTCACTACGGAAAGGTTCAAGACCAGGTAGGATGGGGTTTGAGTAACCTGGTCTAGTGAAAAATGTCCCTACCCACAACAGTGGAGTTTGTCCTTTCTGACCCAAAATGTTCTGTGATTCTATCAATAAGCTCAGCCTATTAAAATGTTAAGGCATGTAAAAGAGATCAACTTCTGCTTAGTTAGACTGGCTTTTGTATTTCTTTATTGAATTGAAGAAATCTTTGTTGAAATGATTTGCAGAATCTTTTGTCTTCATACAACATGGTTAGTGAATAAACTTCTCAAATTTAAACTACAAATTGGAGACTTAAACAATTCTGAATAATTTAAAACAGTTTAAAGGGGCTGAGTTTGAGAATGTCCAAGTCCAGGGTGGATGGGGCTTTGACCATTGTGGTCCAGTGGAAGGCGTCCCTGCCCATGGCAGGGGGTTTGGAACTAAATGATCTTTAAAATCCCTTCCAAACAAAACCATTCTATGATTCGAAGAAAATAACCTAGTTATAAACTAGATTTCTTAAGAATTTCCTAGGCTAAACTGATTTCTCTGCACATCAAAAGAAAATAAGCAACATTCACTTCACCCTTGTGACATGAAACAGCAGTTTAACAGCAAAGGGGTTGGTGCTTTCTTAAATGTAGAAGATAAATTAATACTATACTACCCCTGAATGTTTAACCTGGAAGACGTAAGACCAGACAGATACTATAAAAACATTTTGAAAATGGAGGATAACCTAAGCAGTTTGAAAAATCTGAGGCTAATGGTAGATTCTCCAGCAAGGCAAGCCTTTTCCAAAAGACATGCTCAAATTCAGGAATGAATTTAGAGAAGACCTATGGTTGCATTACATAGCAAGTCAGAATAAATGATCACTAGTAATCCATGAATATGCTACTGCTGCAAGCCCTATACGTATTCAGTAGAAGGCTTGAAATTCAACCAATACAAGGACTAAGTTTGCTAGGGCTACAGTATCTCTCCAGTCCCCTTTTTGTTGTTGTTTTTCCTTCAAATCAAAGAGGCAACACAACACAGAGCAGAGCCAAAACTGAGATTTTGGTTTGACTCGCTGATTTTCAGGCTTCTGTTTTTATTCTGTGTGGCACACTCTTTGCGTTTATGCATACGCAAATACACCTAGGAAATACATATCAAGGGAACACGGCTAAACCTGAAAAATAGAATTGTTTCCTTGGTGGGTGCTTTTAAACTAGTTTGGTAAAAGCAGAGTTCAATCCTTATTTCAGTAATTTTTTAACATTTAGACTTAATACTGCATTAAAAATTCCAGACACATCATCCAAAGTCATGTAAATTTGAGGGGAGCTTCCTCTAAGGTAAAATCTGAACCGAAATAGGGGGAGGGTTGATTCTTCTGTCTGATAAGGGGGAAAACTGGCCCTACTAGAGTCCATGGGACACATTTGCTGTGAAAAGTCATGAGGTGGAATACACTGGTCTTCATACAGCCCAAATCCATAGTGTATAAAAAGTGAGATCCATCAGAGGGATTGGGATTTCATCACATTCTCCAGTGTCAATGAATGTATAAGAGTTACAAGACAAAGGGAAACACATATCAGATGTTACTGATCAAACCATCTGTTGACTGAAAAGTTTTCAAATAAAGGAATCCAATCAATAGAAATGCCTCCATACTACATAACTGCACCTTTTCCTATTACTGTCCAAAGTGTCTGGCAGAATATTTTGGGCAAGAACAATTCCTATAGATTTGGTCCTATCCTTTCCCCTTGCTATCCCTCACTTGATCTTCTTTACGACACTGAAACACTTGGAGATCTCTGCAGCTGGAAAAGAAGGAAATGGTTTGTTACACTCTGCATATCAGGCACAGCACTTCTGTAATCATTTGAACATAACAGGGCAAACTAAACCAACTAAACCAAGTCTCCTCTTGTATTCAGCAGCAGCATCAGGAATGTACAGCCACTTCCACTTCTGCATTTAGGAAACTGCGTATTAAGTTCTATTTTAAACTCCCATATTTCCCCTACTTGCTATAACTGAAGATAAGTCATATTTCATCCAGATAGTTTACATGAACGTAACTAAAACATTTCAAAGGGTGTGCATGTATGCTCAAGTGTATGGCACCCCAAGTATATCTTCAGGTCAAGTGAAGTGATCCCTGGAAGCAGCTAGCTTCATAAGTAAGCTCTGTCAGGCCCACTGGGACTGATTATTGTCCAAGCATTTTAATCAAAACTTGAACTGAAGGAGGAGGGCAATGGGAAAGCAATTTCTCTCTTTAAAATAAGCTAATTAGACAGGACAGATGGAAAAGAGAGTTCTTCTTGCTACAGGATTACTATTCGAGCTCAGGTCTTGGTGGCCCTCAGAGTAGAGCAGAGGCCTCAGGACATGCATACTTTGAAGTCTGGCAGGTAACCAGATGGTTGTAAGCCTTCTATATATTTATAATTAAACACATCTCAAGAGACTGTAAAGAAACATGCTGTTCTCCATTTGCATATATAGCTATTTTAAATCACACTTTAAAATATCTGGGCTATTTAAACTTCAAATTAAATACAGATTTATTCAAAACCTTGTATAAGGAGAACCAAAGCAAGTGCCTTGATCTTGATATAGCATAGTACGAAAACAGAACTATGTCTTGATATCCAGACAGGCAAGTTTATTTTAGCATCAAAAGTCTCCACAAGACAATAAAGGTAAGAGATCAAGGAAATGAGGAATGTATATTTAAAACAGCTAACAAAGTGGAAGAGGCTCTGCACAAAGCATTGTATCTAACACTTATAATGTTAGAAGTTAATAAAGGTTTTTACAAAGAATTTTATTATTCCTCTCCTGTAGCTGCAGAAATTCGGTTAGCAAGAAGGGATGTAACTTGTTCAAGGTCACCAATAAGCCAATTTTATACCAAAAAAATGAACATGAAGCACCTAAATTCCTTGCCAAAGCCTCATTATTCCAGAAATACATGAACTACTACTATATAATGTACTTGAGTTTAGAGTTTTGATAGGACTGTTTAGAAACTAACTGAATTTTAGAAGAGGCAGATCAAGCTCATATTCATACTCGGTAACACAAATACACACAATAAGAGGGTGGAATTCAGATACTGTTTTTTCCTTTGTACACACTTATTGTAAGTATGAATCATGCTATCTGATGATCAGGGTAAGTGATTTAAGCTGTTAAGACTGCCTACATTTTGATCCCTTGATAACAAGCCTCTGAATTATTAGGCAGAATTGCCTCGTTCTAGCGAATTTGCTTCTTTTAAACCAGCACTGTCAAGGGCAACATTACCAGAACTTGATGGTTGCTGTTCATTTTTCTTCAGCTCTACACCCACGCAGAATTTTGAAAAGGGCAACTTGTGGGAAAGTTGTTATTTTCTCTCCTCTAGTCCAATATATGCTAGGAAGTAATTAAGTTTGATCATTTCCCTACTCATTAACTTAGCATTATATTCACTGAAAGGTAAATCCTTTGGATGCAATTCCAAAAAAAAAAAAAAAAGCCTATGAATTCACTCTTCCCACAATAGATGTTATTTTCCTTCTCGCACTTCCTGACATCCATACACTTCTTGCAGCACACTCTGAGCCATCAGTGTACATGGAGAGAGCAGTGCTGAGCACAACAATCACATCTGCAGCCACCCCTTTTAGTGGATTGGCTTCCCACAGGGCTGTTTCACAGCAGCAGTAGCTGTGGGAGATGGGAAGCTGGGTGTGCCAAAAGCCAGAAGAGGTTGGTATTGCAGGGAGTGGGCAAGGTGAAAGACCATCCTGGGAAAGGAGGGAGACCAGCAAGCCCTGGGAATGGTCCATGGCAACTGTGCCTTGGGTACCGCGGGCCTTCCCCTGCTGCTGCTGCTTCAGTCTCCGCTGCCCTGAACCACACACTTTTTTGTGTGAATGTTTTGGCACGTGGAGTTCACTTCTTCATTATATTGCCACCTAAAGCATTGGAAATAAATCAAACTTTTTAAATTAACCTACTCTATCTTTAAGTAAACTTCATAGAAGAGCTTAAAGAACTGTATGTCTGTGATGGGGAATGGGGCACCAGTGACTTGTCCTGACTCCTAAATTTTGACTCCCTCCAAGACAGAGGAATAACTTTGGTATTTTCCTCAGTTTTGGTTCAGTTTGGTCTTTGACCTCCAAACATCCAAAAGGATCTTCTAAATCTCCAATTCTGCATGAATACACAAACTGGGGAATCAGACAAAACAACTCCCACTATGGTATGAAACAAAAGGCTGCATGTGCAATACCAAAGACACTGAGCATCACCTCAATTCAGTGGGCTGCTTAGGCACATGCTCCACTTTAAGTGGTGGGTAGACCTTGTAAAGGTAGGTATGATTTTCTGATCCCCCCTAAACCTGCATGAAAGGCTCATGAGACACGATGGAAAGAACAGCTGCTGCCAAGCTTGAAGGATAAATATGGTGGTTTACCTTTGAGTGTGACCCAGTACTGCTTCCACTTCCGCCGTGTGACCAGCTCCAGCTTTTTCTCCTTCTGCAGGGTCACCATGGGTTTGAAGAACAGCCACCCTGCCTTGCGTACCACTCCTTGCTCTTTCTCATACAACAAATCCAGCTGCTCCAAAGAGCTGAGGGACTCGCCACTGGAGTCTTCTGTTTCTGATGAGGTCTCAGTATTCTCCAAGTTCATCCTGCTCATCTCCAGCTCCCGCATGAAGTTTTCATAAATGTTCTGCCTCAAAGCATCACTGCTGACCGCATTGGTGGACTCGCTTCTCTGGGACAGGACATGGCTAGAGCCAGGTGACCACAGCAAGGTGGAGAGCTGTGATGGTGCCAGCGTGTCCGTACTGAAGTTGTCCGTTCTGCTGTCTAAGTATTCACTCCCATCTCTACACTTTGGCTCCTGTGCATAAAAGGAATTTATCAGTGATAGGTCAGCAGAGCTACAATCAAAAGATACACCTCATTTGGCAATTAAACTTATTTTATGCTTAGCCACTTCCAGTTCCTTCATCAAGGCCCACCTCTTTTCACCATTACATTATAGGCTTTGCCTCAGCAGCCACTTCCACCACCAGTGCCACCATTTTTTCAGCAGAACCCCATTAAAACCTAAGCACTAAGTCTGAGCACTGTGGTAATTCTGACACCTGTGAATAATCTCAAATTTTGTTACTGACTACTGCAGCTTCTACTGGCCGAAAATTGAGGTATTCTAGGAGACAACTATATCCTCCATCTGAAACCCAGGCACCACTGCTTATGTGCCTGTTTGAGTCCAATAGGAATAGTGTCACAACAGATTTTTAATTATTATAGGGTTTTCAATACTTTGGTGCTATCCTATTTGTGCAAGGTGGCTAGATTTAGCTTCAGCACAACAAGGCTGATTTTACCTCCATTTTCTATTTGTCATATAAGCTGTGCTTAGCCAACAAAAAAAAAGGTCAAAAGTTGAGAATATTTTAAGCTTGTTAGTATTGATCAATTTACTAAAATCTAATCTAACAGAATATGTGACTTAAAAATAGAAAGGCACTCTTGCTGACTGGCATGGATCCAGTCTCCAGACTGCAGAGGTATTTTCTGACTTGCTGGAAACCCCCTGAGAGCTTGATTATCTCATCAAGGACAGATTGGACTTTCTCTTAATGCACAGTGCAACTTCATCCCTTGGATTGAGAGGGCTAGCCAATTTTATTTGGAATACTGGGGCCTGATGGTATGACTTCCTTGCCACTGCTTGTCAATCTGGGACCTTGTTGCCAGATCAGACCTTTTCTTTCTTAAGCCTTTGCCGGTGATGTGCTGACTGCTCCCAACTCTCCCAAGATCCAGTGATGGACAGGGACTTTGTACTACCCAAGACAGAGCTCCTTGGACTAACTTCACTGTCAAGAACCTCACCATCCATCCTAAGAAGCCATTTACTGTCTTCCAAACTCAAGCACTGCCAATACTACTTAAAAGCAACCAAGACACAAGAACATAAAATAGAAAAAACATGTTGCCTTTTGCAGTAAAAGTGTGAGGGAAGAAAAAAGAAGAGATGGCTATAAATTATTCAAGAAGTGAAGCTATTACTCTCAGGAATAATAAAGCTATTATACTTTCAAGTTTAGACTGCTTCTTTAAAAGCATTTTGTTGCTCATAGACTACTGTACATGAGCAAAGTAAATAAACATCAGTCTCCTGTGAGCTGTTCTCACCAGCAGCTTTGAAAGCAACTACTTTTTTGTTCCTTTGCTTCTTACTTCATGTTCTTCAAAACTGAAGCGGAAAAGCTGTGCTGTGTTTTGATAGCGTCAGGACCTCCAGCACACAGCCAAGAGCAACAGTGGGATTGCACGCCCTCCCAAGCAGTGCCAGACAAGCCTCTTCTAAAGCAGCAAGATACTGCTGGCCATGGCCTCACAAAGGGCAGTTTGAACTGAAACCCACGTTCCCTTATAGTGCATTGAACTTCAATAAACTGAGTTTTCAGCTCACTGTCTGGTGATGAGGATCCAATTCTCCTGATAACGGAGCACCTTCCTCAAATCTTATTTCAGAATGCTAATCAGTGTTCTCCAAGAGTAACTATCTAAACATCCATGGTTTAACTGTTTTTTATATGGTAAAAGGAGGAAAATAGACACAGGGAGTGGCAAACCAGGAAATAATCCTGTGTGTAATGCATTAATGCCACAAAGCAACTGTAGAACATGGATTATACAACTGCACTGGCCATCTGCAGTTCAGTGAGAAACCAAAAGCTTTCTCTACCCTTGTTTTAATTATTGTCACTGTATTTGTGTGCCAAAATCCTGCATTTTATTTGTTTGACTATTCTCCAGGAAGTGCCAGTGTCCCCTAGAAAACATTAGCATGCAGCTTATTAAGAATGTGCACTTCTTTCAGTGCCAAAGCACCAATAAGAGAAACAACAAAACACACATGCCTAAGAAAGTGTCTGCTGTGAAGACCTACCACTGGAACAACAAACGTTAATGAAAAGGGTGGGACACAACCTGCCCATGAAAAGCCACTATCCACAGCCTATGTTTTCTACACACACACAGAAAGTGTAGAAATGAGGAAGTTCCAGAGCAGAGTAAATGGACAAAGGATCCAAAATGCATATATACACTTCACCATGACAACTTCAGTTGTATTTTTCTTTTCCTAAAGAACTGAATTGGCAGAGTCAGGCAGTTCTCTGTTGGTTCTTCGGGAGGCTGTCACTGCAGCAGTATCTATCACTGCTGAAAGGGTTTGACCCAAGTTGCTGCTCCTGGTGGTTCCCCTGTCAGGCAACTTTTTGCCCATTTTCCCTCTGTTGCATCTAGTGATGACAGAAAACCACCACTGTTTCTGCTTAGCTGTATTTAAGGCGATCTCTCAATGTTAGAGATATGCTCTGGAATAGTTATAGATAATACAAAAGATAAAGGGGCTAAAATACCAATTAGACAAAGTGACGCATGTAATAATTACCTGTAAAGAACAGCACAGGAAACAATGCAGCCTGCTACATTTACTAGGATCTAAGCTAAAAGGAGAATCTAATACCAGTTTTCAAGTCAAATAAAGAGGTTGACTCAATGTACTTTTCTTTTACGTTCTCCTTATACCACTTAAGGGCTCTGGATTATAAAGTCACAAAATTTCAGATATAACTCCTATAAAGAGGCTATTTTAGTTCATTGAAGAACCTCTCCTCAGTAGCTGTTTTTGGTGCCTGGATTTTCATTTTACACAGAATTTGCTAATTTTCTCCATGTTATAGAGGTGCATACTGAGTTTACACCACCACCTATAGCCGTATCTGACTGTGCAACAATTCTGCCTGAATTCTGTCCACAGGTCTCACATGTATGACATATACCTTGCAGCTCACACACAGTGTATTGTGACACAGCATCACTCCAACGTCACTTCAGCATGGATTAAACTAAATGAGGACATGCTCTTCATTAGAGTATCTGCGATATACTGAGGGAACACTTTAGGACACCCTCATGCAATAAAAGTTGGGTCATGGAACAGAATAAACGGCAAGTTTTTACACAAGACCATCGCTAGAAAGGCCAATTCAAAGGGAAGTGATTCTTCCCCTGTACTCAGTGCTGGCGAGGCCACACCTGGAGTGCTGTGTCCAGTTCTGGGCCCCTCAGTTCAGGAAGGA
>JAYRBT010000114.1:54928206-55015707 GCA_036023395.1 Myiotriccus ornatus
GGGAGGTTTAGGTTGGATATTAGGAAGAAATTCTTTACAGAGAGGGTAATCAGGCATTGGAATGGGCTGCTCAGGGAGGTGAATTCTCCATCCCTGGAGGTCTTTAAGGTAAGGCTGGATGTGGCACTGAGTGCCATGGTCTAGTAACCATGGCAGTGTTGGGTCGAGGGTTGGACTTGATGATCTCACAGGTCTTTTCCAACCCGGTTGATTCTATGAATTCCAGGATATATCAGATCAAGTCAGACATAAGGAAACATCCAAGTAAGTGGAGAGGGCACAGCCAAGGACTCCTCTGGAGTATCCCATATGCAAATCTGTTTATGGATGATTTAAAACAGGTGCAGAGGAAGGGTGCCAGAAGGAAAAGGAGATAGACTTCCTATCTTAACAGAGGAGACCAAGGAGAGTCCGCATAGCCCCATAAATTCGGGTCAAGTAAAGATATAATTTCTCCCTTTAAATAAGTCGTAACAGATTAATTAATAGGGAGAAATAACTAATGTAGCAGGCAATACTGACATCAGAACAAACTGGCTGGGATTACATTTACTCTGCCAGTTAGCAAGCATCAGAGTAAGAGGGTTTGGAAAGAGCCTTCAAGATGGTGAAAAGTCTACCTGTGTTTAAGCTTTTCAGTTCACAAAGACGATTAAATTCCACTGCCTTTCTAAAGTCAAGGGTCTGGCCTCAATATCACAAACCTGTGCTTCCTGGTCCTGCATCCTCATGAAGCAGGCAGCTTGGCTGACTTATTTCCACTGGGGCAGCTGGAGGGACTATCCACCCAGCCAGCACCACCACTTAGGCCCACTTACAGGGAAATATTCCAGCTTTCACCTACGTTCAACCAAAGTGACTCACATTCAGTTCTTAGTAATGTAACGATGAAGGGACATGATGTTCAGAGCAAAGCACAGAGGCTACAGTTGCTGAGATGAACAGTCCAGCAAACAGGACTAACCATTTGACAGATTGCAACTATTCATGATATTTCTGCATTTTTAAGCTGAAGGACCCAGTGAGAGTATCATCATTATCAAACTACAACACAGCAAACCCCTGCAGAGACAGCACATTACTCAAAGCATGCAAGATGGAAAAGAACCGACCAAGCTTCACAAGGAACTGCGAAATTATAAACATTCACTACTTCCCTCTTGTCCTTCCTGTCGCTGGATACTTGTCTGATTAAAATCAGTGACTAACCATTTCCTATGCCTTTTTCTAAGAAACCACCATTTTTAGAGCTAGGGCTGTTCTCCCTTTACAAGAATCTGACTCAAGCTTGATGTAATCTCGCCAGCCAAACTTCCTTGCTGTGTCTGAAGTCAGTTCACTGCACAGTGAATTCAAAACAGCTATGAATCGCACACCACAAATACCATTCTGAAAATGTCATAACTTAAGTAATACATGGCAAAGGTCTGGGATGCAGAAAGCATATGTAAAGCCTGGCAGTAAAATCCAGAACAGCTAGAGATGTTGAAACCAGTGAAGAAACCTGGAACACAGCACTGAGGCTCCTCAGTGATTCCAGTTTTTTCTGCCTTCTCTTTCACAGCTGAGTAAGAAGCTGAAAAGACAGCATCTGATAAAACACATGAGGAGCAACTCACAAAAGCAGCAATCCAAATAAACGGTTTTCATTTTCACTTCCCAATTCTGTAGCTGCTGCCTAGAATCAACATCGGCAAACCTTACACCAGCCTCATTTCTGAGCATTAAGAGTCTGTCAGAGTTTTACATTGCAACGACAGATGCCTGTTAAGCACAATATCTATCTGAATTTCCAGCAAGGAGACAGTGTTTGCTCTACATGCCACATAAAGCACGTGTTATGATCTACTGCTTAGCTGCAGTCTAAGTTGCAGAAGTGAGTGTTCCCTTCACTCTCTGCTAACTTCTGTAGTGGCCAGAACAAGCACAGTCACTGTTTCTGTATGAGAAACACTGGGAAAGATTAAAAAAAAAAAAAAAAAGGAAACCAAACCAAAACCAAAATCGGTCTCTGCCCTCCATTTCAGCTTGCAAACTCATGTGCAGAGTCCAGGCACAGTCTGGTATCTAAAGAGCCCAATTTTGGGGCCTACAGCTAGAGATGAGAATTTCATTCCTGACCAGAGGCATTCTAAAGTCCTATTAATGGGATTAGCCTTAAATTCTTCTAGGAAACATCCTTTCCCTCCCTCTTGCCCTCTTCCCATCTCCTTCTTCACACTACCATCTCCCAGTGAGCCAGACGGCAACTCAAGCTTTTCCATGTGGCGAACTAAGCTGACACACAGGAAGGAGGAGGTTGTTCCATGTAATGTCTTGAGAGGAGATGGAGGCAGAACCAGCAGCTCTGGTCAATAGAGTTGCTTGCCTTGCTAGAGACAGACCGACAGTGAAACCAAAGTGAGTGGTGAAGCCAGTAACACAGACAGGGAATATCTGCAAAGATAGTTACAATGTCCTCCTTCTATTGCTCCTTCCACACTTTGTTAGACAATGTATGCTGATTCATAGGACATATATATAGTGATATATTTTCATAGCTGAAACAAAAAGAAGTCTTAAAAACTCCCAAGTCACTTTTTAAGTAACGCAATGATTTCAAAAGCAAATTCACTGAGACATTAGGCTGCAAAGACTGGAGCTAACTTAGAAGGCAACAAAAGAAGGGAAAATTGCACACACAAACATATTTTTTTTTGCTGTTGACATTTCAGACAGCACCAGGGATGCAGTACTTTTCAGAATTCCACAAATTACTAAAAGAGATAAGCAAGTAATTATCCTGCAAGAAAGACAAACATGATGCAATCACTGCGCTTATAAGAGAAATCTACAAACCAATTTTCAGACACTTAGACTGGGGTTTGTACATACCTGCAGCTTCCTTTTCTTCCTTGACAGACTTCCTGTCCAGTCACTGATGCGTCGCATTCGGTTTTTTAATGTATCCTTCTTGGATGCATCTTCACTGAGGGGCTTAGACTTCCTGCAGGGGAGTGTGTAGGAGGTGTAACGTGCAGGACTTCCCTGCTCTACCCTGGAGGGAACATCAATGTCTGAGGCAAATGAGACACGGTTGCTTAGGCTACCAGGAGTGTCAATATACTCATCAGACAGCCTGATCCCAGGTGGAGGAGTGCTTTCCAAATTTGTATCCTTATAGAGATCTCGGAGTGAGGAAAGAGATGAACTTTGGTTGAAGGACTTCTTGTTGTTGCTTGCTGGGAAACTGGCATGAATGCTTGTATCTGGAGTGCTCCTGGTCAAATACGAACCATCCAGCTCATTAATATCCCCAGCATTTCCCCAGAGAGAGTCATACCATGAAGACTCGGAGCTGAGGGAGCTTCCTTTACTAGATCGAAGCCTTGAATCAGTAGGTGACAGACGATGGCTTGAAGAACAGTCTGCACTGGAGTTCCTCCTGACATCCAGCAGGTTATTTGGCTTAGATTCCAAGGCAGGTGAATACCTCAGCAACTGCACTGGTCCACTGGACTCCTCGGTCAGTACCTTGCTGTTGTTGCTGTTGTGGAACTCGACCCGCAGGCACCCATCCAGCTTCCCCAGCGTTTTAATGAGAACTTTTGGACTCCTCCTGTCCTCTGATGGCGAGGTTGATGCAAGACTCTCGTTCTTTCCATAGCAATTTAAAATGTGGCCATTGCATTCTCGAGAGGCAGCATGATTACTGCCAGCTTGAAGGCCAATATAGCGGAAACCATTCTCCGGCAAAAACATTGCATTATTTCCTTGACAGTGGTCCCCTGAGGCATTTGTCCTGTGTTTGGCATGGGCATTGCTTTTGGAGACCTTCATCACAGTCTCACTAAGTCTGGATGAATAAGGCTGACTACTCTTGAAGTGTGAAAGGCAGCTTCTGGCAAGGGACCTCGATTTGTAGTTTGAGCCACTGTTGGTATGTCCCCATCCATGCACAGAGCAAGACTTTTCATCTTTAGCGTGAATGCTGCGAATTTTCAGAGAGCAAGGCTTCTGCTTGGCACCAGCTGTAGCAGCAGTATGATTTTTTGATCCCTGAAGACTGTATTGGCTTTCTGAATTCCCCATTTTCCACTAAACTAAGAAGAGTTTCATTAGAAACAATGGCTAGAAGACAGAGCAAAAAATAACAGACCATTTTTACCCTTTACACAGGAAAACGCCTATTTAAAAAATGATATGAAACAATTGTTTAAAAAAAAGCCATTAAATAGCCATTTACAACATTAAATTCATAACTGAACTTATTTTAAGGGCAGCCTAGGAAAGCCTATTCTCTGTATGGTTCATTACCCTGCTGTTATAAAGCTGGAATCTAACTCCATTGAAATCATGTCAACACCTTTCTCCACCCACACACTTGGCAACATCCTTATAACTTACAAAATCTCTGGCTCCCAAGAACAATGGCATAATGAAAGGGAGACAGCAAGATAATCATAGCTTAGATGTAGAGTGAACTGTACTTTTAGAGAAATCCCTTCTGCCAGGAGGAAAGCCCACTGCAGTTTCAGCTTGACTGATTTCTGTGCAACCAAGTGTTGCCTCAATAAAATGTTCAGTAAACCCCAGCTTTGTGTTTAAATTGAGTTAATCTAGGAGAAAGGAAAAAAAAAAAAAAGCCAAAATCAAACACAAAATAACTCAGTTAGCAAATAGCCTTATCCTCCACTACAGCACAAAACTGCATTATGTTCATTCAGCATAGTGCAGTTCGATAGTTCACTTAGTAAAATGCTCTTCAGCTTTTCACAGAATTCACAGTGAATGCCACACACTGGAGCAGTTACATTGCCCCAGTGAGGTGACTGAAGATTTCAAACCTACATAAAGTGTACCCCAAAGTAAAAAAGATTGTTCCATTCTTTTTGTTACTCAGAGTGAATCTCCACTGATTGTAACATACAGAAAAAACATTAATGTGCTTTTTCCATTGGCACTATGGTGCTTTACACATTGGATCTCAGACTATCACTCGTAGGAGAATACACTGCCACCTCACTAAAATTTCATCAAAATAAGCCACTGTGAAAGCACAGTCTTATCTTGTAGGGTGTGTATATGTTTTAACATCCCTACTTCTAGCCCTGAGCACTTTTAGATCAAAAGTATAGTATAAAACAGAGCAAACCTGTAGGATCACTCAAACATGGGCACGGTTAGCAGTTAGCATGCTCTGCATTGTCTACGTGGCCAGTTATCACGCTTGCCAAACCCAGGATGGAGTTGCACACAGCTTTCCTAGAAAACACCAAAAAGACAAAAAAAGGTTTTCAGTCAAATAGAACTTACATTTTACTCCAGCTGTAATCAAAATGAATAATAAAAAAAAAAAAAAATCAGACAGAGGTTACAAATGAAGAAGTCTGGTGAAAGGGACTCCTGGACTTGAGATACACATTTTTATAAACATACTTTAACAACTGGAATTGAACTAATACAAATAAATCACTATGTGTTTTATTTTCTAATTCTGTCTTTCTCCCCTCTCACTGACAAGTAAGGACAAACTTTGAGCTCCCTCCAGTTTTCACTTTGGAAGACCAATTACAGTTGGCAGGATTGTGCAGTGATCCATTACAATGTGGACCAAACTGATCAGAGCAATGTCCTACAGCATCTGTTTATCCTTCCCCTTGCCTGGATTCCAACTATGACCTTTGCAGCAAAAGGCCACCATGCAATTCACTCCAGTAGCCACCCAGCAACCTCCCTCTTTAGATTTGTTCTGATTTTAAGTTAATCTGCCAGTAAAACAAGAAAAAGGCAGCATCAAGCATTGCACACACCCAAAGGAACCAAGACCCAAGTTCTTCCTAACACTCTGAAAGTATCGCCTCTTTACTTATCATACAAAGGCCTCAACTCACAGCAAAAGGACCAAAACTGGATCACAGAACACACCAGCAGTGTAGGGATAAAAACATCAGTAGAAAAGAAGTTGCACAAGATCTTAGACTCAGTTTTGGAAAATGCATTACAGCTGGAAACCATTCTTAATATACCACCATCAAAGTTATTCTTTTCTACCTAAATTTCATGGCTACTCTTCATAATTTTCAATTGAGTACCTACTTGATTTGAACATGCTGGACTTTGCTCTTTTTGTGGCTATTTACTGTTTAAGAACCTTGAAGCTATTTAAATTAATTCACTGGTAAACTAGGTATTTTGCTACCCTTGCCAAAAAAACAAAGGCAAACTAGAACCAAAAACAGTCTTAACAGCAAGCCTAGAGAAAGGTTAGCAAATAAATTACTTAGAAAAGTTATATCATGATAGAGATGCTATAGACTTATAAAGACAAATTCACAGCTGTAATTACAAATCATAGAATCATAGAATTAACTGTGTTGGAAGAGATCTCCAAGATCATCAAGTCTCCCCCTTGATCCAACCCCACTGCGATTACTAGATCATGGCACTCAGTGCCACATCCAGCCTCTTCTTAAAAACCTCCAGGGATGGTGAATCCACCACCTCTCTGGGCAGCCTAATTCCAATGCCTGATCACTCTCTCTGTAAAGAACTTCTCTCTAATATCCAACCTAAACCTCCCTTGGCAGAGCTTAAGCCCGTGCCCTCTTGTCCTACTGCTGGTTGCCTGGGAGAAGAGACCAACCCCCACCTGGCTACAACCTCCTTTCAGGTAATTGTAGAAAGTGATGAGGTCACCCCTGAGCCTCCTCTTCTCCAGGCTAAACAACCCAAGCTCCCTCAGCCTCTCCTCACAGGACTTGTGCTCAAGTCCCTTCACCAGCCTAGTTGCTCTTCTCTGGAAGACATTTGATAAAACAGATCAGCCACAGAAAATTCATCTTACACTCAAAAAGTTCTGTTTAACTTGCTTATTCTCTCTAACAATTTGGAGGGTTACTATTTATGACACGCCTGCCTTGCAGGGTTGATTTGCCTATGCTGCTAAGTGCACTCCCTTATGTAAACAGTTTTTAAAGTGTCATATACAACTTGGATTGAACAAAAGACTATTGATTCAAGGTTAACAGAAGAAAACACACAAACTTCCTAAGCTCCAAGCTGCTGAACAAATTGCGAACACCCAGCAAAACTGCATTCCTATATCCAAGAGGCACAGACCACAAACAAGCAATGAGTTTATGTTCAGAATTCTTCATCTGGGAGCAGAAAGTACATTCAACAAGGGGGCTTTGAAGGGCTTATATCTATTCATAAGAAAACACTGAACCCAATTTGTCTAAAGAAACAGGCAAAAAGACCATCTGGTCTCCATAGTGATTGTGCAATGGTTAGGTAATCCTTTTAACAGAGTAGGTAGTGAGCAAGCTGCTGTCATGAAACTCAAAAGACAGACATTCAATTCATCAAGGCTTGAGCTGCTGCTGCCAGAGTCCATTGTACGTCTGATCCCATACACAGGCCCCATAATGGGTAAACGAATAAATTTATCTCAGGGTACAATGTCTACAAAACAGTGTCTCAGTCTGTGCAGGAATCAGTCTGCACTACAACAGAACAGTCAATAAATCCCATAGAAATAACCTGAAGGGATTTTTCTCAGCATTTCAGCCATCCAGAAAGCTGTGATAGGCTCAACATCCGTGCACGCTGCAATACCCATCGCAGCATCTGTGAAGCTGCACAAAGACCATCAGCCTGGAAATCAGCTGTCATGCCTTTTGCTTGCTTCACACCTGTGTGAAACAATTTTATTTCCGCTAATTCCGATTGGTGAAGCAGGAACAGAGCGAGCCAGCTTATACCCAAAGGCAGCGTGACACAGGGCCTGGGTGGTGGTTATATACAAATTCTGGCTGTGCTCACTCCAAACACTCATGGTGTTTTACACTATTTGGTCTGTGGAAGCCCTGGAAATTACAGTGCAGGGCACAGAGTTCAGCTTCCACTATTTTTCTCACAGCAGCCTACCACTGCAGAAGACAAGATGCTTTTCTTGCTTCCTGTGCAGAGTGATGAATACTTCTTGTGAGCAAAACCAGTTTCTATGAATATTTTCAGCAATTATAATCAGCATAATTAGAAAGCAGCTCACCATGCCTGAAGATGACTATTAAGAGTTTACTTGCTCCCAATTATAACCACATTCCTTAAAAAAGAAGTTTTCAGTCTTCACCCTGGTTCCCCTTGACACATTCAAAAAAACCCAGCTATGCAAACATACTAATTCGGGAACCCTATCATCCCCACCACACCCAACCATTAACACCAGTCATAACCCTAGAGCTAAAAATGAATTTCCCCACCTTGGGGCTTCCCCACATAAAGTTCTCCTATATTTTTTTTTTACTTCAAAAAATAAACACACAAGCTCAGGCATCGTTCTGGAGAAGTGCCTGCCACCTATAATCCCTCATTATTACCACTACAGCTAGGCTGCTTTATGAAAGCTACACAAGAAAATCACTTTCTTAGATTAAGATGAGCACACATACAATTAGTGCTCATCAACTGCAGGGGTGCTTTCCTTTCCAGTCTTAATCTCTCAGAGGTGTACAAATTTGACTCACTAACCATATTGCAAGCAAAACTGAATCAGAGTAATAATATCCCAGCACTATGCTTGCGTACGCGATATAACAAGGAATTATTGTATTATGAATTGGTGGAAGATCTGAGTGAAGGGATATGGGCTCCTGCACTGCTACAGCGGGAACACATATGAAACACGATTTTGCTACTGTCAGACATCTGCTTCCCATACAGTCACACTAACTGGGCTGAGACTCTCTAAAACTACAGGTCAGAAAATGTCAAGCTTCTAGATGGGAAGCAAGCACAGAGCCATGAGTAGGCTGAATGCTCCACAGCCACAGTCAGCATCGGACAGTGGTCATACACCAGTTACAAAAAGGCAAGAGACTATGCCCTTCCTAAGGAGGTTCAACAGATTTCCCTGACTGGGACTCATCACCCAGGACATTGGAGAAGCTCAACTAACGTCAGTCCTAGCAAGGTTAAACTTTAGCCTGGATCAAGAAGTTACCCTCATGGAATAAACACATGTACCAAAGCTATCTCTCTGTTGTATTTTGATGTCTTTAATTCCTCTGGGTGGCTGGTTAAAACCAACCTTCACTGGCAGATGAATAATAAGCGATCTACAGACCATTTAATCTCTGCTGGAGCTTCCTCACAAATCTATTGAAGACTTACAGGGAAGTTGATTCTCACTTTACTAAACATGGCACCCGTGCAAAAGCGGCAAAAACAATGACAAAATGAAAAAAAAAAGAGAACAGTATGGATTGGTTAGAGGAGGACAACATCATCCCATCAAACAGGCATCACTGAGTGAGGGGTCTTTAAGAAATGCAGGAACTCATGAGAGTCTCCAGTGTTAACAGGAAAAAAATGTTCATGCACAGCAGAAGAGGTTAAACTTAAAACTTCCTATCATTAACAAGGAAAAGGCATTTAAAAGAATAGCTAGATTAAGAGCTAAAAAATTAGGTAAGAACTAGAGCTAGCTGCCTTGTCCCTATAAAATAAGATCCACATAGAATCATAAAGCCTGGAAAATCTAAGATCATGGAGTTGAACTGTTAACCCAGCACTGACAAGTTCACCAGTAAACCATAGTGTCACACCCACATGCCTTTTGAGCACTTCCAGGGATGGTGATCCCATCACTTCCCTGGGCAGCCTATTCTAATGCCTGACCACCCTTTCAAATGAAGAATTTTTTTCCTAATATCCAATCTAAACTTCCCTTGGCACAACCTGGGGCCATTTCCTCCGTTCCTCTCACTTGTCAGCTGGGAGAAGAGACCAACCCCCATCTTCTCAGTTCTTCACAATGACACACCAGGACAGAGTTTAAATTTTTTAAGAAGGCCTTTTCTTGAGGAAAGAAATAAATAAACTAACCCAAGTATTTTATTTTTGACTTGCAGCTTAAGGAGCAATCATGTGTCACAAGCTCTTCAGGCTTCCTTCACCAACAGGATTGTTACCTGCAGCAAGACAGTTCCTTTCAAGAGGGGACAGGACTTCTGCCAGGAGTACCTGCCCGAGGGCACAGTCCCTCACAGCCATCCACATGGGTATAAAGCATCTGCCAAAGAATGGCAGAGCTTCAACTCACTCTGCAGTGACATAAATACATTTACAAAGGGTCCTTATATGTTAAGGGCATATAAGGACCACTCTCCAGTGATGAAGCAAGAGGAGTCGTGCTCTCTGCTGTGTTTAAAAACTGTACCTCTACAGGGGCAGGTAAAGACCCCCAACCACAGAGAAGGGCCACGATGGCATCTCTGGACTGTGCAGGTGGAGAGGGAAGGCATGGAGAGGAGAAAAGGCAGTGCCAAGGTCTTTATACATGCAGCTGCCCTGAGTGCATGGCTTATAAGTGCACCACAGGAGACTGTCATCACAATTAGAGGAGCTGGGATAGTGGAGAACCTGAAAGGATTTCAAAGTAATAAAAGAAAGGAAACAGAGAATCTCCTCATTTATATGAAATTACCAACTTGTTTTCTTTTAATGGCAGATCAAGTTAGAAATGTTGCATGTTTTGATGTACATCAACTACACTAGTGCGTTTTTACATCAGGAAAAGCCTTTTGTGTTGTTTTTTTGTTTGTTTGTTTTAATTGCCTGAGCAATTCCTATTTTTTCTCTCAAACTACTTTTACATCCTCTTTCACCTAATGGTTAAAACACTGTCAATTTTAAATGGCTTACAAAATCTTTGAAATTGTATATAACTAACTTTCAGATACTAATGTGTTCATAAATTTTCAAAAGAATCACTGTGCTTTGTGAATTCTTACAAGGATACAGAATTACAAGTTCGAAGCTTTAATTAACTTTTAATCTATTCTGGCTTTTAATCTGAAAGTAGTACATAATGCTTCAATGTGAACCTGCCCTCCCCTTCCTGCATGGCTGTGTATGGACGGATATGTGAAATTAATGAGGGGGGCAGGTTAGCACAACACTGTAGCTGGATTAAATGTGGAGTTTCTTACTGGAAACAATTTACTGTATGTTTTAGAACTACACACTTTGGTTACATGCTTCTACAAATCAGAAGCAGATTTCTTATTCCTGCAATCTCAATCACATTCTTATTATAAAAATATACCATAATAATTATACTGTGGTATTTTTGGCAAGATACTTTGCATTATATATCACTGTATTCAAAGAATGAATAACCAAAACACCACAAGTATGCCTGTATTAAAAAAAAAAAAAAAAAAAGAAAAGGACTATTTTGCCTTAAAAATTCAGTTTGAAGAAAGAATTCCTCACTGACTTATTAGTACCTATAGAGTTTTAGCCTCTTGTATTAGGAACTGTTTGGTAGCTTACAGATCAAATTAAAGCCAATCATTTTTCTCATTAAACATAAGTAGCCATTATGACCCCAGACACTTCTTTTCATGCTGTGACTCATAACTACATTGTATATGGACTTCTAATTTCACAGTTAAAGCAAGAAGAGGACAATCTCCTTTTCTGGTTACTTCTCTTAAAATAACATTAATTCCAACAGGTCTACACTGCATCACAGCTATATCACAACAGAATTACACATCCCGTACCTGGGACACGATTCCTTCTTTTACTCAACCCAATTCTTTCGGGTCCAAGACACTGGCAGCTTAATTAAATTAAGCCCTATAGCTTTCAAGCTAGTCCAATATGGAAGGCTGAGTCAAGCCTGAAGATCCTTATCATATTACACCAGTGCTGATACAATCTAAATCTCTAGGGTCTTATTTTTCTTTGGCAGCAGAAACAAATTTCACCATTTGTAAATGTTATTGAATTTATACAAAATGGCTAAAGTGCACATCCATTTAAATAAAAGGTATTAAGCTTGTTAAAAAAAAAAACCAAAACAAATAAAACCAAACAAACAAACAAACAAACACCAGGAGTGCTAGCCAACATCTTTGCTCAATGGAGTAGCTGCAGTAGTTAAAGAGTTGATATGTCAAAGGGTCTATCTCCTGCCCTTGAAGGGAAAATAAACTCAGTGATCTGAAAGGTCTTTTCTCCTCAACCTACTCCTGCTGTAAGCATACTGGCAGGTCCTGATGCAGATTAACATGGTGCTTTCAGGGGATTTCAAGGCCTGAGGCCTCAGGTGGGGAGGATGGTGCACCTGAAAGGAGCCACAACTGGGCTCCAGCATCACTGCCCACCCTGGGCTGTGGAGTAACACCACTTTGGAAACTGAGCTCAAATCTGCAGTCTTTGCCTAGACAAATTCCTGAAGAGGTCTCTGCCTCAGCCCTCCTCAGTTATGATAAGAACAAGAGGGGAGACTGAGGCTTTCTGGTCAAACTAGGATTCCCAAAGCTCTACCAAGAACATCTGCCTTTCTCCTTCCTTGTCTGTTTTGGTAGTAACCACTTCATCCCATCAAATACAATCATAGTTGGCAGGTAGCCAAGGGGATATTCTTTCATGCATACCCACCCAAAAGTGTAGGTGCCAAAACATCAGCTTTGGAGAAGGTAGGAGAAAGGTTATTTTTGGACTAGGACACAGCTCAAAACACCATACCTTGAGTAGCACCATAGACCCTACCAAAAGAAGAAGCAAATGGCAGAAAGGATGAATAATCCAGACAGGAACATCAACACATTCTGCCCACAAAGGTTCTTTTCGGCATAACACATTCCAAGTCTATTGGACCATCTCTCAACCCATGACAGCAGACAAAAACTTCCATTAGCAACTAGCAGAACAGCATGTTTCAGGCTGAGGGACAGGGGCTGGACTCCCTGCCTGTCACCTATTTCACAGTCTGCTCCACAAGCGGGACGGGGAAACCATATCACATTTGGGATGGTCTTTTCTACTCTCAGTTTACACATTCATAAACACCTGAGGGTGTCGATTCCAAAGTAAATGCTTTCATACCTTCGGCTCTGAGATTTCCTGAAGAGGACAGAGAATCTAGGATTTAGACACCAAAAGTGAACTTGAGACACAGTTCCTTGGAAAATTGAAAGCAGATCTTGATTTTTGCATGCCAAGAGCTCTACAGCAGTAACACAGCTTAAGGCTTCCTTTCCTGTAACCCTGTAGTACCAGCACGTTACTCACACATTAAAAGACCAAAAAGAGTACACTGAGGATTATGTTTCCCCACTAAAAAACTTGCTTTGCAGCTTCACAGCTACAGTGACCTATTCAGAGGGTCTTCTCTTGCATGGTACATGGATACCCTTTTCCCATTGAAGGTGATCAGATAAAAAAAATTCCAGCCCTTGCTTCTAAATTGTAACTTGCTATACATTGTATAACACCATCAAATCATCCACCCTAAAGAGGAAGAAATGAATAATTACCAGAATGAAGTCACCAGTGTCCAAAATTAACTCAGTGACCACATCAACAAGCATAAACAAAACTGCAAACTTTGATTGTGTTGCACAAGCAATTAATCACTCCTGTTAAAAAACAAAACAAAAACCAAAAGAAACAAACAAACAAAACTAAATGAAAACCCCCGAGCAAACAAAGAAACCAAACCAAACAAAAAAAAAACATAAACCCAAAATGGGGAAGGGGGTGAAAGACACTTCTCCATTTCTTGGCATTTGCGTCTTTTTTATTTTGTCTGTGCCACAGAACATAGCATTTTCACAATAGGTGTACAGTTATGTATTGAAAATCTACATAGAAAGATGACAACCTGTGCAGGACCTACTTCTGCCAGATACAGAAGCTTTGGTTTTCCATACCACCCCAGTTCAGCATTGGCAGTAATGCTGACTGAAACTTTTTCCTCTAACACTACACAAACATAACACCCGATTTATCATAAATCACTTTAAGTATTACCGAGAATAGACAATGTAATTAAAAAAAATAAAAGATTCGGAGGGATTATTCAATATACAGTATTGGAAGGGTCACTTTAACATTACAGAAACCATAGTACTCTCATACTTTCTCATACTTTGCCTAAAAAAAAAAAAAATCCAGCTCTGTCATTACAGAGCTGTAAAATAATCCCAGCGCTGGTTTATTTAGCAACTCAGGCTAATGGAGTTTGACAGATGACCACCAAGAACTGTTTTCTGGAGGAAAATCATTCCTCTTGGGTGCAGCCTCTGATAGCAGAGGCAGCACAGGGACTGCAAGTCCTGCCATCGCAGCAGCCCACTCTGCCCTCCTTTTTCAGAGGTTTCCCAAGTCCTTCTGCACTTTTCTTTCAGCGCTCCAAGTCTGGCCGGCAGCCGGTGAGCAGAGAACTGACTGTTCTCCCCCAGCATCCCCCTCCCCGTCTCCAGTCCCGCTTCCCGCTCCCACTCACCTTCCCCCGGGCGCTAACTTCAGCTGACTGGGGCGCTGACTCCCGGCTGCCCCAAGTCTTGCCACGGGAACACGGACACGCAGACACACGGACCGTCCCTGCCCTGGGCATGCCAGGAAACTGTGCCTAACACTTCAAAACGCTGAGCCGTTAGGAACTAAAAACAGATCTGCGCGAGGCTGGATGTATTTTTGTCTGCAGGCTACACACCCTCCTCCAGTTCAATTTTTTCCATTGGTGGAACAGCATGATGCAGACTTAACCAGAGGGTGGTTTTCCACGGTTTTCCGTCTGAAACGATTACGCGGGTCGGCCTGCCACCATGCCGGGCAGCCGCCGGGGAATACACTGTGACTGAGCTCTTGTCTGACCCCACATTCCTCAGCCTCCAGGCTGCTTCCACAGGAAAGCTGCTTGGAAGGCTGCTCAATTGCAAGGGGTTTGCCTGCCTGAGGGTAGCTCCAGGGTCTCCGCCCCTTTTTTTTCTGTGTGGTGCCTCCCCCCCCCCCGGCGTTTTTTTTTTTTTTTTTTCCCCCCAAGCTTGCTAGGAGGGAGTGAGGATCCCCAACATCCTTGAGTGAGACACCCTGGCAAAAATGTAATTCCTCCAACCACAGCGGGTATACTGTAGTCGTGAAAACCCATTCTTAAGAGCAGTTCTCAGTTGAGTTTAACAACTCCGCACAACAGCATCATGTACACAACCACAAACTCTGGTGCTCTCTTCCTTGCTACTTTCTTTTGTCAGACATTTATACTTTCCCATTGAAAGAATGAATTGTCTTTTGATAACTGACCTCAGATAAAACATGTCTCTTTATTTGCAGATGGAATCCCCAAGTTTCAATATACAGAGCTAAGCTGTTAAATCTGTAGTTAGGTGCATGAACAATTGCTTTATTATCAGAAAAGCTCAACACTTCATCGATTGCAGCAACAGTTGGTGAACAAACTCGGCCAAAAAACAAGGCATTTATTCAAATATTCTAATAAAACTGCAGAGTTATATTCAAGTGCCAAGTGTGAAAATACAGCCAAGTTACACTGCAGATGACGTGTTCAGTTGAAAAGAAACATATGAACACTATAATGAAAATCATTAGTAACCCACAAAAGCCCCAAATCAATATATACGTCCGCAAAAATGAAATAATGATTTGCACAGTAACAGAGGAATTGCCACCTAAAAGTGGACCACTGTTCCACTGTGTCCACTATCCTGACTCATTACAGTGGAAACTTCAGAACCCAGCAGCTTTGGAGTAATTTGGAACAAAATTCTATTTCATCTCCAAAGCCCAGTTATAGCTAACTCCTCCACTGGATAGCAGCAACTTGGATCTCTTCTCCAACTTCACAGGTTGACAATATTAGCACTGAATACACTCCCCTCATCACAGCAGAGGTTAAATCCTTCTCTGAATTTTACTGACCTCCATTAAGTTTTCCACAAGCAAGTTCCACAGGCCAGTTTTTTTAAAACCTAATAATGCAGAACATGACTTATGCCCATACTTCTAATTCTACAACTGAAAATACATCCAGGGGCTTCACATCTGCTTGTTCTGGTAACAACTTTACCCTCTGTGCAAAGCAGACTATTTTCTTTTTCATTTTCCTGGTACAATTATATTCTCTTCCCTTAGCATTGCTGTGGTCCAATTATTTCACTAACTTGGATCTGGCGATTCAAGTTCTGGGACTAACATGGAAGCAATAACAGCTCATGAGTCAAAGTACCAGGTCTCTCTCAGGAGCAATAGTTGGCCTCTGGTCCTACCCCCCTCCTCACATGGAGTACTTCGTTTTCCCCACAATCCATCTCTTAGGTCATTAAGCCATGTTCAAATGATTCCTTAGATAAAACTAGTATCCAACCAGTCCAGCAGCCTTTCATCATCACCTATTCTGTTGAATTTATCTTTCTTAAAGATGAATCTTCAGAAGTATAAGTACTATTCCCAAAGATGCCTCTCCAGCATCCTTTTCAATAATAGTGATTCTTCCTTAACTCAATTAAAAATACCTGGTCCAACATAACCTTGGATCCAGCTGAATCACATTAATGCCTCACAATCTTCCAGTAACAGGTAATAAAGCTGTCCATTCCCTTTCACTTCCATTTTCAGAGTAACTCCCAAATGTGAATAGGCATTCTTGCTATTAGTGCAAAGCAGTCAGCCTGGTACTTTCTCCTTTAAGTCCACTGTGTCTGATCATTCCAGTCTTGGGGGTCATTCAGCTATTAACTACATTATTTCTAATCCCCCTGTGTATTCACTACGTCTTTCACTTTTTATCAGCCAGTTCCATTGATGCATTCCCACTTTTTTTAAAAAGGCAATCAACACTCATTAAGTTTGGTCTCAAGACTCCAGTTGATATCCCCAAGTTCTTTTATTTTCAAATAAATTTTATTTTCAAAATTTCACCTCTAACGTACTTAACTGATTACTTTTAGCACACTGACATTGCATGTTGAAGGCATACTTTCCTGACTTCTACTTTACTTATTTGGTAAAATCTAGATTGTGGGTTACAACATGAGGATCTCTCTTTATTACACCCCCAAAACTGAGTCTCCACATCCACTTTGTCCCCCTTTCCTCACCCACTGCCTTGCAACCTGGGACAACCTGACGAGATATTCTCTGGAGATAAACAAAGAGTAGGCAAGTCCCATGGTGAAAACAATAAATTAATCTCTTATTATTATGTGAAATATTTGTGTGCCTCACAATCTTCCACAAATGTATTATCGCCACAACATTACTGGGAAAGAGAAGGGTGCCATTATCCTTATTTTGTAGAGAACTGCTACGTCACACAGGAAATTAAAGGGTATTTCAATACTTCAAGAGGAAACTCCATACCTTGCGTTAATGTATGTCTCTGCTAGTTTAATGGCTCTTAACATCTGTTTTGCAGTAAAAACAAACTGTAGTTTGTGCAGAGAAGTCCTCAATGGAATTAAAAATATAGTTCTGCGTATTAATTTTGAGAATTCATTTCTCTCCCTCCACAAAGACGTTTTAAAGCCCCTAATTTTTTTTTATAGATGAAGATAAATGAATTCTCAAAAAAAACCCAGCTATTTAACCTACCTTTTACACCGCTTTTACACTAAAAAAACTTAGATTTTACTTTGAAAGTGCTAAGACATCCCATTTCACCATGGTTTTGTTTCCTAAGCAATGAAAACCCATGAAGAAAAACATAGAAAATGCACATATTCCCAGCATTCATGCTGAGATAATGACACACCTCCTTCCCTAAAGTCAGCCTACTTTTATACACATATGCCAGCCCTATAAAATATGTTTTCCTAGAACATAGTTCAGTCTATTTCTGAAAGATCAGTTCTTCGTTTTGCCTCTAGCCCTCTCCTGCCTAGCTCACTTGACACTGATACAGCTGAGCTGTGTGAAAATCCCTGGTCCATAAAGTCCCTCGACTAATGCTCCACAGATGGGTGCTGGATGGATACATGTGGAAAGATATCAGTGGCTTAACCAGACTGGCAGATGTGTACACAGTCTTCCCATGAAATCCAAAACATGTTCCCATGCTCTCTGAAACAGAATCTGTGTAGGAATTAGAGAAGTTTGAAGTAAGAAATTTGGTTTCTCAAATCAGAAACCTCTAATGGAGCTCTCAAGAAAGCTGGGAAGCTGTGCTATACTAAGTGTAACTAATGCTAAAAATAATTGCATGTTATTGTCAACAAGTTAATAACCAGAGATGAGTTTCGAAGCCTTGTTTATCTCATGACCGAAACATCTGAATCATGCAACATCTGTTAAAGAAATATTCTCATTAAACTGTACTTAAGGTCCATTCTTGGTGTTTTTGCCTTGAAGGGGAACAGCACAAGAAATGCAATGGTCTCCCATTGAGCCAGTGGTGAAGGCAAACTTTACACCCCATTAAATTCCTCTAGAAGATGTCCATTCAATTTCTGAGAACTCAACTTTCTGCAAACCAGTGCTCATGCACTCAGCTTCCTAGTCTCCTCTCAAAATGTTTGTCAAACACAAAAGGACAAAAACAGTGGAAGTCATTCACTACTTAATTCTGATTCAGAGGAGTTTGGAAAAAGAGTAAACACGAGCCTGTGTGTTAGCCCATTCCTGCTTGCCAGAAAGCAGGCCATTTCATTTACCAAATGACAGCATCAACACAAGTCTAACAGCTCTGGCTATAGGTCAGAATACATGTTAAACAATGAAAATGTGATGTACATGTACTCTCAGTTATCACAGAGACTTACAATGCCCTTAGTGCCTACTACCTTTCTGGCGGAATCTCCTGTTGTCCCCATGAAATGCTGCAATAAAAGAGATCAAAAGGATTCTCCTGATCCCCACCTCCCTGTGGAGTCTGTGCCCTTGCCCAGCTCTGCAGGGGAGAGGGGCTGCTGTACGGACACTCTCCACATGCACCTTGTGCTCCCCTCAAATGGGTTTTCCCTGTGTCCAAAGCAGGGAGAATCCACTGACATTTAAGGCATGCAATTAGCCACAACTGATGTTTAAAACAAGATGAAATTTTTCCTTTAGTTTTATGCTGCATGTTTCTTTAGCTCTGCTGTCAACAAGGGCTTACTATTTGTGGTTATGATCTATTTTCAAGTGTTATAGAGAATAGTTGGGAAATCAAAGTGCCTGTAGTGTCTGTCTTATTAATTTCAGTAGAATTAAATGAAGAAAGATAAAGTATGATCACATGATGGCAAGGCAGGTGGCATAAGCATTGCTGAAAAATGGGAAGTTAGGAGAGAAAAAAGACAACTATGCAGCAAACCTATCTCCTCAGTTTCAGTGACTTGCACGCTGGAAGCCTGGTCTGCAATGATCCATCAGTAATCCAGCACTGGGACTGGCTGAGATGGAGCTAACTTTCTTCATAGTAGGCCCTATGTTGCTGTGTTTTGGATTTGTGACCAGAACAGTGGTGATAGCACACCACTGTTTTCACTGCTGTTGAACAGTGCCTTCACAGCATCAAGGATTTCTGCATTTCTCACTCTGTCCCATCAGTGAGAAGGCCAGGGTGGGCAAGAGGACACAGCTGGTACAGCTGATCCCAACAGACAAAAGGGATATCCCACACCATACAATGTCATGCTCAGCAATAAAAATGAGGGTTTGTTTTGCCAGAGTTCTCATTGCAACATCTAAAAACCAACAAGGCACTCACAAGAGTTAACCCCTGAGACCAAGGTTGCCCTCAGCAGCAGTGGCATCTACCTCGACGGACAGGCTCGCCCTGCACAGCCTCAGAGGCTCACACTTTTTAATAGTCTTTTTTCTTCAGAACTTATGGTAAAAGCTTCAGTCTTGAAACACAAAGCAAGAAGTACTGATATACAAGATCAAGTTCAGGAAATACTTTCAGTATTAACAGAGCAGAACTGATGCATCTTTTTTTGATAAGCACTACTTCAGCAATACACTTTTTCAATACACAGTGGACAGTAACAAATTTTAGTTAATTGGGTAGTTGTATCTTCTGAGCTATAATTAAAAGCTCTTTTACTGCAATAGATACACGTACAAATGTTCTTAATTTAGCACTGTTACTTTGTAGGAAAAAATCCAAAACCTGGACAAATCTCATAAAAATATGAGTGGAAAAGTTTTTGAATGCATTAGGTTGAAAAATGAGAACTGAAGCCTTCACACATGCCACTAAAAAAACCTTGCCTATTAAACATGTAAAAATATTTGAAGGCGGAGTCATTTGTCACAGGAATATACTAGGAGATCTTACAACATAAATATTTACAAAGCACACATGTTAGTTCTCATTGCGTTACTACCATTGCTTGTTCCATTAACTGATCCAACAGACCAGTTAATTGCATGTGCAAGATCGACTACTTGCCATCACCCATTCAAGACAAAAGCGCAAACAGTGACCAGGGGGACAGGAAGCTTTAAGGGGTTCTTTTCCAACCAACTTCTTCCATAATTTTTCTTTAAAATACTTACCATTGGTTCATCAATGAAATCAGAAAAATCTTCAGACATAAATGAATGTTACAGAAGAAGAAGTATGGCAAAGTTTCTACGAAAATTGTGTCAGAACACTCTCTGCTTCAATAGCACAAAACAAAAGGCATATGAAATAAGTCTTGTTGCATAATGAATTTTAACTAAAGTAGTTCTGCATATGCATATGATTTTATAGGATGTTTCAAGACATGAATGTTTCCCCAGAAGTTTCAGATCCTAGGGTTAGATGAGTACAAAGAAAATTCTGCTTAACAATACCTCTAATCATTCTTTTTATAGAGAAGCACTTCAAAATGAAAAATAAGAAATTAACACAACAAAAGGAATATTAAAGAAGTCAAATTTGGGGAGGGCAGGTTGTTTGCTTTTCTTTTTTTTTTTTAAGTCTTGATTGTGGCTTCTCATTATAGCTGGCTGGCAAATGTACTAAAAGTGGTAAATGGCAGTATTAGCAGCTTATTACAGTATCATTAAATTAACTAAAAGAAATACTGGGGTATAAAAGCTAGATGATGTCTGGCCAACATGTGTTGCTTACACCCGCACGCACTGCCTGAATAGAGCGACGCAGAAATCCTGCAAGCTGCCGCAAAGCTATTTGCCTGAAGCGGAGTGAACAATGAGAACAAGTTCAACATCTGCCAGGGTGTCCAGCCGCTCACAACCATTTTTCTGGTCAGAGGGGGCATTGTTTAAGTTGACAGGTTCCTAATGGTCTGAATTATTTAGCAATTCTCAAAAGACTCTTTCTACTCATTAGAGAGGAAAATGTGAACCACCCCAACCAGCTCTGCGGGAGCTGATCAGGCTAATTCAGGAGAACATCACAATGTGTCCCATTTTAATCACATGAGTCAAGTGGGCAAGAAGCTTCTATTATCCCCACTGTACAGTGAAAGATGGAGGGCGCCAGGTTCCACAAATACAAGCACTCTGATATATCACCTCCACATTTTTATAAAAACCTCAGTTTGAACAAAGAGGATATGTGTTGCTGATGAGCACTATACCTACCAAACCAAGCAGAGAAATAAATTACATTAAAGAGAAAGTTGAAACACACAGTTTGAAGCCCAAGTGCTAAGTGAGCAACAGTAAGCATCTCAACATATGGGAAGTTAGTGGGAGGCAAAATAGCTATCTACTGATTTTTTTCCTTCTCATCTGCCATATGATAGATGACAGGTATAAACAAACTACTGTAGCAGCACAGAGGTTATGGGCAGATGACACTCATACCTAAGAAGCCAGATCTTTCAAACATGTTCCCCCTTCTTATACACATAGAAATGAAGGGGAATGCTGCTAGTAACAGCAGCTTTACTTATGATGGATTATTTCTCTGTCACTTAACAGCAATCAAACAGGCTCTGCAGCAGGAATTATCTCACCAAATCCTAGCCATCCTCATCATGGGAAAAAATGCAACAGTCTAACATCAACAGGACTGTCTTATTTTCTTCATAGCATTAGGTGACCTCTAAAATTTGGAATCTCTTCAAAACCCTAAGACCTGAACAAAGCTCGTCACGTAAATTTTGTCAGGAATGTTAGTGCAGTGATTAGGCATGCCTGCAATAGACCTCTTTCACCAAAACACAGACCATGTGTGCAAAGAAAGAGATTTACAAATGCATTCAAAGGCTATAAGGGAAGACATGTAAATATTTGGTAGAGTACCATAAGGAACACAACAATCAGGAATTGCCAATTTGATGGAAGGACAAATGGAAGGAGAACACTTCCAAATTAATATTATTACTTCTGTTTCCCAGCAACCACAATATCAATAAGAAACTGTAAAATTAATTACCTTAATGCATATAATAGTTCAGAAAACTTCTTTCTTATTTTTTAAAAAGATGTCACAAAAATAAGCCTTTCAATTAACATGATCAAAAAGTAAGCCACCAGTTTACTTACAAAATCTTTATTTTGTCATCTGCGTGTAAACATTTCCAGAAGCAGAAGATTAAGTCAGCGAGTTAAATGGAAAAACATAAAATATTTTGCCGGCATGACACTGTGATTAAATAACTAAAAGTCCAAAAAAGCAAAGAGACAACACGATGCCGGCCTATTCAGCCATACAATTCATTTCCAATAACCACATTTCAGCATGCAGCTTAGATCATACGTAGCATTTTCCTATTTGAGAGCGTGCAAGATTGATTGTTACAGGCTCAATTGTCCCATACACAGGCAAACAACACGTAAGGAATGATTAAATCAGCAAGATTCCTCCACTGAGCCTCCTACACATGCTTACACTCAGTCAAAGAAGAGGTGGGGTCTCTCCCAAGAAACAAAAGCATAGGATTATGTGAGAATCCTAAGACCATCTGCACAAAGTCATGTGGCCAGGGATTTCCTCTTTCCCTTGCTGTGTAGTGGGCATCCTTTCCCACTTCCAGTCTGAGCTGTGTGGTGGTCAGCAGAACCGGACTTAATTCCCAGCTCAGGGACAAAAGAGAATCAGGGACCAGGGGTTTCTGGGGCCCTCTTTGCCCATACTTACTGCCTTCAAAGCTAAGCCACTTAAGGATGTAATCCTTAATACCCCCCTGTGCAGAAGTTCATAATGTCTGGGTCATTGTAAAATTCTGCATACCCTGGTCCTAGCCCAGTCCCTCGTGCATTCCTGAGAGTGAAGCCAGCCAGACACAGTCACCCTACTTCCATCCACCTCCCAGGCACAGAGCAGGGGGCTTTTCCCTGCAACCATGAAGACTGCAGGAAAGACATAAGCCTTTCCCCATGTGTATCCCAATTTTATGTGAATTAACAAGCAGAGCATTGGCATTTTGTGTTTTCTATTTTCTCTAACTAATTTAAGTTCCTTTCTCCTTGCCTGAGGTAGAGAGATCATGAAGTAAAAAATGTTCTTGACCTCAACAGGATATCTTGTTAGGTTATGGCAGAGGACTCTTTCCTGGCATCTGAGAAGGGGTTACAACTAACGTTCCTGTTGGTTCAGTTTTTCCAAGAGGCCCAGGGGGGAATTCTATAGCATTTTTCCAAATATAATGAAACATTAACTCTATTTGCAGTAAAGGCAACTCACAAAGCAATGCTTGGATGCTCTTTGACTTCAGTATCCCTAAGCAGTTTGCTGCAGCAGATCCATTTTTCTGAAGTGCTCAATGCTTCCTAAACAGCACTCAAGCCTGTGTGAACAGTCGACTCTATGGCAGTGATTTCTGAGTCCTGCCTGCTCTCTCCCTCCTTATTAAGCTGCTTTCTCAGCTCCCTGAAATATTATTGCTAACATAATCATATTGCCCAGACAAAGCCCAAACCAAGCCAACCACTGACTTCTGTGGGCTTTGGATCAGGTCAAAAGCAATGAAAGTACCCAGAGGATGAAGTCACTGCTTTTCATTTCAGAATGGTCCATAGAATATGCCTAACTTTAGGTATTTTATTCTTGACTTTATGGTAGGCTGGCAAGGTACACTGAAACAACATATTAAGACAAGCTTAAATTCAGATTATTGCATCTTTATCATCTCAAATTTTCAGAAAAAGTAAATAAAAAATAAAATCAAGAAAATCTTACATTAAGCAAACTGTTGTTTTGTTTAACTCTGCTAAATACTGAAAAAGAATACTCTGTTCACCCAAGACACTCACTAAATACTGAGTTTATCAGTGCTGGTATTAGTTTTGCAATATATGAGACACTCTACAACGTCTTCTTGCAGGCTGTGTTTGTGAAATGCAAGATGACCTCAAGATCAACCCCAGGCAATCCTTAACTCCTCTCTACTCATTAAAAATTTTAAGTAGTCACTACCTTCCAGGTCCAATCAAACCTTATTAAATATCCCCCAGAGAGATATATAAATTGGTCAACCTTCCAATGCAAGATTCATGTCTGGACCTAGATTTTGAATAATATTCAAAAACTAGGAATGTCTGGATCTCAAGGTTTCACTTAATTGAGTCTGGAATAAATCAAATCTACAGTCTAGTTTGCACTTCAGTTCTACATTTTCAAAGTGCTTCCAGTGTAATATTTTAATCTGGTCAAATTGCTACTTTTAGTAAGTGGAGGTAGTTGAAAATTTTAAAAAATCATGTGTTTGGTAAAATTATTTTCTTGAAATATGAAATGTGGGGGGGAAGTCCATATAAAAATCTGCAACATGTTCTGGGAAATTACCATTTTTCAACAACAAACTACTATGGACGATAACTATGAAAATGATAAATGAACATATACACAGAGATACACATGCAGAGCACCTAATTTTCCATGTGGTAGTCTGTATTTACAGTGTTAAGATAAACTGTCACTGCTTAATGTCCCTGACAGGCAACAAGCCCTCTCTAGTGGGGACACTTGTGAGGGCCACCAGCATTTGAAAAACTGAGCAAAACAATAGTGTGGCAACAGTACAATGCTTTTAATAAACTAGATCAGTTCCAGTTATAAAGTTTGTAGTGGTTACAGCAAAAAAACTAACACCTCAACGTGAACAAGAGTGAACACTCCTACAGGTTTCTGTATGGCCATTAAAGATGATGAATGAAAGAAAGCAGCTACTCTATTTACATGTAGCTCATTCTTTGGCAGTAACAGGCAAAGTATCTTTTTCTCCTTGGCTCTGAAATACAAGAAGTTATGGACAAACACAAATGGATGCACGTGTATTTGCTAAGGACAGAATTATAGATCAAACTTTTTCCTCTGAAAGAGATCCATCTCCCTTCCAAGTACTGTCTACAGAAGACTATTTCTTATTCTGCAAGTGCAGGCAGAGCATCAAATTTGACCTGTCATAGTATGTAGCACTTTTACCCTGCTTTGTATTAGCATAAATTAATGCACAAGATAGAAGGATCATGAAAGATGGTATAATCAGATTTCGTTCAAGAATGGAGTGGAAACAGCAGATCTATCTGGTCATGCCTCTGCCATTTATTCTAATTGGCTGAGAAAATAAGAAAATGTTATAATCAAGCTTGTCTCAAGTATGATCATCGGGGAGAGTAGTCTTTTGAAAATACTGGAAGTTGTGTTAAATAAACACCTGAGTTCAGAGCACAGACTCAGAGGATGGCATTTCTGGCAAGCATACAATATGGACTAAGGAACACACACTGTGTCATTACTCTGTGAAACAAAATTTCTGATGACTCCGAAAGTACCATTTAGTAACCAGGAAATGCAATTTCCCTGGAGAAAAGCATTGTGTGGCTCTTCTGCTATGCACAGATTTGGTTTTAAAACTATTAGTTTTGCCTTTATTTCTGTATTTCTTATATTACACCAAGTTTTATGTAGGTACTCTTCAGAAGCCAAGCACTCTTCCTGTGCTTGGCTTGTACTGCTCAGCCATTGTATTGCTTTTTCCTCTCCCATCCCTGTGGACTAAAAGCACCAGGTCCTTTCACTTTCCCTTATAATACAAGTCTACCTCAGTATTGTTTCTTCTGTTTTATATTGCTATTTTGTACTCTGTGAGGTGATGTAGCCATTTAGGATCCAAATGAGGTGAGAGATGAAACAGTAACTTTATCCTGCAGGCATCAGGTCAACAGCAGAACTGAGGGCTAAGACAGCAGAAAGATAAACCTCAAAAACACTAAATGCAAAATTCATGAATTCATGTTTGGCTAAGTCTAAACCATGAGGTCATATGTAAGATTTTTCTTTTACATGAATGTTATGTTATTCCTAATGAATGTTATGTTATTCTTTAAAAAAAAAAAATCACTTTTGTTATATTTTAAAGCAAATTGGCTGGTAACATCTGCAAGTCCACCTGCAGGACAGAAAACCATAATGATGCCAGATTGTCATCTTTACATCAGGAGTAACTTCAATTAAATCAATGCAATTATTCTGAAGCAAAGAAGCAAATGCTGGGGAAAAGGACAACCACACTGTTTTGCTGAGTTTCATTCAGCTTTTTCATACAGTTTCATCTGTTTCTCCACTTTCTCTGTGTATTAGACGAAGCAACCCTGGAACACAGGGGAACTGAGAAACCTGTTCAAGAACACATGGAAGATTTTCATGACTTATATAAGTCAGTTACATTATTTACCACCACCACACCTATTTCCTTCCAAAAAGATGGTCACACCAGATTTTTCTGAAGACAATGAAGGCTAAGTGAAGAGATGATCAAAAAGGTCTCTTTTGCCTTTGCTAGAGCACTCCATTTTCAAGCTGACTCTGTACCCGAAGAAAAGACAGTGTAAAGATGACAAGTGGGAAAACAAACCAAAACATTTCACTCACAGAATATTAATTCAGCATGAACTTCATGAACTGAACAAATTGAAATTGTGGCAACTCCCAACTCATCCCAGAAAACCCCACAACAGATGACAAAAGTATCAAAATTGTCTCATTTTCCCACTAAAAATGCCTGAAAGCAGATGGGGTTCCCTAAAGACATATGGTCCTACTTATATTAAAGTAAAATTCAGATCTGATCATTTTAATCCCCCATAGCTAATCCTATTTGCCTAACCAAGAGTTAAATTAACTAGCACAGCTCTCCTTCCTCTGCTGGTTCACTGAGAGGCATGTACTCTTCTTTTTCCTGCTTTAAGCACTCAAGAAAAGTAGTTCTTAAGGGCCACAAGACATAGATCCTATAACTTACATATTCTTCCTTCTTCAGCTTTAGGGAGGAAAGTTCTCCATTTTGCTTTCCCTTCTGATGCTGTTCCTTAAGAGAAGGCATCCCTGGATTTGGGGGTAGTTTATTTTTTTGTTTGTTTTGCTTCTTTGGTTTTGGTTGGTTGGTTTGCAAAAGCCATATCTGTGCAAGTTTTACTTACACCACCAGCAGACAGAAGAGGAAACCTTCATCTAAAGTAACACAGGTCATTATAAGTCCATAAAATTGTTGTCAAGACCTGGAAAAAATTCACCGACCGCTCAGTGTACATTAAGTTTTCACCAAACATCTGTAGAGTGTGGGGCAGGAGGACTCCAGAGCACTTAAGACAACTTTGCCAAGATTATATTACTAAAAAATCAAAAAACCAACACCTCTGGTGTTTGGACCGTGTTATCTTAGTGTGCCTCCTTTTTATTTACTTTAAAAAACATCTTCTGCCTAGCAAATTTTAACCTTTTTACTCAGCTCTGTCCTCAAATACTCATCACTCATCACTTGCTCCTCTTCTTCCACAATAAATTCCACTTTGGCCAACATCACGGGGCTTCCAGGTATCGTTTAGTTGCCTCCACACTTATAATTTCTCTTTTCATAAGGGGTTGGAGGCTAGGACATCTCCTAGTGCCTATGTATAGTGCGACTGGAACACTAGGGCTCTGCATGTTTCTAGCTTCTCTCCCCACTGGCAGCAGCCTGATTAGGTGGCATGAAAGGGGCTAGGAAGGAGGGTAACAGAGCCACACTTCCACGGATCTTTTGAACTAACTTCTGCCAGTTCAGTTAAATAACTACAAATTTTTTTAAACTTTCTCTGTTCCCCTCTTGTAGCCACCACATTAAAGACATTCTGGACAACAAAATAAAACGGATACATTGTTTATGCACTTTATATATAACTCATATCTAAAAAACAAAAAACAACAACCAAAAAAAAAACAACCAAACCAAAACAAAACAAAACCAGAACTTGACACAACTAACAGATTAGGAAGCTATGAAAAGGTCAAGTGTAAATGTATACACAAAAGTGCCAAATTAAGAATTTGCTAAAATTAGGTCAAATGTTTAAATATGAATGATTCCTTATAATTCGACTTACTGATATCAAAAAAAAAAAAAAAAAAAAGACAACTCTGATGACAGCTTCTCAGTTGCAAAACAAAATGTTGCATGGTAAATAACCATGGAGAACCAGCCCAGGTCTAGGAGGACAACTAGTACCCAGTATAAACTAAGTTTAACACATTTACTACTACCACACGTAAGTGACCCTTAGCATGGCAGCACAAATCACTCTAAACCCTCCCATGTTGACAAAGCCCAGTTTCCAGAAATGTACAGGATTTTGGACACAGAAAAACCCTGCAGTCAGACATGCCAGACACTGGTCTGTTTTTCTCCTATCCTAAATCAGTTCACATTTAAAACTCTGGTTTACCACCAGGGAGGTAAGTGGGTTGGTTTGCTCTGCCTTCCCTTCCCACTTCCCTCCCAGGCCACACATGAAGGTAACGAGAATGCATAATAAGAATCAGACCAAATGCCATTTACTGCCTCATGCTCATACAATAGCTGCACTGAGATGAGGGCCTCTTTGCACAGGCACAACATGAGGAGGCAACCCCAAAATCCTCCTTTTCCAAAGCTGTTCCTCTCACAAAAGCAGTTATATGCAATGCCACTTAACTCCAAACAATCTTGTATCCACTTGAAAAGAAGAGCAACACTTATTTTTGTCATTGCTCCAGAACAGAATAAATCTAATTCTGAAAAGAGAAGGCAAGATTGCACACAAGCCCCCCAAGGGCAAGGTACAGTCCCTTTATGTCTTTTCATAAAGCAAGGGAAGTGATGAATTCGTGGCACTGTTACTTGCAAATTAACTTTCTAGGTGACAAAAATTTTCACAATGAAGCTAACTACTCATCTACAGATGAGATACCACAGCAGCAGAGAAAAGAACATTCAAAGGCTCCATCTTAAAACCCTAGGTGCCAATTCCATTTACAGTGAAGCATGCACACCAGCATTTACACAACAATGAACTTGCCAGAACTAAGGAAATAAAAATACTGTTATTCCAAGTAAAAATTAACCAAAATTGCTGCGCATAATTGCCCTTCATCTAGATACAGCTTTTCTAGCAAGGCACTGGAGCTGC
Organism: Myiotriccus ornatus; assembly: GCA_036023395.1. Classification (NCBI taxonomy): domain Eukaryota; kingdom Metazoa; phylum Chordata; class Aves; order Passeriformes; family Tyrannidae; genus Myiotriccus; species Myiotriccus ornatus. The sequence continues at coordinate 54,957,316 of JAYRBT010000114.1, forward strand.
ATGGACTGCAAATAGAGACTGCATGCAAGGCCAGTCAGCAGCTGGGTTCTGCTTTTGCTGGGAAGACAATGTTTCAGGCTCATCAAGCCTGAAACATCAAACCAGCAGATGGAGGAGTCTGAAGAAATTCAAGGTCATTGAGGGAAATGCTTTTGTCCTGGCCCTGAGATAAATCAAGACAGTGCTGTCTCAGTAAAGTGATAGTTGAAAAGCAGACTGGGATACTAAGGAAAAGCAGAAGATCAATCCTACTGCCTCCTGCTGCTGGATTCCAGCTGCTTGCTGAAGGGAGGACTTTATATATTCACCATAAAGGAACAATGTTTCCTCAAAGAAATACTTCATTCTAAAGGTCACTCTGCTTCCTAATGTAAACAATCCAAATTGCAAACCAGCACCAAAAGGCATGCCAGTATTTTACACAGGAAATGTTACCGAGATGAACCGCTGACTTTCATAAAAAAAAAAAACAAAAAAACAACCAGACAGTTTAAGGACTGGTATCTGTTTTTTGGTCTGGCCTCTTGGGTCCTTGAATCCACTCGATTATGTCCAAGGAAAAGTCTTTTAAGGACACTTGAAAATATACTGGCACATACTTCATGATGGAAAGTTATTCTTTTGCTCTTCATTCCTCTGACAGACAATCCCAGGAAGCTGCAACTCTTGAGATCTCTTGATCAGCTTCTCCTGTAATCACAGTCAGGCAGCAAAGTCAAAAAGGAAACAGTAGCTATAAAACAATTTTTAACACTACTTCTAATCTTTTTTTTGTTCATGAGTTATATTATATAGAAGACTACAGAAAATGCGTACATTTTTTTTCAAAAGGGAAGCATTTACCCACTTGTATTTCAAAGTACATTCTTCCTTTTTTGCTTTAATGCTTTTATCCTTCCAGCAAGCAGGAGAAGAGAAAAAAAAAAAAAAAAAAAGAAATAAGTGATATATTGTGATCCCAGACAGCATCCTGTCCTGGTTTGCATCAACAGTGTCATGAAATAAAAAATGACACAATGTGCAATAGTTCTCCCAGCTTTGAAAAACATGTGTTAGGGTGGTGCATACACTGCAGAATACTGCAGCCAGAGTATACAACTGGAGCACGCAGGTTTCTACTTGTGAAAAATCTCAGAAAAGCATTTTAAGCACAAGTTTAACTTTTAACACATCTTTATCCTACTGATACTGATACTTAAACTAGTGCTTAAGGCTAAACTAATGCTTACTCCCATCAAAAAGAATTTTTTAAAATTTTATTTTATTTTACACCCCTGAAGGTGAAATCCCAGCTAGATCAAAATAAGCAAGAGGTCACTTCCTGCGGAACCAGGATTTCACTTCCACCTATGAGTTTTCTTCAGATTAGCTTGGGAGAAACTGTGTCCCCAGAGCTGGGAGATTATTAGGTAACTGGTACAAAACCTGTGCCCTCTCTGTGTGCCTCTGTCTGAGTCTCTGTGGAGAGGCTGGATTATGCAGGGAGAGCAAAGGCAATGAGAAGTCCAAGGGACATCAGGTAAAGCCTGGAACTGCACAAACTAATGACAAGCAGGTTTTTGTCAACTTTGTTTGTAAGGTTCTTCCCCGCACCCCCCCCTCTTTTTTTCCCCTCTATTAACAAAAAAATCATTTGAGAAGTTGCATGAAAATCCTTCAAGAGAAGAGTGCAGAGACTCCCAGGATGAACTGGTCCCTCTTCCTCATCCTCTACAGGCAATGTCCCAAACATTGAAGAAGTCAGTATAAATCAACAAATTTCACTTCTGAAAACCATTAGGTTGTGGTGTTTTTGTTGTTTTGTTCTGGTCTTTGTGGGTTTTTTTCTTTCTAACTATTCCAACTAACTGGTGCTGCAGCAGCCAGCACACATGGGTTCTTCTTGTTCTAAACCATGGTAATCTTGACGTGGTTTTCCTTACTGATATCTGAGGAGGACTAGGAGACAGCAAAGGTAATTGGACTATCACTTAACAAGTCCTAGCCTGCAGAATCCCTTATTTTGATATTGATAAATTTATTTTACATGTTATTTCCACATTATGCAGCCATTAAGTGGAACTTGGACGAGCTGCAAACTGGGCAGGAACCAGGCAGAATGGAGATGATAAGGGTTCTCAGGATGATTTTTGCAAGGCTGCAAAAGTATCAGGAAACTCAGAGCTCGTGCACTGTATGGGGAGTGGGTGACTGAGGAGGCAATAGCTTTAAGTCCCTCTCCATCCTGCCTAATAAATCTGTGTCCAACAGATCCCCACAGGCCTGTATATCATTTTCTTTTTCTTTAATTAGGAGGCCAGCTGCAACTCCTTGGCCAGAGCCCAGCCAAGCTTTCGACGTTCCTTCCATAAGCTTCTCCAACAAATAGTGCTAAGAAGCAAAGAAACTGAATACAAAATTTAGCATGTGACAAACTATTCCATGTGTGACCTCTGTACCAGGCAACCTGCAAATCTACATCAGGCTTTCTCCATAAGGTCATGACAAGAAAAAATTGCATCTGGACTGTCTATGAACTTTATTTCCCACCCAGCCTTTCCCCTTCTCCCATCTCTCCACACATTATCTACCATTTCTGCACAGTCTGAATGAACAAGAAGCAGAGATTCCAAAATAAGTGTGAGCCACCTACAGCAGGATAGTTCCTAATTTAATTCTGATGAAGATTCAGCTAGTTAAATATTTACTGGAGGGGAGCATATTGTTCCAGAGAATATTTTTGAGAACTTAATTCCAGAAGCAGGAAAGACCAGTGTCACAACTCACTTCTGTGCAATATATCCAAGATAATGAAATACAGCTTCCTTCAACTCTCCCCTTCCTCTTTCCTCAAAGAAAAAATTCGCTCTTTCAGAAATTTGCTGGATAAATTGAGACTTGCCACTGCAAGTAGCAATTGCTTGCAAGAAGATGAAAATCAAGAGCAAATCCAAATGGTGCATGCCAGTCTGCTACCAGTGAACTTAAGAACAGAGAAACTGCTGTCATGTGTGTCTTCCACCTGCTGTTCCTCCTCTTTCTCTTGGAACACTCCATTTAAAATAAAAGAAAATTAAAAAAAAAAAAGAAAAATAAATAAATTATCAAAAACCAGAATTATTCGCTAGCAGGCACTGAATTTCTGTGCTATGCGGGGCCTCTGAGGTGCAGATTTGATTAAAGCTCGTGAGCTTAAGTTACCCTTGAAGTTTGGCACCCTTTGAATTTTATTCTTTCAGAGGAAAGGGGCTGCTGCCTCCCCAACCTGACCACTGCCACTTCCACTGCTGCTCTGCTCTAGTAGCGAGAAATCAAGATGTACCCATCCAAGTCTATGTTCTTTGGAAAGCAACGGTGGGGATGCTCCCAAATCCACTTCAAATCTTATTTCAGAGTAAGTCTGTATAGTTTCCAAGAGAAGTTGCATATTTCATCATCAACTTAACTCTGAAAATACCAGACAGTGTTGAAGTAGTTTTTTAGCAGCATAGTGAGCTGGCAGTGCAAACAGGAATGGTTGAAATCATCACTCCCTCCTACCCTCATTCTGAGTCCCACATCCCATTTCCTCACTCTATCTTCAATCACATCCCCAATGTATTCACCAGGGAGCAGTGCTCAGTATTAAATGCAGGGCCTCTTTAAACACAATCAGATGGATAACAATGGGTCATTCTTCAAATGAATCTTGAGAAGACCATTCAGAAGAGACGAAAGAACAGCGGAAGAAAAAACCCAGGTGTAATAAACAACTTTTGATTCACCTTAGCCTTTCAAGTTAGTGATCAGACAGCACTGCTAGTTTTCATACGGGACACACTGAGGGAAGATCATGCTCTACGCTCCCACAGACTGGTTTGATGTTCTGCTGTTACAGTGATAGCCTCAGTAGTCAGAAGGAGTTAAAGGAAAAAATACAAGAAAGGACTGCTGGGAATGACAAGTCTGTCAAGAGAGCATATTAGGCTGTTATCAAATAAAGTGCACTTAAAAACAGTCCGTGCTACGATGCTTTGTTCTCTCCTGTAACAAGATATGCCAGGTTACAATTTTGCTGCAGACAGAAATTACTGGTAAAGGGTCTTTCTACATTTCTTGACAGCAGCTTTAACCTCCCCCCAGAGCACAGCAGGATGGTGAAATAGTGTTGCTGTGCTCCTCTGGTAGGCATGCTCTGCACTGGGGCACAGGAATAAGTGAAGGCATGGGCAGGCTGGACTGGACTCTCCAGCTCCTGGACCCCTTGAGCACCTGGATGGGAATGGCTGTGTGGCAAAGCTGGAGCCTGCTGGAACCATTGCAGATGTGCCAAGAGGGAAGGGGGCCATGTCAAACCAGCAGCAAGACCAGCTGCCTGGCAGGAGCACACTCACATGGAAGCAGAGGGTGAAGAGGCAGATGGATGGTGACATGGAGCTGCACAGTGTGTCACAGTAATGTCCTGTCACCACCACCCCACCTGCACCAAGGGTCCATGAGCATGACTGCACAAAGAAACCAGCTCCTGGTCTTGCAAACCTTTAATTCGTTATGCAGCTCTGGCCCTCCTAAGCTGCACACAGGCAGGGCAGATAACAGGACAGAACATTAGCAGGAGCAGATCCCTGGGGTGAGATTAGTCTCCACCTATGCCTCAGAGGATATCTGGTCCCATCCAAAATTTCCCTAAAGTAGTTAGCTGAGGACTTAGGTAATCAATTTGGTTCGCTGCTCAGACTGTCCTTTGCTCCCAGTTATTCATCACTGCCCTGCCTAATTCACCATAAAGGAATTCCTGAGGAACTGCCCTGCTGTCAGGAAGGCTCTGTTTATTCAAATGAAAGACCAAAGTGCCAATAATTGAATGACTTCACTTGGCATAGACTGCTTAATTTAAATTTTTTTAGCAGAGCAACAACTTGGGGGGGAGGGGAGGGAAAGAAGAAAGAAAAAACAGGCTCTGAGGCTGGGAGACGCTACACAGTAACTACCATGCTTTGCTGTGGACACATTGGCGCTCCAGCAGAAAACACATGTGGCAGTAAGAAGAACTGTTGTGAATTTGATACTGCTGGTCCCCTTCGGCTTTAGAGTTTATAACATGTTCCTGGAGTGCTGGGGATCACCAGTGGAGAAACTGGTTCTTGTTTGTTCACATATTTTGATTAAACTTCTGCTATTTTCCCCTATTTTCAAATTCTAAGGTGGGTCCCTTCCTGTCACAAAATGTCTGAAATATATTGGCTGATATTGGCAGAATACAAATTATTATGAAAACAACACATGCATTGGCAATCATACTGTCTTTTTAATGTATAATAACTGTATAATAATATTTCCTTTCCTCAGCATTTTCTACCCTACTGCACAGAACCTCTCTACACTTCAAAACCATCAGCTGCTATAAGACAAACAAACTGTTGATGCTTACAAATGGTATCAGGACTCAATATTTGCAGAGCTGAGATATAAGATGTTAAATAGAGTTTTTATTGCTCTGTTTGGGTAATTTCTCTTTAACCTTTTTTTTTTTTTCCCCCCTTAGAAATTCAGAAAAGGAGTGTGATGGGCCAAAGCTGTAGCAGATCCCCAGAAAGAAAGGTGCACATTTAGAGTATTTCAACCCTAACCCAGTGATTACGGTACGAACCTAGCATTTTATTTCCCAGAACATAACACAGGACAATATGAGATTGAAAGTAAATAAGAGGACATTTGATAGAAAGCCAGGGAAAAATTGGAAGCATAGCCCACAAGTTTTGCAGCATAATGATCTCTCTCTGATAATATCTTCCTCTTTTCTTGCAAAGTCACATATAGACCCAAACAGACACTCCTCTACCACAGCCGCTTGGCTTTTTTATATCACCAAGTTTAGCATTTGTCACTAGTCACACCTCTAAAAAAGCACCACTGTAACTGTCCTTTTTTAAGAAATTCTTCCACAGCATACTGTTCCTGGCCTGTGCCATATACTTAATGTCAGAGATGCAAAATAATGTTTTCTGAATTATTTGTATGAAAGCTTCACACTCTATCAATTAAAGCAGGAAATAGGATGTTAAAGAAAAAGCCTACATTCAGAATTTCCATAAAACCTTTGCTATTAATAGACCCAGATTCACTCCATGCTGTGTTTATGATTAGAATCCTTTGCGGAAACATTGGCTGGTTAATAATCATCTACATCTGTCACAATATCCCATTTATGCCTCAGCCTACATCCTTCTATTGTTTTATTAGCTACCTTCGATAAATGATTGTCAGAATTATTTCCTCTTTGTTTGCAGGAATAATCTGAGGATGAAAGAGAAGAACGTAAAACCGAAAAGGTGACTCTGACTTGTAGTATAATTGGGATGGCAAATAAAGATTTTTAAAGGTCTTGTGTGTTGTTCCACCAGTAAAGCGGAGTGTTTATTAACCAGAATTTACAGCCTAGACCACCCCCTGAGTTTTTAAGGGTCTGACTGACCAGCCACAGGTGGTTCTCCCTTTCTCAGGGTTCATCCCAGGAGCAAAGCCCCCGAGACTCTGGTGGCAGAGGGCACAGCTGTGTCACCCTGAGACCAAGTAGCACTGCCAGCTGCATCCCCAGGGGCTGGCAGGGACATGAGGCAGCAGGCCCCTAATCAAACCTCTGTCCTGGGGCTATTTATATATATAATCCATGACACCACAACTATTGAGCCTGTAACAGGGAGCAAGCCCAGAAAGCTCTGCAGATGTTTGCAGGTAAATGCACAGCTTGATTCAGTACTTTCATGACCAGTCTCACTAAATCCTCTGTTCTGTTGGATTCTTAGGTGGAGAAAAAAAAAGCTAGAGATCTCCATTTTTCCACAGATTGAAATAAATTAGTGGGACACAAATGTAGTCTGTGACTTTGACATGAAAAAAGGGAGAGAAAAGGACAACACACATTTTGTAGGCAACAGAGACCTAGGATCACATTCATAGCCAAGACCGTTTCCAAATTGATTTGCCACATTGCAATCCTCATTTTGTTATTTTAAACACCACACACTACCAATTTCCTACCAGAGGTAACATGTTCTTCTCTGATCACCCAGGGGCCTGGGGACTGTCCTCACGGGCTGAGGAAACCCCAGGAAGCCTGAAGGGGAGGATGTAGGCACAAGGCAACACAGCCTTCACCTGAGGCCCTGCCACAGTCTTCGCAAGGACAAAATCCCCTCATGCCTATCTTGCACAGACCCCTGATCCCCACCTCATGGAGGTTTTGGTTCTTGTCCCGCTGATGTCCTCAGGAGGGAAGCAACTGGGGTGCTCTGCTCTAAGGCAAATTAGGCTGATGGGTAATGTTATCCACCACAAAACACTATAAAAGAACAATTAGTGTTGCTGAGAGCTAATGAATAGCCATGATAACAGAGGTAACCTTACCAGTGTTAGATGTCTTCCTTTAAACAGTCAGATTGCAGAGTTAATCAGAGGCAAAACACATTCCCAGCTGCCAGATGAGAAGCAGAGGGAAAAAGGTTCCTAAATACATACAACAGGTGTCAAAGGGTGATCCACAATCTTCTGGAAACTTGTTGATGAAATTACTCAACTGATCTACTAAAAAGACTTTAAGAACAAGCAAATGTTGAAAGCAGCATCTCAGGCTGTTTTTCATGCTAGCTTTTGATGATGCCTGGTGCATATTAAGGTATTTGGTGCACTCAAAAGCACTAAAAGACAACAATAGCAATGTCCAGAATATTAATCTGATCCTTCATTTGTGACCAAGATAAACACTGGTTCCACTCAAACTGCCTCATGATTTGTTTTGCCATTGAAAAAGGCAGGCTATACTTCAGTTAATTTTGCCTGAGTGCTTTAACTAATCAAGTCTTAAACACAAACATTTAACCAAGACAGAAGAAAGCCTGACAACAAAATAGCATTGTTTTGCACGGTGTGGAGCAGGAGAAATATCTGTGAAACGCAAGTAATATATGAAAGGAAACATATATTTTCTGTGCTGGGGTGGGGGGGGTGGAATTGCAATTTTCCCCATCTGGTGTGGGATGCAGCCCACCCAGTCAAGCCTTGTGCTGAGCAGCGAAGGTAGTGGCATTACCTAAACCAAGGGTATTAAGAAGAAATAGTTCAACATGACTCAGAGTTCTTCCCTGTAGTTGGGGCTAGAACAACACGCTGTCTGAAGCTGACTTTTGGGTAGGTACAAGGCAGGGCAACAGCACCTTGCTCACTGCCTGCAAACAAAAGCAATCACTAAAACAAAAACCTTTGTCCTAACACTTGAGAAAGAGAGGAAGAACCAAGGAGGAGACAGAGGAGACGAAGTAAGGGGAAAGAAAATATGTGGGTCTGATCTGGGACCCAGCAGGGAAGGGCACACAGAATCAGTTGCACCTCAAGACCTTGGTGGCACAAGCCCTGCAACTGGCACATTGCTCACGTGCTGCCCACAGGACCACACCGCTGAACTCCTCCTGCTACATGCTCACTTCTGGCACAACGGGTCTGTGACAGCATCATCACAAGATACACCACTAAGAATAAAACTGTACTTTCTGTTCATCCCTTAATTAAGTGCGTTCAATTCCAGTTTCCGTCAAAACTTAGATGTCTCTAAAACAAATGTTTCATGTTGTTCCCCACCCCTCCTCCTTTCTGTTCCTCTGCAGTTTAATTGAACAGCCCCACAACAGGAGGAGCATGGTTCCCAATGAAGAGGAGCCAGCCCAGGCCAATTCTAGGAACAGGGAACTACACAAGCCAGCCATGTCCAGGCAGCAGACAGCAACCTCCAAGCCAAGGATGGTCACCAGCCAAACACTGGGCACAGCCACAGACACTTTTATATGAATACCCAAACGCAAGAGCTGGCTTTTGGAAAGGAAATCAGAAGCTGGCACTGCAGTGCAGACCTCCCCAGGCTGGGCCTAAAAGCAACATGGCCATAGCAGCAGATGTCCAACTCCTGACTGTGGTAAAATGCAAGGGAAAAGCCTGCCAGATCACTCTGTGGCCCGGACTGTTCCTCTACACCCCACTGTACCCCTCCAGCACTTCTGCACCCCAGGGGTGACCCAGGCTTCCCTCTAAGCTGCACAAAAATGCCCTGGGAACTTCAGTGGAAAACAGACAGTCTGTGAAAAACAAGAGCTGGAGATTCACTGCCCCAACCAACCAGATATTGTGCCTCTGAGCACCATAACTACATAATTTAATCCTGCGCTAGTATCTTCTGAGGTAAGGAGAGAGGCAGGCACATGCTACAACAGTTAAAGCTATTGCTTTGATCAGTCTTTCACAGAAGTAAACTATAAAGCCTCAATATTTATTCAGACTCATGATGTCCTTGTCAGTTTCCAAATAAATCCAGTTCCTGCACGCCTGCTCAAATATGTAGCTGCAGGAGGCAGCGGAGGCTGCCTTGCACACAACCGCTTCTGTACAGACGAATGAGAAAGTATCAGTGTCCTAAAACCACCACCGAAATTCTGGGTTTAGATTAATTTCACTTTAAAAGACTTAAATTATTTGACAAACTGCAGTTACACAAGTGGAAAACACAAATGAAACAACAAAGACTTCCTCAAAATTCTGCCTATGCAGGAAGCAGCTCCTGCCTTCAAACACCAGATTCAATACTACTGTTTTGCACCTTTGATTATACTTAGCTTCTCCAACAGCAAATTGTACTGAATATTACATAATGTATCTGGGAGGGGTTGTTGAGTGAGTTTGATTAAGCAGGTCTAACCAGGTCAGCCACATAACTGGACAAGACCCTTTCTTGTAAATACAGTAGTTAAGCCCTTCTCTAGCAGTATTAGCTCAATAGACATAACATATTCTGCAAATCAAAGATAATTCATATTATAATGCACACTGTGTTCACATTCATACGGCAATTCATCTCAAATACGCCTAACTACCATAGTTCATGCAGTCTATCAAGAGGCATCTCAGCAAAAGTGTGATTCACAACTTCACAGGAATGCTAGGGGAAGGTTTTTGCTATCATTGCGAATGTTGATAATTGTTTTACTCCTGAGAATAACTTGCAGGAAGTATGCACATAGTCATACTAGATGAGTTTTCTGCATATGAAAAAGGGACAGATTTCCTCTTCTGCGTCTACCACAAATGAATGAACCTCCTGGATCAGATCATCATCAGGTTCTCAACTTATGTTTTCAGCTAACACATCAACAAGCTGCTGTGGTCTGCAAAAAGAAAAACCTCATTGGAAGACTACATCTTAGAAATTTTCAAACTTCATAAATTAAGAAACAATCTGTGTTAAACCAAAAGTTTTCATTAAACACTACTGGTTAAGCCCTATGAGCAGCACACAGTGATAGATCACAAAGCAAAAACATCATAAGAAAATTCAAGGGTTTTTTTAGAAAAAAAACAAAAACCACAAAGTAGTCTATCTTAGCACAAACATTTGTATGCTGTCCCTATGTCAGACAAATGCTTTGCAGCCCTTCACACACCAGAACAATGTCTTCCGAATTGACGGAAATGGCACCATCCAAGAATCTCAGCAACATTAGTACTGCAGCATTTCCTGAAACCACTACAAGCCATAAACAACTGTGGAGAAGTCAGCCTGAGATGCTATTTTAACTCCATCTGTGCAACAACTAAATGGTGCACAAGAGCCAGCATTCACTCCTACTCAGAGACAGCAGCTCTGCCACACAACCCAAACCTTGCCAAAGCGCTGCCTGGATGCCTGCCAAACAGCTCTTCTGCACTGAGCACCTCCAGTAACAAGCAAGGAGGGGTTGGGATTCATCTTCTCTGATCAGAGATAACTTGGTACATTAGCTAGTACTCTAAGTTCACGCTAAAGTTAGTAGAATGACTCAGGCAATTCAGAGACTAACTCATCCCATTTTAAATAATTGTCAGAGATAGCTGAGTGCTCATACTAGATGTTCTCTTCTGAGCAATCTTGCAGACAGAACATACGCATGCCTCCTCTCTTGCTCCTGATATGAAAATACAAAATAAAATCTATTCTACGTGGTTGTTTCAGGTTTGTTTTGGGGGATTTTTTTGGTTTGTTTGGTTGTTGGGTTTTTTTAATCCCAGTAACATACTCATTGACACTTTCAGCTGCTACTTTTTCTGGAAATAAGCCTTTCCTCTTCAGTTGCACATCTTGCAGTAATTGAAAAAAGGAGAGCACAAGCTAGGAATATCCTGTCTGCCTTGAAATAACTCGTCTACTTCCTTTTCCAAGAAGATAAGAAACATCTGCATATACAGGCATTACTACAAAAAAGCTACCTATCTGTAAGGAAAGCCTAATTGAAAATTCAAATAATTTCTACACCTCATGGACATAACCTGGTGAAGCTAGGTATGTTACAACCTGAGCAACGAGGGGGTGCTGTCGAGCTGTCCAAATTACATACAAGAGTTGCCTCTCGTTAAGAGACAAACCTCACAGTTGCCTTTTTGATCACCAAGCAATTAAAAAACACAAATTACACTACATATTGATTTTCTTTCCTGTGCTTCCTGTATCCTTTTTCTAGCTATTATTCTCCATCACCTCTCCTCTTCCCATCTTCCCTTATTGTCACATCAGCACCACAAATTTTATCTGCTAAACAACTATTCTCCATCCCCACTTCCCCTTCCGCAGAAGTCTCCCTTCTTCAGCCCAAGATTACTTCACCCAGTCCCTGTAAGCTCTTCTGCTCCTTGTTCCTTCTCTAACTGCAGCCCAGTAACAAGTCCTCAAAACCCATTCAGTCATCCACATGAGGCACCAACGGCAGGCCAGGTCATGCCCCACTTGGTTCAGCTTGAGTAGCTTTCTGCTTCGGGCACTGTTTTGAAGCTGGCTGCTCAGGAACATGGGCAGGGAGCAGGGTTAGATCCTGGTGAAGGGGAGCTTCTCTGTCACAGAGCCCCAGCCAAAGCACCCACCTAGCTCTCCCCACACCCTTATCTTACTGCGTCACTCACACAGCTTTTGTGACCTGGCCCTTAGGATACGGGTAACGCTGTCTGCTACAGACGTCTGCAACCAATTTCTCATACAAGGGAGAACTGAGGATGTCCAAGTACACGCCCGCGAGACAGACAGATGGCCATGCTGTCATCCTGCAGGTTTATGGGGGCTTTCTCCCACTCACATACTTGGACTTCCAAGTTCCTCTGCCCACCCCTACTAGCAGGAACATTGACTTCTGTTACATTTCTTTATTCCACCTGTGCCATGGCATCAGAACTAGATTGGAGCAATCTTTGAACAGCTAGCTTTTCTTCCACTCTAACATTTTATTAAAGAAAACAAAATACAGTAGTGAATATAAACTATTTATTGTGGAGACAACACTGATGCTCTGAAATTAGACAATAAATCAATATCAATGTATTTTCCCTTCAACACAAAGTTATTTTAGCCATCTGCCTCCACCATTCAGAAAGTCTCCTAGGCTAAATGTACTTGTGACACCCAAGTTGATGGTGTTTTGTCACCCTGAACATAGACAGACAAGTACAAACATGCCCTAACCACCAGCTAAGAGGAGAAGAGGGACTCCAGAGGTGATGCAAACCATCCTGCAACTGTGTCACACAGGAGAGCAGAACAAGGTGCTGCCTGCCTGGCCCTGCCTGCACCCTTTGCATCAGACCCTTCTGCAATCACTTCAAAGACCTGAACTTGGGAGAAGGGCACAGTTAAGTCCCTTTCTAAGTACATTAAGAACAGCTCACTCAAAAGACAACTCTTTGTCTATTTGGGGACCCCACCTTCCAGAGAGGGTTATCTTCCCACCAGCCTCTCCAACATGCTGGATGCCAGCATCAGAGGGGCAAATCAGGGGGGAACACCTTTCCTGCAGATGCTCTAACGGCTCCTGGTTGCTATCTGGTGACCCAGGCAGACCCTGGCAGTGGCTGCAACTGCCAACAGGAACCCCACCCTGGACCACTGCTGCTCCCTGTCACACCCAATATCGCACAGCCTGTCTCCAAATGCTCCATTATCTTAACCAAAAATGTCTGAACGTGTTTTCATGTGGAACCTCTACAGCAGCACGAGGTTCAAAAGCCCAGCTTTCCTTCTCGAAAGTGCAAGGCAGGAGATTTGATCTGCAGAAGTTGGGTATGGAAAACTAAGCCCCATCATCCAACTAAACAGTAACATCAGGTTTTGTACTACATCCATCTATCATCTTTCTTTAGCTAGCAATATTCCCACTGTGCACTTGCACATTAAGTTGCTGAATTCAGGTGAAAAACTCTGAACATGTGAAACATTCTTAATCTTTACCAGAAAAACAACAGCTCCATCCTGCATCTTTCACCTTGGTGCAACTGTGAAGCAAAACAAAGTCACATTTTTCTATTTGGCTGAAAAGCATGCCCTACAAATAAGTCACAGAATAAAACATCATGATGGCAACAGGTATGGAAAAAAGTAATTTGTTTTGAGAGTAGCTCAAACAGTTTCCTTAAATAAATGGCAATTGATTTGCATTGTTTCTCCTCATGCAAATTATCATTTTTGTGTTGTTAGGTTGTTTTTTTTTTTCCTTGAGGATATTTTTTTTTTCAGGTATGCATGAAGGAAGTAGGAATGGCACTACAACTAAAAAGATGTAGCCAGAAAACAGTATGAATAAGCAATTTTTAAATAAAAACAAAATGTTCTTTAATTTGTTAAAATGGTCAAACATAATAACTCTTCTTTCAATATAATTGGAACTTTTACAGAATTATTTTGTTCAGTTATTTAAAAAAAAAAAGATAATTTGAAGACATTAAAAGACAAACCCCTTTAGAAAAGAGAACAAAAAATGGAAAGCAGAGTATTCTTTCAGTATATAAAACGCTGGTATAAAGAGATTTGGGATAAGCTGTTGGCCAGCCTCATCAAGCACAATAAAAATTAAATCAGCTTGATTTTCAGTGAGGAAACCTCTGTACAGATGTCAAGGAAAGCTTTCTAAGTAGAAGGAAGCTAAGGCCAAGCTACTTTAGGAAGGTTACATATACAAAAAAGGTAACATGGGAGGAAAATTATATTATTATCCCTTACAATAACGCTACAAGCCTCCAGTAACTGACTGTGCCAAAATGAAACAAAACATTATTGTTGCAAGTGTCATCAGGCTGGATTAATTTTTACATGAAATAGGCAAAAGAAGTAATTTCCAAATAAATAACGCACAGTATAAAACTAATGGCTTTGAAACTTTTTCATACTGTATTTGCTTTAAAGTAGCCTTTCTGGATTTAGACAACATCTTGGGAAAAATCACAGTATAAATTTTCCATACACTCCTTGCAGAAGTGTTTGGAAGGAACATCCACAAGCTGACAACACAGTTGTGCATTTATATAAGAACTGATCATCACGACAAAGACAGTTTTTTGTACGACATTCAGAATATTTTGTTACATCTTGCCAAAAACTAAGCTACCACTTTGCAGTATAACACTTGCTCTTTTCTTTCCACAGTCTAGACAGAAGCAGTGACTCTGTAACTAAGGTTTCCAAATCCTTTCAGTTATATAACCTCGGTATTAAAATTTCACAACATTTTAACTAATGAAATGCTTCTGACCAGAACTGTTAATAACCCCAACTGCTTGTTGCAGAAGACAACACTCAGCAACACAAATAGATTGCCATCTCTGTTCCAGGAGGGCAAATTTTCCTCAAAGTTGCCAGCATCGGGAGGAAGACGGAAAAACCAGCAGTACGTGAGTGTTGACCCAGATCCCACTGATGGTGGTAAAATCCCCACAGTGTTTGGTGATGCTAAGACTTTGTCTAGTAAAATTATTACAGTTTTCTGCTATCATAACTAGTTAAAAAAAATCAGGCTGTTTATTGCAGAATGGCACCTGCTACTGCCTGGCAAAGTACATTCAAACACACAGGGCATATTACCATAATGATCGGGGGCGTTCAATTACAAACCCATAATTGCTGTGCTGAAGTGGTATGGTTATCCCCAGTCAAAGGCAGGGGGAAAGACAAGGAGAAGAGATGGGTGCATGGACAAGAGAGCTTCTCCTGGCAGAATGATGGCCAAGGGGTGGATGGGCTCAGCTACCCCAAGCACTATTGCTGCATCTTGTCCTATAGGCCGCACACTTAATTCAGCAGGAAAGGATTTCACATAGTGCATAGTCTGTCAAAACATATGCATAAAAGCAGCAGCTGCTAAAGCACCATATACTGCTTAGTTCACCACATTCTGCAAGAACTTGGAAGGGGACACGATGGGTCAGGGTCACTGGTCCACTTAGGAGAACAAGCCTTCAGCACTGACCATCAGCAGTAGAAGCAAAGCAAGATCTGGGGGGAATTACAGAAATGCAATAATCATGAAGTGGTCTATTAAAGATTAAATCCTATTTTCTTTTTTTTTTTTTTTTAACAAAAACATGGGAAGTAATATTTCTTGATAAAGAAAAAAATTTTGGTCACACAATCTGTGTTATTCAGGAAATCAAAACAGATGATCAAAATTATCACTCCTGGACTTGCAATTTTTTTTTTTTAAATTTTTTTTTTTTATATTTGTCATTCTCTCTGTTTTTCCCCATGAAGTCCAAAGAATTTAGGAAACCCAACCTTCACCTCCTGGATTTTACTATAAATCTTTCTTTACTGATTCTACAAAAGTCTTGAAAATCACATATTTTTCATTTCCAACTTCTATGAATAATCAGAACTTTGTTCAACATTATGGCTTTTATTCCAACACACATAAATAGCTTCTTGACTTGCTTAAAACCTGAAACCACTTTAATCAATCAGTTATACATAGTCTGGATAAATACTGAGTTTGAGATACTGGGTATATGCCAATCCTGTGTTAGTTGCTAATACTTTGATCTAATTTCACATTATTTTAAGAAGAAATGAAAAATATTCTGGTGAGGACAAAGGCAACAGTAAAGAAATTACAGCCTGGAAAAGCTAGAGAATAAGTACATTAGCTAAAAATTCAACTTGTTCCAAAAGAATTCAAAAGACAGAAATGCATATAGACTTATCACAAAATGAGACACAAATACCCATAATTTTTTTATTTTGTTAATCCCACAGAAATTCACTCTTGATTTTCCAGAATTCTACCACTATATAAAGTATATTTAATAGCTTAGTAGACAGCACTACAGTTTCATTGTGTCTATAAGGCACTGCTCCACTTTCTATGGAAACATTATAGCACAGGTGATTTATGTCTGTGTAACAGAAAGGGCTATTCTGTAGAAATAACACAGGAAATGACACACAGGAAATAAAGCAATACAGACATCTTACAATCATTTCCTAAGCTGTAGCACAGCAATCTGCTGAGCTCCTGAAACAACCCAGATGCTTCTGATGAAAGAATGAACAAGCACCAAAAAGGCTTCCCTCTCCCAGCATGGCTTCTGGGTCCCAAGAGGAGAAAAGGATGAACAAGACAACAAGCTATGGAGTTATTTGCCACCTGGAAATATTCTTTATTGGGTACTAACTGTTCAGTCCTGTCATGGTTCATCTACGGCAGCTACAGACAGAGTGGGGGGACCTGCAGCGGCTGTGAAAACAAGAAAACTGAAGATTAATACGTGGTGAATGCCCCAGTGATGGCTGGGGGAAAGAAGGTCATATGGAAGAAAAGTCACAATAAGCCTCATGTCACAGCTTTCTAGTCTCATAAGAATTGACTTTTTCGCAGGTCCTGTAGAGATAGGACAAGGGGTAACAGTTTTAACCCAAGGGACAATAGATTCATAGTAGATATAAGAAAGAAATTTCTTATGATGAGGGTGCTGAAACACTGGATTGCTCACAGAGGTGGTAGATGTCTCATGCCTGGAAGCATTCAAGGTCAGGTTGGACAGAGCTTTGAGCAACTTGATCTAGTTGAGGATGTCTGTGCTCATTGCAGGGGACCTTTAAAGGCCCCTTCCAACCCAAACATTTCCATCATTCTATGATTCTATGAACTAACCCCAGCATCATTCACATAACATCCAGTTACCATGTGTTATTCTGCTCTAATGCTCAAAAGCATCTGTTCCCTTCCCACAAGCTCCTACTGCGCCAGGTAATGGACAGCACTAAAAT
The DNA here is from genome assembly GCA_036023395.1 of Myiotriccus ornatus. Lineage (NCBI taxonomy): Eukaryota > Metazoa > Chordata > Aves > Passeriformes > Tyrannidae > Myiotriccus > Myiotriccus ornatus. The sequence continues at coordinate 54,974,369 of JAYRBT010000114.1, forward strand.
TCAGTTCCTGTCCTCAAGAGCACTTAATTCAGGTTACAGCAAGGTATCAAGATGCAAAGAAATAATTGTGCTTTAGTCAAGTTTGCTAATGCAACGAAAGACCACATCCTGGAAACCAGATGAACTCAATAACATTTTAACATGAATTTTATTAAGGAATTCTAGGTCATACCTCATGGGTGTTTAACTGAATGCACAGTATAGAGAAATGCTTTTCATCCAACTAAATTTTACCAGTTAAAAATAGCAGAAAATTAAGAAATATCTCATCATATCTCATTATTGCTTAATATTCTACTAGTCCTACCCATGCTTCGTACAGCTCTTTAGCGGAAAATAATATATACGAAAGTCACATATGCAGATCTCTGTACAATATACTAAAAACCGCATCTGACATTGGTGTCCTAGGCTACAAACCAATATGAGACATCTCTATACTACTATTTTCTGTGGAAAAAAGAGCAGAAGTATTCTATACTAATTTGAATACACAGAGGTTTACACAAGCAGATTAGACTGACACACACTTTGTATGTAATTTCTTGTAATTCTTTTCCTTATCCACTAGAGGAATTAGCAGGGCTGTTTCAAGACTGCAACCAGGAGAACATCCATGGCATTCCATGACACATTTTTTTTAGACAGTTCTTTCCTCAGAAGATTTCATGTGATATTTTATCATTAAGTACACTGAAGTCACATAGCTGGTGAAATACCTAGTAATATTTATTTTACTACTGTATAACTTAAAAGTCAAAAGATAATGTTAATTTTTGTCTTAAGTGAAAGTTAGTCTGGCAGTAAAAATGCCCTTTTCTGTAGACAAAAAAGTTTTGAGAAAAATGAGTACAAAATTTACTGTAATTACATGAAACTTTCCACAGTAAAAATTAGTATGATTTTCTTCAAGTAACTAAAAAAAGTTATCTAACACTTCTAACACTTACACTATTACCTACAAATCAAGGAATCATAAAATACACAGATGCTGTATTAATTCCCAAACCATCCTAAAACACCATGGGTAAAATCTTGGTCCCTTAAAGCTGACATCAAACTTTCTGCTAACTTTGACAGTGACAGAATTTCGTCCATTGTGCCAACTCAGAAAGCAGAAAAGGGTAAAGAAAAGGCTTTGAAATAGAAAACTAAAACAATAAATAAGATTGCTTTAATCACCACTTCTGATGACTTTGATCATGCAATTTCTGCCCCTCCCTCCGCTATGCCAACAGCAGAAGGTTCAGTGCCTGGTAGTTGATTTATCACTCCCTGTGACAGAGATTTGGACCATGCCCTTCCTACTGCTTCATGCCCAGCAAAACACAACACAGCAGCTCTTACACCAGCTGCATTTTAATAGTGCAGGAAAAGATCCACAACATTAAAACTCAGTTTTGCAGTGACTCTGTTCAGAGCACTGAACTTCCTAAAACTGGACTTGTTTTTTTGGAGTTTGTTTTTTTTGTTTTGGGTGTGGTGTTGGTTTTTTGGTTGGTTGGTTTTCTTTTTTAAGGTTGGAGAGAAGTTCCTCAGAGTGCAAGGTATCTTGCAGGAGAGTGGGTGGCAGCATTTGGCTTCAGTCCCAAATGAAAGGGTGTTCCGCAGCTATATTGTCACCTCTTCAGATATACTGCAGAGACTTCAAAGGAAGAACATTTCTGGAAATCAAATGGCTCGATGAGTCCAACGGAAGAAACATACCTAAAGGCCAAATGTCTTTCATAAGAAACTGGACTCCAGTGACAGCTGTTACTTATACACAAACCACCCACTCTGGGCAACCTAAACAGCAACTATATCAGTGAATGAAGGGCAAAGCTTTCATGAGAGGCCTTAATGAATGAGTTGAAGCAACATTTAGTGCCTCAGCCATCTGAAAAACAAATTCTGCAGCACTGTATGAACTTCTACCAGATTAGTGTTGCTACCGGGAAGTGCACTGAACTCCAGTACTACTTAATTACTATAAATTATGCTTTTCTTTTTTTTTTTTTTAAGTATTTTTTAATATATTTATAAACATCTCGAATTTAGCTCACCTGTTTTGTTCAGTTCCATGAATAATTATTATATCAGTGCCAACAACAGGCAGATAGAAAAGTAATTAAAATTTCAGTTTGCACAAATGCATACAACATTTGCACCGGACTAAGCACCAAGTTTGCTTGCAACAGCAAATAGAGGTAACGTTTTCTTAAATGTTGTCTTTCAGAGCGATTAAATCTCAAAAAAATTTCTTTTTAATATTGTCCACATTGCTTTTATAAGACAAAGCTGTGCAAGGCATGAACACGTGAAAAAGAAACACTGGCTTTGTTTTGAAATGAGAATTCTCAATACCTACTACGCGTCATTTTCTTTTCTGATCTCTGATTTCCAAGACCATTTTGCTAGCCTATTTAATATTTGCCTGTGTTACACACTCAATGTTTTTAAAATATGTTATTCTCAAATATGAAAGTATAACATGTTTTTTAAGAGACTAATTCTATATGCAAATTCAGCAGAAGACTTTAAGGAATATTTGATGTACATAATTTTAAGAAATAAAAATAATAAAAAAAAAAACACTTCTCTGATATATCAAGGTAGAAGACCAGGAGATCACACTGTAAGATTTCACAGGACACTGGAATGGTGGAGCACAAATAAGAGTTCACCCTCAGGTGCCTCTGAGCAGACAAAAAGCAGCAGCTGTCAGAATCTCAAGCAAGGATGTCCACTGCCTGTTAATGACAGTGGTAAGGCTCAGGTGGGAGAACAATCATCTATCCAGACTGCCAGAGATCTTAGGAAAATGTCTCTCTGAGAAATATAAACACAAATCCTCCTTTTGCTCCCATGCTCACACACAAAGCACTGCTGTTTCTGCTCAAGGCCTGGCCTTGCAGACCAGGAAAAACCTGAGGTAATGCTGACTGTCTATCAGCTGCACTACCTACACATACCAACCCCCAGCCACTCTGTGTTACAGTGGAGGAGGATGGGCTCTCTAGCGTGGTGGATGAGCTATATCTTGCTGGCTGCACAGCAAGAGCAGACACACTGGTAGTTATCCTGTGGGGCCACAGATCAGCACTCTGTGCTCCCCTGGGAAGTTGCATTCCCCTTCACACGGTACCACGGTGCCACTTTGCTCCTTTCATTCCAGCATCCCGTCAGCACTGCCAGCTTACAGAAGCATCAAACTGGATATGCGTAACAGGGGCAGCTGCCCTGTGGATGGACAGCAGCATCATTAAACTTTGTCAGGCATGCCTAAATTTTTGGTGTTGTCTTTAGTAAGGCTGGTGATCCTTGCTGGTGTAGACCAGCTGTTGGGCCATGGTGGACAAGGCTGTGACAGCGAACACCAAGGAAACAGGGAAAGCAGTGTACAACTAGAAAATAAGGGTAGGCAGTAATTGCAGATAGCCAGCTTTGGAGATAGGAGTATTATCTCACCTTGAGGCCCCTTTAGGGCCTTACATACACCTTACATATGCAAAAAATGCATACACCAGATTGATTTTTTTTTAGGAAATCAGTAACTCAGTTTTACTGAGTTTATCTACTGTTGCCTGCCAATAAGAAATTGTTTCCTGGATACAGAGCTTAAACAGCAGGCCACAAGACTTCCGTCAGTACACCAATGTTTTCTTCTGCTTCCTCAGCCTTTTCTGCACCTTTCTCCTTGTACACTATGCCCGAATATCAGCCATAGGGGCTTGTCCAAATAGCCACAAAGCTTCTTTCTTCAATGTCTTCTTTCTTCATTTTGTATTAAGGTTGAATGTACACTGTTGGTACTAACATTATCTATTACTGAAACTGTTTTTAAGATTACTCTATTCCACAGTTTTTGTGAAGGTACTGGTGCGTATTCTTCTCATGTTTCATTAGTTTCCCAATCATTCCATCACAAACTTTGTGGGTTTCTTCCCCTCCTTGGTCTACAAATTTCTGTTTGGCATTTTCTCATCCAATCAACCCCATGAATAAGACTATCCCTTGCAAAGGAGATAAATAACCAGGCCTTGCTTCTAATTACTTTAACCTGGGAACAATTTGTTGCAAGAGTCTACAGACAGAGTGCTGCCCCTTTCCAGGCATTTTCTAAACGGGCAAATCAGCACAGGGCCTTGCAGGGTATCACTGTCTTCCTCATGAGATTAGATTTTAAGCCAGCTCTATGTCCTGAATGTACTTTGCTGGAAATAAAGTCCAAGCAGTTACTGACACTAACAGAGCCTGCATGACTCTGCCTGTATTGGGGGTTGCTGTAACCAAATTCAGCTACAATGTAAATGAGGAAACAATCAAACTTGTTACTTGTGATTCACAGAACAATTTCAGATTGCAAAGCTGAACAGATGGTATTTGTGAGCTTTATTCAATATCTTGGACTTCTTAATTAGATTTCTATTCATGTCAGTCTTCTGGTTTACAGCAGGAGATCCCAGGTTTCAAAGTAACCTTAGGAATCCCATTGCTCTGTCTGATAGAAACCATTATGTCAGGAAACTGCTGCAGGCATAGCTCCTGCTGCTTCCACACCAAGAATTGGTCAGCAGGTAATTAAAAGAACAAAATTAAAGGGATAGACCAAAAATGCAGCTCTGCCTTAGCCAAAATGCAAATTAGGGGTTTAATGCACCACACTGTTTTATAATTTTAGGATGCTCTTGGTATGTTTATCATTAGGAATCTGTATGCCCTAATTTTCTTCTCCATGTCTTCATGTGGTTTTCAAATTCACCTTCTGTCACTGACAAGCTCCCTCTGCGTTTTCACTGCTTTTTGGAAAGCTGCAGGTGGGCACAATGAAACAAAATGAAACAAAACATACTGACTGCTAAAAAGCTGAAGAACTAGGAAGGGAACAAACAGTGCATCCCTCCCACAGCACTGGAATGTGGCAAATAGCACCAGCAGACTCTGATGGCTGTGGGAACAAATGCCCCAACAGACATTAGTGTTGTTAAACTTTGGAATCAGGTTCAATACTTCCTTTCACCAATACAGATCAAACAAAATCAACCAAACAAGCAAAACTCATCAAAACCTCCACAAACTCCCAACAGATTGACTAACATAATAAATTAGGACTTTTATGAGTCCTGCAGTCCATAAAATCTCTGTGACACTTTTAATCTGTGGCAATAGAGCATGACACAACACACTGAAACAGTAAGTCTAGTTGTATCAATCACAATGGCACAGCTTTACAGCCATCCTTTTCTCAAAATCAATTAGAAGTTGACTATTTTTGAGTTGTTTGTTTATATTACTTTACCTTTCTGAGAAGGGAAACTCCAAAATTCAGAAGAGCTTCTAGACTGCTGTAATCACATTCAGCAGAGCACTGATCACACCTACAAATCCATTTTCATCTTATAATATATCCTGAATATATAAGCCAGTATTAAAAATAGCCTGTTATAGAAAAAAAATGGGCCAAATACTCTGTAACCAAGTAAGAGCAAATGAAGCATTTGGGCATATCTACTTCTGTGGCATCGCTGCCCTAAGTCCCTTCCAAGTGGCAGAACTCAGAAGTCATTACAAATTGTAGCAATGCTCCATTATATACTGATTTTAAAAAGAGATGAGTGGGTTACAAAATAAACTGAACATATACCTCTGTATTATTTTTTAACTCTTTGAATATTATATAGCAATCAGCTCTAATAGTTACTGGCCTGGCATGTGTGAGTCAGGGTAAAAAAACCTGCAACTCTCTGCAACTCAGAGAGTTCTCTCGTTTATTCAGCACCATTTTGCCCCAAAGTATTTTGTCAGGAAAGAAAAGCATTTCTGTCCTAGCACAGTATGAGACTGAATTCCTCTGAAACTGCATTCCTTTCTAGTGGATGTGATCATGTCAAACACACTCCTGGGGAATGAGGATGAACAGGATGTGTTGAGGTCCAACGATGTTTCCCTGTGATGTGCAAACTGCCCATAGGCCTAAACTTCCTAAAAGGTGGTTTTGTCAGGGTCGTGCAGTGAACTATGGCTTCAAAGGCCAAATGGGTTTGGATTTTGTTAAACTAGTAGCATACACGTTGTAGTAGATAGCACAGTATCGACAACAACACGGGGTTTCTTCCATTAGTAACAACACACAATGCTGAAGTAATCAAAAATAATCAAAAGTTGAATAAACACTCTCAATAAGCCTTTACAAAACATCATGATTAAGTCTTTTAAAAATCTCTAAACAAGCCCTTTATTTCAGATGACAAATTAAACAGGGTGGAATAAACTGGCTCTACAATAAACTCACTTGCACCAGGTCTTTCAAAACCCTCAACTAAGGCACATCTTCGTCTCATATGCCATTCACAGTGTTTCTAACTACAGCAGACAGACATCTGATGGTCACCAGATTTAAACCGTAACACTGCTCTGTCCTTCGTGACTCTGTGAGACATCAGGAGCAGGTCATCACTTCACTAGTGATTTTCTGCCTAATTCTAGAACGATGCATGCTGCACCAGAAGCTGCTCATCCATTCCCTCTCCTTTGAGAGGGAATTTACCACATCATAAGACACTGAGCTGAGCAGGAAAAAGCCTAAACCCCTCCCTTTCCCTACTAAGTTAAGTATAGAAAACTGCACCTATGCTATTTACAGATTTGGAGGCTTGTCTGGACTGAAGTTTTGTAAATACAAACTATTTTGAAGTCAGAGGCAGTAAGATTTGGATTAATGCCTTGACAGAAACTATTCACATAGCCTTCATTTCCCTCTGTGCTGATGTTCACTATTGGCTGACTCTAAAGCCTCAAATGCACCCAGCCAATATGAAACATTAACACCTAGAGACTAAAACAAATTTTAAGCTGGTTGTATCTGGATCTTGGCCTATAATGTTTCGTAATACAATTTACACATTCAGAAATAAACAAACCAACAAAATAAAAACAAACAAACCTTGCATAATTTATTTGCTCTCTAAATGTCTTCTTTCTCTCTGCATTGTGAGTGAAAGCACAGAGAGAGGGTGGGGTGTCCTTGCAGCTTTCCAAGTTGAAGAATTATTTGATGGAAGTCTTTATTTTTGTAGTGCTGGCAATCTGAAAAACAAAAATTGTTTTGTTAACACCTGTATCCCTAGATACATTAGAAATAAGGTTTGTTTTGAAGCATTGCCAACTAAATCATTAACTCCTCCGATGAAAAAGCCAACAATTCTCATGTAAAAAAGGCAGCTAGAAACATCTCCACTCAATTCACACCTCACACGTTCTGTGCAGACTGCTCATGCACAACAGCTAAAAAACTTCTTTCTATGTACAAATGGAAATTAGAAACCCAGTAAAGCAACACATTACAACCATATGCTTCAAGAGGAGCTTATGTTAAGCTGTCCAGGTTTCCATCCAGGAAACACACAGCTAGGAAAGGTGGCTTGAAACGGGCCAGCATCACCACAGTCCCTTTTCTACAGTGGTGGCAGAGACCACAAATGGTACCTGGACCACAGCAGGATTGCCCATTTCCACATGTTCTTATTTCAAACTTCTATCAAATCCCAGCCAGGACCTCTGAGAAATAGCTGCACATCAGTTACAAAGAATTCCCGTGGAAGCTCTCTTGCACCAGCCAAGCTGGGCTCTGAAAAGCCAGTCACTACTTTTGAGTAGACCAATACGGAACAATTGGTTGCTCTTTCGCCCACACCACCTGACAATGGTAAGACAGAAGACAAAGACACCATCCTCAGTGTATTTGCACTGAACAAGAAGAGTGGCTAACTGAACTCCCAAAAGCTGGCACAGAAAACTTCATGCTTTACCAAGTCTGTCGTTTTCATTCTGCAAAGTGTCAGACTGTATTATAATATTTTCTGTGATGTTTGAATTGGCAAAGTTGATTTTAAACTGCTTCTTCACGGCACACAGCACCTTGTCATAAAAATATCCTTATATCTACAACAGTTAAACTGACATACCACAGAATTAAAACTAACACAAGAATTTTATCATACTCATGCTTGAAAGGGTAGATCTTACTGAAAAGCGTTGTGATGGAGTCCACACACAACTAAACAGATTCTTAACTAAAATGTTACATGTAAACCTGTAAAACAAAAACTAGGTGTTACTCCTCTGTATAAAGCTGTTAAATTTCCTTTTTCCAAGATTACTAGTGGAGTTAGAGCAAAGTCCTAAACTGACTTCACTCAGAACAAAGGCTGTTCTTTTAAAATAAAATGCAAACAAAATAGCAAAGAATACAAGGTGCAAAACCCCCATACAAAATGGACAAATTAACAATGGGTGAGCAAAGTAAAGAGCAGTATCAAGCTGCAAGTCACACCCAAGAGGAGACTTGAGTAATAAGATGTAAGTAATATTTGCCTTAGTTGTTACCATAAAACCACTTGTAAAGTTCCAAATACAGAACGCAGGCTCGCTTTGCTGGTAGGGAAACGTATGTATCTATCTACACAGAACATTTAGAGCACAGACCACCAAAGTGCTCCTAATCATGGCTGTAAGAGACACAGAGCCAAGCACTGCAGGACAGGGGTGCAAGTGCCATGACTATGGCATTCAGATAACACTGCTGTGATCCATGTGTCATGGATATCTTCTTTTGCAAAGTTCATAGTGCTGCTACTGCGCCTGACCTCTGTCTTTTCCTACAGAATGGCACAGCATGGATCCACTCCTCAAAGACACACAGTACTTCCTTCATCATGGTATCCAGCTCCTGAGCACCTGCAACTAAGACTCAAAAGAGTTGGGTGATAACTTGCTCTCACCTACATGATTGCAAAATCCCTGAACTGAGAAGTGCCCTATTTCTTCCCATGTTCCAGCTCACTGCAGAGGGCTGCTCAAGCATTTTCTTTTTTTGGCTGGAACCACACTTCCAGCTCTTCACAGATGTAGCTTCTTAACTAGTGCTTTGATAGACATGGAGTGAGACCTAGAACAGACCTAAATACAAGACCTGTGTCAGTATACACATGTAATTTCAACAACGTAGAGCTAAACTCTGCCCTCACAGGCAAACCTGACTCCCCTGGATTTTTGCTGGCCCATAACTATATGGGGAATGCACCAGGCTGTTAACTAATTACAGCCCAGGCGACCTCACAATAGTAACACTCAGTCATCCCAGATTTGTAAATGTACAGATAAAACATTTCAATCTGGACAAGAACAGGCAGAAACGAGAACACAATGTTTATAGCAGGCAGATGGTGTACTACTTTTGATACAAAAAAACCATTTTATGGCAAAGTATTACAAGAGCTTCCTACCAATCAGGCCTTACTTGGATACTTATTAAGGATGATATCCTGCTCTGTTTGAAGAAAACTTCCTGGCCGGGAAAGAGGGCCAGATTTTTTGAAGTGCTTCCAGCACTCCCAGCAAGCTACCTCTTAGGGAGGTCACAATGCTCCCCCACAAGCAGTCCATCAAATGCTGAAGGAAGTTTGCCATGGTGAATACAAATTTCTCAGCAGTGCTCTGCCAGATCTATGATACCCATCTCCCCAGACCTGCACAATCTTGAATAATAAGGCTTAACACAAGAAAAATCTATAGGGTAGAATATTGCTCCACACATACAGAGCTTTACACATTCAATTGTCTTTTTCTAGCAGGCTAAGAGGAAAGAGGCATCTTACATCAGTGATTTCACAACACTCCTCTTTCTCCTTGCCCAAAACATGTCTTTTAAGACCAATGATTCTCATCAAATCTCTACTGAGGTCAAAGCACTTCCAAAGGAATCAATCTGAAGAAAAAAAAAAAACAACCCTTTCATATATCAAAACAAAAACAAACAAACAAAAAAACCCACAAGCAAAATAAAAGGGGGGGGGAATACAAAAAAGAAAATGGTAGAAAAAGACAAAGTAGTACTTAAAAGACAAAGAATTGCTATACTATATAAACAGTCACATAAACCTCATACATCCCAGACTGAGGTTCTTTCTTCCTGCACATTAATGAGGACAAAAATGCCATGCACTAAGCATGGCAAATACAACACCCTGGGCTCTGCCATTCAGTTAAGGACAGACAGGTAGGCATAGCTGTGCATGTCTTAACAGAATAGATTAGGCAGTATGTGCTATGGTAACAAAACTTCCATTTGCCATTCATCTTTTTCATTTTCCTGCTCAACAGCGAGGTACACAAAAATAAACACCAGCAAACGGCTGAAGTAAAGTCCTTAGTACAAAGCTACCATAGGCCTTTCCAGCTCTACTGTAAACAAAGAGTGAATTACATTATACACTCAATAGCACCACTGAAGTCACAGATGTACTTCCTCAATCATGATTTGAGAAGGGCTGTGCAAACTCAGTGCAGGTGCCATCTGCGTGAGCAGGGAGCAAACACCAACTGTTGGCTGGTTGGTTGTTTCTGCCGGTTGCCAGACATCTTCATTATAAACTATAGCCCCTGGTTAAAGCCAGCGCACAGTGACGAGGTGCTGAGCAATTCAGGAACACAACTCTACAGACACCTTCTTTCCTCTGAGCTGTAGAACACCTCCTGTGTTGAAAGGGCGGTTTGAGATGCTACCAAACCTCAACAGGTCTGGCAAGAAGGAAGCAGAGAGCTGATGCTTATTCATGTGGTTCTTGGGAGGGTTAGCTACTTGTAGCTAAACTAAGTACAACACAATACCCTCCTATAAAATGCACTGCAAACAGCTTTCCAGGATAGATACAGTTCATACATCCAGATCTTGCCCTGTCAATCATCAGATGAGAGACATTTTAATGTATTCTGTGACATCTATGTTCTACCAACAACCAGCGAACAGCCTGCGGCAGCTGTTGCAGCTTTCTTCAACAGTCCCTCAGTTTGCTGCACATGGTTTTCGACCCTTTCCCCTGCAGAAATTTGGCAATAGTCTGCAGATCAGATGTAATACCATGGAAAGCTACTTCTGCTTACAGAAAACAAACAAACAAAAGAATCCCAAAACTTTTTCAGCCCCATGGAACAACCCTAATTGCGCCATGTGTCATACGGCACATCAGTATATATTCAGACATTCAGCATATAATCAACTTCTGGGAGCCCAGGCTGCCCAGTGGCACACTGAGCATCAGCTCTGCTACGAGTAGCAAACACTCCAGTCCTTGGAAAGGGACTGTTGACTGGGCACACCTATTCAGCCTACCCACAATGGCAGGGCTGTGCCACAGCAAGCAGTTCTGCCCAGAAGGCACAAATGTGCCACACAAGGAAGGCTGGACTTCACTTCCCTGTGCCTGGGTGTTTGTTTCAGGAAATTTCCTGTTCCCAAGCAGAGTTTCAGGATCTACCCTAACTGCTCTGTCAGATGCAGAACAGAGACAAGCAGGTATGCATGTCTGGGATGATACATGGCATTTCCTTTCCCACCTTTCTTGCTATTTTGAAAATATAATCCTGAAAGCACTTGAAAATATTTTTTTATATTTGCTGATGATTTACATTTCAGAGGTCCTGACCTTTTTCCTAATTTTTGACTGATCCTATGAGAAAAAGGAACATCTTGTTAACACTACTTTCCTTTCATTCACTGATTCTACACAAAACTAATGATCAACCTCTGAATCCTCTAACTCTCTATTCAGCAGTTTAATTAGAAACATGATCATTGATTAATCCACTTGAGTTACCCTGGAGAAGGTGTGACTGAGCACAGATCACTCCATCCCAGAGAAATGGGTATTAATTAGCTCTGCATTAAACACTTTCCTCTTTATTCAACTTCAAAAGAAGTAGCAAAAACCCACAACTCAAGTCCAAACTTTCAGTCTCAAACTTCTGAGGTATTTTTTGTTTTACTTTATTCTTTAGGAAGTCTCATATTTTCTTGCCTTGAATTTCATAATTATCTATTTAATTTTTTTGAATTATTGTGATTTCACAAAACAAACAAACCAAGGCTGCATTTTCAAAGCCCTGCCAAATACCTGCAGCCATGAATTAGTCAGCTCCAGCAAGCAATAAGGGTTGACACTGATACTCAACGGGAATGTACACAGCATTAAGCACATACCACAACTGAAACCGGGTATACTCCCATCCAGCCAGTGGTTTCAGTGTCCCACCTATGAAGACAATCAAAGGGCAAAACCTTATTTAAAGGTTTCCTCGGTATTTTTTTAAGATCTCATTAAAACTTCTCCAGCCACAAGCTGGCCTTCAGACTGTTTTTTACCTCTGAAAAGCAGGTAAGCCTTCCTTGATTGTATCTCTGCACCACAACTCACACTGCCCTTGGTCTGGTAAAGCTCAAGCTTCACCAGCTCTTAGGGTCACAATTCTGTTTGCTGATGCTCTGAACAGCCTCAAGGACTGGCTAACTTTTCTCTTTCTGTGAAAATCCCCTCCTGGTCTCTGCACATGAATAGAAAGCATCCCAATATCGTGACCTCCGCCTTGTCCGCTGCCCCGTGACCAAGGTAGACTCCATCTCCTTCCCACAGGTTGAGTGATAGAAGCCCCAGATGATTTCAAGCAAATAACCCTCCTGCTCTCTTTCCCTTTGTCCAGGATGGTCTTCTGCAGAGGAGCAGATAGAGTTGGTAACTCAGCTTTATGTAGGAGCAGCCCTAATCCTTTTCCTGGTCACCAGAAAATGACATCAGGAAGGCAGACATGGGGCAGATCAGACAACCAGGCCAGGCAGGGCAGGGAGGGAAGAGCAGAGCTTTCTCTTCTGCATCTCAAATTACATGCTTCATATCATCTCTTCTGCTGTGCATGCTTCTTCCCATACTTGGCATTATTTATTCACTTTCAAAGCACAAGCCACCACACACGATACAACACAGCTCCACAGACTCCTAGCACATGGTTAGAAAGGATTTTTCCACTGGCCTCTGTCACCTTAATACATAATCAATATGTGGCTTCACCAAAAGTCAAGCAAGAAAGCTGAGGGTACACTTTCAGATTCACATGTAAGATTTAAATTTTTAAGAAAACTGATCCATGCCTTTTTAAGAGCATCCAGAAGCAATCTATTGCAAATCCCTTCTCTATTGTCAGTATCCCTAATGGTGAAAAGGTGTTTTCTAAAATTGCTTATTTCAAGGTTATGTCATCATCCAAAACCTATGGAGAAAAGAAAATAAGCCTATGTTATTGCAAAGGACTGGGAGCAGTAACTAAATCTTATTGAGGCTTCTGATGGTTTTGCCAACACCCATAGATCAGTCCAATGATGCAGTTTTAAAAAAAAAGGATGACTGATAGGGAAAGGACAAAGAAATACCAGAACCGAGCCTGATCTACAGGAGGTCCATCACAAAACCACAGCTCTCTAGTGCTGACGGGATTAGATCTGCATAAAGCACAAGCAATAGGTGCACAGACTCCATCGCCAGCCTTGGGACTCTCCATTTCAAAACATTTTTGCAGTGAAGCAACTTAAGAAAATAAACATTCCAAGTCAGGCAAAGATCAGTCATAAACCTTTTCTGAAAGGGAGATGAACTCTCTCATTGTGTATTGGAAAGCAGCATTATAAACCAGGCCAGATCTATATAAAGCAGCGCTGTGGGCTTAAAGTGACAGCATCATTACTCTGTCAGAGAAACGAAAACTTCTGGCAAAAAAAAAAGTTGGAGATTTCTGCAAAATTTTCCATAAAGCTAAGAAAAGTAGAAAAAACAGCTGCATGCAGAAAGGTGAGCCTTAGATTTTCTGTAAAGCTAGCAACATTACCAACAGGCCATTGCTCACATTTGGTGATAGATACCGAATTTAAGTCAGATGATCTACATTTTACAGACACCATGCAGTAAGATATACTTCAGAAAATACTATATTATCTTACATTTTTCCAAGTATTTTATTTTCCCTCTTCCAGAACATTCATTTGGTATAATTTTTAGGACCTTACATCATGTACAAGAAAATAGGCTAGTATTTTAATTCTGCATTTACATCAGGACATTCATAATTGATCAAAACCAACAGAAATAGTGAAGAAAGTGACTTCAAAATATTAACCTGAAATATAGACTCAAATTCAGTCTCTTTTGCTTAAACGTGTATTGAAAGATTCATCACATCAAGACAAACATATAAGGAAAACACTGGAGTTCCTCCTTCTCACCTCAGCACCCAAACTCCCCGGGAAGTCACCCATTATTAACTCCAGCTGGCAAGAACACAAACCTACAATTTGCCACACTGATTAACTCTTACCTAAGATTTTATAACACAGGGTCATGAACTGCTTAATTGTTTTAGTTCACCATAGCAACACTTACTTTTTTTCAAAATAAAAAGCATAAAGTTGATGCTAATGACATTTCCAGTCACACACGTTTTAATTAGTGGTGTTTGTGTTGGTGGGAGCATGCTTTGAGATGCACAGTGCTAAGGAACAATCCTCACAGACTACCCTAATTGTTTGAATAGGCTGAAAATGCTCAACAGCGTATCATGAATGCTGTAATTGCTAGGAAATCCATGGTAACATTCACCTTTGGGTGTGAAATATGAATGCACGTTTGAAGGGTGACAAAATATCATTCTTCATCATGGTTAGCAAAACAAATTAGCAGAATTATTGTAAAAACAATCTAGTCATTTATACTCTGCAAGCAATTACCTATTTGCTGCAATCCTGATCTACTTCTTAGCCCACTAATTTGGCCAAGAACCGGAGGCTAGAAAATGCTTCCCTCTCCCTTTACACCAGAACTGCACAAGTATAAATCTCCCATTTCACAGAAACTTCTGGTGTCTCTTGGGGATCATGACTGAGAAGGCATCTAAATCACTTCTCACTAGGAGAAGCGTTCTCTGTTTTCTGAGCAAGATGAATATTTTAAAAGGGCTTGAGATAGGGAGAAGCAAGAATTATCAATGTCATTATAAAAGTGAAAGAACAAGAACATTGGAAAAGAGAACGCCAACTACATGAAGCCTTTAGACCTTGACTGGAGCAATGCTGACATATCAGCATCAACTTGATTTCCATCCTGCAGAACAACAAAGACCTGACCTTAGTCTTGCCATCACCCTCAAGTCATGAACCTCTATTATCCTGATTTCTTCAATAGCTTAAAGATACCACACGTTAGATTATTGTTTTCACTGTTTTATTGTATCGTTCATAAAATATCCAGGTAGTGTTTTTTAAACAAAACAGACAGATCCATCCCCTCTATGGAAGACATGACTCAACAGTTGCTACTTTAAAGTAACAAAGAATTATCAGTAAAATCCTATAACCTGGCAGTACTAGAGTCTCCCTGCGACCTGGAAGAAAAAGAAGGTAGAAGACAAAAAGTTATTTTTTGAATCTTGTTCCCAAAATTTGGGCATCACATCTCTCATCCTAGGCACTTGTGAGAGCAGTATATGGACTAGAGTATAAATTCTACTCTCAGCTTCATCAGAATTAACTGCATAAATATGACTAGTAAAACAGTAGTGATTTTCCAGTTATTGTCTCATGTATGCCTTGGTATAAAGCTTTACTGAATTTGGAAGACTATTAAACACCCAGATACCCTTCCCTCTAACAAAGCAGAGGCAGTGGGAACCATGGAGCTACCCAGCTGGTTGTTCAGTACCACCCATCATAATCATCACCCCAGGCATAGAAAGAGGCCGGTGAGGTTGAAGCACGTTTTATAAAGTGGGAGTATTCTATGATTGTATCAGCAAACCTCTTACCTGCTCTTGCAAGCACGTGCAGATAATTTTCACCAACTCTGGTAGGCTGGCAAATCTGTGTTAATTTCCATGGGGCTGCAAAAAGCACCCAAACTCCCCTCTCTACTCCCTGAAGGTATAATAATACTTTGAAGGAATGACTGGCTAAATAAAGTTGACAAATCTCTCTATATTTCTGTAATGCATTCTTCTAAAAACAGTTGGAGTTCTTCTGTTGAAAATCTTTCCAAGAGGTTTCAGCCTGAAGCAGAAAAAACACTCTGGAAATTTTTGTCTGAATGACTGAAGGCTAGCCAGAACTAAACACAGGTGAAAATATTATGCTAGAATATAGGAGACATGCTTAAGGGTGCTCCTACTACCTCTACTGACCATATTTTATATATAATATTGTATAATGCAGTTGGAAATGTAAAGACATATTAAAACAGCTTTAAAACCCTAATGGCTCATCCTTTCTGTTGTTGTTCCTTCAGTATTTTAAATAGTGGAAGGCAGGATTACTGCAGTTTTAGCAATATAAAACATTAAACATCCAGATTCTGTGCTGAAAACCCCTCTCTCGGGATCTTAGGTCAAGAAGGGACCACCTGGTTCAGCCAGTCCTGCTACAAGCAGCCAGGTAGTGCAGGCATCTTGTTCTGAAGGGTCTGTGGGCCACGTAATCCATCAGTCTGCATCATGGCTCACAAAACACTTTGTGAGATCTGATATGAAACCTGCAGCCTTCAGGAGGCGACCAAAGCCAGAGACACGAACTGTACAAGAGAGCAAGAGAGAATGAAGACCTCACAAGGGTCCCACCACAACATGAGATTTTCTATGCTAGAGGACACAGCTCTATAACAAACCCTCACCATCCATGAAGGAAACAGACAAAAACATTAACCTTCTAACTCCAAAAAAGGAATTTTAAAATAAATTACATACAGCTTATATCACAAATCACAGAGGCCCTCTGCCAACCCCCCGCATCACCCTGTATTCCTAAATCAGTGCACCCTACACCATCCCTGGGGCTAACAGAGTCACATCCAAAAGATGACATAGAGCAAAATCTCTTCTGAATATAACCCTCTCCACTGTTCACATGGAGAGTCTGAGACCAAGCTCCTAATATAGGCACCTCAGTAGATTGCTTGCCTGAGGTAAAATAAATCCGAGCCTCAGGCAAAAAAAAAAAAAGAAAAAAAACCAAAAAACTAAAAACAAAGAAGAAGAAACTGGTTTTAGCAGTGAAAATGTAGTTTAAGAGGCTGATATCCTCTTAAAAACCTAAAGTTATAATGAATTCCAGGATTCATTTGAGTACTCCATTCTTAAAAAACACAATAATGAAAGGCTTACAGACGAAATTTAGTAGTAATGACTCTGGGGTCAAATCCATAGTGATTTCCTTGGCAAAGAGTTCACTGACGACACTTATATGTGATTTCAATGGTGTTCTGCCTGAAAAGGACTTTGGGATTGGCCCACAGTCTGTATATTTAAGTCACCCCAGCCCCAGCATTATATAGCGCCAACCAGACACAAAACCTAACATTATTTAAACCATTTGCACGCCAGAATCTCCAATTGCAGGGTGCAAAAGCCAGCAGGAAGAATTGATCATTCCCTTAGTAGCAAACAAAAATGCAATCTTTTTTACTTGGCTTTCTTATGATATCATTTACCTTCTATAATAGCAATTGCTTTTTTTAAAATGTGGATTTGCACAATATTCAATTTGCCAGTTTCCACATATAGATACAAATTTACTGAAATAGCTGTTCACAAAATCCAAAGCCAAGGGGTGGAGTCCTAAAAATAAATATATGTAGTTTAAGTTTTTATATCCATACATGATAAGAAATCTGGTTCTTTCCTGGTGAGCCATAAAAGGGGAAAAATGGTAAAACCACAAACAGGCAAACAGAAAATAAAACCCCATATCTTTTGCCCTACCCCCTCAAAATTGCATGGATACTTCAATGCAACCACTTGGCTAAATGTTTCAAATGTTGATTTTTCAAAGTATTTAGCCATATAAACTGCCCTTTTGTTTCTATTGGCTCCAAATATTACTAGGCTCACGAATTCTTCTTTATGTCTTATTATTCAAAAAAAAAAAAATACAGCCAACACTGCCTTATGGAGCAAGAAAAACCTGAGTATCATTTTCCAGTTAACTCTTCTGGATCTGCATGGAAATGAAATCAGCAATAGCAATTTTAAGCCGTGTTTTCTAGCCACTGCACCTAACCACACTACCTTTTTGAATTATTTTATTTTCCAAGCAGTACCACAGAAAAATCTCTACAATTATAGCACAAACTGAAGTCACAAGAGTAGTAGAGCAAATGCTCTAAAATCTTATAACAGTCCAGGCACCCAAAAAAACAAGAAGCAGCAGGAGGCAAGACTTACTGCCCTTCTGAATGCCACAATCCCAGAAATATTTCAAACAGAAAGCAGTTCTTTATTTTGAAAGACTTGCTCTAAGACAGACCTGATACTGATCTCCCACCTTCCAAATGCAAGTATTTCAGTGAATGCACTTCTATCCTGTTCTTTTACACTATCATGAAAGGACATTTTATAATTGTCACCTTCTTAATCTTTCAAGTATTCAGTTTTTTGTCTGGCTTCTGTAATCTGGGATACCAGTCACTAAGCAGGCAGTTTACCTCCACTTCAATATTCTCCACTTATTTAGCCTCACACTCAGATCTCCAGCAGGTCAATAACTTCATAGCCAATAGCTGTCAGTCACCATCCTTTAATCAAGTCCATGAAAAGACTGTTTTAAGCACCATCCATTCTAGCAGGGAAAAAGAAAAAGAAATAAAACAGTGAGGTCTACCCCCTTAAATACCACAGGTACACAATTTGCAGGTCTTTCCTTTCATTTCCTGCCACCTTCCCTGGTGTTGCACTCTTCAGGACCAGAGGACCCAGCCAGGAAGAACTTCAAATGACTCCAAACAGAAACATATTTTCCCTTGCACCCGAGCTGAGGAATGAACTCACAACACAGCAGTGAAAATTTGCATGCTGCTATTTTTCTCAAGAAGCACAGCCCATCCCAACAATTCCTGGATGAAAAAACAGTATTCAAATGACAAAACCATAAGCTTACGAGTTGACTCTTTAGTCAGAGAAACAAGATTTCTTCCAACTCTAAGGAATGTGACAATAACAGCAAATCTAACCCTGCTTGATAAGTGGCAGGCAATTCTCCATATAAGGTGAAAAATGTGCTAGCGCTGCTCATGCAACACTGCTAATTCCTTCCCTGTTCTCAATATTCAAGAACATAAATGAACATATAAATCAAATTTGTAAGTAAACCTTTTGCTTGCTTAGAGCTATAAACCATCTCGACCATGTTCAGCACACAAGGAATTTTGAACTTAACTATTTAATTCCTTTTAAACACTTGGTATGCATATCATAACTGCATAAATTAATATAAACCTGAGAGGTCCCATCCCCATTCAATTCCTAAATTCCCTTTATACTTTACTATTCCCCAGTCAACCTGTGTATTCCAGCCCCTTCCTAACAATACTGCTGGTGGCAGCGCACTCGGCAGGCCAGGAGAACAGCCTGGGGAGGGGAAGGAGGGGAGCTGAGGGCTCAGTGAAGCCCAGGAGCCGAACACAACCACCAGTCACACTCCTCTAAGTCCCTAGGCTGACCTGTGGTGGAAGCACCAGGGTACTGGCACAGGACTGCTGCTATTACTGCTAAGCACTTTTATCTCAGCTCTGATGGTCCCATAATCTCTATGTAATAGCAACAGAAAAATAAGCAGCATTTACCTAGTTGTGCATCACAAGAAGATGGCAGGCATCACTCATTAAGAGACTGATGAAAAGACTTCCATTGATTTTAATGAGCTCTACATCAGGGTGGAACCCTGGAGGAGAGCTACTTTATATGATTCCTTCCCCTCAAAGCATGTTAGAGCATCTGCAAAAGATGCATCAGTCCTGGAAATTAAATCCACTTTGTTTTGAAGTTAGGCCCACATCCCAGAGCCTCCCACATCCCCCTTCACCGTTTTTTACACATTATTAGTTATCTTACTGATCCTTCCCCCCCCCCCCCCAAGGAATGATGTACCAGTGACCAATAGCGCATAAAAGAAAGGAGATTCAGAACAAGTGCCCAGAGGTCTTTTGGAAATCATTCAAAATGATGGGATTAGCAGGGGACAGAAGACTTCCTAAAATCTTGTTGGGAATGATGGACTGGGGGGGGAGGAGAAGGATTTATATGATTAAGTTATTAAAAAAACCCTCTAAGTTCATGAACTACTCTGCAGAATTTGTACTCTAGCAGTCAGTGACTTGTATGAGAGGCACAGGGAGGAAGTTTCCACACACACTGTACATATACATATGAAACGTGAGTGGGAACAGTGGGGAAAAAAGTTCATTATTTTCTTGAACTTTAATGAGAAGACATGAGAAAGTTTGATTTGATTATTTTACCCAAAAAAATTTCAGAAATATCAGATGATAGCTTCAGATTGGCAGCTTTCCTAATTTATCCACATTCAGCCATTTTATCATACTCCCAAGGCAAGAAAATATAACATGATGTGCTGAGAAGGCATCATAGATTGATTAATTGCTACTATTAATGTAGATTTCTATTAATTGGAGATTCTGTTTTGTTAACTTTTTTTGCATATCATCCATTGTATTACCATGTAAAGTAGCAATGCCCATGAAATACTGTGGGGGCAGCAAAGCATCACAGTGATACACATCTGAATTTTAGGACTTGAATTGCACTGTTAGCTGTGCTCTACAACAGAAAAAAAATATCAGGAGAATTACCTCTAAACATTATTTAATTCTTACAGAATTAATGTTTTAAGCATGTTTACAGTCATTCACATCTAAGACTCTTCCTCATTTCCTGGAACCTTATCTAATCTAAATTCCATATGGAATATTTTAGTGGTCTATGAAGTGGCATACAAATTAACCACACTCCAGTTCATTCAGATGAAATACAACTCAATATAATAGTGATGACACCAGAGGTGTCAAATTATCTCACCACTAACAAAAAATTCAGACCTTTTTGTACAAATTTATTTTTAAAGGACCTTAATATAGCCTTAATTCAGAGGATAACTGATGTGGCTTAGTACAAACATGCTTCCAGTTGACTTGCCTTTTATTCATGGAATGTCTGTTATCCATGTGATAGCCAAGAGCTCACATGGCTAAACCTCAAACTTGAAGCTTTTCAGGGTTTAGTGCTTAAAGCTTCAGAGATTATGGCTCCTGAACCAAAACCAGTTCAGAAGCATGGCAGGAGCCAGGATAAGATACAGTACAGAGAACTTTAGTGTATCTTTACAGACACAGCTTTTCCATAAACTTTCCACGAACTTTGGAGGACACCATTTAATCATTACTACCTTTCTCTGCAAAATTACACATGTATATATATACATACATATATGTGTAAAATAAAAGTGTGTATATCAATAATACATACGATAATAAATACAATAATATATATACACTTATCATAAAATGACAATAATGAATGGAAAAAATGAAAACTATGATGAATAATTATCAATAATGCTTTGTACTGTAATACTAAGTGCGATATGGTAAACAATGTATTACAGGTTCAGTTTCTACAAACAACCTCAGCTATAACAATTCTACAAAGAAATCCATAGAGATTAAAGGAAAAAGCCAACAGCAAAGCCTAAAAGTTCCCCGTAAAAAAGGTCTTTAGCTGAGGAGGATAACTGCACAATAAGGACTTCCTGTCTCAAGAGGATATACAGAATACAAGTGAACAAAAAGTTGATATCAAGTTTTCATCCTGAGATCCAAAATCAGTTAGCTCCACGTAGCTGCTTGAAGTATTTACCAAACAAGTTTTATTTGGCACACTGTCTTCCCTATAACACAGAAGTTCCCATGAAATGCAAAATACTGCAAGAAATAAAACAACGTCAGCACCTGGACCAGAGGAAAAAGAACTGTTCCAAACTGAACTAAATTGTTTTAAAAGAAACAAAATTGCTTGAGTACAGCTCAGAAGCTGGAAAAAATCTTTTATTATGGTCTTGTGACAGGGGAAAAAGAAGTAGCAAAGACAAGATTTTTAAATAACCTGGACACTTTTCTTGGTGCTTTAGCCCCATTTGTTACTCTTCATAGCTGGCAAGCCAAAGGTCTTATTTTCTACACCAGTTTTACACAAATAAGAAGTAGCCACTGTTTAGAACCATCTCCATCTGAATTCAGTGTATGGCAATTGATATCTCCCCTCCTTTACGACTGGGATTTAATGTTCATAAAGTCCAAGAGAACAAATGTAATTGACTAAAGGCAAACTTGAAAGAAGCAATAAAAGCCACCCTCTTCACCTGTTCTTAGCCCTCAGTACATACTGTCATTTACAATAGAGGGTTTAGTGAATGATCTATCAGTATTGGCCTTGGGTGACACTCTCTCCCACACAGATAACTGTGCTTGTGGAGATCTTGCAGGATGTGTTCTCTAATAAACATGCTGACTCAGGGATTTGACAGTGACAATTCATCACAGATATTTTCACCCCTAGCATTATACCAACAAAAACTCAACTGTTTTATGGTGCTAAACCCCTGTGTATCATTCCAGGAAATATTTCATCATAACAGCACTGCTGACGGCCAAGTACTGCAGCCAATCCTGATCCTGCCAGTGAAGAGCTGCCTCCCAGCAATGCATATTCTGATGTCCTGCCTAGCCCAAATTTAAACAACTCCAGGGACAGGACCCTCATCCCTTCCCCAAAGAAATGTTCTACTACTTATGAGATCTGACTGTGAAGATTATCTTCTTTTTAGTCAGATTAAACTTCCTAATAAATTTACTACTTCCAATTTTTGCCATTCATAATCCCTCACAGTGTCTTAAGCAATAGCCCCTTATGCACAAGGTTTATAGCTTTCAGGGATGCTGATTAGCATGTTAATCCTCTCCCCATTAAGCTGAGCTATCCCATGTTCATCTTAGTTTACTCCACTTGAACCAGCCTTCAGTTTGTTACATTCTTAAAAATACACACAATGTCCTAAACACTACAAATTTTCAGACTATTGTGAACTGCCTGATAGTTTCTATACATTATATTCCTTTTAACTGCTGCAATGCCCAGACCCGAAGGCAATGATCCAGATGTAGCTCTACACAACTGCAGCACACAGCAGTGCTATCCCCTCCCCAATTTCTATAATTCTAAGTTTCTGGTGGTCAGTCACTGTTTCCATAAAACACTAGTTTGCCAGGCAATAATATTCCATGTCTCTACAACATACTTCTCTATAATGACTACTACCAGACTTGTACCTGGTCCCATCTTCTCCTTCCTCCAGTTATTCTCAATTTCAGCTGTATGTCTCAAATTCAGCTTCATTCCCTTCATGCTTAGATCATCCTGAAGGATTTGCAAAGCATCTTGATCCATTTACAAGTATCAGTCTTTATTCTCATCCCTCTCCAGAACAGTCTTGTGCTACGTTTGAAGAACACACTGGAGACCATCACGCACGTCCCTCCATTGCCAACGTGGAGGGCAACCAGCACCAGGTGTTGGGGTCAGGCACAGAGACTCTACTGAAGCTTCATCTGAAATGCTTACTGACGCCACGAAATTAATAAAATCTTTTCCATTGCCAGTGGTAACAGGCAAAATCCAAGGCAGCAAAAGGGATCTGTGGCTTTATAATATGCTACTCAAAATATCTGCTGATGGTCATAAGACAGTAAGAATATGCCAAAAAAACTGTATTATGTAGTCAGTTGGCAAATGGGGAAAATCACACACAAAATGAAATGTGCTCAGCACTTTAAAAGCAGGGCTGTGGGAAACTGTTGGTTCTCCATATAAGGATCCAATATTTTTTCAATTTGCCAGCATAGCATAAAGCACATAAAAGTCTTTAAATAAAATTCTAAATGTTAACCATGAAGAGCAGGTTTTACAATATTTCTTAAGAATGTTCGTTCTGTACACCCATGAGTCCAAATTTTACAATTTCCAACCAGTCTAAGTGAAAAATTAGAGTTTTTTTAAATTCTCCATAAAAAACGTCAACCACCTTTTTAATTGAGAGCTAGAAAAGTGTAATTGAAAATTACTATCCTCAAGCACTCATTAGTGACAAATCCAAACCCTAGTTAAACACAGCCCTAATAGGATTAAAGAGACATGCAGGATGATGTATGCAGACCTGGTATGTAAGAAAAGCCAAAGAAAAATCTGGACCCATGCACAGAGAAGGGATCAGACAGAAAGCTCTGGGAGCAGCAGTACTCTGGTGCCAGAGGTGCACACACGCTCTTCCTGATACCTCCCTGTATTGTTGGAGCTAGAGACGATACTCACAGGCACACTCAGGACTGCAGGAGCTTGGACTGTGCCTCACTGCAGCCTGGAGATACCAGTGCTGAGCCCAGAAGCTGCACGGTCACCCAAGCTCCCACGGGAAGGAAGCAGGGCATAGCACATCACCCACCTCACAGCAGGGCATTTTGCAGAGCACAGCCACCCTTTGTATGTTTTTAATGGTCCTTTGCCGCTTCCCCTGCCACATGAAGCCCCTCAATAAGTGGGCAGTTTGGTCCACCACAGCTACAAAAATCTCACATACAGGTAAGCAGGGACCCAGGTTGAGTTTCATGGTCTCAAAGTCCTCCTGTGAACATCAAAATCATTGAGCATGAGATTTCCTATTGATCACATGCCACTGGCTGCACATCTAAGGAGGCTCAGGAGGGTAAATAATTTTTTCCCAAGTCAATTCTAAATTGGCTTCCTAAATTGTCTCCAGATCCTTTCCAGACAGCAGAATGGAAATAATTAGAGGTGGTTGGAAAATGGAATTTCTGTCCTGTGGGGAAAGTCTGATAGTCCTGTACTTATTTTTATCCTGACACAGGCCAAAGTGTAAAAGCCTTAAAATATTTAGTAGAGGAAATACTGTAAGGTATTCTGAAACAGCATCCTGAATACACTTTGACTTATTTTGCTGTTAGAGAAGAAATCAAACAGAAAACATCTTGAGCTCGATTATCCCCTGTACCAGCGGGGCATGACAGGTACAAAACCCAACAGGCACTGCCATCCATGACTGCACCTGGGCTGGGAACCAGGTAAGCTGCAGGAGGAGGGAAGCAGCCAGGGAAGCTGTCAATACTGCACAGTGAACTGCAGCACCAGGAAAGGACAGTTCTGCCACCCAAATACTAGACAGGGGTTCGGGCTGGTGGCCACCCCAACAGCACTAATGGGGAGAAGGCATTGCACAAAGCTCTTCCCAGATTTGGCAACACACAACACAGTGCTGGATTGCTCTGTGGTCCCACCCTGCAAAATCACATCTAAAGCCTGGGAAGAAACCAGACCACCACTGCAGGTCCTGATGGACAGAGGTTCTCTCCTCCAACACGGGAAGCTGCCTGAGTCACACATTTGGATGGGGAAGACCTGGGGAAGATGGCATTGCCGGGGTGGCATTCCTAGCCAGCAAGGCAGCAAGGCACAGGAGTAGCCATCTACACTCTACATCTCCCCACCACAGTGCAACTGGCACAAGAATGACTCATTCCTCACATGGACACACCACCAGCCCACATAAAGGGCTTAGTTTTCTCCCCAAGATTCTTTTTACTCCCAAAGACCACATGGAAGTCACTAGTACTGTCAGCACAAGCTGTCCACACACCTCATCCTATTCCTCTAAGTGTGTGAGACAGCAGAACTACACTTAATCACCACTCCCTTGCTCATCTTCTGAAAACGAATTTAAATGACATGTTTTGGAGGTCTGTGTTTCCCCCCCTGCATTTTAAACCAAACCTTTGTGTCAGTCAGTAGTGGTTCATCTTAACTTTTCCTGCTGCTTAATGTGCAGCCAGCACTTGCCCACCACCTGCATGCACTCAGAGTAGCCATAGAGCTGAGACACCATGGGGAAATCCACAGAGAAGTGATCTCTAAAAGTTGTTACACAAACTGTGAACAAGAGTAAATTCTCATCACCTCTTAGGGAGAGGAATAACACGTCTTCTCTCATGCTTTCCATGTACAGCACTATGCCTTCTGCTGCCTAACCAGAGATACACTGTCGAACAAAGGACCTAGGTAACCAAGAAGAGTAAAACTCTTTCTTCCTGACACCATGGAGATGGCTTCTTTATAGAAGTCATGCAAGTAGAATGCCTCATGGGAAAACCTTCAGTGCCACCACTCTGTTAGAGGTCTTCCCTGCAGCTGTTTATCTGACAGAGCCATGGAAATCCTGAGTACACGTGAATTCTTGGCTTTAAGTGCCCTCGAACAGTACTCCTGATGAGGATGACACCTCTGCCTGTAACCTGCTCTAAGCCAACACTCCCTCAATACGACTTTCCATTCTAAGAAGATCTTGGCATCTCTTTCTCTCCCAGGTCATCTGGCAACCGTTCCCAGAGGAACCTGCAGCATGCTATCCAAGAACAGCTGAAGCAGAGAGCCTGAAGCACAAAATGGTTAGACACGAACACCAGAAAAAATGCTTATACCATTGTATCTTTCTCCAAAAGCTCTTTCCAAGACAGACCAAGATAGCAGGGGAAATAAAGGAGCCCTTGGTTACACACAGGGACATGAGTGATTGAATCAGTTCAAAATTTTCACCTCTGCTAACCTTCCCACATGGAAACACTGCTTCCAATAAGCTCTATCCTGAAGGCTGATGAATCTGAAGATACAGTGCTCAAAAAAAGGCTTGATGAAGAATGTGAAACACAGTGCAGAAAAGATCTTTTGGCACTTTGGATTTAGCTGGCTGCCAGATCGAGAACTGCCTGGAAAGCAGCCCTGCAGAAAAGGACCTGGGAGTGCTCGTCAACAACTGGCCAAGCATGAGCCAGCAGTGTGCCCAGGCAGCCAATAAGGTCAGTGGCATCCTGGCCTGTATCAAAAACACTGTGGGACACAGCAGGACTATGGAAGTGATTGTTCCTCTGTACTCGGCACTGGTTGAGGCCACACAAGTCCTGTGTCCAGTTCTGGGCTACTCACTACAAGAAAGACATTGAGGTGCTGGAGTGTGTCCAGAGAAGGGCAATGGAGCTGGTCAAGGGTCTGGAGCACAAGTCTTACAAGGAGTGGCTGAGGGATTTGAGAGTGTTTAGCCTGGAGAAAAGGAGGACAAGGAGAGATTTTATCGCTCTCTACAACTCCCTGAAAGGAGGTTGTAGCAAGGTGGGAACTAGCAACAGGACAAGACAGCATAGCCTCAAGCTGCAAGAGGGTAGGTTTAGATTGGACATGAGGAAGAATTCCTTCACTGAAAGGGTGGTTAAGCATTGGAACAGGCTGCCCAGGAAGAGTCACCATCCCTGGAGGTGTTCAAGAAATGACTGGATGTGGTACTTAGTGCTATGGTCTTGACAAGGTCCTGTTCAGTCAAAGGCTGGATTGGAGGTATTTTCCAACCTTAATGATTCTGTGATTCTGTAATTGCTTCTTCCTATTTTAATATTCTACAGACTGAGGCAAGTTTTACAAAATTAAAAAAAAAAAAGAAAATCATTAACAAACTCAAAGGCAGTCCGAGGCAAGATACCAAAAGCATGCCAGCTTCCTTTCATCAAAGGCACAGATATACAGGATATAATCTATAAGTTATGACGCTGGCAGGTTCAAACTTGTTCTGAACAGACACAAGGAATCCCTGCCCACACTTGGAGATAACCAAAAGTCTTTTAAACACTTACCATGGCTCTGGGCCAAACTAATAAACTCTGTTGAGCCGCAGGGACATCTCTGTGCCATTACCTTGGGCATAGAACAGCTGGCAATGTTCACAGTGCTTTGTGCTGGCTCAAACCATGGGCAGAGATCATTCCTGGCTGCCTTTACCAGAACACAGAGAGGGAAATGGCACCACACTCACAGCTTTGTCTTCAAGCCTTGACTTCAATCTTGGGGCCATTTACACCCATTACCTGCATTATCAATGTAACAAAAATAATTTCAGGCCAGTTTTTGATTCAAGTGTCAATATTTTGACACGGACACAAAGTTTTTTGCCTGAAGGTGATGAAAAGTGTTTCAATAGGAGTCTAACTAAACCAGTACACTTGTTTTTAGCTTTGAATTACACTGTTTGCAACAGTTTTTCTGTTGAAAATTAGGAATTTACACATTTGCACAGGCTTCTTAAGTAAAACAGCATTTTTATTCAAGTGTTTCTTTGGAATGCTTCCTCAACCCTCTGAAGAGCACATCTTAATGGGTTGCATGGGGGAGCAGAGAAGGGGATGATGAGACTTACACAGTGTTTACAATGAGTAGAGCTGCCAGGGTTCTATCCAATTTTAAGACATACAGCCTTTGAAAGCCCTTGTGTCTGGTCTTTGACTCAAAAATGACATTTCTACAGACAGACAGAGGGGTATGGGGCTGTAAAACCAAAGCATATTTTCTTAACACTGCTCCAGAAATATCCTCTGCTAAACGTGTAACAGATGCGTGTTCCTCATTAAAAAAGTGTTGCTATACATTATGTCTTGGCTGTAGACAGATTCTGGCAGAGATTGATACACTGTGGACATATAATTCATGTGTATAGTATGTGAAGTCTGGACCCTGCTTCTCAACCTGCTGAGGTCCTGTTGTGGATCTCAGGCCAATGGAAATGGGAGGAAAGGGAGAAAGCAGACAGACGTGGAGTACCAGTCATGTAACTGAGAAAACAACAAAGCTACGGGACATAGATTTCCCAACATCATCCCAAGACACCCAGCTTTTATTCCCACTTGTATTGTGAGCTAGGAAAGCAGCATCAATTCCAGCTACCTTTCTTTGAAAGGAAAAAGAAATCAACACTTCATGGTGACCGTTTTCTTCCTTGAGTAATCTCTTGACTTTTGTTGAAATTTAACTTTTCGGTTTTGGAAAGGTAGGTCCTAATGATGAATTACAATATTTTTTGGCTGATTGGTGCTTAAAACCAGCCCATGCTAATCATAACTTCATAATCCACCGGGAGACCCTCAGTTTTATTCCTTGCCTGGTATTCAGACTTCCATTTAATTACTGGTTACTTAGATTTATAGGCAGATTTGCTAAAAACAGTGACTCTCTGTGTGCAGACAATAACCTTTTGATGGGTATGGCAGTAAAACTGAAATTCCTATGTAAACAGGACCAAATTTTAAAAGTAGCCGGTGTACCTCTCTAATGAAATTGGCAGCACTGTGTGGGTACTTTGTCTTGGAGAATGCTAAATGGGGCATAGCCAGCATTTGCTCCATAAACTGTCAAACAAGAGAACCGCAACTGTTCGGTGATTTGTTTTTCTAATGCAGTTCTCTACTATGGGAAATGTCTTTTCCATGACCAAATGCAGAAGCTGTCAGGATCCAAAAGAAATAGAAGGGAGAAAGATGATGTCTAGAAGGTATCTCCCAAAAGAGAAAAAAGAGAAGGAAAACATTTCTCAAAGACTCAGGTTTGGTAGCATTATGAAAAAGCAAAATGCTTAGGAAATAATTACTTCAAGGATGCTATAGTTGAGTTTCAATTATGCTACTGTTCAAAGTCAAGTATTTTCCATCATAATATTGTTGCATATCCCAATAGGAAGATTAAATAACTATATATGCATCTAGTAACTTTCTTGTCAGGGCCTTCTACTACCTTACAAGAGGAGACAGATTTCATCATCTTAGAAAGGTAGAAAGCCCCCATTTTATTATTGAAGAAACAAACACTGCAAATAAGTGATACCTGAGCTATGCCTCAGGAAATTAAGCAGTACATGAGCACTGGTCCCAAGCTTCCTATTTTGTTCTATATTCCTCTTAGCATTTCACTGCAGTTTTAAGCTCGTGTCAGTACCACAGACAACAAGAGCAAGGTCATTTTATAACAGATTTAATAATAAGGCAGAGGTAAATAGGTGAAGTCTTTACTCCTGATGAAAGGATGTCCCCAAATCAGAATTTTGAAAACAATCAATATGGACTGGCTTTATTTCAGACAGGTGCTCTGGTGAAGTCTCTCTCTCAATAATGGAAAAAGCAGCACAGCTCTCCTTTTTCCTATTTATGTTTGAACCAGAGAAAAAGAAAGAAAAAAATGAAACACAGATTTCATCATCTAAATTCAAACCTCATCTGATCTGGTCCTCAGGAAGACACATAGCATTTAAGTATTTGCAATGGTTATTGAGGGATTGATTCTGGAGAAGTAATCAGATAGACAATATTTAGACCGGGGTTCAAGTATCCACAATATCCAGTAAAATAATCAAGGAGACCCTGAGCAGACTTCAAGACTCCTCTGTACATGTAGATACTTCCCAGCGGTGCAACTGTAGCTGTTAATTAGGCCTTGCCACTACCTATTGCACACATCCAAGTCTCTGAGGTAACAGTTTGCTGCCCACTACCCTACGATTTCCCTGCCTGCTGCCAACCTAGGAACCAGTTGTTCATAGTAAGAGCAAAAGGGAGGACACGACTACTGCAAGGAATCTGGGAACTACCAGCAATAATACAATAATTGCCAACTACAGCAAATCTGCTTTAAAAGAAGGGAGTGTCAACACATATCAGTAGCCTACATTGCAACTGTTGAGAATCAAAGCTCGCATCATTTTATGACCCTGAAATGTCAACTCAATTGCAAATTTAAAAACAATAGCTTTATCACTTTGCCAGTCATAGGACAAATCTTAATAATCTTAGTGATATTTTGTCCTTGACCAGGCTTGAGACAAGTAAGTCACAGATGGAGAGAAAACTAGAAGCCCACAGAATAATTTTTAAAAATGAAAATCACAGCCATGGTATGACAAACTAAAGCCCTGCTCAATCCCAACTATCCACTGCAATCTATATTACCCTTAGAGAATATTTCTAGATTAAGCTGCCTACTAGCAGCATCTTCTTTTATTGAATGTCCAATGCATTACTGGCATTATATAAACAAATAAACCTTATGGATGGCAGAGTATTGTGAGTGTTGTGTAGATATTTCCCTTTACAGTTGTTAAGTATTACACTCTGATACAACTTAAAAATTGTCCCCTAATTCAGAAGTCTATGAGTGCACTGCACTTAGTTAAAGCAGTTTTTTACTTTCGCCAACAAAAATGATACTCTCACTAAATAAAAATAGCAAGGGAGGGTGAAAGATCCATAACAATACCATAAACATGAGGGCACAAAAGCATCAGAATGAGTAATTACACTATTAAAAAAAAAGTCCTTTTAAGTATTTATAATGACTTAGCTTTTCAGGTGCTATTTGTGCGTTATGATAATGAAAGAGCATAACACTTAGCACCATTTAACATTTTTCCATATAGGAAGTATTTTATAGCTACAGTATGCCAAACGGGGACCAGAGTTACACAGCTACATTGAAATCACTATTGTCAGGTGACAATAACATATTTTGTCAGTGAAAATGAATCTCAAACATGCAGCCCCATAACTGTTCCACCATCAGTTTCTGGCTTTAGCCAGTTACTTATCTGAAAACATGAACATCTTTAAGCAAATATTTTCTCCTGGAGATCTGTGGTATATACACAAAGTATTTTAGTTCAAATAAAACATTCCTGTTGGTTTAAAAACCACAGTAAAAAAAAAAAAAAAAGTAAATTATGGTAAGAGTTTCTTTTTTCAAAAAAGATGCCTTGCAGTCAGTTGGTAAACCTTGAAAGTTAATAATTGCTTAACAAGCCTTGTATTCCAAACAAAAGTATCTTAATAGTTCAAATTTCTCTTCTTTCTGCTGTCATAAGTACAATGATCATACAAGTTAATTATAGAGCGTTAACACCGCCAAATATCTCACACTAAAATGGCGATACAGTTCTATCAGAAATCACAAAACAATATACACTAATTATTGGTGCCACTACCACGTTTAAGTGTGATCTCTCTGTATCTATGGGCAGTCAAGATTAGCACCATCTGGCCTAAAAGAACACTCTGCAGAGGAAGCACAGCTATTCTGACATCAGCTCCAAATCCTGGACTCAGTCTTTCCACAGTAGGCTGGTTTCTTGAACCAGAATGAGAGGTAAATGTCTTATTTTTATAGGGCTGCATTAAATGTTTCCTTCTAAAAGCTCTTTTACTAATATTGTGGTGCTTCACAAAGGAAACTAACTCAGCATATGGTTAACGCATATAAACACGCCTCCTACATCTGAAGAGATACAGTCTTTAGGAGCATTTTCAAGTGACTAATATCAAAACATCATCAATTGAAGATGACATTTTGGCATGTAAGTATCCAAACTCTTCACAGAACCTGCAGAACACATATATAACTCTCATTTTTACACTCAAAGAAGATGCACAGAGCCCTTCGAATTATGGTGATGCAATTTAAATGATTTAATGAGATTAATATGTTCTAGTCCTTGGCCACTCTCTCACTACAAAGTAGGAATTTCCTCTGAGCAGGCACAGCACACAAGCCAAGCTGCAACTGCTCTTCCCAGCTCCAAGAAATGTAGTCCTACTCCCCATTCCTGTGAGACAACAGAAGGGTCTGCTAAATTCTTTTGACAAGCTTCCTTTCTTCACTAAGTCCAAATCCATCCTAAGAGTACAAGGAAAACAGGAGCAGTTGTTACCATGACACAGAGTTTAAAACACTAATAAGAGCTATTGAAAAGGATGCATGTTTCTACTACCTTCTGATTTACTTTTCAAATCTAAACCAGAAGTCCATTTCTTCTGTCAGTGCGGTTTTTCTTTTTTAATTAAGAGACTTTAAAATCTGAATCACTCTCTTTCTGGGGAAGACAGACTACTACCAACCCAAATTTATCTCAAACCATAAACTTTGTAATGGTCATTTTCTCTAAGACTGGATATCAATTCTAAAAAAATACTGTTTTTTTTTAATTACAGTAAAAAACTGTTTTAACAACCTTTCCTCTATTGTGCTGACAGTAACAAAGTTGAATTTAACTTATCACACTTCCAAAAAGCAGTAAAGAACTGAAAACAAACAGCAAGACCCATTTTCCTGCTTCCAATTTTTATTAATGATTCAGAGAAATTCTTTTTTTTTACGTATATGAGAAAGTTGCTGACTTAAGTGAGCAACAAACTTCCGCAACGGACTTCAGTGGAGCCCCAATTAATATAAAGAGACATTTGTCTTCTCTTTCCTAACTGGAGATAAGAAGTTCCCTTCTAAATTACATCCTAGAGACATTTGACTGAAACTATTTTCCTCCGGGCAAAAAAGTAAACATCTATAAACATTTTATACTAACACTGCAAAGCAAAAAAACAGACTGAGCACTATTAATGTGCACTTTTTTTTTTCTTTTCTTCATCGCATTTATAAGAAACAGGCAGTGATGCACACCACAAGGCTGGGATCTAATCAGACACAGTAAGGCCCTGTCTAGACAGGCAAAAGTTATTACAATCAGTTAGCGTGGTTGAAGAACTCCATTAAGATGCAGGCCAGCAAGAAGGAAACCACATTAGCAAATGGCACAGAACTACCAGGCGACAAGGCAGCCAAGGGGCGTTCTGGCACCTTTAAAATCGAGATTCTCTTTGACTCACTGGCAAGCTGGCATGTCACAACAGGGCTGCTTCATCAACATCGAGTTTGACAGACTATGGACATGTGAGCAGTGGGTGACTGCGTAACCCCACAGTGCTCTGACCCAGCCACAGCACCGCTCAGCAAAAAGGAGTTCAGGGACGAGCAAAGAGGAGCCAGAGTGCCATGCCAGACTCAGTCCCAACAGCAAGGCACCAAGTGCCCATAACTGAAAAAACACTGTTTACTCAGCAGGTGAGGGTGTTATTCTCATCCCTCATCCTTTGGAATGATATCACTGTTGTTTACAGAGAAACACACTTCCCTGATATTTGTGATATAAGCACACAGATCCTAGACATAAGAAACCCTATACTAAAGAAGAAAGAAAAAAAGCAACTAAACAAAACATAGAGGAAAGAAAATTTAAAAAATAGTCATCAGAATTACATATAAAGCAAAGTAAAATTGCTTCCATTGCTGACATCTTACTCCTTGATTAAAATTTTCAAGGCTTCTCAATCAAACCTATTTGCTTTGCCAACTGCATATCAGAGCATATTTGATTCAGTGGCAAACATGATAAAACAAACACATGCAACCTATTTATTACTCTTTTTCAAATAACTTAGTTTAAAATAAAGAAGAAATACACAATTCTCAACAGACAAAGGAGGCAGTGAGATCACCTAGGAAATTTTTATCTCGACACCTATAGACAGTAGGAACACTTCTAAATTTAGACACCTCAGCATTTAATCATGTTCCAGAACAAATAGAAACAAAACCCAGAAAAGTGTTCATATTTTAATTATTATCAACAATAAACCCTATTTTCAGCTATGCTGAAAGCAATAGCTGAAGGAATCCCAAGCAATGAACTACAAGCCTTGAAACTGCTGTTAAAGCCCTCTCAAACTATTTGCTGAAGAGAAGCAAGCATATACTTACAATACAACACATATGCTTCTGGGATGGGAGAGGAAGTTATAAACTATCCACAATCCACCAGGGAAAATCTTTCTTCTTTGAATCAAGAACAGGCTTCATAATAAATTCCTTTGCTATTGTATTATATAATCTCATTGGTAGCATTTGTCCAAACTTTTCCAGTGCATTACTTTGTGTCACTGCAATTTACTTTATAGAAGGGGAAAAAAATCCCACAGAGAATTTGAGAGCATACACAGAAACTGCTCCAACTTTTCCTATCCATTATGATTTTATTATTATTATTATTAAATTTTCAGAAGCAATGCACTTCACTTTGGTACCATCAGAATGGCACCTTTGGCTCTAAATGGTATGGCAAACCTACCAATCTATAAGGGTGTTCCCCAGCACCATGAAGGATCCATATTAATATGCCTATGCACAATCAAACACAAGGCTGGAGTTAAATTTGTCACTGCAAACGGGAGTTGACAGTGCAGGAAGCTCACCTGTGCAATTAGGGGGAAGGGCACCCACATGACCTCTGTAGGCATCTCACTGAGGGCAATTCAGTGAGGTCTTCAGCAGTGCTTGATGGTAACATCATTAGCTGAGCATGGAAGAGCTCAGTGTGTCTAACAAATGCAGGTTTCAGAAGCACATCTGCTATTAAAAACAAACAAACACCAGTCTTTCAACTAACTCTTGGACAGCCTCATGATGAGCCCAAGACCCAAGAAGAAGAATGTCCAAATCCTATAAAACAATACCATCAAGGTCAACATACATAACATAGACTCATAGAATTGGGTTGGAAGAGACCTTAAAGATCATCTAGTTCTATTCTCATGCTGTGGGCCTGCAGCCTACCTCTCTTCTCCAGGTAAAAAGTAACAACTAATTAACACTTGCAGCAACAGTTATTACTTTCAGATAGAATATTTTCAGCAGGGATCTAACGGGATACAGGGGGGTGATCCCCAGGACCTGAGCACCACATGAATACCTTCTGCCAGTTTCTCGAGGAACTGCAACAAGGGGAATGAGAGAAGCAACTGCACTGTTAACTCAACACCATCTAAAACTACACTGCTACTGAAAGGGGGAGATCTCATAGCACCCATCATTTCTGGCCATTGATAGCCACCTCCTGTCTTCAGATGATGTTATTACAAGTGCTGAAATGAAAGCAGATCAGTCAGCATACTGATGGTTTTTTCCAGTTGTGAGCACTAACTTTCAGCCTGACCAGTGATCTGATCTGACTCACATCCAGTAGAGCCAGCGCAAGCGACATGCGGGAATGGTGTAACCAGGAACAGGAAGGACAGATTACCCATCTTCTGCTACAGCAAAGACTTTGCTGTCTTATGCTGGGATCCAGTTTCTACTTTTCCATCAGCTCCAGGATTGAGAAACACACACACAGCTTATTTCATCTAGTTGATCAGCACCTATTCCCGTCACAAGCCCATGTGATAATTACTTAGTACTATAAGTGTCATAACTGACTGTAAAACCTCTAGCTCGCCCTGTGCATTAAGTGCTAGACAGACACTGCAAAAAGCAGCAAAATCCAGTAAGAGCTTACAAACTCACACACCTTTTATGAAATGCTGCATGTTGTGCTGTGCTAACTACAGAGTTTATTGTTGTCCAAAGCAATAATTATGCAAACACTTGGGCACTTGCTTAATTTTTCTGTTACAAACTACTCCATTACATTTAATGGATTAATTACCAAAAGCTCATTTTTACCCAGCGAGGAAAAGCTCCCAAGGATGCATGCAGCATCACTGAACAGGTTCCTGGGGGGAGGCAGGGAGGGAGGAAAAAGCACCTGGGAGCACCTACAGTCACAGTGCAGCTCCAAAAGCAGTTTTGGCTGCAATATCAAGTTTTGCCAACTTAAAAAAGCCACCCTGCCTTCTCCACACCCTTTTTCGTCCTCTCTTACCCCCCAGTGAACCAAATCATGGAATTGATCCAGATTAAAATTACATTTGTTTTTGCCCAGTGTCTAGATCCAGATCACCACAGGGCAGCATAAGCATTTGTGCTCTTATAAATGGGGATAAGAGGCAGAGGTACGCAGGGGCTGCCAGGACAACCCGAGGTTATTGCAGTTTAAACCACACAAAGTACAATCATAGTCCAACTCTGTAGTTTCAGCCCTGCTATACTCATCTGACACTGACATTAGAGCAGTAAGGGTGGTCCTCCCCTTCTTCCCTGCATCTCCCTGCTCTCTCTCCATAGCACTGAGGCTCAGCATCTCTCCCAGACACTCCTCTGAGAAGGCAAAGCTACAAAAAAAATCTTGCAAAAAAACCCTCTCAGGCTAAATTGTTTCCTGGAACTGCCTTTCCACAGGGTTGGATGAACTGGCATAAAGGAGAGGGTGCGATGGGTCCACAGCAGAGGATCCAGAGAAAAATGTCTCTATTTCTCCCAACAAGCCTCTCCAGGACCAACTGATGCCTCCCACAGGCTCCAGCCACAGAAGTAAATCCATTTGTAGGATTTTAAGTCTCACTCATGCCAAAAACATAGAAGTACACTATTGTAAGTCTAGTTAGATAAAAAAAGGTCATACAAAGTACTGGTTTCCTTTCACATTCTTTGCATATACAAAGATCCCAACGGTTCCAGTGGGATTTTCTTGTATAGCTGTACTGAAAGCTGATTAAAGAAAATGACCATTAATCCCGCTGGTAACTTAAAACAAAATGTTAAATTAATTTCAGTGGGAGTTCTGGATGTGTACGAAACCCGGCATGGTACCGTCAGATTCATACACACGGCTCTCCTGGGAAATGACAAGAGCTCTGCAGACACGCAAAAAGGCAAAATTTACTCCACATTATTAAAACTCGATAGAAAAATAACCAAACAATTTGCACCAGGCTTAAAACTATTTCCACAAACCCGACCTTCTGAAATTGTCATTGTTCACTGCACTGTTTCCCTTTTCACCTCTTTCACTTTGAAAGCTCGCCCGCCGCAATCATCTTTAAACCAAGACCCCCGCCAGCAAACCTTTTCATTTCGCTAACATTCGCTTTCCCAAGCTGCTGAGCGCAGCGTTGCTCGGCCGCCCCTCAGGGAGCGAGGTTCCCCCGTAAGCGCCCACCGAAGTGCCGGGCACAGGCATATATACGTGCCAGCTGCCGGACTCCCTGCAGCGGCACCAGAGGAGCGTCCCGTGTGCCACCGACGGCCACCGCCCGCGGCCCCGGCGCGGGGAGCGCTCCCGGAGCCGGGGACCCCACGGACGGGGACCCAGCGCTGCCGCTCCCGGAGGGCCGCCCAGCCGTGCGCGGGGCGCGGACCGTGCGCGGCCGCGGCTCTGGGCTCTTTGTTCGGCGAGGCCGGAGCGGCCGCGCCCCGCGGAGCCGGGCAGGACAAGGCTCAGCCCCGAGGGCGCCGGCGGGGCGGCAGCAGCCCGCGGAGCCGGGAGGCAGCCGGACCCCGTCCCGCGGCCGCGCAGCAGTCCGCTCCCGGCCGCAGAGATGCACAGCGGAGGACAGGTCTCACCACAGACAGACAGAGAGACACGCAGTAGCTCCTGCCGGGAGCTGCCAGCCCGCCGCCCATCCCCTCCCCCTTACCTGTCCGCGGGTGCGGAGCAACCCCGAGCACTTAGTCTCCGCGGCGCGCCCGGCTCCCAGCGGAGAAGTTTCTACCCCTACTTCACTCCTCGCAGCCACAGCGACGCTCTCCCCGCCCGCGCACTCCCTCCGCTCCTCCCTCCCTCCCTATTGCCCTCCCGTCGGGATGGGGGCGGCGGTCCGGAGTGCGGCCCGACCCCGCCCCGCGGCTCCTCCGGGCCGAGTCGGCACCGCGGGGCGCCCGCGCGTCGTGGCCGAGTGGTGCGGGATGGCCCGGCCAGCGGCCAGGCTGCGGGGCTGGGGGACGTGCCCGGCCCGGTGGTGCCCTGGGAAGGGCTGGGCGTGCTCACCTGTACCCGCCGGCCACAGCAAGGGCAAGCGAAGGGTGCAGGATCCAGGCGCTGCCACCCCATCCTCCTCTGTTTGCCCGAGCAAGCCCTCCTGTCTTTTAGTCTTCGTTTATTTACAAACTTAACTGCGAGTTACCTAGCCGGTTAATACAACAGCAGGAGAAATTAAAGCCAGGAGGAACCTCACACCTCATGGGTTTTTCCACACACAGGTTTTTAATGGAAGAGAAACCACCTGGGATAGGTCTTCTAAGATGGGTTACATAGAGGAACGAAGTCTGAAGGGAACGGCTCCGGCAGCACAATTCGTGCAGATATTTAGGAAAGCTGGGACAGGCTCCTGCCTCTGCTCAGCGAAGGTGAGAGGGCAGAGAGAAACAGACACACCATCTGCAATTGTCTGCTGTGTTCGATTCTCCTGATGCATTTATTACCTTTATTGCACCGTGCAAGCACAGCTCTGATCCGTGTTGCGTAATTAACCTTTGTTATATTGGTAACTCTGTCATTCTCTCCACAGGGCAGTTGCGAACATGGGGAGAAGGGCTTAATGTTGGGATTAGCCAGTTGTTGTTTTCCTCCCTTGACAATTTTTGTTTGGTTTCTCTCCAAAAAAACAAGATCAAAAAAGGTCTTTGCCAAAGAGAGCAGCATGGTGAACGTTGTGGTAGGCCTTTGTTCTTCAGCTAGTCTGTGCCACAGACAGCCCTTAAAGTTTCGTGTCCTCTCCAGGCAGGCTACACCCTACCTTCAGAGAGGCCCAGTGCATGAGAGTAACAAAACTGGGTGGAAGTCAATACTGCAGGAGGCTGAAGTAGAAAGCAGAAGACATACGTTCATGATAGACTCAGCTTCTTAGACAACACACTATGCTGGAGTTTTCTGCTGGCTTCCTGCCTGTGATTTTTTTTCTGTAATCTAGTGAAAAATGGAGTCATCAGAAGAGACTCTTCTCGCCAGCAAGTGCTTTCTGTCAGAAAACACTACCTGCCCATCGTAGGACACCTAAGATTGTGTTAGTGAGGGATACTGACAGCACTCCTGCCCCAGAGACTAACTTAGCCAATTATGATTATGAAATTTCAATGAAGAAATCTGTACTGGGACTATGAACTCTTTAAACATAAAGCTCTAAATTGTCGTAAGACTAGAATGAGTGGCATCACCTACTGGTATGGTTTCTTCTACTGATCTTGCAGAGAGTATTTAAGCTAGATGTACTGTCTAGACAACTAGGAATATACCTTGTTGTCATCATTGATAGAAGGAAGCAGAGGAACATTGCAAAACTATAATATTATGAGCATTTTGTATTATGTGAGGGGAAAAAAGAGAAGTATCAGTCAAAAATCAGGCTCTTTCATTGTGTTTAACCATAATCAGTCAGAAATAAGTAGACTTCTTACACAGAGTGGAAAGAGTCTGCTGAAGGTTATGCAGAGGGGCCATCTGTACCATATTTTAGTTTAACCAGTGTCCCCATGGATGGGGGTCTCTGTTGCATAATTGGTGCATTTAATTCGGGGTTGGGGTTTTTATCCTGTTCCAGATCACCTTCTCCCCCCTATGGATAGTTTTTCTTCTTTATACACCTGCAATTAGAATATGGCTTTGCCTTTGTGCAACACCACTCAAAAAAGACCCTAGGGACAGACTTTCAGCTGGTGACCACGGTGCTGGATTTATTTCCTGAGCAGGAGACAGAGTGGAACAAATCCATGGAGAGCTGTTGGAAACAATCAGTGGCAGTACTGCTAACATGGCATATGAAAAAGTCATACAAAAAGTCATGTGGAAACCCTTAAAAACTATATTCTTCAACCTCTCAAACTACCTCTCAAACTTTCAGGATTGTGCCAGGATTGTGTTCCCAACTTATTTTTCACAGGCCTGAGAGCTAACCACTTACTTTTAAAAAGAAGTAGAAGCTTGAATGGTCTTATATTCAGATAACCTCTGCAACTAGGAATTTATAAAACAAACTGAATACCATTAAAAAACTGATATCTGTGGCACTGGTAGCACTGCAGAAGTGGTGATGAGGCATTATTGTCCCTCTGAGCCATACACCTTTGTTTTGCTTAATAGACTATGTTTATAGTAAATTCATATTAGTAGTAAATTCAGTTTGTAGTGTACTTCAGAGATGAAAATCTTTATGTTTACAAATGCTGAACCAGTTGCCTATCAAAAAAGACACAAGAAAATGTTGTACCAGAAAATATCATCTGCTGTCATGAATATTTAAAACTAGCATCACTGTCAAATGTTCTAAATACTGTAAATTTACTCTTAAGGCTACCATTAAAATTCCTGAGAACATCACAAAATAATATATCCCTTGCAGACTCATATTAAAATATTTTGTGGTCTCAGATCCAGCCTTTACCTCATGACTCACTCAAGCAAAACATCTATTGAAGTAAATGGGAATTTGGCAGAAAAAAAAAGATGGAGATGGGCCAAAATCAAAACAGGGATGGAAATACTCTGGTCTTTCAAGGCAGTTGAACTCATTATGTGGATCCAAAGTTTTCTGTTCACAGATTAATTCTCAAGTGAGATTATCGAAGGACTTCCGATGGGACTTCAGCCATCGTGTCCTGGCTAAGTAGGCTTTAGTGAACACCATCTGTGATTGTTCCTCGTGCACACCAGCGTCCCAGGGTACACAACAGAGTGTTATTTTTGTAAGAATATTCAGTTCCCCCTTTTTGCCCTGTATTGCTTGGTTTTCCCTCTCAAGGAACCATTGTGTTAAAAGTTTCTTCAATCTTAACCACTTTTATCCTCCTCCCTTTCGTTTGTTGTGGAGCAGCGTGTCTGACTGACTCAGTGCTTGCATGGATTTCCTCTCAGTGGTTGGTGTTCCTGTTTGTCCTCCAAGTGTCTCTCTCTCTCCCTTTTAAGCAGTGAAATCCTTTATCTGTCCCCTTCTGACCTCCCTGTACGTCTGGCTTCTGGGCATCTGCTTTACTTTTGTTCTCTGCTCTCCGGCAGCCGTCCGTGTTCCATCCGGCTGCAGCGGCTGGTCGTCACTGGGTCTGCCTCTGCCTGTTACCCTCAGTGCTTCTGGAAGCCCCATATCCCCAGCACAAGTGGTACAGACTCCGGACTCCGGAGCTGCCTATTCCCTAAATTTCAACTCATAAAATCTGGTGTTCTGCCAGTCAGGAGCCTGGGACCCCTT
>JAYRBT010000114.1:55015807-55066039 GCA_036023395.1 Myiotriccus ornatus
CTGGGTCTGCCTCTGCCTGTTACCCTCAGTGCTTCTGGAAGCCCCATATCCCCAGCACAAGTGGTACAGACTCCGGAGCTGCCTATTCCCTAAATTTCAACTCATAAAATCTGGTGTTCTGCCAGTCAGGAGCCTGGGACCCCTTAAATATTTGGGATCTTTCTGTCCTTTCTGCTCTTCTCGTCGGTGCAGTATGGAAGCACACAAACAACTTCTAGCTCTGTTATTGGAAAATTATATACACGATGCAAACTATCAGGTGGCAAATGCTCTACATCCTCCTGCAAATGCACTTTCTTTCAACATATTTAATGAAACACAGTCTCTACAAGTGTAATTAAGACAGAACACATTTTCACTTAGGGTAAATTAGTAAAGGTAAATTAAGGAACATGAAAATGTTTCTCTTCTACTCTATGCATGCGCACACATGCGCAATATACACAAACATAGTTAGGGAAAAATGCCCAGCTCCAACACATCACCAAAACAGTGTTTTGGCTTCTGTGCCCCCTCTACTGGCTGGCCATTATGCATCTGTATTGTCAAAGCTACTTTAAAAAGTTACATTGAAATTACTGATGGTGCTGCCACCTTAGCAAAATTGGTCAACTAATAAAACTACTACAAAGAATAAGTACCTTTACCAATCCTGAAGAACAGTAATTCATTCTTATTTGCTCTGAACATATATTCAGACTCAAAATGTTTTAAAAATGTTAAGAGATGTCAAAAGCTGACAGAGCAGAGTAAAAATGCCTAAGAAAAGGAGCATCTTCAAAACACAGCTGTGTGTAGGTGGGATCTTATATTAATTTTTTTTGTAATTTCCAATTTTTTGATGCAAAGACTTCCTCCTTTTGTATTTTTCCCCATTAAAAAGAAATTACGAAAACCGATTCATCATTCTGCATACTATACAGATCCAAATATATACATTTGTCAATATTTTGAGCTTATGCATTGAAACTTTTGAGGGAAGATGTAATTTCAAAAATAAATTATTAAAAAATCCAGAAAAATAAAATTAAATATTTAATACAAGTGAAAGTACATACAGAGGGAAACAGACAAAGGCATAAAACTTAGATAACAGTTCCATTAGAGCCATGCTCAGCATCTGGAAAACCTGTACTGAAACCTGCACTCGTCTCGTTGACATCAGTGCGACTGGGCATTTCCAGCCAGAAGCTTTCAGCAGAAAGACAAAGCCATTCAAGGCATGTCCAAACCCCTGAGGACTCACCACTTCCAGTACAGGTGTCAAAAAGGACCAGAGCAGAACTAGCTGTGGGGCTGAGAGGTCTAGAGAGCAACAGGAGTTACTCTAAAGAGCTTGAGCTGGGACATTTGAGAGACAAAAGTAGATTGTCCCACTCACTAAGGAGTTTTTATTAATTATTAAAACAGAAAATATTTATTGTTCAAATAGCTGAAGTACAGTTTAATT
Source organism: Myiotriccus ornatus (assembly GCA_036023395.1). Taxonomy (NCBI): domain Eukaryota; kingdom Metazoa; phylum Chordata; class Aves; order Passeriformes; family Tyrannidae; genus Myiotriccus; species Myiotriccus ornatus. Next base: position 55,017,258 of record JAYRBT010000114.1, read on the forward strand.
CAAGATGTTACAAGTTAAGAACTAAAGGTATTTTAAAAAAAAATATATAAAAATAGATAGCTGTTCTGCAGCTTTATAATCTTAAAAACAGCACAAAAAGTTGCCTCAAAGGGAAAATGAGCAAGCTCCCTAAACCCTTCTTGCTCATGACCCCCACAGGAGACTTACCTCAGACAAGGCTCGTGGCCATGGCATTACTCTCAGGGAGTACTTTGCATGTGATTAGGTACCCAGGACTATATCACTGCAAGACAAAGCCACTTCTTTGCACTGACAATTCAAATGAAAGCAATGACGTCGTGCTCTTTAAAATAAGCAATCCATGTGCTAATTTCTGCTGAACTTCAAGTCTCCTGTGGTTCCTGCAAGCACAACACCTCTTCCCCTGCACTCACCCTGCCATGTACACGGCTCAGCTCACCGCCAGCCTGGCATTACTTCAGAGCCCCTTGCTGTTAATTCATGCAAGCAATGCAAGAACAAAAATGTTTTCTCTATCCTTTAAGCCACTGCACCAGCCAGGATAGTCAGGGAGCAGTGCACAGCAAAGCATGTGTGGAGTCTCTCAGGGACCCCCCTGCATGACCACATCCAAGTCCATGTGCCCTCCCTCGGGTAGGAGAGGCTCGCCAAGCCTGTCAAGTCCTTCTCTCCTCAAAACCCCATCGGCTGCACAGAAAATGCCCTGGCCAAAGTCTTCAACGAAACAGTGCTCCAAGGCCCATCTGGGGTGGCAACGTTTTTCTAGCACAACAAATCACCCTCAGAAGCCCTTGTCTGAAGTCTGTAAAGCCAATGCAGTTATATATTGAATTGTCACACTCATCTTAAGCCCAAAAAGGAATACCTTTTCAAAATTTACTGTTGTGTGAGGGCATCCTCTGGTGAAGCCTCTTTGCCCTGTTAGGCACCATCAGAGGGGAAAGATAAGGAAATGGCAGCCTCTGGAAAACACTAGGTCATCTCTAATTTCACAGTTTCCAAAAGCTCTACTTAAAAGCTCCCTCTGTAAGAGGCAAAGCTGGGTCTCTCTGCTCATTCAAGATGCTAATTTCCCTTTGAGATACTAATTTCACTTTATGGTACCAAAACTTTGAGTTTTAGCACATTCTCAGAACGCTGATGGGGAGATGACTGGTGAGAGTCCCTATCAAAGTCTTTCTCAAGCTTTTATCATGTTTGGATATTAACATTTTTCAAGTCAGAAATGGCAGATCTGCCAGGACTTCTGACCCAACCCCTCTCTCTTAACCAGCTGGCACTGATACCATCACTGGTACAAAAGATACCACAGTCACATCATATCTTATCTTTCAGGGTAGGGTGTTTACAGACTCTTCACTTAACTTATTGTATTAGCACATGCCAGCCTGCAAGATAGCTCCAAAAAAAGGGATTGTGCTCTCCATCACTTCATTTAGGTGTCAGCATTTAGCTTCTGTGCCCATTCTGGTCTTCTTCTCCTTCCATTGATTCCTCTTGTTATATTGGATGTATATAATCCAGTTCCCCTGTGAATTTATTAGCCCATTACTGCTAGGAAAAAGAAAAGGATAATCTCCCCTTTCTCCCTTTCTACCAGCAGACATGACTCCAGATAGAAGAAAGGGGCAGATTTATTACATACAGAAATAGGATTTTTTTTTTACACATTAACTTTATAAAACAAACTCGTGTTTAAAGGAACTTTGTAAAGGTGCTTTCTCCCTTTCAATTTCAAAGTTGTATTTATTGTTTGTAAAGAAAGCATATAAGCAATGTTATATGACTAATTTTCCCTTTCAGTCCTCAATAGATGCCAAAGCATGTTTAACATATTAGCTTAAAATGCATAATCCATGCTTTCTTGAATGTATCTTTCTTCATATAGACAGGGCTTTGTAAACTGACTAGAACAATGTCTTACTTCTTCATACAATCAACACTATCTGACCAAGATTTTTGGCATGAACTTTGAGGCACAGTAAAAAAAAAAAAGTGTAACATTATCACTCATTTCCATGGTTTTCATCCCAGGTTCCTGACTGTCCCAACATTCACAGTCACGACAGAGCCAGGTAGCTGTGACTTGGTTTTTACTGCTGGCTTAAAAAAAGGGTGTGTTCTAATTAGGTTCCAGATTTTAATAGACCAAAGCATGTTCCTACGTGTTGTCCTGAACCAAGATGTCATCTGGAGTCCAGCCCTAAACTGCCAACACACACAGAGTTTCTTTGAAGGCCTTTTATCCAAGCACTGTCTCTGAACCTCACTAGCATGTGAAATGAAAAAGCAGGAAAAGTGTTGAACAAGCTCTGAGCGCTTGTACATGCAGTGTAGAGGGCTGTGTGCATCCCAGAGTCTAATAGTTGCTTAGAAAAGTTAAAAAAAAACCCCAAAACCAACCATCCAAAACACCCTGGCCAGATGCAGGCATGAGTTGTGAGATACAAGACTGCACATATTAGAGGACTTCTAGATATGCTGCATGTCCTGGCCTAACCTACAACACACAACTGAACTTCTTCCTGGAACAGGAAAATTATGCCCAGCGATGACTTATTTCTTCTGTTTGCCACCAGTTGCTCCAGAAGAGTGCTCGAGCAGAGAAAAGGGTCAGCATTATGTGCCTGTGAGGCAGGCTGGTAACCCTTTACATAATCAGCCTGTACCATTGAATCCCAGACCACAAGTTTCTGCAGCAGGCAGATTTTTCATAATTAAATCCTGATGAGGAACACAGCCTTTAAAAGCATTGTGCTAGTCTGTGCTGTTGCTTTGCAGGCAATCATGGAGCACAACAGTAAGGGTCTAGCTGTGTGTGACCCACAGCTCTGACTTTTACTGATTTACACCAGGCGATCCAGAATTCAGGCAGACTCCCAGTTTTCCTGGTCCTCCATTTTGGATTCACTCTGTAGATGTCATTTTAGTCCTTTTGAAGGCTGGCAAAAGACAGACTGGCTGGTTTAGTTCTTTCCCTTCCTTCTTAGGGGTTTTGTAGAGGTTTTCACCACCATGAAATCTGAGTACCTATTTCCTTTTTGATTTTCAGAGGGAAAGAGGGACATGCGGATAATTCTGGTGGAAAGTTTGATGGAGTTCTTGTCAGCACAGGGAATTCCTAGAGAAATGACATGGTGGAAGACAGGGACTGATACTGGGTTCAAAGAGGAGTGCTTGGTAGGAAACTAGGGACAAGCTGGAAGCCACAGTCAATGATGTAATTAAAGCATATCCTGAGCAGCAGCAGTGGATTGCACTTACGACCGCCAATTAAGGCCCTGTGAACGTGGAAGAGATGACACTTCATGGTACTGACCACTTGTATTAGGTGACTTGTGAGCCTTTTGCACACTAGTCTCTGTATGAAGGGGGTAGTTTTACTTGGAATGACTCACAACCCACTAATTGCACCTTCAGCGTCTGAGCCACGAGGAGTTGGTGCAAGAGCAGCCCCCAAGAATTTAAGAGGGAAGGTGCTACTTGGCCATCAGACACCGGTCTTTGATAGGCCACTGCTTTTCATCTTCCCTTTACATTCACTGAGCTTAATTTACCAGGTTTTTGTCTCCTTTGCTGTTCTAATCACTCATTACTTCATTCCTCTGTCAGTTCGAAGCCTTTGAATAACCAGGTTACAGGCATTCATTATCAGTGAGTATTTATTTCCTTCTTGACTAAGTGTTGTATTCTAGATTAAATTTCTTTTCTGGTCTTTTCCTTCTAACATATTCACAGACAGCAAACATATTGCTCCTCAGAGAGAAAGATTTTAAAGAATTTTCTTTGGGAGAAGCGATTTTTTCTCCACTTTCTGAAAAGATCAACACTGCCGTGAAGGCACAGCTTGCTTGTCCTCCTGGTGTGGTAGGAATGAGCATTGCTACTACGCCTTTGACATTCCAGCTGCAGTACCGCAAGGCTGAGCGAGCTTTTCAGGCTACTTTGAGGCCTTGCTGGTGAGAAGGCAGGGTCACTGCTGCTACACTCCACCCAGGGCTCAGTGAACAACACACCCAGAGGGACATTAGATAAGTAAAGTGTCTGGACAGAGAGAGGAGTCTGAACAGTGTGAATGAGAGGAGAATTTGGCCTCCTTTTTGTTTCTTTTTGGAAGCAGAGAGAAAAATGGGCTGTGGTAAGATGAAGACAAGTAAAAAAATTTCTGGATTTAGCAGGACTGGAATGTGCTGGTGTTCCTCGTGGGCCCGGGCTGACCAGCACACACTCCTTGTCTTTCTCTCAACCACAAGTCAGCTGAGCATGTTAATTTGAGATTGAGGCATCTGAAGTCAGTATTAATTAGAGCACAGCATCACATCCCTTGGACTGCATGGAAATTGATGTGACAACAGACCTACGTCCTATATGTTGGCACTAAACAGTCTTTGGTGCTATTATAGTATGGTACACAATAACAACCCATAGCAACAACAGCATAAACCTCAGATCTGTTAACCACAAAGCACAGCCAAGAATTATCTTTTTAACATTTCTAAATTGCTTTCAGCCTGGTTCCTAAGGAAACAAGACTTGAGTGAACTGATATCTATCTACCCATCCATCAGCTTTCCTTATCATTTGTGCTGCTACTTGCAACACCATTTGAACTTTTTAATCAATTTCAAACAAATGCAGTGAAAGATATCTCAAAACTGCCCACATTTAGTGTAAATCTGTTGAGAAGATGGAGAAGTGGCCACATTAATGCTGCTCGTGATAGAAAGGTAGCCATCACCTTTTTCTTTTGTTTGCTCTGAAGGGATTTAGGAGAACCAGTTGACCAATTAGCACTAATGCAGGTGGCTGCCTAAACAGCAATTTCTGCACGCTTCTGAAAAAACCCCAAAACACAATGCTTTTTGCTCAGTTGCTGGGGTAAGTAAAGGGTAGAAGACCAGGTAGTGGAGAATTGGCCTGAGGGAGCTGTTAGTGATATGGGGATGCAGATGTGATGGGGATGCAGAATGAGCTGCTCATGCTGGTTTTGGAAGTAAAACTGAATGCAGGAAAATATGATGCAAGTTTATAGGGAGGGTACCACAGAGACCCAGAAAATAACCCACTGGAACAGACAATTTCTCTCGCGCAGCTACTTCAGATTCATTCCCTTGTGGAATTCCACTGAAATCCTCCTTGCTATGCACTACAGCTTCATCACTACAGCTAGTAACTGCAGTTGTTGAAAAAAAAAAAAAAACCAGTCAAGATTTGACTGCATATTTAATTTTCCGTCTTATATGTGCTTTGGAAGCTCTTAAAAAGCACCAACCTTAAATATTATATGTTGGCTTGAGTTCAAAACCCAGGAGCAGCTTAGGTCCTTTTGGTTTTTTGCCTTTTTTTCCCCCACTCTCTCAGACTCATGTAGTGAAAATAAACTATCTGACAAATGAGTGTATGCTACTTACTTTGTAATAAAAGTTAGGCTTTCCTTCTGTTCAGTTCTCAAGATGATTATTAATAATTACATACACATATAAATATTAATATATAGACAAAAAATATTCAGATAGGTTGGGTGTTGGTTTGGAGTTTTTTCAAGAATGCCCCTCCATGTGTCTCTGAATGGTTTCAGGAGGAGCTAACTGGTTTGCACACACTTTCCATAGATGAGCCAAGCTTAGTTTGACACGAGACAGCTTGCAGCAACAACTGGAACACCACGTGTGTCAGTGCCAGCCCCCTCAAGGGTACAGTCTCTGAATTGAGAACAGCAAAGGCTGATGAGTTTTGTCTCTAGAAGGACCCCAGACACAGCCTCTGAGTATTTATGGAGATAAAACACAAATGGTAGGAGAAGAAGGAAACAAATACACACACCCCTACCTATTTCTGCCTACCGGGAGCCTTTGCTTCTTCTCACTGTGGGAGGGGACCTTGTGCTATTTCAGGCAGTTTTAAAAACCATGAATCTAATTGTGCTTCCTGTGCATTAATTTTACAGGTGGGCATATATCTAGGGGGAACATTTCCCAGAGGTAGCCAGACTTTTAAGACTGTATTAAGAAAATCTAATGCTTTACGCACAGGACACAAGCAGCCTGAAGCATATTTCATTATTTGATCCTTTTGCAAACATTGAATAAGCAGTTGTCACAACAAGTTACGAGGGGAATACCATCCACCTAAGTGATTGGGATTTTTCCAAGCCTCAGGAAGATGGTGAGGCAAAGCATTATCTAAGCTCCAGACTACCTCCAAATAAAGACCTCCAAGATTTGTACGTGATTTGTGATTACACAGTATTTTTCTCAGAAAGGGTTTCATATGTAAATAACAAGGAAGGACCTTCCCAAATGTATCATTTACCTCCATAACAGATATTTTAAAAAATCATTTCTATATACAATGGGACAGAGATAGAGCTAACTCAGAAATGGTGTGAGGAGAAACTGATATCAAGCATTATTGACTGTGTGGGGTTGGGAACAGTTCCTTTCTTTGTCCAAGAAATATACTGGAAAGCCTACCAGAAGGATGTAAAAAAACTGACTGTAATGAAAAACTAATAAAAACATTTCTTTGCTTAGCTATATTTTTTTCTGTTGTTCTGGTATGCACATGTTGGTCCAGTAGCATGATTATTTTTGAACAATTCTCATTATTTGTAGATCCCATGAGGATAGAACAATTAAAAAATAATAATCTGTGTATTTCCGATTAATTTCTGCATGGTGACAGAGAAATGCGTAGGCCTGATTTTGTGTGTACCAGATATGTTTCTAATTCTCTAACACTGTAAAACTGCATAAAGTGTTCAAAGTCGTTCTACTTTTCATAATTCTGACTTGAAATAGTTTGAAATGAAGTTCTGAGTCTCCCTTGCCTACTGAATTTCCCCTGAGCTGACTTGCGATATTTCTGCCCTTCCCTTGGCTCAATGCATCTTTAATACACATATTTTCTTCAGTACAAGGAAATCTCACGCACAAATGCCTTTAATGCAAAAGGACGGGGTATAAATGTGTGAAATACGTACATGCGAGGATGCAACTCTGCCTAGCTTTGCTGAAGGTACTGATTTAGTGCACTCTTTATGGTTATTCTGCAACAGCAGAACAGTCCCACCCAGTAGGAAGCCTTCTTCACAATTGTCCTGCTATCCAATATCCAATATACAAAATTAACTGGAAAATAAACAGCATTGTACACAGGTAAGGACTCTTTGACTAGCCAACTTCCTCTGCAACCAAAATATTTCCCTAGTTTTGTTTCCTTACAGTCTGTCCCTTTCTTTTTTCCATGTTTTGTTGTCTCTCCTGAAATGTCATGACAGCAAACAGCCCACAAAAAAATATTGCCTTCCCTTCAAACACTCAGAAAACTTCTTTTGCCACAATAATTAGTTTGAATTGGATGACTAATCATAGGAAGTTATGCCTAGAGCAGTAGCACCATGAAAGGGCTTTATAGAAATGCAAGTGTAAGTGAAATGTGACTCACAGTCACCCTTAGACTTTCTCCAAACATGCCAACACAATGCCCTTTTCATACATTAGTGATGGAGAATTTAGCTGCTTAAGTACAATAATAATCTAGCCTAAAGTTAAAGCCACATACATGCATCTTGTTAGGTTATACAGCACCACAGTTTGGCTTATTTACCTAAGGTCTGCTTGCCTTCCTCTGAGTAGACACCAAGATCTGCAGTGTACAGCAATGATGTCCTAAAATCTACAGTGGACCTAAGTCTCAGGCCATGGAAAGAAGAACTGGGATTCAGGAGCTGTGTTCTGTCATGGCACAAGCTCTCTGGCTGTATCTATATGGCTAAGTTAAACAGTGGTAGGAAACACTCAACTGCAGTTGATTGCTGGGACTTGAGCTTGACTTTATTAGATCTCTTGACCCATGACTAGCACAGTTTTCTCTCCCAAACTGTCTCTGGTCACATGTAGGGTAGGCTAAGTACCATTCAACACAGGCAGTTTGGGTGCAGCCACACTGATTTGGAAGGCAGGAGAATTTAAGACTAGGGACATGGTTGGCTTCATTCAGGGAGTGGTCCTGGGCATTAATTTACTGGCATAGCCATAGCCCATGCCTCCCTGAGTCAGTGAACACACATAACGCAGATGAAGAGTAAAAAGGTGGTGAGATGCATGTTTCCTACCTACCTTACAGTGAATTTGGGAGCATAATCTAATTAAGTGCTCTGAAATTTTCTATAAGAAACTAATGAGCAACTATTTGTCCTCAAATCTATTTCATATACATATAGAATAGATGTTTCTAAGTAAAAGCCTTAAAGGGACTGACACATGACGCTGCTTAACTAAGGTTTCTGTGAATGCTTATTTCCTGATAAAAATCAAGCCATTTCCAGGCAGGCATGCTCAGTTACCTGCCTATCTTATATTTGAGTGAGTTCTTCTTCTTCTTTTTTTTTTTTTTTTCCTACCGTACAAAAACTGAGCATAACAAAACCTAGACATAATTTTAAAAATTGAAGGGAATCATACTAGGTTACACATATCAGCAGTCTCCATATTCCAGCAAAGCAAAAAGCAGGGGTTTTGGAAGCACTAAATAGTAACAGAAGTAAATTGTGCAGAGCACTCTTATCTAGGGAGATGGGAAGCTGAGAGGAAGGATGTTCTTGGATCACGTTTTATGCTGCCCCCAGGAAAATGCAGATAATAGTAGTTCTCCTGATGTTGGTAAGGGCTCTGCAGCCCTAAGATAGGGCTAGGACAAGGAAGAGATAGCAAGGAAAAAACTATTGAATGGAGCAATCAGATACTACAGGGGTGGGTATTAAAGAAATTCCTACTAAAAATGCCAAAAAGCACTCTGGTCTTTTGTCAGCATATTTTTCTTAAACAGCTGAGATCACTGTAGTAATTTATATTTGTCTTTGTTTATCATGGCATCTGCCATTCCCCCCTTTTGCATATGTTGCTCAGTTACTCCTGTACTCAAACTGTCACAGAAGACTTCAGGGGTGAGCTGGGGCTCATTGCAGGTATTGAAAGGCTTAGAGCTCAAATACATTTGTATTTAAAAATAATTCAGTTAAAAGCTGGAATCTGAACACAACTTTATTGTCAGAGAGAGGCAAAGGGAACATTCATAATTTGTCTGATTCATTTGGATTAATGTATGGCTTCGCTCCCTTGCCCCCACTGCAAATTGGTTTTATATCCAAACCAGCCTGGATAGGAATGTAGCACACTGAAAGATGAGCAAAGAAACTACATAAGCCAGGTGGGTGGGAAATGATCTGACCATTTCCTCATCACTCTTCTGGCTCACTGGCTGCATGGGGCAACCTGGAGGAATTTAGGAAACCTGGACAAGCTCTGGACGAGCTTTGCAAATCCAGACATTTCTCATCCTCGGGTGCTTTGGGGGACCCTAATGAAAAAGCAACTGGTAATAACTTGCAAGATTCTCTGCTCTTACAAAGTACCACATGGCATCTGCTTTGCATTCTTTTGTGTCTTCTCTTCCTCTCCTTCTGAGAAGCTGTTTCTTTACAAGGAAACCACAGAATGGATACTGCAGAAGTACCTTCTTTCAAACACTTTGTTAAATGCTTGTATCCGGCTGAGAGGTAAATGGACCCAGAGCTGAGGGGAGGCATTGCTCTGAATTGCCACCAGCCTGTAGGAACAAGCCATCGGCTCCTCTTCTAACCTGTGCTTCCTATAGAAACCGGACAGAGCCAGACCAGGACCTGCTATAACACAACTAATGCACAATATCATGATCATGTCTTTCTGTTCCTTGATGTAGAAATAACCGTGCTTCAAAGTGCAGTGTCTGGCTCTACTTTTCATTGAGGTTGTACTTGGGAGTGCTGCAATTAAAGCAGCAGGGCCTTGGAGCTTTCTCTTCCATCCTCTGGAAGATGAAGACCCTGCATCTTCATGCTGTCACACTGGTTTTAGTCTGGTGGAGCTCATCAGTGCTCAGTAAAATTGCACCAGCGTAAAACTGGCATAATGGTGCAGAGAATCAGGCCTGCAGGCTGCAATTTGTTCTGACATAATAGGATAAAACTATTTGTCTTACATGTACTCTCAAGTGATAGTGCTGATGAAATGTGTCAGAATAAAGGCCTGGAAAGTGCAGTCCTTTTTCTGTCCATTAATCAGGCACAGAATGCATGGAAAAGCAAAAGCTTCACCAGCCAGGCTACGTGCTGCTCTCCCAATATGCCTGCACTGAGACCCGGGTGTGCCCTCTCCCATGTGACAGGGTAGTTTTGTTTTCTTGTCCATTTATTTCATGGCATCTCTGTGGAGATCGCCAGGGGGGACACCAGTCAATGACAATGTCAGTTATGGTGCTGTTTTATTGTGCTCTGAAAATGTATCCTAGAAATGGATCGGCAGCCCTCAACCCACACAACAATTGGATAACCTACTTCCACTCCTTACTGACCTACTTATTTGCACACTGGTGACCTAGATATGGAAGGCCCTGTATCCTTCTAAGGTCTCTGGGTCCTTACACCATAAATGAGCTAGGATGTTATGTGTATGCACAGTTCACCAGCATGAATTGGGTGCTACAGAAGCACCCACTGGGAGAGAAAAATCATGTTAAGGAGAGTAGCAATCAAATAAAGGAAAACATTATCTTTGCCACTTCTTATGTTTTTAGACAGCGATTATTTGCAGCAACAGAAAGGCTAGGATGTAAAGAGTAGTGATGGATTAGCAAACCGTAGAGAAGAGTCAAGGGAATGTGAGAAAGAGAAATTGTTATGATTCTGTAGTTTAGTAGCCCTTCACTAATACTGTCTTTACTAAGTACAATCATGTAAAGTCTGAAGGCCATTTGTTGTTGACAACTCAAGTTTTCATCACATGTAAATTATGAGGAAAAGCCTATACAGTGCAGTTACAGACCAGATATACAACTATTTTAACCAAGAGTTAAACAATTATCTTTTTCTGTTATATACTGAATTTCTAGAAATTCTGCAGTTATTGACATTGCTGTTGTTTGGTGGGATGCATCCTCAGGAAGTGGAAATTAATGCTCCTGCATCAGTCTGGATCACTGGGACAGTCTAGTTGTTGCTATAGGATACGCAAGAAATTAGACCCATTCACAGACACTGACCTTGCAGTATTTGACATAAGAATAATGATTAATTCTGTACTCATTGTATTTATATCAGGAGCAGATTCACATCAGGATTCACAATGTCATCACTACATGTGCAAACCAGGGTCTCCAAAACTCTCGAAGTCTCATGGCAGGAGAAAAAAAAGAATCTCTAAACTTTACACAGACTCATTTTACATGCTGTGAGAAACAGATGTCTACCTTCACCTACCTGCTTTCCAGGCCCTGATTGTCAAAGATTTTTTGTAGCTTATGGTATGTAAGAAACTGGTACTGCTAAAGCATCATATCTGTTTACCCCTGGTGGCCCACATACCTGTATCAGGGCCCTCTGGAGAAACCCTTCACACTCAGCTAGCAAGAGGCTACCTTTGGGTTTGTGGTGAGACAATTTCACTATGCAGTCAATGGAATTCTCACCTTGCACTTGCTACATGAAGTTTCTTTACTGCTTATCTTTCTTGGATTTGGAACATACTTTAAATCCATGTTCTCAGTAACAACATTTAATACAGGACCTGGAAGCCAGGAAACATCAAGCTGGCCAGAATGTGCTCAGGTCCTTCTGGCATTGTCTGTTCTCATAGATGTCACTGGTGTGATGTTCATACACTGTACTTTGTCTTGGCTCTTTATAGCTGCTGAGCAGGAGCTAATGAGATCCCTTCAGGTAGTCTGCCCTGCGATGCACACAGTTATCCACGGTCCTCATCATCCTTTTGGGTTGAAGGTTGAAGAAAGCAAAAATGAACACTGCCTTTTGTTGCCTCATAAGGCTCTAGAGCCAAATCTAAAGCCAAATCCTACATTTTCCCCAAAACAGTAACATTTGCTTTTGACAAAATTCTGCTCTACTGACTTGCTTTTCCTGACAAGTACAGCGGGATTCTTCTGAATTTTCATCTTCTTCTTTCATTTTCAAAATGACCTGCTTGTTACAGCTTCTCACCATGCTGCAGCACTGTAACACTGAATGGGAGAGGAAGAGATTGGTGAGAGGTCTGTCTACCTGCTTCGCTATAAACCATCACCCTGAATACACTGTAAAGTATTTTTCCCAGTTTTACACTACTCCACCCTATTTTCTTTATCTATTTTTATCAGTAGTGACCCATTCACAGAATTTGAATGTGTAGCCAGGGGAAAATGAGTTTTGCAAAAGCCATTTTTCCAAATGCACTCGTGTGTGCCTGTAATTTGATGTATGACTTTGTGAAAGCTGTCACAGAGGTATTCCACATGCACCAGCACTGATGGATCAGCATACTGGCATGATGACACAAATACAGTCTTTCATCATTGTCAGCACCTTTTGACTCTACATTTTAAAGCTGGACAATTACAAGCTCTGATTTTCCATTAGCCTCTCACATACCCTCTGCCTGTTAGAACAGACTTAGAGGTATGAGTCATACACCAAAAGTCCAAAATTTTGCTTACAAAATGGCTAATGGGGTGGCTCTGCATCACATAGTGACATGCTTTAGGATTACATGCAAGGAAAGAACTCCTGTTTCTATATCACTCCACAATAAGGACATAAGACTTTCTTAAATACTTCTGCCCTAGAAACAGAGAGGTCTTGTGACAAGTGGTCAGCCTAAGGTGAAAGGAAAGCCCAATGAGGTTTTTTTGCAAGATGGAAAGCTCACCACTATGATCTCGTGTCTGGACTTCAACTCTGGCCACCATGTGTCACTCTGCTATAGTTACTCAGATGTCTGGTGTGAACTGAAGTTGAATCCTTTGGCAGAGAGTCGATCTTCTTTCTAACCAAGGTGAAGCACAGCCCACAGAAATGCCTCCTGCAAATGCACTATTGCCATAACATTCCCTCTGACCTTTCAGGCTTGGCCACTGCAAAGAAATTAATGTTCATGGAAACAGAAGTCTTCCCTAGCGCCTAGAGTGACTGTTCAGTCCAATAGCAAGACATGCTGTGGGCATAGTCAGCTCCTGCCCCTGGTCCAGTGGGTGGCAAGTGGTATATTTTTAAATCAGAAACAGGACAAACCACTGTCACAACAGCTGGCTGCAGATATCAGACACCAGACTGCTCTCAGGAAAAAAAGAAACCCTTGTTGCCAGTGAGTCTGTAGTCTGATAACTCAAAGTTGCACACAAGGCTTCTTGATATCAAATGCTACTGTGACTTTCCAGCAGCACTGGTGCAGCAGTAAGAGATTCCCTTCATCTCAGACAGGCTTTGCCACCTCATCAAAGGAGACACAATCTCTCGCTTCTTTTCCCAACACACGCTTCTTCCTTTTTTTGTCCTTTTACTTCAAACAGTGCAGCAGGTTGGGGCAGCTTAAGCAAAACAAAAACTGCCAGTCAAGTTACCAAATAAAGCCAGAGCGCGGACACATGAATAAATTCACCTTCTCCAAATACATTTGTAACAAAATAAACAAGAAAAAAAGTCTGCTGGAACTTTTTTACCAGGGTTAAGCGGATATTACCATGGAGTAAACCTATTCCTGTTCAATGTCAACTGTATGCCAGGGCCTGCCTCCAGATCACAGGTCTGCAGCTGGCTCCCAACGGAGTAAGCACTTAGGAGCTCCTCAAAAATGCAACACTACCTGCACTGTTTCTAAATCAACATGTCTTTCCCTTCAATTAGGTTCAGCAGTTTGACATTACTGTTACAGAGCCTGATTGCAGCAGGATCTGCAGCCATTGTCAGCCTTCCCATGCCTGCTGCAGGAGTTGGTGACATTGCAAGGAATGGCACCAGACAGATGCCAGCAAAAGCCAAGGTAATGTTGCAACCCTGCAAATAGCACAAGTGTCACCTCTCATGGGGAAACAGAATAATCCCAAATCAGTGTTTGATGATTGCAGTGCCTTGAAGGTGAAAAATACTGCAATACACCTGGCATTCATAACACTGCCAAGCAGCCAATTTGTGACTGGGGGAGTTGCAACACCAGTGGTACCAAACAGTGTTACAATGTGTTTGGTTTCTGGAAAAGGAAGGGCAATGTTCTAGTGCTACTCTGTGGAGCAACAATTATAATAGCATGACAAATAAAATATGAAAGGAATAGGTGTTTTGCAATGTTACCAAGGAGAATTTAGTGCTAAGACAGTGCTGTGGACTGACACAGAGGTGTCATAGCATGTTCATAGCATGTGTATTTTCAGAAGAGGATGGGCTCAATGTCTTCTTTGCTATATGCATTTGGCCTTTGTTCTTCTTTAAAGTCAGACAGATCACAGGATCATAGTTGGAAGGGACCTTAAAGATCATCTACTTTCAGCTCCTCTGCTATGGGCAGGGACATCTTTCACTGGACCTGATTGCTCAAAGCATCATCCAACCTGGCCTTGAACACTTCCAGAGAGGGAAGAAAAAGATTTTAACAGGCTCAAATGCTAGTGGCTGTCAAATCCTCCTGCTAATGAGTTAATGATGACCACTTAAAGGGGTTATCATTTGTTGAGAAGAGACGTGGGACATAGTATTGCAAACTTGACAGAGAGCCCTTATTCCTTTCTTTTATGTCTAAAGTCAGTGGTGGGATCATTGAAAATGCTTTCTGGTCCTACTGGCCTGAGGTAGACTGGTTGAAAGTTTCCTTTTCTTCTTCTATTACGTTGTTTCTCTGTTAGGTTCAGAATTAGGTACTGGAGTCACTGTCTGGCATCACTACTGAAACTGCTTTAAATTCAGCACAGGACTGGGGTGACACTATATTTGACCTGTGAGAGACTCAGAAGGTATTTTTGGTTGCCCTGGCTCCTTCGTGCTGTGACAACTTTGCTCAGTACTAACAGCTGAAGGATGAGACAAAGATAATGTTACCTATGTCAGCTGAGACGGGCTTGGACCCCGAGCTCAAAAGTAATTTCTGGTTCATTCTGCCCACATATCTCATTACAGTGTGGTGCCAAAGTAATGTGATGGGTGTTCAAATATCACGGTATATTGCCTGCACAAAACACAGCCAAAAACGGGAAAGGGAAGGAAATGAGTCAAGAGAATACACATGAGAGAGCTGAAAAATGTATGCATGTCTTAAATAGTCATGGAGAAAAGAAAGCTTCAGAGTGACCTAATTGCGGCCTTCCAGTACCTGAAGGGAGTCTACAAGAAAGGCAGAGAGAGACTACTTATAAAGGCATGTAGTGACAGGACAGGAGGGGATGGCTTCAAACTGAAAGACAGCAGGTTTAAAGCAGATATTAGGAAAAAAATCTTTATTGTGAGGGTGCTGAGGCACGGGAACAGGTTGCCCAGAGAAGTTGTGGATGACCCAGCTCTGGAAATGTTCAAGGCTGGGTTGGATGGGGCTTTGAGCAACCTGGTCTAGTTAAAGGTGTCCCTGCCCCTGGCAGGGGGTTTGGACCTAGATGATCTTCAAGGTCCCTTCCAGCCCAAACCATTCTATGATTCTATTATAAACAAGGATTCAAAGAATGAGAAAATTCAAAAGCAATGTGTTTCAAACTTCTGCCAGTTATAAATGAAACTATTCACAGAGTTTCACTAAGTTTGACATAAGCAGTTCTTAGCATGAATTCTTACCACAGAAATCCACTACTAGGGTGGATAGAAATTATTTAACACTAATTTTCATGATGGTATTAATTTACAATGCAGCTAACTATTTTGTTTGAATCATTATACGCAAACCGTTGGTTTAAGAGAATGACAAATATAAGGACTTCTCTCTACATTTTTTTCTTGCTTGCAAGCTCCGTCTGTCATTAGAAAATCCCTGTTAATGAAAAAGTTTCAAGGAGTTTGGTTCACGAGCATCCTTCTCAGATGGAGGGCAGAGCCAATCCCAGAGGGTTTTGGCTCTCAGTCACACAACACCAACACTGAATAGCCAGTGAGCACGACTCTTAATAACAGATGCAATGCCTCCAGCATTCCTACAGGTTACTTAGTAACTACCTGTGAATAATGAAGGTATCCAGAGAGAATAAAGGTCACTTTGAAACTGCAATTAACAAAAGGAGGCTGAAATTTCTCATGAACATATTTGGGAGTGACAGGTTGGAGAAGGGCAGCAAGCAACAAAATTTTTGTTAATTAGACAGAGCACAGGCCTTGCAAATGAGCTGAAATGAAACACAATGAGATGGTTAATGGTAGATGAGTGGGATGTTTAAACAAAGACTTGATGTAGGGGACTTTTGAAGTGCAGTCCTAAAACACACAAAGCACTAAAGAATCGTTTTTTAGATCTATAAAACAGCAGCTGTATAGATGAAAGTTAATGAACCAATATGCTCTGAAGTGTCTTTTTTTCTAGATACGGCTCTGTAACTTCCATTAGCATCCACAGACTCTTAAATGCACAAACACATTAGTCATGCATTGGATCACACCGTACATTTTGTTAAGTATCCAAAGACTGAAGTGACTCATATGATCAAAATTTCTTTTCCCATGTGAATCAGATGCAGTGCTTGACAAATCTCCACTGAAAAAGGATGGTGTCTTTTGAGTAGATTTTTTAGAGCACCTCACTTCTTTAGGATCCTGCCTACAGAGTAGTCACATCAGTTACAAAACTGGGTTTTCAAAAGTGTACGATAAAACACATCAAAACATCAGAAAGCACTTGTCAGTGACAGAAATGAAATCCTTCTCAGCGTTGTCCAGCCCACCTGTAGACAATTTGCTCCACTAAACACGAGTGCCTGATGTTAGCAAACAGGGATGGCCTTGTTTGCAATGACATCGCAGAGCATTAATGAAATTTTATCAAAGGCTAGAACTAAAACTCTCCTTATTCTTTTGCAAAGAGCCTGCTTTACCCAACATTTTTCCTTCAAAACTTCCCTTTAGTCTCCAGGTTGGAAATGAGTCATGTCACGACTCCTGAGGAATTAAACAAATCGACGCATTCTGTGGTGATTCACTGACAGTAGTTTTGCCGTGTTCTGCATGTGTTATAACTCCAAGCAGCGACAATCGTCAGAGGATTTGTGTTTGGCTTTTATAATTCCCAATTCTCTTTTTTTTTTTTCCTATTTTTTCCCCTAAGCTTCTCAATCTGTTTTTAATTAAAATCAGACCCAGGCAAACGTGGAATAATATGAACAAAATCACCACCCGCACACCATGTAAGAGCTGCAGAATCTGGCAGCCTTCAAGTGTGTCACTCTGTTTTAAAAAAGGCAACTGGCCTCCCAGTGTGCATACGTCACATTCTTTAAGGAGTTTTATTTTTTCTGTGTAAACATGGCCTGTTAATGACTTCACTGGGAAGGTGGCTGCAGGCACCTTCTGGCAACACTTCCAGAAAGTTCATGTGGGGCTCTGTAAAGCACAGCCATGCTGGCACCACTGGATGCAGACTGGATGCAATGGGACTGCAAAAAGAGATGTGGACCAGGTTAAGGAGATCCCTACCCCTAGGGTGCTGCTGCATTGCCAGGCTGAGCTCTGGAGAGCTCAAGGGGTTTTACCCCTGTGAAGAGAACTCGCTCTGTGGCTACACTCAATCTTTCTGGGTCTGGGGCAGACAGCTGATTTATTTTCACAGCTGAAAATCCATTCAAGGTGTCTTCCCGCCTATCTGCTTGCAGCCATCTCTCTCCTATGACAGGCAATAAAAGCCACAGAGCTGGCCTGGCAGGCACAGGGGCTGTGTTTTCACTGTGAAAGAGTTGGTTCTTTACACTAAGCACAACATGTGTGTATACAGAAAGCTATCTTGTTGTACAACAGCCACATAAAGCAACCAGAGTTCATACTTGTGAGTTCTCCTTGGAGTTGACCCACAGAGTCACAAATGAGGAAATGGAGAAAAGCTGTTTTTGGAGAGACAGGAAAGCGAACCTCAATTCAAAATTGTTTAAATGTGGGGATTTCATATAAAGATGGAGGAGCAGGAGCACATCACAAAAAGATGGTACAAGAGGCTGGAAAGAGAAGATAGGTTTGCTGAAGAGGGCAGAGAGTAAGGAACACAAGACAGGGAAATGTCTTGGTTTTGCTAAGGCATGAAGGAGACCACTGTCTTTCTTGCTCCATAGCCTGTCCCTGGCTGCCCAGTGTGGAAAGTGAGAGCTACAGCTGCTGAGGAACATACAGCAAAGCAGACAGAACCACTGATTAAATGGAAGAAAATACACATTTGTCCAAGCGAATGAGTATTACTACCCTGGCTGCCACTTCTGCTCCAGCTAGGCATTTCTGCTAGCTGTTTAACCTAGGCTTAGCTGCTTTGGCTTAAGCAGCTTGATGTTTCTGGATCTTTAAGGTTTAATGCCAAAGGTAGAGGCTTTATATCTGAAACACCCCACCTGACGGAGGAGGTCTCAGTATTTCCTTCTGTTCTCGCTGAGTTTTAATAAACTTCCTTGTCTGCTTTTCTGTGTCTTTCTCATCTCCTGCTACAATCAAATTGGATGGTCTGTTACTTCAATCTATCTTTGGATTGAACCTTGCCTGAAAGCAGTTTTTAACCAGTGTGCCAGGGACTGACATTCTTCAGTCTCTGCCTGACTGCAGCACTTTCTTTCACTGCTCACATTACAGATTGCCCAGTTTGAATATTCACACTGACTTCCACTTCTCCAAGCACTAAAGTCCTCGGGCTGTGCAAAGATGAAATGAGGTTTCTCTTTTGGGTAAGTTGCTTTTCCTTTTCCGAGTGCGAACAGCTGTGTACAGTAACTCCCCTTGCAGTTCCCCACTTCTCACTCTTCATACAGACAGCAAGCAGATAATAAAAGTTCTCTACACATCTCCATAGCCCCTGCTTCAGGAAATATCTTCGCTTGTTCTCAAATGCCCCATAAAGGTTTGTGTGCTTTGCAACCACTGCTGAACTTTGTGGCATCTCAGAGAGCTGATGGGTGAAAGATTTGGCTTCACATCCCTTCTCAGTTTTCCTCTACAAGATGCCTCAAAGGTCATTTCAACTCTTTATTGGTCAGCTACATTTCAGTTTCTTGACATGTGAAGATCTGGTCAAAATAGGCTCCTTTGTCAAGCTACATCCACACAGCATGATGCTAAGTCAGTTCTGACCATGCAGTTCAAAGGCAACAGAAACAGTAGGCAGGCATGTTCAAGCATAGCTGTGCTTGGGCTAAGCCATCCTGATAGAGAATACCTTTGTCACTGGCACACACCAGGAACCTCCCACGTCAGGTTTGTCTGCTAGGGTAGAGACAGAGCTTGAAGTCAGCTGACAGGGCTCCCAGGTATTCCTGTGGAAATCTGGGGGCCAGTTTACCTACTTTTTGTCCTGGCCTTTGCATTCCGCCATTCCTCCATGGCCAGCCACAAGGACTAGTTCAAGTAGCAAGTGCTGTGAACGCCCCAGTGCCCAGACAAAAAAGCAAAATCTCTTAGCTGGTAATCCCCAGGCACAGCTTGGGTGCACAGAGACTTTGTGCGGGTGTTTGCTTTCCACTGAGCAGCCTGTGGATGGGCTCAGCTGCAGCGGAATCCCAAGGAATGGAGAAAATTTCTGCAATAAAATTGCTAATGGTCATTGCAGGAGAATATGTCACTTCCAGTGGAAGTAATGACAGAATGGGCAGCAAAATATAGGAATAGAATCAAACCGAAATTTTTCTGTTTATTTCTTCAATATTTTTTTTCCTGCCGTGTGGCTGAGTGAAAGGCTTCATCAAATTAGAGGAAAGGGGTGATGGGACTGGAGCATGAAAGCTGTGAGCCTGCCTCGGAAGGGCAAAAGCTGCTGGAAAACCCTCTTCACCCGCCCACTGCCCATTCCCACCCCACCCCCCGCCCACCGTTTGGGTTTTTTTTCCCTTTCATTTGAGCGTTTTGAAACAGTTTGGAGCGGGAAAGCGCAGGTCTGCGAGGACGGACAGACACGACCGAGAACAGCCCCTTCCGTCCCCAGGCTCCCCGGGCATCCCCTGGCCGGGCTGGCCAAGGGCGCCCTCCGGCGGTGGCCGCGGGGGGCACTGCCGCCAGCCTCCGGGATCTCTTCCCGCACGGTCCCGCTGGAGCCCGGGACACCCGCGGCAGGGCCGGCGGGGCGCAGAGGAGCCCGCCTGTGACCCGGGGGAATGACCCGTGTGCCAGAGGCGATGGCCACTACGCAAAAAAAACCCAAGCAAGCAAACAAACAAACAAAAAACCCAAACAAACAAACAAAAAACTCCCCTCCAAAGAAACCAAAAAAAGTGAGCCAGAAAAAAGTAAAGGGAAGGCAAAAAAATCTGAAATCACTTTGATTCTGAAAGGATGAAAAGATTTAACAGTGCGCTAAAAAAGAAAAGAAAAAAAAAGGGTAAATTTATATCAGTCTAAACGAAAATGTACCAGGACAAATAGCCTTTGCTTTGGAGTGAGGGCACTTTTGAGAAGTGTCTTTATTCAAGTCACCCAATGAATTCAATCTGTCTCATCTAAACTTCAGTGGTATATATATATTTCATTTAGCTACTAATTGGCTCCCTTCGCCTTTATGCAGAGACCCATGAATGCTGACAAAGATCCCTTCCATCTGAAGTCTACAGTGGCAACCACCCAGCTCCCAGGCACTCCTTCAGCCCTTTAACTCTTGGCAAGCCCATCCGGACACACCACCCTCTCCTGGGCCCGGCCGGGAGGACCTGCCATCCCAGTCCATGGGTTGCAGTAAGAAAGGTGGCAAGTGTTGGAGCTGGGGAAGGAAGAGAATCTCCACGACTGTGCCCCTGATCGAGGGTGGCATGACCTTGTGGATACAAAGTGCCAAATGTGGCAGACAACTGCTCTTAAACCCACCTAAGTGCCCATCCTCATCTCTGAGACTGTAAAGCTGCCATTGATAAGTGCATTCGAACCATATGTGACACTTAAAAAGATATTCCAAAATAAATATGAAATAGTTCCTAACAACCTGGACTTTTTAAGAAGACAGATGAAAAGAGTTAGTCTGACTGAAATATATGGTAGCAAAGAATGTGATTTTTTTTATATTTAGTTTAATAATCTGAATAGCCTAAGACTGAAGTTAAGCTTTATTACAAGACCCTTTTCATCTGCACTTGGAAGTTACATAACACACACTTTCAGGCTGCAGCAGGTCAGTAGCTGTCTACATCAGAATGCTTTGCTATGCTGCTGGAGCTCTGAGCTCAGATGTTCCTCCTTGGTTTACCCGGAAAATGGCAGCTGCTTTGCTAGGAGTGTGTATCAAAAGACCAAAAGACATATTCATGCTGGCTCTACTGTGGCCAGCTGCCCTGAAAGGATGCACACAGCTTTGCCACAAAACAGTGCCCAACACTTCCAGGATCAGCAACACTCATTATAGTTTTAATGAAGCAAAACTGGTCATTGACTTCATTGCATGGCCATGACTCAGAGCATGGTTTAGCTTTTCTGTGCACAAACAGAAACACAGCAAGGATGGGAGGAAGGACCTACAGGGCACCAAGCCAGGTAAATATGTCACCGACTTTGAAGTTGTTTTTCCAAACCTGAATGGCAGCATTCATGATTCAAAGTGGTACCGCTACTGAAGAGGCTTCATCTTCAATTGGCCTCTATGTATTTCTATTATTTTTCATTATTCTTGACTAAAGATCAGGAATCTTAAGGACAAGAGAGCTCTTGTTTCATCTCAAAGCATAATGTGTCCCTGGCACTGCTGGAAACTCATTTAAGGTGGCAACTGAATTTTCCTTTTGGGTTATTGAAAGATTAGAAATACAATTATTACCAAAAAAAAAGAATTGTGTCATTCTGTATCTCTGTGTTTTCTTCTTGTGTCTTTTGGATTCAACTGTTAATATCTTTGAATATTTAGGATTAATTGATTCCCATTAACTGGGGAAAGAACTGGTTAGGTTACTGTACGCACTCACAGGACAAGGATATCTTCATCATCCAGCACACTTTTTTCCCTGGGACTTCTATGTCCACACTGGCTCACAGCAAGTTCAATTACACAGGGATGTCATCATAATGTAGACAAGAGTTTCCACATGTGGCAAAGAACTGTGACTTTCGGCATAGCACTTTGTGTCTCTGCTGTGAACTAATCTGTAATTTTCATCCTGAAGCAAGCCTTGGTCCCACAGAAGTTTGTACAAGCTTTGCCATGAACTTGAAGAGGTAAATGAACTACAGGACTTCAGTCTGTAATTCTTAGCACAAATATATCCTACGAATCACTGTAGGTACATGCTCTGTACTATTACAGGATGATATAACAAAGTGATTAAATACAAGAAGGGCCCAGGGCCTGGAATGCAATTTATTACAGAACTTATTTGCTATGTATAGATTCTTCTATTGATTGTCTCTGCCATGGCACATGATGCTTTCCAAGACTGCTTTGATTTATCACCTAATATTTGTTTTATAGTGCTTCTGGAGCTCCTGAATTTATGCCTATGAATAAAGAAAAAAAAATCACCATCTCTGGGTTGGAAATTCTTGAATTCAAACAAAGTACTGACAGCACAAAAACTGGAACCTCATCACTGACTAAATTTTATAAACTGTGACGTTTGGGAAATCCAGTGTTCTCGCCTTGAGATGGGATGGACTGCTTTTACCGATGAATCACTGCTCTGGTATTCCCTGCAGAAGTTGACTGTAAAACTACCAGAGAAGTGGAGCTGAAATTGGAATGAATACTCTTCTCTTTGGAGATTACCTTAACAGCTAAGTAAACTCCATTTTCTTATTGTAACAGTACTTGAAATCAGTTATGTGAAGTTAAGCTGCATCAAGGCGTGAAGAAATTATGACAATTTCAAAACTATGTTAACAAGTCTTTCTCTTACTCTGTCACTGTGGTAAATGCAGGGAGCCTGTGAGAATGCCCGTGGAAAAAAGAACTGGCTGATGAACACAATATGCACTCTAAAAAGAAAAAAAAAGATTCCTCTGAGTGTCTTCCAGATAGACATGACAATAATTGTTCAAACTCTGCAGGGAATAATAGTTCAAATTCTGCAGGGATGGTTTTGCTTAGACTAGGGGCTGTTCCTGCTTCCCCCGCTGCGCAAAGGAGCAATTTCAGGAAAAAAAAATGACAGGTCCCATCTCTGCTGATTTGTGGCTTGACTTCTTCAGATAGCCTATTCCTCCAGATATTCCTCCTGCGAGTGCTTCGGTTCTTACCCAAGCTAAAGAAAGCCCAGGTACTTTGCACCTCACACTGGCCATGAAGAACCAAGCATGACTTTAAGCAGGGCAGGGCTTTCTTCAGAGAAACTTCAGAACAGCACTTATCAGTTGCTTAATAAACCCACTGCTAGGCCGTGGGAGGTTATCTGTGACATCAGACAGGGTCTTCCATATGGAAAGCATGCAGGTCTCTGTCTTGGCTTACCTGGACTCACTTTTACATTCTGACTTTTATTTTGCAGCTCTTTTGTTGACGAACAACAAAAACAAAATAGACCAAACAGCAGATCCTAGTCTGGGCCTCGTGAAGGTTTTTGATAAGAAATCCACCTGACAAAATCTCCAATAAATAAAGCTGTGGGGAAAAGAATGCCTGAAACCATCCAAATCTGTATTGCACGGAACACTTCAGTGTCTCAGGAAAAGCAAGACTAACAAACATAGTTTATAGCTCTTATGTGGTAGGAATCTGATCTGGATATCACATATAATTTTGTCTGTTTTTCAAAACAAATCCTCTCGTCCACAAACAAGTAAACACTCTTTTGGTTTTGGCTAGCTTCCAGAATTTTACTGAAAGCAATAAGTAACGCAGTTTTGAATATCTAGTTGGTAGTTTTCCAGTTTCAAATGGATTTATTGGGATGCTTTGTGCCTAAGTAAGAGTCAGGGGCTTTACTTTTTTCAGTCTGAACTAACATAGTTGTGATTTTCAAGAAAACATCATTGTTTGGCTGACTATTACAAGGTACATCTGAAATTACTGTTTTTCTGACACCCACTGAGTGTTAGAGCCCTGCACTGCCAGCTCCCCATGGAGACAGAGCATGAACTCCAGTTTGAAAGCAAAGCGAATATTGGAGTAAAATGAGGGCGGTGGCTGTGATTCAATAACAGAGATTGGGATTCAATAACAGAGAGCTTTAAGTCCTTCTGAGGAGCAACTCTGAGGCCCTTCTGATCCTCCACAGAACAGTATCAGCAACAGTCCCCATGTCAAGCTCAATGTTTCTGCCTGCACCAGGGCATCACCACCCTTTGAATAGCTACAAAGCTTGACTTAAGTATTCCTACTGACAGTGAATCCACTACATGCCTTGGGAATCTGGAACAATAATTATTGCTTTAAAAATACTCCATATTGCCACTACAGACAGCTTCAGTTCAGCTCCCATTCAGTGCCTGCTATCACTACGATGGCTGTGCTGTCCCCAGGAGTAACAATGAGCTAAGTAAAGCTCACTCTCTCCTGCTGAAGCTCATCTGCCATGAAATGTGCCTTGTGGAGCCATGGGTGGGCAGTGCTTTCTGCCTCACAGCAGCTCTGGTAGCAGGTCCCTGCAGTAAGGTCAGGCAGGGCACAGCTTGCGCCTGTTGCCCTCTGCAACCACTGCCTCCTATTTCTACCTTCAGAAATATTTCATTCAGCTGTTTTAGTTAATACTGAATCCATCTGTTTCCCTGTGAGCTGGAAGGTGGCAACTTTTTTCACACTGTTTTTTTTCTTTTAAAGTTGATCAAACATTTTTCTGCTTATTCCTAGTGATAGTAACACAAAGGTAGAAAACTTTTTAAGGCTCTGTGCTGACAATAGGGAGCCTTAGTGAAAAGCAGAACTTCCAGCTCTGACATGGAGTTTAAGAAAACAGTGATATCATCTGACCCTTCACCAGTGCCTCCTGGAAGGCAGCGAAGGTTATCATATAGAGTAATACAACATAATTGCTTCTTGCAAAATGTAGAGGGGACAGGTACAGAACTCTCACAGCAGCTGAGGTGAAGCGAAGCTGCTGACAGAGGAGCTCTCTGCATAGAAGTCAAACACAACAGGGAGTGAGAAAAATAATGGTGGTAACTTCTTAAGGTGTTGTCTTCCTTAAATGATCATTAGTTTTGTTTATTGTTGATTGCAGTGCAGCAACTTCTTGTGAAGTATCAGTGAAGTTACTTAGCTCTCTGGTGACTTGGCTTGTCTACTTACACGTTAGAATAAACGGTATGCTGCCTGGAAACTTCTGTGAGATTTCCTGGAGGAATAGATACGTTTCCGGAAGAATTTGTAACAAAAAGTTAGAACTCCGTTTTCGCTACGAAGACTTTCTGCCTAAATCGTAACTCTTTCTCAAAGGCAGTTCCAGTGCTTTCCCCCCAGCCCCACGTAGCAAGAGAAGTTCTCAGCCTTGCTCTCTGGTACACAGAGAGATAACACGTTTGCAGACGTGTACAAGGCCTCCTTGGGCCAGAGAGGGTGAGGGAAGAGAGGGAAGATACAAAAAGCCTTGGAGGAGGCAGGTCATTGTCTTTTGGGAGGCCTGATGCATGCAACATTGTAAAAAAGTGGTCCTTGCATCTGAAATAAACCTCTTTTTTAATCCTTCCACTGCCTTGGCATTCTTGGGAAGAATACCTGCATATGTTTACCTTACACTTTCTTACTTAATATTTGACGAGATTTCATAGAATCATAGAATGGCCTAGGTTGAAAGGGACCTTAAAGATCGAGTTCCAAACCCCTGACATGAGCAGGGACACCTTTCACGAGATCAGTTTGCTCAGACCTCCATCCAACCTGGCACTGAATACTTCCAGGGATGAGGTATCCACAGCTTCTCTGGGCAATTTGTTCCAGTGCCTCACCATTCTCACAGTAAAGAACTTTTTCCTAATATCCAAGCTAAACCTAGATTTCTAGGTTGCAACAGAGAATCTGGAAAGTAAGATAATTGCTTATGAAATACGGTCTAGACTCTAAAAAGCTTGGGATTTTTGAGTAATAACCAACAAATAAATTATGGTTGTTTCCTATGTATATGTAGGATGAATCAACAGCAATACGTACACGCACACATTGTTCAAAACCAAGGGAATGTAACTGTAAGCAATCTACAACAAGCTGATATTTGTAAAAGCCAGTGCTATCACAGCAATGAAGACTGGCAGTAGGAACAGAATTGCAATCACAGGTAAGGTTTGGTGTGGTTCTGGCAGAGACATGTTCATACTTTGACACCAAAATCCCTATTACACCAAAATCAGCTGTGACCTGAAGAGTCAACTGTTTCTTAGATGTCCCGTACCCAAACAATGATGGACAAAAGACCTGTCTCTAAACCTACTATTTATTTCAGGTCTGGGCCCTGAACAGATGTTCTTATTTTTGGATTGGATTATTGTCTGTTAAGGAAATTATTCAAGACCATCTTATTTGAATGTGAAGTACGTATTCACATATTACATTCAGTCAGCAAAACCAACACTCTTGCCTGCTAAGCCACACAGTCCACATTAAGTATTTGTTCTAATTGTGCAAATACTGAATTGCTCTAAGTCATCAGAGTCAGCTAATATTGTTTGTAAAGCCAGCACTGCCCCCATTCAGATGTTTAAGGTTGCCAGAAATTAATGACTTTTGAAACTTTCTTTTGAAGCTGACTAAAGAGACGGGTGCACTGCAGGTCTCTCCATATTCATGTCCCTTCACAAAGAAGGGTTTGTCCAGATGCCAAGGGAAAGCATGGAGAGGCATCTCAAAGGGTGATTCATCCAAAGAACAAAAAACTCCAACCTTTGCCCTTACTGGAGTGCCAAGAGGTTTGCCTGTTTTGTTGTATTTTGCTTTTTAATCACTCCTTCAACAGATGGGCAGCAGTCACACAGAAAAGTTCACCCAACAGGACAGTCAAACTTCCAGCAGCCTCTGGTACAGCACAGACAAAAAGCTGTTTCTCCAAAATAAAGCCCTGCTCTTGGGGCGATTCCTTATGTCATTCAAATTCAAACAGTGCCACGGTCAAGCTCAAGCATGTACAGTTCTGGTGGGCCCAGCTGGCCACATACTGAGCATAAACCTCATTAATAGCCAAGGGTCTGTAGCAGAGCAGGCTTACAAGTACTGCAGGCCTGGTACTGCTCCAGCACACAGCTTTCACTTCTGCTTTTCTGAAAATGTTTTGATATTCAGAGTAATTTGAATGGCAAGAATGTATTCCTTTCATGGCACTGTATTTTTCTTGTACCTCAAATACTGCCACTGCACAGTTAAAGATGCTATTAGTATTATTTTCTATGGATTTAGTTAATTTCCAGTGCTTTATTTTCTTTGCAGTGTTACTGAATCAAGGAATGCCTCTTAGACATAAGAAAGCAGTATGTTGAAATAGAAAGTTTAGGTAATAAGATTAGTTAATTGACAGTTGAAGGCACCTGAAGACATGATCGTTCTATTAGTGTAAGCCAACCTAAAACTAAATTGCTGATAAAAAGTTGTTCATTCCCATCCTCTCCCTGATGTCAGAGCTGGCACAAGATCTAAACTCTTACAAGGGACAATCGTTTTCAATCAGACCAAGAAGCCTCTTAGGTGTGAAGCTCCTCGAGGGAGGTAGTGGGAAGGTGTGAGCAGGGAAGAAGGGGAAAACAGGTCTTCCCCTTGCAAGCAGGAGGGCAGCCTTATTTTAGCTTAAACTGATCAGGAAACTGCACTGATATCCTGTTGTCTGGCCCCATTTGTATTTAAATGCACTGGTATGGACTTCACAGCAGTGAGCGCTCTGTCATCCATATGCAACAGTGACACCCAACTAAAAGGTTTTAAAGGTCAGGGATGTTTTGTTGATATGAATTCAGATGCCTGCTGTGAGCTAACCACACTGGGATAAACCCCTGCCCATAATACAGCAATGGATAGGATAGCCTTGTAAGGACTCCATTCTTTTTTGAAATGCAATGTGCAGTTTTTGCTCACACAAACTTAATTGCTACATGAAGAAAGTTTTTATAGTTTAAAATTTTGACTTTGCTGAAGAAAATAAGAGTCTAACTAGCTTTTTAACTCTGATGTACAGCACAGTTGTGTATTCAGCACACACATACACACACATATATATAAATATATATATATAAATAAATAAATATATATATATATCACACATAGCAAATCAAAACCAGCTTAGACTCCATTTTTCTGCAGCTTTTTCTTCCAATATTTTTCCAGGATTACTAATTAATAGAGACCAGATGTAAAATACTTCAGTATGGCCTTAAATCTGGGATGCAATGAGCCTGATCTCCTTACTGCCCTGGGACCTCATGTGCAGATTGAATTTAAGCATCACTACTGATTTGCTAACATTTTGTATCCCTCTGCCCTTTAACCTGTTGTAATTAATGACACCAAGGAGAACAAGGTCCAACCATAGAAATACCTTCCTCTCTAACACTTTTTGACAAATCTTCTAACTAGTGTTCAGCAATGAGCAGCATTCCAATTAAAGACTTGTAGCTACAACATAAAAGTAGAGAAAATGATGAGAAAAAAAATTTTTGAATTTAGATCTTTATTATACAGGCCCAAAGCTGTGGTCACCATGCAGTTACACTGTAATGGGAATGATCTTGCTGAAAAGATCTCACTAAACAAACGTAAAGAGACCACAGACGACAGCATTCCAAATAACTGACACTTTAATTTGTGTGAGAGCAAAAATAAATAAAGGAATGGCAAGTACGTCCTTTTCACATATGGTGGGGCATATACATATTCCTTCTTTTCTATAGCTATTCAAGAGACAAAATCAGCAAATACTGCCTGAAAACACAGACCTTTCAGGTGATGGTTCAGCTAACTTTTAGCTGTTTCTCTCCCCTTGGCTATTAGATCAAGCACACATTTAGATAGGTGTATATGCCAAAAAAAAGAAACACAATGTGGGTTTTCTGTATTTTATTTCTACTTCCTGCCCTTTCCTTCTCCTTTTAGGACACTAACAGGAAGTAACTGGAGACATCTAGTCAGATAAAAGCCCTGGAACTTCTCCCTTCTAGTTGTTCATCATACTCTCATAATTTACGGATTCATCACAAATTTTAAAAAGTTGAGGTGTCTTACAAGGAATTCATAATTTCTGGGATATAGATAGCCACAGTGAAGAGCTGCACATAGACTGCACACATAGTGTTATGTAAAAGTGGTTATCTTTAAAAAACAAAACTTTTTTTAAAAATTTGTAGATCAAAACAAAGCATGTCTTATTCCCTACAGGATTTTCTTGCAACCTGTTCTTCAGTTTTTTGCACTAGGAGATACTATAAATGGTATTAGTTACAATATACAGTCCACTGTCATCTTCTGGTCCAGCAGAAGAACCTGTCTCTCCGATGGATGCAAAACTGTTCATCTGAGCAGATCATCCTGAACAGCACAAATATGCTCTAGAAACTCATAGAGTTTATGGTTTTAATTTATAAAATTAAACCTGCCTCAGACAGGTAATACTGGTATGTAATATTGCCGTCCCTGGGTTCTGTCAAAAACGGGGTACTGAGGTGCTCAGAGCCGTCTCAGTCTGCAGCGCTGGGATCCTTCTGGCACTCCAGACCCAAGAAGCGATGTGGTGTATGCTAGAACATGGGTGCACTTCTCACTTAACTCTGCAGAGCCCGGGACATGGTAAGCTGCCAGAACTTCCTTCATCTTGCCTGTTGACAAAAGGAACAATAACTAGTCATCACTGGTTGCTGGAGTGTAATTCCAATTTTTAAAAAAGCCCTATAAATGAGACTTCTCAATTTTTTTTATTTTTTTTTTTAAGTCATGCAAATGTTTCATTAAAAAAAGATTTGGGATAATTTTACAGTTTCTTTGTTAGCCACACAATGATTATAAGGGACAAAGGTCTTATACTGCATGGTTCCTAAAACATTATCCAGGATTAAACATACTATCATTTAAAAATTAAGTGTCCAGTAGTTTAGTACCTTAAAATCTTCATTAAAATATTATCCCTGTAAAGAGCAATTTTTTATAGCAGATTTTCTGGATTAAAGTGCTATATTGCCTCTCACACACACTGTACATAAGATATAGAATAAACAATTTAGAGGATTAACAAACAATTAATGAATAAGAATCCAACAGATTAGTAAGTGGTTTACGTAAACTTGGTGTACAACTATCTCTAATACATATTAGTCATGTCCATTATGTATTGATAACACCTATAAATCCTTCATAAATGACACACTGACTGGGCTTCACAGAACTGAGGCTCAGAACAGACAACACTACATTATGCACTCCGATTTTATGACAATCATAAATTTTTCCAGATAGTGCTCTGTGAAGTCCAGGCATTTTGGTTCTCAGAAAATCAAGACTTTTTGGTATCTCAGACTGAGAATAGGAAAGACCAAGATTACACCTCCAGTATATATTTGCTGCAGAATATGTAGAAGGAGAGGCAAAGGTACCTCTGTAGGGTGATTCACCCATTCCCTACGTAATCTCAAGACAGTGTACAACTTTTCTTCCATGGACAGTAAGTAGAATAAAGACCAAAATTTCTTATGACTATGAATGCTTTATATCCTACCACAGACACCTATGTTCCCCTCTTTATTCCACAAAGACCATTCATAAAGCCATCGGACCCTAGTAATTTTCAATCAGTACTGACATGGGCAAAATTAGAAGAAGTATCATTGCTTCAATCTAATGTGAACATAGAAGTCATGCAATAAATTCCAGAATAAATGCTAAGTTTATTGTTACATACCCTGGAATTTTGTTGAGCCACACAAAGTACTTCTTGTATGTATAATTATTATCCTTATCATAATCACATAAAAAGAAATCACTAAAGGAGTAGGGCTAGCAGGTAATTTGAGAGATTGCCTCACCCATCCCTGACCAATGTCATACCTGCTGATGTTTGTCTAACCTCTTTTTAAACATCTGCAAGGTTGAAAATTCCATTAATTTCCCCTACACAACCTATTCCAGGGCTCCACTTTTCCTTGACACATTTTTTCCTAATGCTTATACTAAACCATCATTGTTGAAATCTAACCTATTACTTGCTTCCTCTACTGACAGCATACATGGCAGCTAAATCCCTTCCTCTTCAGAGCCACCCATTGCTACAAGAAGGTGGCTAGCACATCTTCCTTTTTTCCTCT
The DNA here is from genome assembly GCA_036023395.1 of Myiotriccus ornatus. NCBI lineage: Eukaryota > Metazoa > Chordata > Aves > Passeriformes > Tyrannidae > Myiotriccus > Myiotriccus ornatus. Next base: position 55,048,360 of record JAYRBT010000114.1, read on the forward strand.
CATAACTGAACAAATCTTCAATCTTCCCTTGAAGGCCTATGTGCTCTAGATCTTTGAGCACAGATTGCTCTCTTTTTGGATCCTACCCGAGCTACAGTTCCTGCAAGTGGGTGAAGCTCTTCCACTGAGGCCTTATCAGTGCTGTCTAAAGGGAAATAATCTCATTTGATGCTTTGTTACTCCCCTTCCAATAGCCTGGCCTTGTTTGAAGTAGCATTTCAGCTTGAGATCATTATGACACCCCATCTTTTCTGCAGAATTGCTGCTTGGCCAGTTGTTACCCATCTGTATTTATGTGCAGCTGATTATGTTGAGCTCTATGTACAGTTCTGCATTTGCCCTAATTTAAATGCTGGAAACCCACTATTTTCTAGACTGCTCTGCTACTTTATAAAGGTCATTTTCAATCTCTTTGCTTCAATGTGTTTGTTCTGCTCTACGCATTTTCTACTTTTCACTCTATGATATATTTTGTTTGTGCCACCTGTGCTACTCACAAAAGTGAAATAACTTGCTTCCTGAGATGGAGACAGAGTTGCCAGCTGCTTCTGGACTGGAAGAATTGGAGGCCAGTAGAAGATGAAATACAATACAAAGCCCACTTTCACACAAAATTTGATTTGATATTTAGGGGTATCTCCCCTTGGATTTCCAGTGAAGAGCGAGACTGACTTTCCTCTGAAAAATACGTGGTTACAGAGAGCACCAGAAAGAGTACACACAGAAACTTTTGACTTTCTCCTGCAGAAAAGAAAGAAATAGGGTAAAGAAGGATGGGTGAGCCAGCTTGACTCAGGACTGTTCATGACATGCAGCCTGCTGTCTGACTGCCAAGGCAGAGAGGGACCCCCACAAAAAACTCACTTGTTACGGGAAGTAAAAAATCCTGGAAGTCAGAAGTCAGAGAAAGGAGTGATCACAAGGAGGACTGCACTGTCCCACTCAGTGGTTGAACTGTCCCATCTCTGTGTGGATATGCAGATCTTGCTTATGGTACAGGAAGGGGTTGCATGTGTTTTGAAGAGCTCTAACACATGGATAGGGTACTGCTTTTTTCCTTAAAGACCACTGAATACTCTGTATGAGGTCACCTGAGTGAGTTCCCAACCAAGAAACATGGATCTGATTACATCCCTCTGAGGGAAATGGAGTGAAATGCACTGGCCTGTTAGCACTGGGTGGGTCTTGCTACCACAGTGGGATGCATCTCAAAGGCTCAAGGGCTGGCCAGGCTGGGTGTAGCCAAAGCCTGAGACATGGGGCAAAGCTGGGCACGTGATGTCGAGGTGCACCCCATCTGTGGGAAAAAGAAACCAGGTGGATGGATTGACATTACAGAGACCTGAAACCATCTAGGCGGAAAATAAAGATAATTCTGCAATTGTCCAAACTGTCTTATAATACTGCTGCATGTTTTAGAAACATCCAGTGCATTTTTTTCTGAACGACTTCTGCTTTTCCATGGCGGCTGAAGATGCGCACAGAGATACAGTTCCAATGCATACAAAGTCTCTCCTTACGCCTCAGACAACTTCTAGGGAAGCCACTCCAGCCATGTGGAACAGGGTGGAGGGTCACTCATAACCTGGGTTGGGTGCCCAAGGAGGAGAATCAGTTATCTGTGTTAGGGCCTAGTGCCTTTTCAGATGGCCTAAAGGTTTCCTGGATCACTAGCATGAGAACCTTCAGGGCATCTTTAATGGCACTACACACCTACTGTTCAGGCAAGCAAAACCGTGATAAATGTCGGTACCCAACCAGAGTTATCTGGAGCCAGTCAATGATGGCAGGAGAATTTGTCCCATGCTCACCTAAGTGCCTACCACAAGTGTCAGGAGCAGCCATGAGAGGAGTGTGGGTGTCCCTCCCCCACTGTATAGCACTCGCTCTATACTACAGAGACAAAATAGTCAGCTTGGCAGTGTAAATGTATTGCAAGAGTAAAGTTAAGTGAGATGAGTCCCACGCCTTTTTTCCAAAAGAAGAAACAGGAGCCTGTATTTAAACAGTGCAACATTAGTGTGTTGGCTGACAAGGGGAAGATTAGCAACACTCAGTGTAATTAAGACTAAGGTTATAAAATAGACATTAATAGAAAGTGCAAAACTTCCTCATGTTGGCAAACAGCATGAAACCTACATAATTTAACTGACTTTAAATTTCTTTGAAAGTTTATGGGTAGACTGGACTACTGATAATGCAATACCTCAATCTTCGTGTCTTGATGTCATAAAGATACCAGGCATATAAGGCCGAAGTGAAGCTACAATATGGTAAATTCAAATCATACTTAATTACAATGGATAACAAAGTCTCTAAACTTTTAGATAATTTATTTAAAAATATATTTTTTAATTAAAAAGAATCAGTCAGTTTAACAATCACATGAAATGGTTTTTAAAAGTAGTGTATACTACAATTTAAAACAATTAAAAATTATTAGAAAAAAATCCTATGTGAAATTATTTAAAAATTTGATTAACTTCCAAAGCTTTTCTGCATTGAATATGGTGGTGTATGTGATATCAGTTAGAAATGAACAGTCCAGTTGGCACACTATATTCTGTAGTTAAGATCTGATCATTGTACCAAGCAAAATACAGTTGCCAGTCCTCCAAAATACAGGCTGGGACTAAGTACCTTTTTATGGGAGTTGGGTGAGTTCTAAGTTGGAGGGAGAACTTCACAGCCTTGCAGCAGGTTTCCTGGTGTGTGACTGAAAATGCTTGTACTGCAGTGCACAAGACAACTGTAACCTCTCTGACCTCTTTATTTTCTTCCCCTTCTTTCAGGTAATCTATACATATTTTTTTCCCTCCATATGTATCTTTTGCCAGCAAGAATTCTGTAATCTAAACTATATTCTTATTGCAGCTGTGCAAACTTTGGCCAAATTCAGTTCCTGGCTTTATCAAAACCAGTGTTGCCAGCTCCGGAGAGTTTCTCGAGTTCCACAATGTGATGTTTTTCTGTAAAGCTTCTCCTTCTGAAAAGAGCTGCTCATGTGAGAATACGAGGTTTTGTATTTCCATTCATTTTTCTATGTTCATAGATGCAAAGAAAAGGTGCAAAATGTGTTTTTTAGGTGCTTATAGATTCAGAAGAGTCTGAGAAAAACAGAAGGCAAAACAAAAGGGATTTTTAGAGCCTTAATCTTAAGATTTCAACATTTTAAAGCCAGTCTCATAAGTTTTGAAGGCACAATTCTTGAATGTTTGGCACTGGCAAAACAAGAAACATCCAAATCTGCTGCCTCCCAGCTTTGCGGGCTGAAGTAGTTATCCTGCTCTGCCTTGCCATGAGGGAGAGAAAGATTTGTTTGGGGGTATGTCTACACAGTTACGTGACTGAAACTTGGCCAGGAGCCAACTCTTGACATACTTGCTAGAACACTTCATCTACATTCAAGCCAAACAGCTCATTGGTGTGGCTACGGTATGGCAGACAGTGTGAGCTGGAAACTGCAAACAACACTTCAAGGTGTTAATGAAGAGCAGCCTTAATCTCTCCTCAGCTGAGCTTGACTGTGGGAATGCTTCTGGTTTGCTTCAAGGCAAAGGCAAATCCATAATCACGCCAGGGGCAGTTCAAGCAAACCCTTTCGGTATGCACTGAAGCAGCGAGGACAGGCTCAGAGTCAGGTGGTGCTCAGAGTTGGTATGCGTGGCAGGAGCGTCCTCACCACACCCACACATCCTGTGGGAGAGTTGGGAGATACAATGTGACTGCTCCTATGCTGCTGTCAGCCCCGCAGAATAGGCCTTAAACTCACTAGGACCTCCATGCCTTGCAGGAGCTGGGTCAGACTACAGGTGTCTCTGGCTGATTTAGGGACCTGTTTGCTGCCAGGGTCCCAGTGAATGTAATTTGTCCCAAACTACTGCTTTCCTCTGGCATGAGCCAGCAGGAGGGGGAGTGCTCAACACCAGCACCTCTCTCACTCAAAAGGTAGGTTGGCTGTCGCTGCCTCCCAGTTGTGGAGCTGATGCATTCCTGTTACTGGTCACAATGGGACAAAGTAAATAAAAAATCACTGCACAAACACTAAATATCATCTAGAGTTGGCTAAGAAATTGTTTGGCAGCAGCACGTAGCAGCTCCCTGTACTGTCTCAAAGCAGCAACTGATGGTTGGGCTTCCAGCAACATGGAGGAAGTAAGCTCAAACCCACATCAGCATCCCTACCCTGAAATGGACTTGAAGCTCTTAGACTTCTCCGAGCATATGTCAGGGTTGTATCACGCTGATGGCTGGTGGCAATCCTGAGATAACCAACAATCCTAGATTTTTCTTCTCTCTCACAGATGAAGTCTCTTCTTCAGTTTTTAATGTTGTGTCTCACCTCACTAAATACCTATGAGCACCTGTTCCTGAAAGCAAACTTTGGAGCATACAAAACAGTTCATAGCCCTTTAATATGTGGAATAGGAGGGGTACAAAGTTGGGAAACAAGAGACAGAAAGGTCACAAAGTGCAGGCTTCTACTCCTTTGCAATAACTGGCCAAGCTCTATCCTATAATTTATTTTCTGTTTGATTTTTAACATCTTTTTGCTTACTCTTTCAGAATTTCATTGCTCCGATGACTAGAATTTACAGCTTACATATATTCATGATCAGTTTATAACCTGAGGACCTACAGGCCTGTCAGCCTGACCTTGGTGCCAGGGCAGGTCACACAGCAGATAATCTTGAGTGCCATCACATGGCATGTACAGGACAACCAGGGGATCAGCCCCAGCCAGTGTAGTTTTGTGAAAGGCAAGTCTTGTTTGACCAACCTGATCTTCTCCTTCTATGACAAGGTGACCCGCTTAGTGGATGAGGGAAAGTCTGTGCATATTATCTACCTGGACTTTAGTAAAGCCTTTGACATTATTTCCCACAGTATTCTAGAGAAACTGGCTGCTCATGGCTTGGACAGGTACAGTCTTCACTGGATAAAAAACTGGCTGGATGGTTGAGCCCAGAGAGTGCTGGTGAACAGAGTTATATCCAGGTGGTAGATGGTCATGAGTGAGGTTCCCCAGGGATCAGTACTGGGACCAGTCCTCTTTAATATCTTTACTGATGAGCCGGATGAGGGGATTGAGCACTCCCTCAGTCAGTTTGCAGATGACACCAGTTTGGGTGGGAGTGTTGATCTGCTGGAGAGTAGGAAGGCTCTGCAGAGGGATCTGGACAGGCTGGATTGATGGGCTGAGTGAGGCCAATTGTATGAGGTTCAACAATGCAAAGCAGCAGGTCCTGCACTTGGGCGACAACAACCGCATGCAGGGCTACAGGCTTGGGGAAGAGTGTCTGGAAAGCTGCATGGTGGAAAAGGACCTGGGAGTGTTGGTCAACAGCTCGTTGAACATGAGCCAGCAGTGTGCCCAGGTGGCCAAGAAGGCCAGTGGCATCCTGGCCTGTATCAGGAATAGTGTGGCCAGCAGGACCAGGGCAGCGATTGTCCCCCTGTACTCAGCACTGGTGAGGCTGCACCTTGAGTGCTGTGTTCAGTTTTGGGCCCCTCACTAGCAGGATATTAAGGTGCTGGAGTGTATCCAGAGAAGGGCAACGCAGCTGGTGAATGGTCTGGAGCACAAGTCTTGTGAGCAGCTGAGGTTATTTAGACTGTAGGAAAGGAGGGTTGGGGGGACCTCATTGTAGCAAGGTGGGGTCAGTCTCTTCTCCCAAGTAACAAGCGACAGGACAAGAGGAAATGGCCTCACGTTGCACTAGGGAAGGTTTAGATTGGATCTTAGGAAAATTTTCTTCACCAAAAGGGTACTCAAGCACTGAAACAGGCTGCACAGGGGAAGTGGTAGAGTCACCATCCCTGGAGGTATTTAAAAGATGATTAGATGTGGTGCTTAGGGATAGGATTTACTGGTGGACTTGGCAGTGTTGGGTTAATGGTTGGTCCTGACGAAGTTAAAGGTCTTTTTCCAACCTAAATGATTCCATGAGTCTATGATAAAGGCACTGATACCTTTACTACCTCTGCTGGAGTTACCTTGCTTGACATGTCCTAAGATAGCATTTCCTTTTCTTTTTTTTTACACAGCTGTATTGCATCGACAGATCAGAGACATCTCACAGTTAATAAACATACTTATTTTTCTCCCTCATTTTGCTGTCTCCAAAAAGTAATTGCAAAAATTATGTTTATTTCATGGAATGCCTGACTTCATATTTGTACTACTAAATTTTATCCCAATCTTGCAGCTTATCCTTTGGATGAAAGGTACCCATCTGTAGTTGCCTGCTAGGGTTTTATCCATCTGCAGAATAAATGTGTTTGCTGTGTCCACATGCCCTCTGCTGTTCAACAATAGAGTCTTCTGCCTGGGTTTAGCTATGCAGTGGAGACCATCAGCCCCCTTCCCACATGCCCTTCATAGTTCCCACTTTGCAGGGGAAATACTGTTTCCAATAGGTGCAGTGCAGGAATTATGTCCCCGGTGAATTAGAAGTGTATCAATAGTCATGAAAGGTGAACCTTACAACCTGGAGCTTCTCTTAGAGATCCTAAAAATTGCTTGAAAATATTAGTCTACATTTTAATGCAATATATATATTTAGTTTTAATTAATTCCTTAAATAATTTTATTTTAGGTGGAAGCTGCTATTGATCAGAAAGCCAGTAATTCCAGTGGTGATTCTTGCTGTGCCAGGTCTTAAAAATATTTTGGCACCTTTACTTAAAATTTATAAGTTATGTAAACAGAATGCCTCTTACTTCCATACTCTTGTTATTCTATAAATCTCTCCATATTGGTGGTAGATCAGTCTAGCATTAAATAAACAGAAGATAATCTTTCCGTAGGTAATTTTGTTTCAGATCATTAATTCCATTTTCTAGTCAGCTGTCCCTCTTCAAATTCTAAAAGCATTGATGGAGTTTACACTGGTGTAACTGCTCATTCATTTCAGTTATTCCAATCAAATACCACGACATGTAAAAAATGCATCAAGATAATCATGATGGGACAACAGAGCTCCAGAGAATACTCAAGGCTCTTGCACCTGTTGAAGACTACTGGCTGCTACTATGCCAGCTACGGTCCCCAATGATTAAATCAGTCCTGAGGGTTTAACTGCATGAACTGTTAAATAGATTTTGTTTCTACACTCCCTCATATTACATTTTAGACATTTTGGCCTACTTAAATCTAGATCCTAAAAAAATTTAAATCTTTATTGTCCTTGTTAACAAAAAACAACTGAAATAGCTCTGTATAAATAATTATGTTAATTAGCAAAGAACAGAATTTATTATTTTACCAGTTTTCTTTTCTGAAATACACAACCAAGCGTTCTTCATGTCAACAAACATCTCCATCACCGATATTCTTCTTCATTAACTCTGACAAAGACTGTGATCTGTTTCTAAACACTAGTGGTTGCATTCTCTGGATACCACTGTTTTAAAAATTATCTCTTTTGCACATGCCTACTTCTAAAATACTGTGAAGTTTCATAGTTATCGGGCAGTCAATACTAGGTTCTGCAAAATTTTTAGCTTTTTCATGCATACTACTGTCAGTAGACACCATTTTTTTTCCAAGAAATGGGAAAATTAAAGTAAAATTCAACTTCAGTTGTGAATAGACACTTTTTTTTTTCTAAAAAAAGACAATCACAAGAGCTAGAGTTTTTGCTCCTCAGCTCCATCACAGACCACACAATTTACAGAAAGTTATCCATCAGCTCCAGTCAGCCGAGGAATGCAGCCTGCTCTGGATGCCGAGGATCTCCAGAGAGCAACATAGCCAAATTCATATCATTCCTGTTCACCAAGGGATTTAAATCAGAAATATTCTTGCTAATTACTATACTATCTTCTTACTGTAACTACCACCAACATTTTTGAATGGATCTGACATTATAGAAAGCATGAAAATATATTAACAAGTTATTTGAGACAGAGGAAGATAAAGAAACTTTAGAGGAGGGTTGGTTTTTAATGAGATTCAACTGAAAAAACTGAAGGCCCTTGAAAGCCCTTCAAGTTACCCTGAAGACATATTCTGTTTCTTGTTTTGAACAAAAATTCAGCACAAAGGAAAATTCTTTCACTATAAGCAAAGCTCTCAGTAAATAAAAGAAGGCATTGCAATAGAAGGTCTTTAAGATGCACTAAAAAGAACAACCTTTTTCAATTCCAAGATAGCATTAAAAAAAAAAAAGTACGTAAAATATAGTAAGTAACTTAGTACCTCTTAGGTTGTGCTCTTTGGTTCACATCATAAACAAAAACATCTTGCTACCAGTATTTCATTTCTAACTCTGGTATTATAAAATGAACGAGTGTATTTTTTTTCTCTAATTGCAGAACATACTTCTTCAGTGATATAAATACTTGGAAAAACATACTCACTACAGAGAACAAACACATCTGACCAGACGTAAAAAGATACAATAAAATGGAGAGAATGGAGTGAGAAGGTTTAATCAATCCAAAGAAAACTTCATGCCCATAGCTACTTTAATTATTGAATTCCTACGTATGTCGGTATAAGATTGTTAAAATATATTAGCCTAAATTACATAATTATATTTCTTGTACAGTTACAACCTAGGAAAATTGAGTCTGGTGACTTTAAATACAACTTTTTTGGAGATTCCTAAGGATGTAGAGGACTTTCCAAAAATGTAATTTGTAAAGTTTTGGGGTTTTTTTTTTGCAAGTGCAGTGCTGCCAAATATTTTTGCCACTAAATAAATGCTATTTCAGCTGCATTTGAGCAGTAACAGTGGTAGCTAATGGCCTATTCAGTTAATCATAGTTATTCACTCCCTGGAAATGTCTCAGAATATAATAAATGCTTTGTTTTCGTTGTGGACTGTTAAATTACAGGCATTACATAATACCCATGATATATAACCTATCCGTACGAATACAAACTGAATCCAAAACCATTCCCCTAAAATAATTGTAATACTTGGAGCCTCCAAAGAAAGAGAAATGCTGTTGTTACCCACAGAGCTACTAAAATAGCTCTGATAGCAGGGTAAGAAATGGCTATAACAAAAGTTCTGTTTTAACTAAACTGTGGCTATTTGTCATCCATTTACAAAGGTCTGAATTAACTGTTACAGGATATTTTTTAAACAAAGAAAACGAGAAACATGCTCAAATAGCTGAACCATATACATCCTTTCCTAAAGGAAAAAAAGGCTGCAGATGTAGGTAGGGCTGCAAGCTGCCCCATAAGAGAGAGATCAACCATAAAGTTTTCACTCTGAGACCAATGCTCTCATTGAGTGTTGTACCAATATAGGATTTATACTATTCACCTCTTTTTTTTTTACATTCATATAGGTTGTAGACGTCTCTGTCAGTCTTAGCTATGCTTTGTTTGCTGCTCAGAGAAGATTATATTTATTATGCTGCATGTTGACAACCTGTCACAAGGGTAAGGCCACATATATATTTATACAATATAACAGCTGGTTATATGTCATCTCTTGGCAGTTCCCATTATACTGATAAGACATGGACCCCCTTGTAGTTTCTCCAGGAAATGTCTTCCAGTGGTGTTTTTGAAAGCTGGAGAACATGTTTTAAAACAATATTCGGCCTCTGAGGTCAGAGCAGGCTGTGTTTTTCAGTTGCAATTGCTTTGCAGAAAGGATTAGATTAGTAGGTCATAAAATATGCCCTTGGCTACTACAAAGAGTGAAGACAAGCTTTGAAACAGTCTTCTGTTTGGCTTCCCAGATGAAAGAACTCAATGAAAAAATACAAAAATTCAAAAGGCTTCTAAAATTAGAATATGGACAAAGTTTAGTATCAAACACCTCTTTTACTTCTCCTGGAGAAAAAGATACTCAAGTATTTGCTGAAGAAGTAATTTTGCAGGCCATAAAGTGATAAAAGATATATGAGGGTGTTCTAGTTTTAACTTTACTTTTGTAGAAGAACTGTTAAGAATTAACTGATGAAAAGGAAATCAAACAAAAGTGATTATAAAATGAGAGATTTCATGACTCCTAGGAAATGAAGAGCAGATCAATGCTAGATGAGCAGAGGGAATGAAGCCACAGCCACCTCCAGAGACTAATCAAGGACACCCCCAGGCAAAGGCAATCCGAGGGGGGAAAGAGTTTAAATGAGAGGACAAGTTTATAGAAGGTCAACACTAAAGCACTGCAGCAAATTAACCCAGTGTAGAGTAAACGAACAGCATGTACACCAGGAGATATTTAATTACCTTAGAGCCCCAAAGGAGTAATTTAAAAGGTATTGGTAAGTACACCTGCTGGGAGAATGGCAAAGAATTCACCATGCAAACATACAGGGAAAAGAAAGATAGTGAAATATAAGAAAAAAACCCTGCAAACTATGTTGGAAAAAGAAATTCAACACCGAACAACCTTGCTAGTTCAAAATAAACTCTGCCTGAGACAATACTGCTTGCCACCACCTGTAGCTCTGCAGAGACTTATTTAGCAACTGAGTATTGCTTTTGGTGGCCAAAATGTCAGTAATTTTGGGTTGTTGTATGCTGGCACAGTGACAAGCAGAGAAAAATTTGACTACATGCTACAACGTAACTTCTGCTTGCTATCAATCAGACAAAGCCCTTTCTTTAGGTTTCTCAAAACAAACTAGTTGTAATTCTGATGCCTTGTGTATCTGATAATCTCGTATTCTGGTGATAGAAGAGATTTGTAAAATCTAAAACCAGGTGAGGTTGCAAGCACTTTACAAGTTTGGATTAGAATTCACCATAATTGCAGTAACTTGGAAAAATGTTCTGAAATTAATGCATTAGATCCACAAAGAGAAGGGTAAATTACCATATAAAGATCTGCAGAGGAGTTACAGTAGTCTATAAGCAAATCATCAGTCAGGATGATATCCAGCTGCAGAAAAAGGCAGCCTGCTATACAGTCAGAGCAATACTGTAAGAAAATCAAGTAATTATTTTCCACTCTCAGCAGTGGCAAGGCCCTGACTGCAATACAGCTCTGCCTCCTGGGTTGTCAAAGAAAGGAGATGATTGGAAGGAGTCCAGGCAAAAGCCACAAAAAATTGGTAACAGATGTAGAAGAAGAGAAGGTTGAAAGAAAAAGATTGTTTAGTCTAGAAAAAGTGAAGACTAAGAGAAGACATGGTAACATATTTAAAATATGTAAAAGTTTGCTCTGAGAAGGGGATGATGACTAATTGCTCTCCATGTTTATCATGCAGAAGAGAAGACATATTGAGTTTTGGAGAAAAGCTTTCTAACCCAAGGACAATCAGCCAGGTGGCAGGTTATCTACAGGTATTAACATGTAACGCTGTCACAAGAAGCGATGGGAGCAGCTGAGACAAACATCTGTCCGAGACGAGGAAAGGTATGCTTGATCCTCCCTGAAAGCAGGTGAACAGCCTCATGCTTGGCCACAGAAACACAGCACAGACGAGAGCTTTCCATCAAAGAGACTGAATGCTACGATGTGAACGACTGTCATTTGTCTCTAGATGCTTGCCAGGAAGGACGGAGCCTGCAGGACAAGGGATGAATCTCCCAAATCCATTTAGCTAATTAATTCAATTGGCTGGAAGTAGCAGAGAGCACCCACTCAGTCACCGCTGCATGCTCTTTTACTTATTTAACATGCTCATGCTCAGTTGTACCTTTACTCCACTTTCAGTGGTGGGTAGGGACTGATACGGAGTACTCAGGTACACACCACTGAGGGGCCACTGGAGGAATGAGTTAGTGAATGAGTCAGAATGAGCAGAAGAGGCTATAAAAGCAATAGGCAAGGACCAGGCTGGTCTTGAAGGCTGAACCTAGAGAAGCAAACGGCATACAGAGGAAAAGGAGTGACATGCCAACAGCTTGCACCATGGAGATTCCCACTGCACAGCTGGCAGCCACCAGTGCCAAATCTCTGCCAGTGAGGGCAAGCTCCCTGGCTGTGCAAGGCCAATGCATTGCAGGGGCAACCCATCCCAGCCACCAGCGGGGCTGTTGTTCCCATCTGTTGAGAAAATCAAATCAGAAACCCCAGTGTGACACAGAAAGCAGAGGACAGCCTTCCTCGTGGGAACATTGAGTGAGGCCCTCAAGTTCTGCTGCATGAAGAAGAGTCTCAGGAGTAAAGGTAGGTAATGAGTCTGTGAAAGGTCCAATCCCTCACAGAAGGGCAAACCTGAGGGTGCAGACCCTCATAGTGGCTTCGCCCTGTACACTGGTAGATTCGCATTAGGTCTCTTACTACTATTAATTTTTTTTTTTGCTAAGAAGCATAGAATTTAACTGACGATAAATGGAATTTAAGAAAAAAAATCATTATGTAAACTGGCAAGTGGGGCTCATTGATTCAGAGAGAGGCTGCATGGCCAGCAGGTGCTGTTGGGCTGTGTGTGCGTGTGTCCTGCATAGTGCTTCCAGGCCCCTCCATGGGTTTTCCCCTGTACTACAGTCACATACCCTGTGCTTGACTAGAGCAACCCTGGAATAAGGTGGCCTGCCTCCACTTGAAGCCTTCCAATGGAGCAAACTCATTTTCCAAACAGCGTGCACAGAGTGTAGAGTGAAACATTTCCACTTCTCTTGACAGTGTTTTAACCTTAAAAAAAAATTATCTGTGAAAACAGACTACTCTCCCTTAAAGAAAAAAAAAAAAGGAGAGCAAGGGAAATAGCCAAAGGTCTGTTCTTATGTTTGATCACTTGTAAAGACAGAATAATGTACTGTTAGAACTTTTTTCTTGCATGACAATGCAGACTATAGTATAAATCTTGCCCTGGCAAAATCAAAACCATTGATAAATGGGATTAAACAGATCCTGTCAATAACTCAGTTGTTCTTTCCACCTTCCTGTTAAGCCTAATAGTTTTCTGAAAAACTTCCTCAGGTTAGAATAAAAAAAAGATTGTACTTCAAACATTTGTAATGATGATTCACACAATTTTCCTGGTATGATGTCAAAATTACTGCATATTACATTAACTTTTACTTATATTTGTAACCAACCAATGAGACTGTATACTTTACATAAATTCAGATTTGATTTTTTTTAATGGTCCCTGCATGGAAAAAAAATGTAAAAGAAACAGTACAATAGTTATGCAGAAATATTTGTAATGCAACATCCTGATTACTCTCTATTTCTTTGATTGTCTAATGCCCTTTGAAATTAATTTAAAACTAACAGCTGTTTTCACCCTTAACTGTGTCTGGGGGGGTGCACCTGTAATTACAGAAAGGACAAAGACAGAAAACACTCAAAAGAATTATTTTCTCCTTTGATTTCACAGTCACTCCAGAGTCTCTGCAGACAGCATTTGCGTGGGCAATGAGATTAAGTCTGAAGGTGACTCCTCTATAAAGATGTAACTAAGTGAGATGTCATCAATTTCTCAGAAAATGCTTGCTTTCCTTCATTTTGTAAGATTGCCCTACTGGGGTTCTACTTTAGTGTCTCCACTGAATGCCAGAACCAGGTAAGTGCTTTGAATGTAGTAAATATTCCTCTTTCTGCTATGCATCACATCATCTTTAGATTGCTGCAAGTTGAACAATTATTACAGATATTTATGGTGTCATAAACACTGAAGAAACTATGCTAATGAAGGACTGAGGATACAGAAAATAATCATAAGTCTCCAAAGACAGAAGAGTTGTCTGTAACTTCTTAAACTACATGAAAGCGTCCTTGTCTTTCTTAAACAATTTAGTCAAAATCCCCCTGAAAGCATACAGGTTGTTAAATGAGAAGGCATCACAAAACTTTCCATTACCAGTAGTGGCAGTAAGGCCCAAGTCTGTTCCTAGCACTTCTGTTACGAGATCTAACACATCCATGCAAGAAATTTCCTCAGCTAACAGATCAAACTCAAAATGGATAAGAGAAAGAATTTGGAAAAAAAAAAAAAAAAGGAAATTCTGTCCTTTATCATAAATGGAAAACCAAGACTCTGAGATATAAAGCAATTTGCCCAGTATCACACTTGAAAGCCTACAGTAAGCCACATGAGATCTTAACTTCAGAGCACTCAATCCAACTTGGACTGAACTACAATTCATATAATGGATCATATCTCTATGAATTAGTGATTTACATAAGATAGGGTGTCAACACGGATAGGAATTCCTGATTCCCCTGACTTTTATGAAATCATATAATTGATGTGTTTAAATGAGAGCCGCAGGTTCTCTCTAACAAGAAATAAAGTGGGAACACTTCTCATCTGAAATGAGGAATGCATAGCATGGAAATGGGCATGTTAGTCAAAATGTTCAGGTGATTAGATAGAATAAGCAGAAAAATAAAGCTGCAATGAGGGATCAAGGCTTATGGAAGTTAACGTACTTTTCTCTGGTCTTTGGAAAACAAGTAGAAAGAAAAAGGAATTTACAGAAAATCAGCAGGCACAATAACCGTCACCATAAATTTCTGTATTTTGTGACTTTACTGTTTTATTTTACAAATATCCTTGCATGAGAGCTTGAAGGATAAAATAGCACATTTTTGTAGCTGGCCATGATTCAAAAAGAATACAGCCTTTTTCAGTATTGTACTTCATCTATGTCAAGTCCAAAAATCTTTGGACACAAAGTCAAGTCCTGGCTTAAGTGTCTTGAGAAATAAGGTGATGGTGGGCAAGAGCTGGGCAGTTCTAGAATTAGCAGATGCTTGAACGTAAGAGACATCACACTTTGTTTGGAAAAGACAAGAGAATCCAACATGAAAGACTATGGAAGTGCGTATTTGTAAGTACCCACAGAATGCTTATTCTATGTTAATCTAATTCTAGGTAGTCTGATTTCAGCACAACTACCAGGAACTATCAAACATTTTGATTCAAAATCTGCTTTATTTCCCAGCTGCAATTCTGTTGGGATTTACACCCACCTGCTGGGGAACAGTATTTGTGTCTTAGAAAACTTGTGCTTTTATACTGTGCACTGTATCATGCTCAGGATGAACAGATGCCTCAGAGGAAGGGAACTATGGACATGGGAAACCTCTGAGACTGTAATTATTATTTTACTTTTAGTACCAAAGGCCAGATTGTTGTGTCTTGTCATTGATTACTTTCCATAATTACACAATGATAAGCTAAAGAGATCCAATAAAGTTAGAAGCATTTGTTTCCTGTTCTGAAAAAAAGATTTTTCAAGAACAAAGAATAAATGGGCACTTTCATTTCCTGCAAAGCAAAAATAATCTGTTATGGTAGAGGAGACCTTTTTTTAATGTGATGACACATTCATTTTTGGGTGCAACTACAAGACAGCTTTATTTTGTATAGCAACTTCCATACAAGACATGTCTTTGTTTGAGCCTTCTTATGTTTAAACACTGCAATAATTCAATAATACAGTTTCAATGTTCATATAAAATAAAAACAGGTTAAGGAGACAAATTAAGGATGCATAGCTATTTACATCTGTATCCTGACTGTCCAATAGGCACTTAAAAGTGCTGTAAAGTTTAGTCTGTTTAAAAGAGTCAAGCTAAACATCATACTGGACTAAAAGCAGTCAGATACCTGAAAGACTGTAATTAAAACTTCAAGGATCTTGGTGAAAAGGTATTTACTCATATTCAGGCTTAAGGACACTAATTTGTAGGTACTGAAATACGGTTTAATTTATAGAAATAAAACATCGCTAAAATCTGTCTCAGCTAAAATCTTGCAGCCTGAGAAGAAAACCTAATTAAAAGCCAAAGATGACATTGTGTCACACAGTGCTAATGAAAAGCTGCCTTCTGCTTCTATCAAAAATGTGAAGTGCCACTGAAAGTAGACAGGAGGAAGAATAATCTCAAGAAATGATTTGTGAAAGATACTGGACAGAGTATTTCAGAGGATTAAACTCCTTCATGTGAAATATTCTGAAATTCACCAAAGGCAACTCCATCAAGTAAGAGCTTGCTGCAAGGAGGGTAGATCCTGTGTAACATTTTCCTAACTTTTAATATGAAACTTTGAATAATCAACTCAGTTTCACGGAATGTAAGGTTTTTAAAAATATCTGAATAACATTTCACATTCTAGGATAGAAAAAAAATGTTTTCATTGGAGAAACAAAACAATCTCACAAGCTCATTCTACATTGAACCATAATTTTAGGAATTCAGAAAACTAGAACTGAGCAAAAAGACAAACTAGTAGTATGTTTTAACATATTAGACTTTAAAACATATCACTGCTTTATCAATCATGCTTACAACTAAGGAAGCAAATGATCCAGTTTACATAAGTGTTGTTATTTTCTGTTTCTTCATATTTGCCTTATTTGTTCCTTTTCCTTTAGACACTACTGCAATGATACTCACACATGTGCTTTAAGTGTAAGCACATCCAGTTGTTCTAATCAGACTATTCATATTCTATGTGCTTTGCTGGATCAGTATCTAGATTCTTAAATTTCATATTAACCATAAAAAGTAGTGGTAAATAAATGGGGAAAGCAGTTCAATCCCCTCTTCAAAGTGCTAACGAGAAATCAAAAGCATTTATTATTAAAACAGTTTAAGCACTTCAAAGTGACTAAATGAGCACTCTCACAGCTTCACAGAGATTATCACAGAATATTCTGAGTTGGATGGAACTCACAAGGATCATCGAATCCAACTCTTAAGTGAATGGCCTGTACAGGGATCAAACCTTCTACCTTGGCGTTATTAGCACCATGCTCTAACCAAATGCATGATTATGTTTCTAACAGACATATTCCAATGGATTATTTTTATGCTATCTCTTTTGGGCAGCGTTGCCCTTCAACCTCTTCAAATGCGTTTTGATCCTAAAGACTGTCAAGGATGAAATAAAAGGGTAGAAAAGAAGGCAGGAGAGCTTTAAATTACACACCGTATTCAAGTAATGTTTAATTATTGCTTTCACTACTGAGTCACTACTGAGATCTTAGATACACAAAGCAAATGTGCAATCAATAGCTACCAAACCAGCATCTGTCCTATCCACTTACACAGAAGGCAACAGGAAAAAACATGCTATTTGCTCTGTAATAGTAGCATAATTTGAACTGTCAGGAACTGGTCATAAATTTTCATGAATCGACCTGCCCCCTGACAAGGAATGATCAAATACTTTTGAAACCATCTTTACTAGGGGAGAATCTAATCTAACTGTAAATACTTGATTTGGACTACATTCTACCGTAAGGTTATTTTCCTATTTACCTATTTATATACTTTGGCAGGTATTTTTTTTCTTATTATTAAAACTAACTTCATACTCTTTTGAAACAAGTATGGATAGGAACTGCTATTGAGTCAGAGGTGACTGCTTGGACTCAGCTCTCTGGTCAGTTTGAGGGGTACCTTCCTCACCCTCTCAGGGAACTGGCTGAGCAGGATGAGCATCTGCTCCTGACACCAGAGCTGATGGTCCCATGTGTCACACTGAATTACCAACTGCTTCATTTGACATCAAGCAGAAATTCAGGAAACTGGTGAGGTAGACATCTTGCCAGTCTGGGGACAACTTTTATCGTAACTAAGCCTTCCTCTCCACAATGGTCTCTAAGTTAACGTAAGTTAGTGTCTCTAGTTGTGTCGGCATTAAATACTTAAATACGTTTTAGAGGGACCTGGATAGGCTGAAGAGTTGGGCTGATTCCAACAGGATGAGGTTCCACGAGGCCAAGTGCCGGGTCCTGCACTTTGGCCACAACAACCCCCTGCAGCGCTACAGGCTGGGCACAGAGTGGCTGGAG
>JAYRBT010000114.1:55069931-55093260 GCA_036023395.1 Myiotriccus ornatus
AATACATAAATAATTTTCATGTTTTATGACATATTTACTATCGCAAAGAATTTATTGTCAAAATAGTATATAAAGATAATGATTTCATTAAGGAAATCTCTCAGGTGAGTGTAGCAAAATAAACACTACCCATTTTGAGCAAATGTGTAAGTGATCAAAGCCAAAGGACTGTCTTATTAATTGGATTAAATCATATACATAACCAGACACTATGCAGAAATTTTAAAGCATTCATAGTATTTCTCACAGGACTGATTAGCTGGAGGTTGGTTTGTCTTTGAAAATGTAGGATTACAGCTATTTTCCCACTTCTGAATGGTTGCAATTGGTAGGATACGCAGATGGACATCAAAACCAAGACATAAATGGGATGCACTAAGAAGTGCTGCAACAACTGTCAAGGAATAGCGAGACATCGGCAGCCCTGCCAAGAGGCAGGAGATGGCGGCCAGGGGAAGGGGAATCCCTGTCAGAGAGAAAGGATTTGAATTTCTTCATGTGAAAAAAATACATTCCAAAGGTAATCCAGGATCTGGACTCCATGATCCTTGTGGGTCCTTTCCAACTCTGAATATTCTAAGATTCTATCATTTTCTACAATGCAAAGCAGATTCCCTGAGCTACCTTTCTTAACTGAGCTCTCCTGTTTCTCTGAAGAATAAAATAAAAAGTGTTTCAGGATTGAGCAGAGCAGAAGCACTCTGGCAAAAAAGAGCCCAGGACTTCTAAAAAGGAACAAACATTCAAAAGTTATCTAAGTCCTTGAACTATTCTGTAATTGGCCAGATAAGACAGAAACTGGGAGTTAGTAGGCAACACTTGCTGGTGAGAGGGGAGGGAGGGTGGAAGCCATTAGCGAGGCCTCCGTGTTAACACAGGTTAGTGTCAGGAGTGCTTTTGTTATTATGTCAAAAATGCATAGAACTATGTAAGCACCCACTTCCTTTGACCTTTCTCATAAAATATCATGGCAATAAACAACTAAGATTCACAAACATTTCTTAAAGCAGGCTTTGGTCTGTAAAACGATTGTGTAATCCCTGTTAATTATAGCAAGTGTTTAAAGTGTAGGAAGTTGTGTATTAACCTGAGCCTCCCATAGAACAGAGGGGGGAAATTACGCCTAGTGAGCATGTATGCACGTGAACTGAATGGAACAGTGCACTGAATTCAGCACAAGAGTGAATTATCCTGAGAATCCTATTCCAGATATACGGTACTTCACCTGAACAGGGCTTAAAGCAGCAGCGCTCTGGTTTCCACAGAGCCACACCACAGTGGGCTGTGAAGAACCAGCCACGACTACACATATCCTGTGCACCCTCTACTGGTTTCACAGCAGCAAGCCACAGGGCTTGGGAAATAAATTTAATGAAGTAAAAGCAAAATCCAGGAAAGGACAGCCATTTTAGCTACAAGCAATAGTAAAAGGAAATGTCGAGATTACTTTCAAAATTTAAAAGAATACCTGCAAAACCTTTTAAATTTGAAAGTACAAAAAGAAAATTAATTACTAGTAATAACCCTCGCTCAAAGATATTCATTGCAGGTTGCAAATTACTGGCCCTGTGTTTCTACAGAAGCTTCTTAATAGTTGCTTAGGTCTGCTTGCAGTTTTCAAAAAGACTTTAAAATAAGCATTTGTTAGATTTCAGTCTTCTGTTCTTTTTCAAGAGGACAAGTCACACAGACTAAACTCAGAGATCTTAGCAAAGAAAGTGAAGTCAGTGAGTACTTTTTTTTTCTTTAAAAAGTAAGCCAAATATTTTCCTACCAGCTATTTCAGCTGTTTCTTATTATAGTTTCTATCAAACTAGGAAACACACTACTCTCATAAACATAGCATTCAGAATTTCTTGTTTTCAGAATAACTTTTTTCCCTTTAACGTAACTTTTATAAACATCACGGCTAACAATAGTAATTTCTTCTTACTTTACAAGACTCTTCATGACTGTTGACAGGGTTACATGTGAACCTCCATCATCTCCAAAGCTGACATAACTAAAACTCCTGCATGTTTGAAATTATCAAAATCAAAAGCAAAACAAAATGCCAAAGTATAACAGCATTAACCCTTAACTGCATCCAGCTAGTTTGGCATCAATCCTACATTATAACCAAGTGAAGACATATAAACCCCAGTAAATTCACTTAACAGCTCTCACAGACCCTTCAATTTCACAGTTCTTCAAAACTACAGTAACCTCCCTTTGGTCACTAATACCTAAATACTAAAGAAATAAATATCAAATCTTTTAAAAAAAAAAAAATCAAAGGTTTGTTGCATCAGTACTAAAATCAACAAGTGCTTAGAAAATTTTTCACACCATGCAACATTTTGTATCGCTTTGAGCTGTACCATTTAATTTTCACAAAAAGAGAGAATCCTGAAACAAAAATCCCTTGCTACTGCTTATGGATTTGGTTACAAAAGTGTTCATGATTTTAGAGTGCAGAATAAAATACTGTATTGATAACCACATGTAAGGTGACTGAGCTTCAAAGATCTCTCCTGTTCTTGCATACAATTCACTCCTCAGTCCCACTAGAAAAGCTTTCCCAGTTCCTGTGCTATTCTGCTGTTGCTTGGCTGCTCATTTTTGCATCCTCCTCTAAGTCCATTTTGTTGTGATACAATCAGATGGAAATAAACACAGAAATCATAGTTTTTTAGAGAAGAAAGCTAATGAAGTACTAAAGTATTTTTTTCAAGGAGCACATTGTACACAGAACCAATGTACGGGGATATAGGATACAAAGAACAAAGATAAAAGAATAAGAAGAAAATAATTCGAATTTCTTACACTGCAAGCTGTACAGGCAGAAAATCTGTGTTCATTTAAAGAAATAGCATGCTCCAAGAAATATCTGTTAAATTTGTTAAATTTTTCATCAGTTGAAAGCAACAAATTTAATGGCACTGATGTAGAGTACAGGAACCTCACCACATCTGTCAGCAGGGGCTATGAACTCCTCTCACCCCTTTTGACTTCATCTAGTTCTATTTTATGTAGGAGAGAATTAAATAGTGGAAGGGCAATAGTGTTTTGTTTTTGAAGAAGCAACAGAAAAAGGCACATGTGAAAGGGAGCATTTGCCACGTGTCACAGACAAGACCTGGAAATGCCCCTATCTGTGTACTGCACTGGTGCTAGGAGGGCTTAGAGCTTTGCTTGGTATTTCAAGTGTTTGGAACAAACACGTCAGAACTGGCCACAGTTCACAAAAGGGATAACCAGATCCTGGCTTCGTAGTTTGTACAAGGTCCCTGCACCCCAGTACAGATGATAGTCAACAAGGGGAGCAACTCAGCCAGCTACTATTCTCCTCTTCCTATATAATCCTGGGGCTTGCTGCAAAGAAGGGTTCAAAAACTGGATAAGGTGTCCTGGAAAGGCAGGCTCACTCTTTTTGCACGCTCCTCTTGCTGCACATAACCTCAGAAACTGCTCTTTGCAGAAAGTGTCAGTATATTTTTGGGATACACTGGACTTTCCCTCTTAATAAGGTGAGAAAGCAGGCTGTAGTGGCTGGCCGAACACCACTGCAGTATGTAGGTGGGAAAAGCATAGAGGCATAGTAAGAGTACACAGAAACTGTTCCTTCAAAACCCATCAACACTTCACTTTCAGACTGAAGACACAGAAAACCATGATGTAATAATCAGTTTTGAAATGCTCACTGTAAAGAGCTTTTGCTGAGGAAAAGACATGAGGGTGAAAATAAAAATTGGGGAAATATTTTGTCACTTCAGTAGAGTGCAATTTTGTACCTAAAAAAAAATCACACCAAATTTCCCATTTCAAACTCTTTAGAAATGGAGAACAATAGCATCTGAAGGGTTCAAAAGGCCACAGTAGGAGACCTACAAACATCTTGGTTGTGATGACAATGAGATGTACTACATTTGTACCAGCTGTTACAAAGCATGGTAAAGGCCACATGAGGAATGGGAAAGCAGATACAAATGAATGGTGTATTTGAGGTATCAGCCTACTGACAGTATATCGGAAGGTCAGAACCCTGAAAAGTTTCAGAATTTAACTCCTGGCCTTTTCCCAGCAAGTGAGACCTTGCAGCAGTCATCACATGTCTATAGGATCTTCAGACACAATTCTGTTTTGGAACAATCCAAACAAGCACCTACAGTGGTGTAATAATCTCTCATCTATCTTGTTTGTAACCAGGTTCCCTTCAAGTAGAGGACCTGGTTCACAAATCTGATTTGCAAGCAATTATTATCTTGAGAAACTGTTAACTTTAAATACCTCTCCTACTTACAAATATCAACCACGTGACAAAGTTCAGTATAAAAAGACTATTCTGTTACCTCCTGTAGTAATACCATTTTTGTGGCTCAGGTAGAAAAGACAATCTTGATCTTGGGTGAGCAGGAGCCTTGTGTCTATATGGCTCAAGATTAAACCCCCCTCAAGGTGGGCCTCTGCACCTGCAAGGCACACCAGTTTGCCTCGACACATTTGCACTCTCTGTGCTACTTCATAGCCTGAGATGAAAAGCTGTGGTAGGTATTTTTTCCAGCCAAGTGCCAGGGTACTTCAAGTTTTGCCTCTCACAGTTCACCAGCACATTGTTTACTAAAGTATAAATCTGGGAACCTTATATTCTCATATAACAAAATCAATCACCAACAAGACTGAACCTTTCCTATATATGCAGTAGCATTTTGTTTCACTTTACTTCAGAAAGATCCTAACGACCAAAAAATGGTGCAACCAAATGTTTCATAGCAAGCTAAATTTAGAACCCAGACATAATACTTACATTTTTCAATATTAAACTTTATCAGGTGAAGATGATGTGCACTTAAATCTATATGTGAACATCCCCATGTCTAACTTTGACTCCTTTGACACAGCAAGGGTGAAAGATAAACCAAAGATGTGTCAGCTGCAGAAACACCCTTGAGTGCAACATGTATGGCAAAAGGAAAAGTTCCTACTGAAGTTTATGTTTCCTTTCATATATTCTAGACTGTACATTCTGTAGCTAAGCTTTCCAGAACCTTCTGTAAAATGGATATATACACCTAAGTTAACAGTTCAACAACAATAAATTCTAATGTATTGTGTGTCTTGTGGTTTGTAGCTCAAGTTAATGCTAGACCGTTACTGTAGGACAAGATGTATAATGCATTATAAGATGCTTAACAGGTCCAGTTTAGAAAAAATTTAGGAAAACAAAAGAACAACAAAATTTCTTCAGCAGGGCCTCTAAGAAAATGTAATTTTCAAACAGATAGCTTTTTTAAAAAAGTCAATCAGATGGTAAAACAACACATGACTTAAAACCTTTCCAGTTCTTCAGCAGACTGCCTACCCTTAAAATGATAAAAATATTTAGGAAGTTGCTTTCACATATTTGTTCCTCTTGGATTTATGTTTGTTTGCTTTAATGTATTAAGATCAGAGACATTTAGAACAAATTCTCGAACCTGGGAAAAGTGAAATTCTTCATAACTTTCAGACAAGTTTTTGATTATATTTCTTCATTCTGAACAAGAAAAATTAGAGTATGAGGTGACAAGGTGAGGAATGGAGAAGGGAAATGCAAGACCTTGTCATTCACTACTGCATGTAAGCAATGCATGGTACAGCTCCTGAAGCTGCTCTAGCTTGTGCATAACTTTTCAAGTTTCATATTAGAGACAGTATAAACTGCTAGAAGGTGTGAAAACTGCTGTTTCAGTTACATTGTTGAACAAGCCAGAATCAGAGTATCATGACAGATATACGTGATTTTGGATAAAAATTTTATTTTCCTTTTTTTTTTTTTAATATGTCATCCATTATTTCTATTCTGGTTAATACAGAAATGTAAGAACTTTTTGTTTGAGAAGAAAATATATTGAGGAGAGTTAAGCAGCACGTTCTAAAATGAAGTAAGAAAACTTGATTAACCTAGTGCATTAATTTTTCTTTAAATCCTTTTTAAGAAAAAAGTGCTATTTAAATAAAACATACCCTTCCAAAAAAGCTGTATGCAGATGAAGAAAAGTAAGGTAGAGAACATCGTGGATTCTGAACAAAGAACAGTGACTGCATATTAAAGGGCTGCTCTAAAGTGCTGCAGTGAAAAGATCTACTTAGAAAGTACAATCATTTGGGGAGAGCCAGAAGATAAGACCAATGCATTTAACTAGTTTTAATTTGCTTGCCTTCTTTCACTCCCTGAATTTCCTAGCACAGGACTAAAAAAGTATAATGCTGCAATTTTTTTCAGACATTTCATACAACCTATTTCACCATACTCTTAGAATCCCAATACAAACTTTATTAGGGCTGCCTGCTCATAAATACTTACACAGAGGAAAAGAACTTCAAAGGAAAAAAGTTATCCCCTAAAAGGCTTTGGCCTTAAAAGCAGTAGAAAAATGCAGGAAACTAGAACCAGATAATCTTCTGCCACCTGCTCTTCTAAAGGCTGCTGAAGAAGAAACTGAGACACCTAAGACAAAGAGTTTGAAATCCTGGATCTAATGAAACAGCCGTATCCCACTGGTAAACAAGTGAGGCTCTGTATCACATACCACTTTAGACTGTTCTCCAAGAACCTTATAATCTTACAGATATTCACACCTTCCTGAGTTTCGTTGAGTGTTTTATTGTTGTTGTTGTTTGGGAAGGGGGGCGTGTGTGTTCCTTTTTAATTAAGGTACGAGCCACATTATGAAAAATGCCCAAGGGTACCTAAAACCTTTGGATGCTTGCTTATTAATTAGTGAACATTTAATCAGAATGCATACGTTACCTTTTATTGAATTTTAAAAAGGAAGGTTTATTCATACTTTCTAACTATATTTTTTCTGATTTCAAATTAGACTAACAGGCTCTTGCCTCTGAAAAGAACATTATCTATCTACTGGTTTACATATAGATCCAATCTGTACAGTATTCTGCTAGAATATGCTACTCATGACACCTTCCCGTTTTCCACAGTGGTTCCGAGCATTAAATGAGGATAGCAGGTGTAAAGCACGTGTAGAGTGTACATGCAGACAGTACGCTTACAAAACTTAAAAATTACATTTCAATGTTTTGTAAAAATAGCATTTATCCTAATCAGTTGAAAGTTTTACATTCTAATAAAAATAATAGGAGTCTACTAATTTAATCAATCCATATAATTTCAGCCCTCCAAGTTCATATTTTTAATATGGTGGGTTTTGATCAACACAGAATTTGAGCAGATGCCCTATTTTACTATTAACAAATTAAAGTCCAAATCAATCAGCAAGCAATCACATACTGGTTTAGACTGTTCTCCAAGAACCTTATAATCTTACAAATATTTACACCTTAAATTTGTTTTCAGTGTTTTATTTTTAATCACGGTAGATGTGATTGACCAATAAGGTTCTTAGTAGTGAATTACCTATACTGGTAGTCATAGTGGACAAAAAATTGATGAGTTTCAAAGACTTATTCAAAGGTATTTCTAATTTGCCATAAGAGGAATCCTGTGATGCAACCACCTCTCAAAATGAAGTAGTGCAAACATATGAAAAAAAAAATAAATGAAAATGGACTGGACAAACTAGTGTAACTTTCAGTAAACATTTTTAAACTTGAGTGTGCACCTGGTATTAATGCATTTACACTACTGAAATGACAAAGATTTCCTTGAAGAAAATCACTGAACCCAAATTTACATTTTAAATTCTACAGAAAAAAAAATTATTTTGTTGACATTTTTGTTAAAAGTTTGAAATATATGGTCCTTTTCAGAAGGAAGAACTTAAGGCACACTTAAAACTGCATTTCACTGCATTGCTGAATGAGATGTGATTACTTCACAAACAGTATAAATCTGAAGTATTTTTTCCTTGATCAACTGAAGTGACAATGAGAGAGCCTCATTTAATTAGACAAAGGTAGACGCATTTTTAGAAAGGACTTTACACACTGAGAATATTTCTACTTAATTCCTGCTGTTGTCAAGAAAAAGCTACATTATTTATAATATGATCTCTCCTTTAGTGTGGAAGTGACATTCAGATCCAAAGTCCCTGCAACTACGGCTTATGTGAATCCTACCAATCTACATCCAAGTTAGCAATTCTATATCCATTTAATACTCTTCACCTATTAAGGATATTTTGCACTGGCTTGCAGACAATTATAATGCTCCAGCACAATTATAATGTTCTAGTACACAAATCAATATGGCTGTGAAGTTCACCCTAGTTTTAGAAACACGTCGAGTCATCTACCTTAAAGAATCTCACAATTTCCATGCATTTCAACAGAAAGCTTGGTACATGCTAATGCGAACACGTATCTATTATGACACACATACGTACACAGAATATCTTTCAAGAGGTAAATTGCAGCATTAAAGCATTAAATCAGGCAGGAAAAAATTTCAGCTAACCTATTTACAAGTTAAAATACTCTCTGACCAGCTTATTTTTTTTGCAAAGTTCCTTGTCTGAGGGTATTAGTATGATTTTATCCGATAAGAAAATTTAAAATTAGCACTAACGAGTTAATTTCAAAAGAAAAATGACAAAGTACAGACTAAGATTAGCAAACCAGTGACATCACTACTATCACTGTTATTATGCAAGTGCTGAAATGTGCATTTTAAACTCTTCAAGAGACCAGACACATTCATCTTCAACTGCACAACATAAAAACCTCTTGATTTTTAAGAGTGCTCGGACCACTAGCCCCATCCTCCCTCTAGTCTTTGGTAGCAGAACATCTAAAAGGTACTAAGAGCATGATATTCAATGAGACTACCCTTTCTCATAGTTAGTGCAACATAGAAAGGACTACAAAAATGATGGTAAATACAATTTTACAGCTTACCAACATCAACAAAAACTCTATTAACAGATTTTTATCACTGACAAAAATCACTTTTCATATCCTATATGGAAATTGTTAAAGAGATGTCATGCATTTTGCTTTCAGTAGCTCTTCTTGACTATGAAATATCATGGACATACATTAATAAAATTATGTTTATTGCATATCCAAAGAACGTATATGGACTAAGTGGTGCAAACAACATCACTAAGAAAACTCTTAAAGGAAAAATGTAGGACTAGTTACAATTAAGAAGGTCTTGCAATACAACAGTCTCTTCGCCACTGCGAAGTTTCTGCTGATGCAAAATTACTAGTAAAGCAAAATGATGGGAAGATGCTTTTGTCATTCCTGCTCAAATAAGCAGCTTCAAATTAAAAAAAGAACATCCTGTCTTTATACCTTTTAAATCAGTATCTTATCTACATCAGTACATGGCTTCACAGCACATGCTTACTTGAGAAAGCTTAGTATTTGAAAGGAAAATGTGTCTACTAAAAAATTCAAAAGAATCAGCAGACGTCACAATGCGGAAACAAAGATCATTTCATTACCTGAATCAACAATAACAAAAAAGGGAAAGAAAGATGCTTTAATAATGTGAATTAACAACATGAAAAAATTGTCATAGTTACTCTTGATGACTCCTGATACTCTGAACAGATTTTAAAATTACAAAGTTGGAGTATGACATTTTACAAGGGCATTTACTGACGGGACAAGGGGGAATGGCTTTAAACTGAAGGAGAGCAGGTTTACGTTAGAGAGCAGGAAGAAATTCTTCACTGTGAGGGTGGTGAAGCCCTGGAACAGGCTGCTCAAAGAAGCTGTGGATGCCCCATCACTAGAAGTGCTCATGGCCAGGCCGGATGGGGTTTTGAACACCCTGGTCTGGTGGAAGATGGCAGGGGGGTTGAAAACAGAAGATCTTTAAGGTCCCTTCCAACTCAAGCCATTCCATGACTCTGTCTGTTCAGCTCTCACTATCAAGTGACAAAAAAGTCACCCTTAGTATTATTATCATATTATTATTTTCAAACACATAAAAAGACAGAGAGTGAAATTCAGGAACCATTTCTATCAGTTTTAAATCAAATTGCCCAAAGATTTGAGTTCAGAGAACATGAGTCAAGAAAGTGAGTACTTTCAGTGTTGACCACCACAACATATCCTTGCACATGTTCAAAACTACTGAAACCATATTTTGAGAGACTTCTGAAATAAATTGGCTTATCTCATAAATACCTTCTATTGATAGTTTATTTAATAATTTTCCAGCTGTGCTTAAGTAATGCTTGTGCATGCTACACTCCAGGCTTGATTACAGTACTCCTATCTTGACTTACTCAGGCTAAGAATAAATCACTGAACTGGCTATAACTATGGTACAGTCCTCTACTGAAGCCAAGGAATCTAACAGAATCTATTCCCTTGAGTCTGTAATAAAAGGAAGCACTACATATAAAAAAGAAAGTGTACCGATATTTCACAGAAAAAGGCTTCTGCAAAGAAGTCATGTCCTTATAGCAAATGAAGGCTAAGTTTCATCTTTACATATGTAGCATTCTACTCAAATGCAGTACAATGAAAGATCAGGATCATAGCCTGTTTAAAATGGTAAATACATCAAACAATTTACTGATGCATAAGGTTTTTAAGAAAATGTGCATGCCTAAATAATACACTGTGCTGCCCACAAAACTACCTGAAATATTTTTAATTATGTATCTCACCTATATGAATCGTAAATAAAATTCTTCATTTGCTAGAATAAGAAACCTTCCATCACTACAAGGAAGCTTTTAACAGGTGTAAGTCAGAAGTGCTGCCCAAATGCCTGGCCCCCATCTTCTTTCTGTCCCATTCTCACTCTTTCCTCTGCATCAGCAGAAATTACATGTCACTCCCATGAATGACATCAAAGAATTGGTCTGGATCTCATGACAGTTCCTTTCAGTGCAGGTGCTGGCTTATGATGGCTTAAATCCACAGTGAAGAAGGAAAGTCTTTCCTCCAGCTCTGACAGATTTAAAACTTCCTACAGGCAAGATAGAGACCATACTGTTTTGCTAATATTAAGTCCCTTCTGAGTTTGTAAATATGGCTGGTTTTGGTAATATTTGCCTGTATGTTACACTAATAAAATAAGAATAGAACAGTTCTAGTTGTGAACATGATGCAACTGAAGACTGTACAACAAACTTTTATTCTAAAAAAAAAAAAGTTGTTAAAAATTGATGGTGTAACACATATGTACAGTAGCCAATTTATTGATATTTGAAAGATATTAACAAAGATCATAGATTCATTAAATACATTGTTCTATATCACTACCAACCAAATTGTTTAACATCTCTCACTTGGTAATTTACCTAAATCATACTATGAGCAACTTGGCATACTGCCAGTCCCAGTTTAGAAAAAGAACAATAGATTAACTTTTAGTTTTACAGAGGCATTTAACAAAATGTTTAAAAAGTAAAGCTACTGCCAATATGTGTTTGATTTTGAGTATCTACCTATGTGGTCTATGACTGAAGCCTTTTCAAACTGCACATATTAAAATGAAGTAAAAATCCCTTAAGTTCATAAAATATCCTTAGAACTATTTTAAGCTTTTGGACTTTGACACAATCATATCTGCCTGACCAGAATACTACTAGCAGGTGGTGCAGCAACATCGGTCAAGTTCTTTGAGCCAGAGTCTGTCCATGAAGGTGCATTTACCTTAAACATTGTTCATCTCAACTCCCGAGACACATCATAATAAACACATCAGCAAGGTTCATTACAAAGCAATTGTTATTTAATGCATACCTAATGACTACTACTTGCACAATAGATAATAATTCGTTCAAGTCCACTCTTTTAAAGGGCTACCTTCATTAAGCTGGCTGAATAAAAGTCCCTGTAATTGAAAAACTGAACCATGACACAGCATGAAAAACACCCCACCTTCCAGAGGAAGAGGACAACACGCACATGTGTAACTTGTTTCTAGGTTCAAAGGCATGCTAATACTTCACACTCACATGATGTTTTCATACTTTCACCCCTTTGAGGTAAGCAGATGGGGACTTAAAACTTGCATGTTAATGCTTTAATGTTAAAGATCAAAATTCAAATCTCAGCTCAAAATGTTTCTACTACCAAAGGGGCATTTATGTAACAGAATCTACCCCAGGATCTTATTATGCAAGAGAAAAACAAATTTCTTAAAACTGAGTGAAAGGATGCTTTCAGAATTTTAAAAAAGTTATGTTTAAAGAAGTTGGTGCAGTGCACTTGAATGGAATAAACTGAAAATCTGACATCATCCTACAGTCAAATCTTTCACCACCAATTGAAAAAGGATACACAAGCAGCAAAGTAGGTGAAACAGGAGAGAATAGCACTACTAATTTACCTAAGGAACCAATTCATCTCAGCAATTTAAGAAGAGGTTCAACTTCAATGTTATTTCATCAAAACACAAAGCCCTCCTTATTTCTATTAGAAACATGTCAGGTTTTTAGACCAACAACAGCTTTTTACTTTTTGTGCAACATTTCTGGACTTTGAGTCACTAAAAACAAATAACCACAAAGTACTCGAACACTACCACTATCTATCCAGAACACCAAATACATTACAAAATAAGACAATGCAAATATTGGCTAAAGTTTTGGCTTCATGCACATCTGCATTTAAAAAAGTAAGCTAAAATCCTACTGTATATTCTTAAAGTATATAATGTTCCACCTTCTAGAAGTAGTAAGAACATTGTAACAATAAGCATGAGCAGGTAAATACAAGCTTGAGATTACTGCAGTGAGATAAGTTTTATCTTACTACCTAAAGAAGGTGAAAGGCAATTTTCACAACCTAGTTTCATTTCAATTTTATTGAATTGCCTACAACATTCTGTGAGTGCTTGCACATACGCAGGCACGCACAGAAAAAGTGGTATCTACAAACAGTTTACATAGATATTTACATACATGTTATTTACATAAACTAATATCACTGCATGATTTTTGATGTAAAAACCGTAAACTTTTTGCAAATATAACTGTTGCATTGGTTTTACAAAAGTAATATAAACCTTTTGCAACAACTAGCTAAGCACATATCATAGCTGATTCCAAGTTTTTAGAGCTTGCAGTTTTTTAAAAAAATACAATACCTAGAACACTGTTATCAAACAAATATGCTTTATTGGCATCTAAAAACAAAATGCACCCAACATTAAAATGTACTTTTTCATTTTTTTAAACCCACTGCAGTACGAGGAACAAATCACAAACACTTACTTTAGAGAAAACAGAGACTATAGTGTAGATTTTACAAAATCACTTTTAATCTCTGTGTTATGCTCCTTAAATAACATGGGCCATTTCTTTTTCTGCCGAATTGTAGGAACATAAAATATCACAGCTTTGTCTATACTTTAAAATTCTGCAGCAGCCTAAAAACACAGACAAGATACACCAGCACCTGTTTTCAAGTATAACAATTTCGACAGCCAGCCTAGGGGTAGTATCTAAAAATTCCATTTTCTTCCATAGGAAGTCTTTGTTTGACAAGCTGTTAATTACCTCTGTGAAATTAAAAGTGGGGGCAAGTTTATGCTTTACCAGAGAAACAAAATAAAATTTTAAAAAAAACCAAACAAAAACAACCCCAAAAAAAAAACGTTTACCTACCATGTTCAAATTAAGAACAGTGTTCTATACAAGTCAGTTGTACAGTTATTTAAGTGAAAGATGAACATGAACATCGATTAACTTAATTCTGGCAGACAAAAGTGAACTGCTACGGTCCAGTCAGCCATTTATCTATTACAGAGAGATGACAACTTTACAAAAGGTATCTTTTACCTACTGAGTGATGATTATGTCCCCTCAGTTTCTGTGCTTTCTACCACTGGTTCACTCTCTATATCAGCTTCTGTGTCACTCTTCTCTTTGTTTATCTCAACGGAAGATGTCAGTTTTTCATAAAGTTCTGGATCATCCTGCACCGGTGCAGTTGGTGGCTGACTTTCTGTCTCTGTATTTTCACCATTTACCTGGGGCATATTATCAGCTTTGCGTTGAGAAGTGGCCCCATCAAAATATTCAAAAACCCGTGGATGTGGAGGGGGGATCCAGTTGTTTGACATTCTGTCTCTTCCAAACCTGTTCCCATTAATTTCTCTGCAAAAATTAAAATCTCTGTCATCCCTATCCCTCTGTCTTTCCCAGGGTCTTCTGCGGTCATCAAAATCTCTGTGAGCATCTTGTTCAAATCCTCTGTTCCAACTGGGACCACTTCTACTATCAAACCTATAGTTTACATGCCGAAACCTCTCTCTGTCTTCATGGAAGCCTTTAGGGCCACCATAAATAGGGAAGGCGTGGTGCTCTCTTTCATCATAATCTCCTCTCTGTCCCCAGTGCTTGTCTGAATTGAAACCAAAATGCTCTCTTCGACCAAGGTTATCCATACCCGGTCTTCCAAAATTTTCTCTCATGTCTATATGGGGTCTTGGAAAGTGTTCTCTTCCATCTACTGGAGGCCTTCCTATACCCTCTCTTGGATCAACTGGTGGTCGTCCAACAGGATCTCTGACATCCACTGGAGACGGTCTGTTAAGAGTATCTCGGTTTTCTACTGGAGGAAAGCGATAATCTCTGTCTCCCTCCTGTTGAATGTTATCGCCTCCAAGCGGTAGTCTTTTCTCTGCATTAGAAATGTTATCGATATTTTGCCTTCCTGGTGTTCCAAAAGGTCTTTCAGTTTGATTAAAAATATCTCCTGGAGGAAAAGGACCTCGAGGGGGTGGGTGAAGAGATGGATCAAGGATTGCAGGAGGAGGAATAGTACGCTGTGGTGGCATTCCCGGTTGCATTAATGGAAACCTTGGTCCAGGAGAATGGGGCATTAGGCCTGGACGGATATCTATAAGAGGCATTCCTGGCATTCTTTGACTACTCATATTTAAATGAGGCATGTTTTGCACTGCAGCTGGATGCTGCATTGCCAGAAGTCCAGAACCACTTGAAATATTTGGTGGCGGCACTCCCATAAGTCCAGAACTACTTGAAACATTGGGTGGTGGCATTATGAGAAGCCCAGAGTTGCTTGAAACACTTGGTGGCTGTACTCCCGCCAGAACTCCTGAGCTGCTTGAGACACTGGGTGGCTGCATTCCTGTTAGAAGGCCAGGGCTGCTTGAGACACTGGGTGGATGTACTCCCGCTAGAAGCCCTGAGCTACTTGAGACATTCGGTGGTGGCACTCCAGCCATAAGTCCAGAGCTACTTGAAGCGTTACTTGGCTGAACCCCGCCAGCAAGAGAAGCACTGCTGGAGACAGGAGGTAGTTGCACTCCTCCTGCAAGACCAGAACTGCTAGAAACAGTCGGTGGTTGCACTCCTCCTCCAAGTCCAGAGCTGCTTGAAACACTCGGTGGCTGTACTCCCCCTGCAAGTCCAGAGCTACTTGAGACAGCAGGTGGTTGCCCTTCTCCAGCAAGCCCAGAATTGCTTGAGACACTGGGTGGCTGCACTCCTCCAACAAGTCCAGAGCTACTTGAGACATCACTTTGCACTAAAATGCAGCAACAAGAAGGAACAGTTAACAGAAAATAGCAGTGTAACACAGCATTCAAAACAAAGTGCAGCTGAATCCATGCTCAGTAAAGGCATGCAATGATGATACTGCTGACAAGGTCTGTCTCAGTTTCTAAAACGACCATATTATTGTAATCACATTGGTGATACACAGACATCATGCCACAGAAATTAATGTCTCTACACAATAAAGTATGTACAGCAGCTTAAAAGTGAAAGCCCTCACGACTATCATCCAATACATACAATGAAAATATTAAAATCTTTGACATAAATCTATAAATATTATACTATCCTACCCTCTCCTCCTCCTTTCCATTGCCACTTCTGTAATAAAAATGCACTTTTAAGAAGTTGTCTAACGGTTCCCAGTGTCAACTTTCCTTCTTGAGACTAATGAAGAAAAACATTCCTGAGCATAAACTGCTGGAAATCAATGACGACAAAAATGGTTCCCACCGCTACTCCAAATTAAATTCAGACTTATACCCTACCCAGCCCAAAGCTTCCTATTCTAGTAGTAGTTATTATTGCAGTGGACTAAGATTTGCAAAAAGTCTCAAAAGTATGATGCATCCTGTATGTAACTGTATCAGATAATAAAGATATTTCTTACCAGATCTATTGTTTTCACTGGAAGAAATCTGAAGGTCAGTAAGATGTGATCCTTTCTCATCTGGTTCAGGTTTGCTGATAGGCAGAGGATTAAAAACACTTCCAGCTGATAGTGTTGGGGTAGCTAGATTGCTAGTAACTGTGCCAACTGGCAGAACAAGGCTAGTAAAAGGAACATCCTTCATTGTCTCTTGTGCAATTGGTAATGGAGGCTGTACTAAAGCTGTAGAGAAATAACAGAAGTGTATCAGAGTGATCATATATTCAAGCCTTCAAGATTAATTTGGAAGAGGTCAGGCTGATAGATCAAAGCAGTGAAATTAATTACCCTTAGTGCTACATTTTTTGTTAATAATTTCTTATCCTCAACCATATTTAGGGGTTTTTTGTAGAGATCATAAGCTGCAGGCAACCTAAGCAATCAGTACTGTAACATATTTTTAAATGTTAAATGAATACAGTCAGAGAGCTAAGTATTATAGATTATTCAGTGACTACACCAAATAGCTCCAGTGACAGATACATTTGTTAGAGATGTTCGAATACCGAACTATGCATATAAATAATAAACAATTGGCCATAATTGTTTCAGTAACTCCATGTTAAATATAATTTTTCAGTCAACTTTATAAACTCTGTAAATCTTTTTCTCAATGCCTGCTTAAACCAGCTAAACAATAACTTCTGTGTTGCTGTTTTCCATTACACAGGAATAACTTGCTTTTTATTAAAAAACAATGAGTATATCAAACAAATAAACTTTTCATGATACACAAAATATTAGAAGAATCAAACTTACGTGTTGGAACAACTGGTGGGACAACAGGTGGTGGGACAACAGGTGGTGGAACCACAGGTGGAACTGGGGGAGGCATATAACCTATGTGGAAAAAAATGACAAATAATTACATGGAAATCAAATAGACTTATGCAGTAAAAGACCGCCAACATTATTTATACTCAAAAGTTGCACCACTAGCAAACAAATTAAAATGAGAAGAGGCAACTGTGGTTATCGTTTTCAAAATCTTCACTACAGGTGATCTGTATGTGCATCTTTAAAAGTGATTTCTGCCAATAATATCCAAAGAAGAATATTAAGAGTTTCAAAATTTTAAAAACCAAGGAGACTGATTTTAAGTACTTTTAAATTTAAATTTTTAGCAAAATTACAAAAATTCTACCGTGATTCCTATTCTTGAGAGAATACACTGGTAAAAATAACACCAAGATAGATATAAGTAATTTCAACCTCTATGAAATTTAAGATTCAAAGGTCAACTCAAAAAGCAACCAGTAGCTGACATAAAACTATGATGCATACAGACGCACACAAACTGCATATGCTCATTACATACTCAATTTCATTTTTACTAACTTACCTGGAGGTGGCTGTGAAGGGTTGAAACTTGCTCTCAAGAAGGGTGGAGGAGGAATTGGGCTATAACCAGGAGGAGGGACAGACATTGTGACAGGAAATGCAGGTGGAACCAAGCTAACAGCAGGCACAGCTGGAGCTACAGGAATCTTTTTTCATGGAAAGAAAAAACAGTTTCAATACTTAACAGTATTCAACGACATTAAAAAAGGGATAAACTGATTCAGCTGCAATTCACATTAAGCATTAAACATATCAAAGACTTTGTATATATTCCAAACACCCTGAAGAATTAGGCTGCATTCTGAAATGGTACCTCTACACTACAGGCAAACAAGGACACCGGAAGAATCCTATATTATCTTTACTCTCAGATGTCCAGAAAAATACACAGTTAAACACTGTACCTTTTCAAGGATAAAAATTTACTTATGGGAGCAGGGTGAATGCAGAAATGCAGAGAGAGAAAAGGAAGGAAAATGCAAATCGTATGGCAATTTGAGAGCACTTAGAAAACAGTCATTCTAGTCTCATTAGAAAAATGTAATTATTTTAGAACAGTACTGGAAATTTGAGTTTAGCGTATGTAATTATAAGGCTACTAATCCTGATAAAATTCTGAAAATTACTTAATATTTCTCAAACATCTATTTCAGCTATGTGTTTTGTTACAGTGCAGCCTATTTACAAGTAATTAGCAGCAAAATAAATACAATATCTACACGCATATTTAAATAAACATAGATCATGGTGTACATTAGGAGGCAGTTGAAATAAGAAGACAATTTTTGTGAAGCGAAAAGAGCTCAAAATTCAATACAAGTACATGCAAATATAGTAACATTTAAATAATTTTATGTTAGTTCAAGCACGGAAGACGTCTATACACATTAGGAAAGATGAAACAAATAATATAAATACAAACCTTCTGTAATAAGCAACTGCAGAAAACTAAAGATTACGCTCACCCATGGCAACCAATTCTGCTCTGAAATGTTTCAGAGATAATGGATGCAGCACTTAAATCTAAAACATTTAAACACTTTAACTCAGCTTCAAGTTTAGTGGAATTGAATAAAAGGTTTGCCCTCCAGTTTTGTGGGCCTTTTGCAGCCTCAGACCAATACTAACCTGCAGCATAGTGACTGGTTGTGTGTAAGCTTCTGTCTGTGTTGTAATAACGGTACTCTTATCAACTGCAGCACTCTGAGTAGTTTGAGTATTTTCTTTAGCAGCTTCTGAGCTTCTGGCTGTTTCCCACTCTTTAAAAAAGGATACATTTTAATATAAAAAGATAGTTCATGTGTTATTTTTATTCAAATACTAAAAAAATCCTCTTCTTTCTTAAACAATAAATTTTAATCTGGCATCTACATAGATTCATTACAAATAAGCCTCAAATTTACCACGAAAAGAGCCAAGTGCAATTATTTATTATTATATATTTTAAACAACAAAAAATATCTTTAACTATCTGCAATGCTGTTTGATTATGCCTGTATACAAACTAATTTTCCAAAACTTGCCAAGTTTTCTCTGCCAATCATTCTGTACCTAATTTGCAATATCGAGTATGCTCCAGTTTTCTGAAACTGCTGTTGCCAGTATGTATGTGCTATCAATCGCCTACTGTACAATAAGAAAGAATCCTCATGTAAAACAAACCTCACACCAACACCTATTCCAACACCTATACTAAAAGTTTAGTATTTCAAGTGTAACACAATGAATGTATTTCAGCAATGTTCCATGTTTTAATTTTTCTGTCATTTACACTCAATTTTTACTCAAAGCAAGACTGAAGAATTACTGTTGCTACTATAAAACAGCCTTAATCTAGTGCTTACTTTAGTATAGTCCCATCATTGGTGCTAGATCTGTTTCAAGAAAATACAGTACAGGTAAATCTTTCACAAACCTAACAAACCTCTTAACTGGTTTCAGAATAAATTCTAACTTTACTTGTTTTCCTGTCTCTCCGACTTTATTGAAGAAATACTGGAAGGTTCTGCTAAGCTGTGCCTATCTGGACAAGCTCTAACTCCAACTTCAGTCTTATACCTGAATACATAAGACTTTTCAGAAGCACAAGCAGATCACAATTTCTACACAAATTAGTATTTTACATACTTGGAAATGAGTGCACAACAAATTTGTAACT
Source organism: Myiotriccus ornatus (assembly GCA_036023395.1). Classification (NCBI taxonomy): domain Eukaryota; kingdom Metazoa; phylum Chordata; class Aves; order Passeriformes; family Tyrannidae; genus Myiotriccus; species Myiotriccus ornatus. Next base: position 55,089,517 of record JAYRBT010000114.1, read on the forward strand.
CTCAAAAAATGCTAACCTTCATTAACTTGCCTAAATTAATTCCTCTTTGTCACTAATTCCTTACTGTCATGACAATCAACTAGTTACTAATCTAAAAAGAAAATCTAGATTTCATTATTACAGTCTCATATTTTAAACAAATAGCTAGAAAAATTTATGGAAACTAGGAAAAAGTATGCATTTCCTAAATAATAAATTTTCTGAGGATTTTCAATTACAAAAAACCATTTTCTAGCTATCAGAATTGTCAGAATGTCTGTACCAGTATTTACTGTTTCCTGGTCAATCATGCCACCTTCAGCAAAGCCCTCTAAATCATCCAATTTTACTTTCTCCCACGGAATATAGGAAACTCCCAGATCCACATCCCAGAATTGCTTGTATTCTGTCTTCACACCTTTATTCAAAGCCCAGGCAATCTGAAAATAAACCCAAACCAGATGATGTGATTAAATCATATAACCTGGGAATCGAATATTTCAGATTATCTCCTTCAATTTCTGTCACTGTAGATCAATCTTCAATGTCTATTTATTACAGTTTTAACAAGGTTTTGATTTTAAACGAACCTGTAGGAAGTTTACTTGGCCTCTGCAACAGGTATGTGGAAGCTTAATTACATCAAAAAGCTTAAATTTTTCTACAATAATTCTAACATATACTGTATTTCAAGGACTCGCCCTAAACCATCAAAGAAGGTAGAAAAAACCCTGCAGTATTTAATAATACACTTAACTCTAAGAATACTCTAAAATTTAATACTAAGTGATCCACATGTTCAGGTACAGGACTTCGGCTGAATGTACATAAAATATTGTCCAACTATTTCCTAAGTATCAAGTCATAATGTCATTTTACTATCTTTCATATCACCTGTTAAAAGCTGCATTTTTACACAGAGAGAAAGTAATTTACACCCTACTGCTTCTTTCTTCTCCATATTCTACATTTGAATGAACAGCTGCTAAACGACAAATCATCATACTAAAACTGTATTGTACTTGAAATGGACAGCACCCTTTGATTAAAATCAACTTACCTTAATAATTTTAGATCCAATTTTATAAGACCCAGAACTAAGTTTCTGAAGAGCACGATATGCATCTTGTCTATGTACCATACAGACGTAAGCACAACCTCTTGGGGGGATCATCTATGGAAAAACAGCAGTGGTTTTAAAGTAGGAAAATCAATACTCTGGATTAGGCAACTACAGTAAGTGAATACTAATACTATAAAAAAAAGGGCTTACACACACTGTAAATAGCTGTTACCTTAATCAGCAACATTAAGAATTTTGAGGATCAGAAAAACTTATGAGTGATACTGGCAGGGTACTTCAGTTATAACATTTTTTTCAAGAAGCAGGAGCAAGCTTTAGAATGGGTGCTAAAAATGACATAAAAGATTTGAACAGTATGGAACAGGCAAAAACTGGGACCTATATTACGACGACTTCAGAAAAGCAGGGGTTGCTACCTCTTCTTAAGCTCCAAATTCTCTGTGAGCTGAGCAACCGCCTTTCACAAAGGTGTAAACTAGTGATTAAAAGGATCTTGCAGTTTTTAACGGTAGAGTCCTCGTTCCTGAAATGTGATTTCCCTTAGCATGTTTAACTTATTGTATGACATGGCATGTAATCTTTGCTATTTATTATGAGCTATTTACAGAATGGTTTGCCTTTGAAATTTAACAGGCACTGGGACATTTATGGCTGTTACATTACTTTCCTTTTAGCTTTTTTAATTGCTAGTCCCTGCAAATCAAAATGTGGCTTAACTGTCTGGTTATGAGGTTGATTTTTTTGACTTGTGAAGCTTTTTAAAACATTCTGTAATGCCACAAAAAGCATTCCTTATTAATTACATATTTCAATATATTAACGTGGCAGGAAAACTGTAAAAATTTTATCTGAAATTAATGAAACTGCATTAGATGCATTTTAAAATTGCTGAAGCAAGAAGAACCCCTAAATTTATTTCATGTAGATATGTTATTTAAGGAGAAAAATACTTTCTCTTGAAGCTGAATTATAGGCAACACTGAAGTACTAAACACCTAAATCCAAATTAAATAATGAGATTTGTATCTCCTGATCATAAGTATCTTTTTAACTGTCACATTTTAAAATAAGCATTCGTTTACAGTACAATTTCTTTTCTTCTAAATGTTTTATCCAGAATAAAACTTAAGGAACACTCTGTTTAGAATGTAACCAAGAACAATGTGGATACATGTCAGTTTATGTCCATTAGCTGAAGGAAAAATGATACCTGCTCCATGCCACATCACAAAAAGAAAAGAAACAACTTTTGTGTTAAGACCCTGGTTTAAAAAATGTATAAATTGTTAGAGCTTGGAAAAAGCCTTCTTAGCATGAAGTGTACTGTTTTAAGTGCTTCAAAACAGAGTAGATGGAAACCAAGAGGCTGTATCATAACTGTAGTTTTAAAACTGTAATAAAAAAATCTCCTAAATATAAGGTTAAGTGGCTAAAAGGAATTCAGAGGTATAAGCATGCCTAAGTTGCTAGTCTGTAATTCCTGAAAATGAGAAACAACGCGTTTACTTACATTAATTGACTCTATTTGTCCAAATTCTTCAAACAAGTTAGTTAAATCTTGCTGTGTGGCCTTCTTGTCTACTTGACCTACCCAAAGAGTAGTACTGCAAACTGTCAAGAGACATTCACATCAGTCAAAATACTAGAATGTTAGCTTACAAAATGCTGTACAGCAAGAATACAAAAGGCTTTATAATTACAGAGAAACCACTGATCAAAAAAACAAGAATAGTGAATCTGTTACTTACTATATAGAGATTAAGTACATTAATGAAAATGTAAAAGGGTTAAACAACACCAAACATACTCACTGCAAGTGTTCATTCTTCTTGTTTCATTTTCTTTTAAGCGAAATAGTTGTTTCAACAAAAATGAAAAACTAAAATTCTGTAGATTATCAGCTAAGGTAAACTGCATTATAAATTAACTCCGGGAAAAAAGATTTCTATTTTCCATTAAAAAAAACATGCCTCTAGGATTTAAAGTCAAATGAACAAAGTAAGACTAAGTTCTAAATGGCTTAAAGTGTATTACAGAAGGAACTTAATACTGCAGGATTATGCACTGCATTTTCACCTGAAAGAAATAAAAACTACACTATTAATTCACCTTGAGGAAAATCCCAGAAAGAAAACTTAGCTGAGGCCCACTGAGCTGAAGATGTCCACAATACATCTGATTCATCTCAATTGCACCACAAGCCCACATCCTTGCAACTGCCTTCCAAATGCCTACCTTTCCTCATTGCCAAACATAAACACTTACTGATATGTGAGCTAAAACTTCCTTCTCCCATATGTACATGATTCCAATTCCTTTATCTCCCAAATATTAACCAACCTGTATGAGCAAGCCTTCCTCTACCAATGCTGGTGCAACAAAACGGAAAGCAGAGGTGTGCATTCCTCTGTCAACTATCAGTTTCAACTGACATCAGTACTCTGCAGTACTGAGAACGACGACTAGTGCTAAGATTTCTCTTGTTCCTCATGTGCTTGTAGATGGCCCTTTTGTATCTCATGGTGTTAAGCTCTATAAAACAATTCTTCAGATCTCAGCAAGTGATGATAGTGGCTATCACTGAAAAAATTTCATTAAGTAGAATGCTTGTTGGGTGAATTACCTATTTTTCATTTACCTCCCTCCAAAGTTTCCACACTTCACTTAGCCTTCTTAATATC
>JAYRBT010000114.1:55095537-55139493 GCA_036023395.1 Myiotriccus ornatus
AGTCCAAACTTTCTTACAGTGCAAGATTTAAGACAAGGACTTACGAAAAGATAAGGGAAGGTGTTATGTTATTTATGCCAACATGTCCATTACAAGAGACCTAGCAAAACAAGCAGTTCTGAAAAACCACCAAAATTTAAAAAACGTAGAATACTAAACGCACTGTTGATTTGCTAGAGAAAAAAAACTATAATGGCCTGTACATTGCCTGAAAGCAGAGATTTGGAATAATATCTCTAAGACACAAAATAAATTCAAGAAATAGAATAAATGAAATTAAAATACTCAGAAATGCTATCAGAACAATTCTGAAAAGTAATTTTAAATCTATAATCCAATATTGCAGGTCAACATTTCAGTGATCCTCATTATAATTTAGCTTTTAATAAACAAATGCTAGGTGTTCTATCTGCCAAAAGAATGACAGAAAGTTAGCATAATAAGTTGAAACAATTTTATTTAATCTTTGTATTTTTTAAACTGCTTATAAGGAGTTTGTAAAAAAAACCAAAAACTACCATAATTCAGTTAATTTATTTGCCTTTTCACAGTATGTTTTGTCTCATTTTCCTCATATTTAATTATTCTTCAACAACATTTCTTATTGCTTCTTTTATTGTCTCCTCCTCTCCCTCTGCTCCTCATCAGATGCTTAATAATTCTGTTTTATGCTTTATCTTTCCTTCTCTTTCCCTTAATCTTTCTCAATGAAACTTGCACATAGATTAAAGAAAATATTCCTCATAACATGCTGCAGTCATTACAAAGTAGTTCAGCAGAAGTTTGTATCTTTTAGCTGCTATCAAGATGAAAATAAAACTTTCTCTCCATACTGACTAGACAAGAAGCTGAGTGGATGTGAAGGGAAAAAACTTCAGGACTTGGAACAGAAAATCAAATAGTAAGGGGTGAGTCAAGTAAGTATTCTACCCATAAATGTATTGTAACTTAATTTCATAGATGAAAATCATTTAAACTCTGATTTTGTTTATTTCACAGTGTTAGACATTCAACATTTTTATTTTCAAATTAGACAGTTACTTTTAGATGTCACATCAACAGCTCCTCAAACAGGAGGAAAAAACTCTCCAATGTTTTATTAATTTACAACATTTGTCAGTGTTTAAAGACAAACTGCTAGATATCCACCAACATCCCAAACTATTTAGTCTGTAGCTATGCTGGACATTCTCTCGTTTGCCACATGTGAATGAGAAATGAAAATAAATCAGTAATATAAAGCGGTAGAGTAAGGAAATAATATCTGGTAAAAAGTAAACTATTAAAGTCACAAATTCAAAACTCAAATTACATTCTTGATTGAAAGCTGAGTGACTGGCTCAGACACTGGAATAGGTTGCCCGGGGAGGTGGTGGAATTGCCATCCCTGGAGACAAGACGTATCTGGATCTGTGCTGGGTGATGTGGTTTAGTGATCCTGGGGTTACAGTGGTAGTGCTGGGTTGATGGTTGGACTTGAATGATCTTAAAGGTCTCTTCCAGCCTTGATAATTCTATGACTGCATCTCTGCACAGCTTAAACCAAAATTCCCAACATACGTTTGTTAAGTTTGTGGTCACTTGGCTTTTCTTTCAATCTAAGATTTCTATTTTACTACGAAACCAGATCCAAACGCTTCACAGAAAGTCCACTTTCAAGACAGAATTCTTTTGGATTTTTTTCGAATGGGATCAGGAGGGGAAAAGAGCAGCTAAATACTGAGGACTAATCTCCGTAGAAATAAGCCAAGTTATTTTAGTGTAGAACAGAGAGGACACAATTCACATAGTTAAGAAGGAACTTTGGGTTGTCTCAAGAACCAGCTTTTAATGAAAAATTTCCCAGGAAATACGTGACTGAAGAATAGATTCAGATTCTTTGACACAATGAGACAGTTATTATTAGTCAAGACATAAAACTTGGTGAGGAAAATAAAGTTATCCACAATCTTTATTCTGTCCTCCCTTCAGACACAAGAGCACAACCACTTCAGTGGTCACCTAATTCTTTCTGACAGGAGGGGGAAAAGCTTTTTTTCCCCATATAAAGAACTGAGCAGCTAAAGCTCAGTCTCTCTGAGCTAAAGAGCACGCTTTCCTAAAGGAAGCAAACTGCACACCCCACACATTTCATTGTGGGTTTTTTTCTGCTTTTAGCACTCTTTTCCACTTATTCCACAAGACTCTGTTAGATGGTCATCTAGTGACAAAGGCTTTCATTATAAGCGAAGCGTCTGTATCAAGACAATTTCTTTGTCCTGAAGTATGATTTTTTTATCAGTGGAGAACATAATTACTACAACAGCCACAAGATGGAGTTCTTACCTTTTGAGGCTGCTGCTGCTGCTCCAAAAGCTGTTGTCTGAGATGTTCTAAATTTTGTTGCTGTAGCTGTTCAGCTAGTTGGTGAAAAAGTGAGTTGTTCACAGATTCTGGTACTAAAGGCCTAAAATGAAATAATTTTAATAAATTTTAAAAAACCCAACACTACCATTTTTCTCTTGGTTTAAACAGTTAATAAATAGATCTTCTCAAATGAGTTTCAAGTTTAACTAATATGTAAAAAAATGAGGACAACATAACTAGTTCCACCTTCTATTATCATCATTATCACATTATAACTATTAAAGCAAAGAACATGCTAACTTTATCTTAAAGTCATGAAACGTTCTGTCACAGAGCCTTATAATAAAATGTGTATGTTTCATTTAGTAAACTGTCTTTCCCCTTTCTACTGTTTTAGTGTACTTATGCTCTGAAAAAAACATTTTCCTTATTTAATATTGATGTTCAACTAGCATCAGGCAAATTTTAGCATTTTCCATAAGAAACATAGCTTGGTCTTACAGTTGGGAAGTGGGAGTTTCCTTTTTAGGCTCTTCATTTTGTTCAGATTCTTCCCCAAAGTCAAACCTGTCCATCAGCTTCTAGGAAAAAGCAAAATAAACATTACTCAATATTTCTTAAATGTCCCTTTATGCATATTTACTTTTCAAAAGGAAAATTCTCTTACTTTTCAACTTCAGAGAAAAAAAAAAGTTTGGCAAATAACCTGAATCGAAAATTAAATGTCATACTGCTATTGCTACCAAATTCTGGAACGCATCAAATATCAAATTTTGTCCCTGGCTTTCTTGAGCTCTGCTGTTACAAATACAACCCCATGTTCTTTCCATAGAAATTAACAGCTACTTTGAAGTAAGGCTTAAATAAAGATTAATTCCATGTGATGATACCTTTAATTAGAAGAAAATACTACGAAGAGGCCAACTATCCAATCAGCAATCTGCTCTGCTCGTATCAATAGAAGACCTACACAGCTTGATTACTTCACAAAAATTTACTGTATTTTCACACACATGTCATTTAGACAACCTGAATTCCTTCAAATATACTGCTCCTTGAAAATAACTTTTCACACTGTCTGCAAAAAAATCAAAACACGCAGTTACCATGTAAGAGGAAAAAGCCTTCTAAGGAATAGAAAAAAAGGTATCTGACAGAGAAAAACTTGAATAAACTTCCTGTTTTATCCACAAAGATATCTACACTGGAGTTCTGCTGAACTAAAAAAGTTTGTCTATTGATTTTAAAAAGCCCAGAAGCATTTTAGCAGGGTTTACCTTCTTGAAGACAAAACTAAGGAACATGCATGAAGAAATACCACAAATATTATTTGTCAGCAAGACTGCTTTTTTTTCAGCAATTATTAATTGATATAATCATGCTATTAAAGCCACGCCCCTGGAAGTCTTCTGAAAAGCAGAGCTAATACAATACTACAAACCACCATAACTTCTCAAACCTTAATCTCAGAAGAAAAAACAAAGAGGATGAGAACATAGGGCAGTCATTTTGAAATACCAAGGCAAAAATGGCTTCAGCAACAAGCCATGATGATCCTGTAGACTATTTTCTTTCTCAAGATGCTCTACTTACTCTCAATTAATGGAGTCCAGCAAGAAGAGCAAAGCATAAGCTAACCTGAAGACTGATCAATCAAGAGTTTTTAAAACTACTTTTCCCAATGTAATAATCTAGTATTTATAAAAGGAGGACTGAATATGTCTCTGAGAAAACACAGCAGAAACACAGACCGTCAAGCCTAAGTGAGATGGGATGCTAAAATCCAGAACAACTTTCACCATATATATCTAATCCATTTAAAGCAAGGTGACTGCCTTGTATGTGCAGTTGGAATATTTTCTAGTGAAGCACTTTTAAAATGCTGCTGCTCTGAAAAAAGATGCATTTTAGAAAAACAAGCAGTCTTGAACTGAAAATATTATTAATCATCATGTATTGTCCATCACAGCAAAGCAAAAAAGAAAAAACCAGAATATGTAATATTTATACATCTGAGAAAAGAAATAAATGGAAAGTAGTCAACAGTTCATGATATGCAAAAGAAGCATTTAGATTAACTGAGGCCAAAGAAACCCAAAGAACTTCCAGCCAAGACATGTAAACATGCACCACGACTTTTGTTTGCATTTGGTTTAAGTAACATATTGAAAGGAAAAATCTGAACTGGAAAACCTTAATTTTCACGTGGTTTGTAAACAAATACTCTCTAAAATAAAGTAATGGAAATGAAACCAAATTAAATACTGGCTCCAAGTTTAATGTACCACACAGACGTATATAAAAAGCACAGAACTTTCAGTGAATGTTACTTTAATTATCTAAGAGGAAAATATGTTCAGAAAAAGCAATAAAAAATATTAAAGACATTAAAAAAGCTTTCTGTTCAAAAGGAAACAAAATTCTTTTAAAGAATCAGGATATTCCCTTTGGAAATTAAAGTAAAAGGAGTGGCACAAGTGCATAGGAAATGTTGACCAAAAATCTTTCTTTCCCAAAACACAATGGCTATGCAGCAAGATCAGAAAACATGCACATTTGATGTTGCCAAAAGAATTTTTCACATAACACATATTAATGTGCACAACTTATGACCACAAGATACTACAGACTGAAGAGCTTGAAAACAAAGGATTGGAAGGACCGCCAAATATATTAAGAATAGGAATTTTTTAAAAAATATGGATACTTGTGCAGTCATTGGAAGTATCCTCCTGCGCTATTTATACTTGTTATCCAGTTCACCAACATTATATCATGGAATGAAAACTACGCTTCACAATCTCCTCCGGACTGCAATACTTACTGTTTATTTCTCATAAAAGCTGCCTTTTTTATGGCTGTATATAAACATCTCTTCAGAATGTAAATTCCTTCAATTTGCTTCAGTTAAGCTGTCCAATATTCAAGACAGCCACATGTACAACTATACCTATCCATGGAAATGCTGGAATTGAAGTCTGAGGAATAATGGCATATTCTTAATTATTTTTTATATGGCAGACCCTATTAACTGACGCATTAATTCCCTGGGATTATACCCTACTCAATGGTTACAGCTGTGACTTAGGATGAGTACAGGCCATTTTCTTCCTGACTTATTTTTACAGCTGCATTACTTTCATTACCAATGACAACCCTTATATTTAAGATAAACTGTCCTAAATCTTTAAACTGAATATTTGTCAGTCTGAGCAGCTAATTTCCTGAAAAAGAGAATATCTGAGTTAGGAAAAAAAAAGGGTTTTTTTTGCTTTTCCAGCTTCCTTTTTCTTACTATTTATTCACTCCAGGACAATCCTACCTAGATTATCCATAGGATTATGTCGCAAACTGTTTCTTCCAAAGATAACAGAACAGGTTTCATTTATTTATTTATCTTTGAGTACAATTTCTTCCTTTTTTATTTTACTGGTATTATACTACTATGACTGTAATTGCCTGCATGGTTAATTGCTACCTAGCATTCAATTATATTAGTTTTCTTAAATTTCTGCATTCTGGCTTTGGAGTTTGCTTGTTGTTTGTTTTGGGGTTTTGTTCTTGTTTTCGTTTTTTTACAACACATAGTTTCTTTACCTACAGCCTTGCTTTGTTTGGGTTTATGTTCTGACATCTTTAAAAAGTGTCGCAGGACTAGTCTTAACTGCAGTCACAGACTTATTTATTCACTTACATCACCTTGTGGCTAAAACAGAAGTTTACTTAGCATTTAATTTATAATGTAAGAAAATTACACATCCAAACACTTTACTCTTCTGAGTATATTATACTCTTCAGTGTATATTAATTTCTGCATATTACCCTTGCATATTACCCTTATATATTACCTTGTAAGAAACAATTCTCACTGCTGCGTTACAAAGGGTGAGGAGAAGTATGTAACAACGGCTTAACTTTGCTAAACCAAATCCATTACTGTATTCAATTACTCTAATGGCTCCCTTCCAACTCCAGATATTCTATCAAGTGCATTTAGCCCTAAAATCACATAAAACTAATATTTTAATTTACACTACTCTGTCTAGGTATTTTTTTATATTTTTAAGATACTGTTTTATAACTTTACAGTGTATTTATGTATTTTTGAAATCTCCAAAGACAAACAATAAAATCCAGAAGAATTTTTCACTTACGTATATTTTATTAATAAATACTTCTTCAAATTTCTACTATTCTACTTCTACCTTATTAAAAGAGACACTCTGATCCAGTGGATTAAGTGTGTTAGCAGCAGCAGCTGCAGCTGTAAGTTGTGCTGTGAGGGCCTGTAACTGAACAACAAGACCAGCATCCAGGGCTTGAAGTAGCGATGGCTGAGGTTTCTGCTGCTGTATCTGTAGCGTCTGTATTAACTGCTGAAGCTAAAAGAGAAAAGATAACAAACACACTGAACAAGATTTTTTTTTTTTTTTTAAAACAAAAAAAGAAACAATAGACTTTCCCCCTTCCAGTTAGTAAAACAAACCTCAGGAATGCAGTAGCATCTAACCTATGGCCATTATTTTGCCTTAATTTGTTTTCTTTTACAGCAAATTTTTTCCCACTTACTGGCTAATTTGTTTTCTGGGGTTGATAAGACATGCAGATGCTTCTTCCTCCTAACTTGCTCTGACAGGTTGCATGATGACCAGTCACCACTCAGGATTTCCTGCTTTCTAGGGTTCCCCCTCTTCTGTTTCTCCAGTTTGATTCCTTCTGACCTGAAAAATATCTGTTAGCCTACTCCATCTTCCTAAGGGCCCACCTATATTAGGAAACTTTGTATGCTGTAATGACATTTGTATAGAAAAAATAACTGCACTGTGGCAAGCTCCACTTTAAGCTGATGTAACCTGTCTATAGGAAGAACTTGCACTGGTATCTCTGGATTTGTCACAAGTGAAATCTCATGGTGAAACTCAGATTTGGGCTGATAGGATGCAATTCCCTTGTTATGTTAACAAAACAAAAAGCAAATGTACAATCCAACTACCTGGTCTATCTAGATTTCCTTACTACAAATTCCTATCTGTAACTAATCTTTTGGAAAAGCTATCCCAGTGAGGAAATAAAGGCTTTTTTATGTGCAGATCAGTTTATCTGTTGAATAGGGTTGCTTCCATAAAACTATATACATTTACATTAAGAAAAAAATACTAACCCTATGGAAAGAAGCTCTCCTAAAGCACTGCGGAATTACAGAAAGCAGTCCTTTCATGTTCCGTGAGGTAAATCCCTAAAGCCTTATCTTTAGATATTTGTGGAAAAAAGGTTGAACAAATCCAGCTAGTTCAAACCATGCTGACATTAGTCCCTGATTACCCTTACATTCATATTCCAACTCCTTATAGGGTTCCCCACTGAACTCTTAAGGGGTTCAATCCCTCCCTTCATACTAGGCTTCACTATAAACTGCATAAACTGATTAGGCTGAACTTCTTTTCCATAATGCATCAGAAATGTGCGACCCTTTTTCAAGGTTCTTTTAGAGTTACCTTCTGATAATGGGAAGCAATTTTTCCTGTTCTTTCAAAAACAGTTATACAGATCCCTTATAGAGCAGAGCCTCTGAAAATGCTTCAATCGTTGTTCTACCTCAGCAAGAGCTTTCACTGATTACTGCAACAGGCAAAGCTGAGGAGTTCCCCCTCCCATCTTGGCTGATCCAGATAAGATAAGCAAATACAGCCAGTTCACCTTGTGCATTGCTCCAAGTAGGAAGGAATCAAACTGAAGCAGCAGAAATGGAAGCCCTAGAGAGGAAAAATCCTTGGGGGTCACCCTTCTTGCTGTTTTCATATTCTTGTTGGTCACATCTTTCTTAGTCTGCCCTCTCCTATGTCTAGACTCTTAATTTACCTGCATGCATTCTCACCCATAAAACACAATCATAAGATTAAATGAATGTCTTTGGAGCTGGGAAGCAGGGGTGAGGCTGTGGCAGACAGAGTGTCTTAGAGAGCAGGAAGAAAAGAGATGGACAGGATGGAAGCAAATGTCATAGTTCCTCTATCAATCCTAGACATCTTCATGTACATATTTACTGTGTACCCAGTTTGTCTCCATGTTTCTGCTTAAGACAACTTTATTATAAATACCCAAATGTTATTTCTTTGTGATCTGCTGTCTTTTAAAACCTTAATTCCCTTCTCATCTTCATTTTTTTTATCTTGCATCATAGTTTTTTCACTTCTTGCCTTTTTTTTAAAGAATATTCTCTAGGCAAGAATCTTTAAAATTACCTTACTGACTTTCCATGTATTTCCCATTCTCATTTCACATCCCTTCCTTGTTTAAGAGCTTTTCCACTATTTTTCCTCCACATTTCACAGATTATCCCACAAACTCATTTTGTTCTGCTTTTCAGTGACTCATCAATTTCTTTCCATGCAATTAGGTGAAAATACTCCCTCCACTTGACTTATCAGCAACTGACTTATGAACAATTACAGACAACTCTGCTTAGCTGAATCCTGTAAAACATGCTCACTAAGTTGTTATTGTCAACACCAGTGCTTTTTAACAGTTCACTAGTGACTGCTTGTCATTCATATGAGTGGGATTTTTGTTTGGTAACCCAGTAGGTAAAACAACCCATTCCTCAGTCCACATAAAAATCATAATGGCCAAGTTATGTGGGTGCCACAGCTCTAGCATAGACTGAAAAATTATGGTCTACATTTTTACAGAAAATCAATTGTGTGTGCTAAACGAATATGACTGTGGGTTAAGAGGACAAGCAGTCCTTGTGATGCTGGACACCAAGACACTTTTTTTAAGTTGAGCATTTAAAAACTGAGAAACACAGTAACTTCCAAGACCTTATTTTTGAATGCTGCAAAACAAAACCTGTTTAGCTGATGGAAAGATAAAAAATGAATCAAAAAAGCATACACTTGCTGAACGAGTTCATTCCCATTATATAATTTTGTACAATGTTTAGCTCTTGTTGGAGCATTCAGCAGAAAAATATGCTTTAACTTACATTCCATTTTATACCTATATCCATGAAATCTTAATGTTGCTCTTGATTTAGTCATCTGCAATATTATATAGACAAGTATGTATTACAGACCCTCTTAGCTGAAGTCACCTTCTGCGATGCTTTTAAGGAACAAACAGGGTTGGTTACCAAAGGTAACAAAAAGTTTTAGTTGACCTGGAACTTTTTTGTGACGAACAACCTCACGGAATAGTTGACATGGATACTGGACACAAAACTAAGAGATACTCCTGAAAGTATTTCTTAAATGTTCCTTAAAGACATGAAGTATCAGAGTCTACAGTGTAACTGTCGTAGAAATAGTTACCTGTTGGCCTTGAGGACTCTGTAAAATCTGTGCAACTGCAGCAAGGGTATCTGTGTTAGCAATCTGAGATACCCAAGGATCAGGTAAACTCTGTGCCACATTGGCTGGAGTAACTGGAGTCACAGGTGTTCCTAAAAAAAGAGAAAATCCAATATGTCAAAATATTTTAATGTACAGACTTAAAAACAGTGTTAGAGAAGGAAAACATCAATTGAAATTATTTTTCTCACATACTTATAGAGCACACGAAAATAACACAACTCACACCAACATTTCTCAAGTAGCAGAATTAGTCTGTGTTAGTGCAGTTCACAGCTCTTTCCACTAATGACCTATTGGGACTACTAACAAAAACAACGATGAAGGCCAAGTAAATAGGTTTCACACACTATTCCAGAACGTTTAGTTAAAATTTTATACACCAAAAGATAATTGTTAGCAATCTATTTGTCTGCTAGTCCAAATCTTACTGGATTCACACTTTATCCCCAGGGGGAGCCTTAAGGATTCTACTAAAAATTTCAACCTGCATCAGCTGGAAGGATTCATGAGGATTTCTCATTTTATTCTTTTTTCTCAAGAGAAACACTGAGACGAAATCAGCAATCCGATAATTAGTTTCATGCCATAATGCAGAATAATCCTCCATCCCTGCAAATACTTTTGCACTTCTAACTCAAAAGTAGAGATATGCTGATGAATGCTAAATATGACGAGATTACTGTTTTAAATGTCATTTTTGATCAGAATTTAAGAAAACATTACAGTAGAACCATGGTTTCAACAATTTAATGTAGTCAAACTAATCAAAATAATAAATAATGAGCTAGAAGATGCACCAAGGCAATCCAAGAGCTGAAAATTTCACATATTTACTTTCCCAATGAAAACTAAGGTGCATTTGTCCACCTCACTGCTTTTCCGCACGGGATCAGCAAAAGGTGGGTTACAAGGCAGGTCAAGAGCAGGTGTCAAAACCCAATTCCTATATGGACAGTTTCCCATACATCTGAACCTTGAATTAAAAAATCGCCACAAAGTGAAAAAGCTGAAAATCCATTTCCCTGTCATCTCCCTACATAAGTAAGGAAGGTGCCTGGAACACAAAATGATCAAGTCTGCATTTATAATAATGTTTCCCCATTTCCCTGATCTCGATGGTGGCTGTAACAGACTTCTTTCTAGCCCTGATTTATCTAAAGGAAATCAGTGAGATATTTCAGCACACTAACAGCCAACATTCCAAAGCTGACAGAAGTGTTTTGATTCAAAGAATTACTTCAATCTGTTTTTGTTTACCTGGTGTATTGTTGCTCATAGCAGCTGTAGTGCTGGGCAAGACAGGGGTCACAACAGGAGGAGGAATTCCTGCTGCCATATCCAAGAGAGGCTGAATAATTTCACTCTTGAACACATTATTCTTCTGCCATAAATTCAGCACTCTAACAATTTTACTCTAAAATGAAGAAAAGATAACAAGAGACCTGAATCATGTTTATCTTTGGTCTTGTTATAGATTCTGGAATTCTTAACTAGCAATGTCAATCTGTCTAAGACGGAAGCATCTTTAGGTTTGCAAACACTAAGAACATTTACACTGGGTCACATCGAAGGTGTCTAAACTATGAACCTGAGGCTGACCCTAGGCAACTGTGAAGACCCAGTATACACATAAGGATAATATTCTCTCAACTGGAAATGAAATCTCTTAAACCAAAACAAGGGTATCTGGCACTTTTGTACCTTTACTCTTGTTAGCCGATATAGAAGGAAAATGATTTTAAGAAAGCATTTTAAAGCATTACTAATAATCAAAATAATGAATTATTAGTCTCCTAAATTTTTATAGTTAACATATATGAATGCAATTCTGATCTACCTATAAACCCAAATAATTTATATCCACTGAAAAATGGGCATATACTAGTACGATTGCTAAATATTTTTATTAGAAAAGCAGCCTAATATTTTGCAAGCTCCCTTGATGAAGTGAGGAATTTAAAAGTTTAAACTGGAACACAATTTCTTGCCTGCTGAAAATACATAGTAACAGTAAATATAGTGAATCATGGGGAAGGAAAAAAATAAATCAAAATTAAGACATCATACAATTCCACTAGTTATAACTCATTGTTCAGCTTGCATTTCTATTTCTGTTACATATCTGTGACAACAGATGCATTCTATTACATCATAAACAGATCACTGTTTTGATCTGCTTACAAATATTTTGTTAAGTTTCACTTCTATCAAAGGTAAAATTTTGCTTTATTTTGGGAGGAAAAAAAGTCAGTTGTATTATAAAGAGCAGGAAATTCTTCCTAGGATCTGACATTTGATGTCAGAAAGATGGTTTACCTGAGTTCCATAAAACACGAACACAGATTGTTTACGCACAGTGTTTGAACCAAAGAAAAAGTCTGTTTGCCCAGAACTCCAAGAGGATACTTCAATAGAGAGAAATGCTGAATTTTCACTACATGGAAGATGTAACTTAGATTTCCCTTAAACAAATCTCTGAAGGCTTCCACTCAGCATTACCATATGTGAGCCTTCCTTCTTTGAAAGTTTGTTTTGTAAGCAGTACTTGACAAGTCCATCAGAGGTTCTAACTGACATCTTCTATCCAGAACAGAAATATAAAAATCCTTCTGTGCTTCCGTGTCCATCTCCCCCTTGCACTTTCTCTGGGCCAGACAAAGGAATCAGTAAGGTGGTTTTGTTGTTATTTTAAATTAAATATTACTGCACTTCTGCTTGATTTAAAAACAAATTCCACATTTGCTCATATGAAGAGAGTTGTTGTGTTTCTCCATCATGCCTTTTAAGCAGATTAAACATCAAAATCATCAGGTATATATATCGGGTATAGACATCAATATAAACCAGGTATATATCTTGGTCTCTGACAGCACATTTTGCTGAGTGAGATGGAGGGTAACTACTTTCACAGGAGAAAGACTTTCCTATAATTCTGAATTCACATGTAGCACAGCAGCAAGACTTCAGATTGCAAAACCCATTTTCCACTAACTGAGGTGAAAAATACCCTAGAAATGAACCTGACAGGACTTTTGTGGACCCTAAACAGACCATGTTTTACTATCCCTCTTCACATCAAATACCTCTAATACAATACATTAATTGTCATGCATTGAAATATCACAGGATACGTGGTGCTACTTCTTACCCCACAATAAATTTACTATATTTTTTTTAAAACCAGACGCAAAGTGAGTACTTGCGCCCACCCTTGTTCCAATTTCTCCTTCTTCAATAAGTCAGGCTATTTCTGTACTAGCATATCTCCCAAAGTAGCAAGCTAAATGATTATACAAAACACTCGAATACTGTTCAAGAAAGACAACTAAATAAATAAAAATATAAGTTAACTGTCATGCCTGTATATACATAAAACACTGTGAAACTGAAGCAGCACAAATTAATCACACAGAGAAACTAAAACCAGTCTAGGAAAATGCCGTTTAACTTGAATAACCTTTTCAGTAACACCTCAGAACTCAGCTGCAGAAAAGAAGGCAGACATCCTTAGCAAAGCTTTTTCAATAAAGTAAAATTTGCAGATCCCAACACATTTTCCTGCAGAGGTCCTAACTACTCTAGAAAGGCAGGAATGCAAAGACACCACAATGGCTGAACCTGCCTTAATGACCCTTGCATGGACACCTTGAGTTTTCAGATCTTTGGTTGAAAAATGCAGCATGAATTAATGCAACTATTAAAAAAATAACCTTTGTCTTCCTGTAGCATCCTGCCTCACTTACAACTTAACAATTCTATTACACAAATTTCTGTGAAGACAATGCTCTCAGCAGTCCCCATCTTTTTGTAGTTATTCAGTAAGAAGAAACACTAGCTAGTTTCAGATGAGTGACAAATAAGAAGGAAGTTAAACTGCCTGCGGTGTGCTATTCCCAGCCAATCTTTCAGAAACAGAATTTGGTAGCTATCTTGACTACTGTGATTGGGAACAGCTGAACTATTGGGTCAAACTATTCAAGTTACACCTCACTTAGCTGTTGGTCGATCATAGAATCAAAGGAAAGATCACCCCTCCAAAAGTCTAATTAATGTCAATCGATGTGTCTCCCCTGATTCCTACACTCAGACAAGCAAAATTAAGAAATATATTTACATGTGCACATCTCTGATTAGGTCCCCTCCAGCAAGCAGAAAGTGAGATCAAAATCTTTATAGGTAACACACTAAAGATTGTTCTAATTAGAAAAATCTGTAAGTGGTTTACCTTGTCATCACCAGGACAACGGTACAAGTTCTGGAAAGTGCTGATGATGTTATTGCTGAATCTTGGAGCAAATACATCCTTTTCTTGTCCAAACTGATGCCGGGACTGTCTCACAATGGAGTCAATGACATACAGACCAGGCACCTTGTATTCTGGTTTGCACTAAAAAAAAAGATAATGTAAAATAAACATATATGAAAAATAACAGAACCCATTAATGGCAGAGTAAATACAAACAATCCTCTCTAATTTTTAAATGGGTCCAATTATTACTAAAATGTTCTCTACTTAATAAATTGTCCTGGAAAATGAAACTCTCAGAAACATCTAATCTTTAATGTTCAAATTATCACATCTATATGCAGATATATAAATGGTGTAAAATCAATTTCCTACCACTAAAAAATTTAACTTTTTAAAAATCTAGCTATTAAAAAATCGAACACACAAACCACACATCCTTTTTAAATACAACTCAATAGACCAGTGAGTTAAGTGTCACAATATGAAGAATGTCATGGGCATTATTTCAACTGAAGTTTCAATAACCTCATGAGATTAATTCTGAAAAAAGAAAATATTACAGCTGTAAAGAATCAACAGTGAAACAATTGAGATGGCACTGACATCACTCTGGATAGGTCTATGGCAGATCTGAATGGAAGATTCAGTCTTCTTGAGCTTTAACTTGAAGTGACTGCTTTCAAAAAAAATTCATCTTATTATCTTCCAAACATACAGTTTAAGTCCTTTCATATCAAACTGGCTTTCATCTGTTCATCTCTTATTCTACTAAAGTAAGAAGTTATTATTTAATGTTACTGCTAAGTTCCATGTTTCACTAAATTGTTCATGAAATACTGAAAAAACCCTCATCAAGACCACCAAAGAGCATAATCTAATCTAGAGTGATCATTAACAAGGTAATCAATAAGAACATATATCTGCCTTCTCTAACCACCAATGAATAGTGAAGAACTCCTTCACTGAGTAGTACTGGACACTGAAGGCAAATGTGTAAAGATAACTCATACTCTTAGTAGCTCATGGAATGGTCACAAAAAACTAGTCCCATTCCTGACAAAGTGCCATTCTTTCACTCAGAGGATAAAACTTCCCTCACGCCTCTGAATACTGAATTGCCAATCAGAGCCACTGCAAGTAAAAAGCAGTATTTGGAACTTAGACAATTCTGAACTAATTTCAGAACGTGAAACTGCAAAGTGTTACTGATCAGAGATGGATAAGATGTGTACCTGCTCTCCCCCTTCTGTGTTCAGCTGTAGCATTAAACAGGAATCAGATGATATTGATCCCTTTTCTCAGAGGTGGAAGAAGTCAGAGGCAATGCCTCAAAAGACAAGTGCTTGACAAAAAAGCAGCAGTGTTGGTACACTACTAGTCTTTACTATTGCCTTGAAACATACATATGACCCCTTTTCCACACAGGACTGGTGCACTAGTACCTAAGTAATTCACTCATGAATGATTCTGAGACAGTTAAGAACACCAGGCTGAAGCAGAAAGCTGTTTACACTGTCCAGCCACTGCCCAAAGGCACTGCAGAATTAACTGGGCACCAAGGAATAAAAGTCAATGAGGAAGACAGGTTACTGACATATAGTAATCTAAACTGCTTTATAAAAAGGATAACAGAAGGAAAATTGCATCCAACATCGCAGCTCTAACAGCCTAACTTCTCTAGCTTCTATGTCAAAACAAAAAGGTAATTTGATCATAATTTACACCTATTTACAAAAAGAGAACAAATTCAGGGAATTCAGGGAAGGCTCACAAATTGGAAGCCATGCAGTTCCAACCAGAAGCAAAATGCAGTTTTACCCCAGAATAATTAATTGTTGCAAGAAAAGAAAGTACTATAAAATTCTCTGCTATTCAGAATCTTTATATTAATACTACCATCTGCTCAAAAAGTAATTCTAGTCTAGCCATATAAATATCTTTTAATTTACTAGCAGCAACCACCGACTGAAAGGCTACATCTTCTGCTACAAGAAAAGGATGAGGCTAAATGGTCATCTTCCCTTCAGCTTTACAATCAATGGAAAAACCTGGCAGAAGATCAAAAGCAACTGTCACCAGTCAAACCACTGTCAATTGTTTTGCTGTTAGCTGTTCACATGGGCTACACTGACAGTCTCTTTAAACATTAAATGAATACATACAGTAGTCTTAAAACAGTATTTACAGTGACTCAGATCAAAAGTGAGAACAAAGTATTTGTCTTTCTGCATCATGGGTTAGGATCAGCTGCTAATCACTAGCAGAACCTGAATGTGACTGGGACAAGAAATAAACTAGTATGTGCTAGAAATATTAATCCATATGTACATCTAAAACCCAGTTGTGCCCAATACTTTCTAATCCAAAATGAGGAAATTTTCTTTATTAACACAAAACAGCCGTGACTGACTTACCTTCTGAATGAATTTCTCAACACTCTGTACAACGTGCTTGTAGAACTGAAAAATAAAACAGTACTTCAACAGAGGAGAAAATCTGAAGATGCATTACTTGTTATTTGAAGATGCAATTACTTGATACACTGATAGCAAATCAGAAGAGGAAAATTTGGATTATTAAACAGCAATCCAACACCTACAGCTGAGTATTCAGTCTCCCTTAGAACAACATACAAAAAAGTTAATATCACCTTTTCTTGCCTTCTGAAGGTTTTTTACTCTGGATTTTTTCAACGATATGCCATTATTTAGAGAGAATTAAGAGAATAATATAATTGTTCCTTCAAAAAGATATGGTTATTTCACTGTACATGACTGAAGATGTTAGCCTAATGTTACTAAACGTATCATTTCTCCGCATTCTATTTATTTTCCAAAAGTTCACTTTAATAACCTAAAAATAGGACTGTAGGAGGACGTTATAACACCTACTGAGTACTTAAAAGTTGGCTTGTGATTTGTGCAGGTTTTTTTTAAAATCTCACATATAATCACAATGGCTCTCAATAACCACTCTACACAATTAAACATTGTTATTGAAATGGTAAGAGCAGAAGCAGGATTTCCAAGTGGAGTACATGGTAAAACATTTTTGGATAATTTAAATGCTTAATTAATAGAAGCATCTACTATAATTTACTACTTGTTTATGTTCAGTACACGTTTTTAGCATTTTCATTATGGTGCAACACACATGCTTTAACTTGCATAGACATATTTTAAAAAGCCAGTGAATTTCACTCTTCTGATATCAAATTGCTCTCTCCCAATTACACAAAACACCACTATGGATTTCATTATCTGAAAATGTTATCTCCATTCTCAGCAAAGGAACATAGATAGGAAGAGCAGAAGTTCAGTCTGTTTTCTTTTATATTAACCTCTTTTTCATTCCTCCAGCTTTTACTACTGAGTTTCCATTTGTTTCAACACTTAACACTAGTGGCACACTTCTTTCCTTCATCACTTTTCAGTGACATTTTCTGCTGCTCCATTGCTGTTTGGCAATTACTTTTTGTGGCAGGAATAATCTGTAATGAGTGTACTAATGCTAAAATTTAAAAACAATTTGTACCCAAGCAACAAGAAAACTGAAATCTATGAACAATATCCATGAAAAGGTTATGCTAGGCATTTAGAAAAAATGAACAGCTGTATCGATCCAAAGGCACGCATATATTACGGGGGGGGGGGGCGGGGAGAGGAGAGGCAAGGGTGAATTGTAGTTTTCTATTTATTCACCTGTTCACAGGCATGTCAATGTTTCCTTTTTAAACTGAGGAAAAAGTCCTGTCTTTCAGATCTGATAGAAGAGTCAAGTTGGTATAATTCTTTCTCACATATGACAACCAGCAAATCAAAGTCACAGCACAAATTAAGCCTTCTGTTGCACTCCTGA
Organism: Myiotriccus ornatus; assembly: GCA_036023395.1. Classification (NCBI taxonomy): domain Eukaryota; kingdom Metazoa; phylum Chordata; class Aves; order Passeriformes; family Tyrannidae; genus Myiotriccus; species Myiotriccus ornatus. The sequence goes on from JAYRBT010000114.1 coordinate 55,113,343, forward strand.
AAACCCCCTCAATATCACATTTGATCATAACTTGGAAATTGTACATACAACAAGGGTGGTGGGAAAGTTCCGAGGGAAATTCTTTACACTATTCATAAGAAATTATTTGGACATATATAAGAAACATAAAAGAGGCCAAAAGATTTCTTACCTTTATAGCCTTGATTGCTGCCTTGGTGATCTGTGTCATTTTAGCTTTAGAAATGGGTGGCTTATAATCATTTAGCGAGTACAACTGCAAAAAAAAAAAAAAAAGAGTTACCATAAATATATTCTGAAGTTGTAAGCAGTATCAAAATGAATAATTTTCCACAATACCACTTTTAATTTTAATTGGATTTTATGTACTATGCAAGAAAAGACATTTCCATTTAAGAAAAAATAAAAAAAGCTCAATGCAACATAATGTAAGATACAAAAAACCTAAAAGAGAGCAGGTTTTTCTTTGCAATGGTCCCTATATATACCTAGCTTTACTACCACTGAATACTGCAGACATTGCAGGGTGAAGTAACAACATACAAATAGGGTAGCTTTCTAGGGAAAAGAAGCATAACAGAAGTTTAACTCAGTATATTCATCATCATATGCCTGCTGAATCAAATTGTTTTATTTTCCATTAGAGGGGAAAAAAAATCAAGCCCAGTAAGAATGAGAATGTGGCAATTTTGCCACTTCAAACAGCTTGAAAAAAGTATAGACTTCATGTATTAGAAGTATTACAAATGCTTAAGCAAAAATCAAGCTGGGTTCTCAATTTTAAACACAGCTTCATGACTTACATTATTGTCTAACCACCAAAACGATCACAGTGTACAGGTGGTGGAGTTCTGAAACACTGTTCTCTCTGGACTACTAACTGTTTTTACTAGTACATACATCTCCTAGGAGAAGCAATCCAGAGTGGCAGGTATTCATCAGAAATCTGCTATATAGTGAAACCTTACATTCATAGCAATGACTAATAGGTGGTAATTGGAAACAAGTCCTTCCTGCACACTGACTCCAGACTCCCTCACCTAAAGCTATTTACTTGCTTTGAAAACCTCTGATTATTCACAATATATGATTTTGAACAAAATGCCCCTCTTTTCTCCTTCAGCCCTAGATGTTAGTAGAGAAGGGAATGCCTAGTATTTGTTACTTTCATACATAAAAAGACCAGATACAAAATGACAAACCATACTTAAGGATATTCTTGACTTATACTGTATTTTTGTTTACAACACACATTTAGAAGCATGTTCAGAAGTTCATTAGGATGTTTAGAAGTTCAAAAATAGAGTCCTGATAACAGGAATGACCATCCATAAACAATCTTTCCTTTTCATCCTAAAGACAGGAAGAATTTGAGTTCTTCCATAAAACAGTCATTGAAACAGAAACAAAGCCAAAAGACCCCTCTCCTACTACACAGCCTGAAAATGCTATATATCGAATCAGATTAATATCCACACAGATAGTAACAATATCTTTAACTTCCTAGTATTTGCTCAATTTGTGGCAAACTGCTAGATCAGAAAATGTAGTTCAGAATCTTTTACACTGAATAAAGTAAAATGTAACAGTAAACAGGATCACACAGAGGAAAGGATTAGACAATCTTAAATATAGGTCACACTCCCCCAGTTGCTTATAATAATTTATCACTCTGAAGATAACAAGTAGATATTCTTCCATCACATTTGTATTTCCAAGAGACAAGGATTTCTTCTCCCTGCAAACACGAAATGCTCTCTTCTCTATCCTTTCCTGTCAAAACCAGTTTTAACTAAAAATCTCCTATAGCTGTCAAAAGATAAACTGAAAAAAAATTTGGTTTGTCCGAGCATGTGTCTGTCTTCTCAGACTGAAAGGATTTCCACTAAAACTGTGAAATTATAACCAGTTCACAGCTAGACATCCACTTTTAAAACAACTGTTACTACTTCTCACTAATGCTAATTGCTGCTGCAAAATTTTCTGATTTACTTATGTGCTGCTTAAACAACACAAAACAATATACTTCTAGAATGCAGATATGTAAATGCTCTTCACTCCCACTGGGGAAAGGGAAAAATGAGGCAGAAAATCAAGAGTCTCCAGTCAGCTTCTTCTCTGTTTTATACTCACAAATCACTGTTCAGCTTCCAGTTACTCACAGGTGATTACCAGACTGTGGGTCACTCATCCTGGCTACTGTTTGGCCGGATGATGTGCAACTACAGTAATATTTTGCTTACATTCTGTCTCTTAGCAGAATCAGTTTGGGTATTCCTTCAGCACTCCCAAAGCCCGAAACACTAGTTAGTAAAAGCAATTCACAAATATGTGAGTGAACTTGAAGTGAGTCTGGATTCCAGAAGCCACCTTGCCAATCTGAAGAGTCCCAGAAGTTTTGGCACTGTAGTTCCTTCACCTATGACATACACAGCTATCAGGATGCACAACCACTGACTCACACAGATGTGCTAGAACCACACTTTAGAAATTGAGACATTAACTGCAATTCTCCAGATGCTGACATCCAGCCAGCTCCACATCCATCAAACCCATTTTTTCCACGGCTAGGCTGACTAGAGAAGCAAGACTTGGTTGCCTCTCTAGTAATGAAAACTTCAGTTTTTCATCCAGTGTAGACCATTTTTTTAAGACACTGGGCATTTGAAAAATAAGGAGTTAAAGATACATATATTATTTTTAAAATCTACACTTATATTCTAGCTCATTTTTCCTGTATGCCCTTTTGTATAGATGTTTCGCTAAAACAGTTTGCTCTCATTATTTCCTGACCTTAGTTTTGTAAGGCTTTCGTGCTCATTGGCTGAAGACAACTGCTTGCCCTCAGATAAAAGAAGCCTTTAAACAAACCAGGAAAAAAAGGCAACATGGCTAAATAGTAAAGTCAGGGAAACTATCTGAAGTAAAATGATATGCTTGAGAAAATCAGTAGAAGTATTCAAAGGGGATGAGGAAAAGTTCTTTCTGGCTGGTAACATACATGTAAAAGACAATGCAATCAAGTCTGAGAGACAAACAGCACTTTTCAGAATAGAGAATAGGAGATCCATTAAAGTGTTTCTCCAGGACAATCAGCACATACAGAAGGATTCATAAGTGATAAAGCCCTACAGAAAAAGAGCCATCCCCTTCTCTTTTAAGATCTACATTCTAAGGAAAAACCTTGGAGTCCTCCCACACCAGAATTCTCCTCAAGTGTGTTTACAAGAAGGTAAAGAAAAAGCTCACAACGTAAAAAATAATGAAGTACTAGAACAGAACTCAAGAATGAAGGACTTAGTAGCTGTGATTCATGAATTCTCATTTTAAATGGTCTCAGTCTTATAGCTCTTAGAGACAGGAAAAGCAACATGAATTTCTGACAGGGGTTCAAGGCGAAAATTAGGAAACAATGGATCAGCTCGGTTAAATGTTTGTACCAGAAAAGAATTGTACAAATTACTCGAAATAAAAGAGTTAGTGGGCACACAGATAATTCCATGCAGCTGTTGTAAAGAAAAGCCACATCTCAGTATACTGTCCTTCTCTAAAAGACTCAATGAGCACACTGAGAAATCACTGATGTAAGACCACCTGGACTACTCAAACACATTTACCAAAGATCTCTCAAAAAAGGCTCTAAAGAAACTAAGCTGTCCTAAACATGTCCTTGCATGAACCAACCAATTACTCCTTAAATGCAGTCAGCAAACAATTTAAATAAACAGTAACTTAATGTGTAGTAAAGGGAATTCACAACAGAGTCCCACTTGAGCCAATGCTGTCACCTATATTCTGGTTAAGACAAAATCAGACTACCAAAAGCTGCAAGGGAACATCGGCGACACTAGTGAGTAATAAAAAGGCAGACAAATTAGGCATGAGTGCACATGAAGTAGTGGATGCTGGCTTTGAAGCTGGCTATTGCCATTCAGGACAGGAATCTGCTGACATATGAGGGATTCTGCTGAAGGTATCAACTCAAGAGTAAACCAGAAAACTCTCAGTAGTAAATGCAGCAAACGGACTTTTAGAACCACATTATTTATGTGACTGCATTAACCTACAGGGCACTCTCAGCCTCTCAGTACTTCTGGAATTTCTGGCCTCACCCTCTAATCTCCAAGGCAGGTATGAAATCATTACGGATAGCCAAAATTACGGCAAAGCTTTAAAGAGAAGAACAAAGATGATTTGGACTCTTCAGCCTGCAAACAGGATTACTAAGGAGATGGCACATGTCATTACAATCTGAGTAGGGAAGATTAACTGGGAAGGACGGGACCAGAGGAGCACACCACATGACATGAGCAGGGAGTGAGCAAGATACAGGCTGGTGGGCATGGCTTCAGACTGCCCAGTGTGGTTGTCCTTAGCCTGGAAGGGCAGCTCTGGCGCACCTCAGAGGGAACTGACTCACCCCTGAACTGTTATCACAGTGAGTGTCAACTCACTAAATCTGTGCCCTGATACCATAATGAAACACACCCACTCTTTTAAATAACTGTATAAAACACAGTTAGCTATCTGTATGTTCATACAAAATATAGCTCTCCATTTAAAAGATCTTATTCAAACGAAGTTTAAGCCTTATCACACCAGGCAGCTGTATTTTTCCCACAGCAGAAATACAGTTCATTTTAGAGGGTTGAAAGTGAAACACTGTAATCTTTAAGTGGCAGATAAAACCAGGAGAAATTTCAGAGGTTTTGAAGCACGCTAGTCCTATTTACAATGCAAACTGGAAGAACAAAGCAAGGGAGCATACACAGAAACCCTTACGCAAACTTAAAAATACCCATGTTTTAGAGCTGAGTTACCAGAGGATTCTGTGACTGCACAGAAAGTCTGCCATTCACTAGCTATTTACCTACTTTTCTGGATAAACATCAAGTCAAATGAAACACTTGCTCAAAAAGACAAAGACTGATCAGTATTTCTTTAAACGTCTGATTATGATTGAAAGGTATTTGACCAATTAAACCTGTTTTTTCTAGTTATCGTCCTAAGTTCCCTGTTGGAAGGATTTGCACAGCAGAAGTATTTGCATCATTTCTTATGTGAAAAACCAGTTAGTACAGAAATTTGCTGTTGAAATCTGAGGCATATTTTGATTACATATCAATATTTAATTTAAAAACCACCTTATACACTGATGGACCAATTTATTTTTTCTGTTCATTTAATAACTAATTTTGCACTAGAAAAAAGAAGATGCTAATCTAAATAAAATAAAAATTAACCTCCCATCTATACTATTACCTAAGGCGGAGAAAGAGTCTCCTGGTATCTGCCTGGAAAAGAGCACTGATGCAGAGAGAGCTGTGTGTTCACCCAAAAGTCATCCTGACACAAAAGCTATCCTGAGCAGTCACAACACAAACAAAACATTTGGGAGAATGCTTCAGGAAGACAGAGTGACTTGGAATAAACTGAAAAGTTAAACACTAATTAAAAAAAAAAAAAAGTAAATATCCATTAGAAAATACACAAAGCTTTTTTTTGTAGTGTCCATTCTTGAATTATGGTACATTACTCTGAAAACTAAAGGTGAGACATTATCACACAAGGATAAGGAAGGAACAAAGACTAAACTTCTAGAGAATGGGGGTTGGGGAGGTCAGCAGGGGATGAGGCAAATGTAACACAATCGGTGACAAGTCACAAGGAGTCTGACTGTACCGGTAAGGGAAACCATTTTCAAACTGTTAGCTCGGGTTTTCAAAAAAACTAATCTGTCTGAATCAAAGCAATTCCTAGAGCCATGATCTTGCAAAGCAAGAATCAGATGCTGGCCAAATGTCCAAGTAAAGCACATAACAGCTTAATACACACATAGCATTGAAAGTCTTAAACATGATCAAAGTAGTAGTGTTAACAGTTGATTCTCAGACCGTCTCTAAACCTGATTTGTTACTGTCTGAATTGTAAAAATAAATGTTGCAATAAGTTTGTATCCTAACTCAACTGTACAGAAATGTAACAGCAAGACAAAGAAGGTCAAACTTGTATCAGATTTCCACTGCACTCGGTAATTCCTCCCCAGGTCTCCTTAGTAGGGTAACACCTACTTAATCCACCTTGAAGTCACACCTAAAAAAACATCCCTATTCAACTGTACTTCACTCTTCCCATCTCAGCCCCATGTCAGAGCAAAACAGTCAGTAGCAGGACTTACTGACACAGGAAAGTGAAAAACGCGGTGCACGAGCTTATATTGTTAACAAAGTCTGTTGCTTAACAGGAATGTAGTGGTGGAAAAGTCTCAGTGGAGGACCTGAGACACAGAGGCTCGGGGTGTGCTTGTTGATCCTGACTCATGGCCATTAACTGCGAATGGTGGAAAACCCTCTCAACATATAGATACTAAATAGCCCACATTCCTCTTCCAGATCCTAACAAAATGTCCTGAAATTGCATATACAGTCCCCTTTTTATTTACCTTCCACATCCAAAGCCTCATCAGTCTTGCTTGGTTCTTCTCAAACCTCACCCAGCCCTAGTCAGCTTGGCTATTTCAAGTGTAAGGAAAAGCAGGAAGTCTGACAATAGAGACTTGGCAACTGTTCCAAGCCCTCTGTTTAGTCATGTCTCTGAGCTGAGACACAGAGGTCACTCCTACTTGGGCCGCACCAAAAAGGGATGATTACTATCAGGACCACTTTTTTTCTGTTCCTTTCTACCTTCTTGTAATAATTTATGTTTAGCTTTTCATTTTTTAATTCTTGTTTGCTTGGTTGTTGTTTTGGGGGGGAGGTTTATTGGGGCTATTTTTCTTCTCCTTGCTGCTCCTCATCTTTGTGCTAGGGCATGGTAGAAAAAAAGTGTTACTTACTGATGAATGCTACTAGTTTAGTAAGTAACTAGTTTATTTACTTACTGATGAATGCATTCGATAGATGATGCTTATGAAGGGTAACATACAGCTGCCCTTTTAGTGATACATCCTTTGAATATTATTTTAGCTACCTGCAACCTACAGCTCAGTGATTCCTGAGACAGCACCAACTGATCTTTTTCATTAAAATCTCTGAATTCCCACCATATAGGGAATTCATGTAAATCTTTAGCATGTCCCAACATCTTTTAGCAAAAGTGCATAGCTTAATCAAAATCTGTGAAAAGAAGAAACTCCTTTTTGTTTTGCTTTTTTTTAAATTTGAACCTATGCTCACTAGTGACACTGGATTTACTTAACTTCTGCATTGGAAAGCACAGTGATTTACCTCTTCTGTATCCCCAGTACTACAGACCTCTACCCCCTCATCTTCCAGTCATCCCTGTTCTAGCCCCAAAGGAGTATTAATATTTAACAGTTTCTCATACGGGTCTATTCCATTTCTTTGACGGTTCTGTCCTTTGTGTATGCAGTTCTGCCAACACAGCCTTGTGAGGCGCAAACCAGACCGCACAAAGAGTAGGATAAAATGGTCTCTATTTCTTTCCTAATAATTTCCAGGACTCTTAACTGCTGTTATGATTACTGCTGAACTTCAATCAGACATTTCCATTTCAATTGCAAGGTTTTATTAATGAACAAATTATATAATTTCAATGCCTATCACTGTGTACATAGAGCAAGTATTGCCTTTTCCTACTCTCTCCCCAGCCTGCACTACCACGTTTAACTTCATGAAACTGTAGGCTGCCATCTAAGTCAGTACAGCAGTGTCCTTTTGCAATCCTTCACGGCCAGCCCTTCAGTACTAATGTCCTGAATAACCTAACACTGCCAAAAAACTTCTTTGCCTCATTCTGTCGCTCTTTCACAGCATTGACAAATAGACTGAAATGCATGGACTCTCAGAACAAACTCATATAATTATATAACCCATATATATATTTTTCCGTCATGAGAAAAAACAATTTATTTCTGCACATGAACTTTTCCCATCACCCCTTTTAACAGATATCCATCCACTAAGGATGCACTCTCCATAGCAATTCAATTTCTTTTCAAACTTCTGGAAATCCAAGTAAAAACAACCGGCTCTTCCCTGTCCACATGCTTTTAATTTTCTCAAAGAACTCTCATACCTACATTATCACACGACATTATTGTCTTACATACAAGTCACAGCAATTCTCCCTTATTTTAACATATTCACCTATTTTAAACAAATTCAAATTGCTCATCAGCTTCAACTGAGGTATCTTGTATGTTCTTACATTACGGAAAAAAAAAAACGAAAAAAAGTTTTAAGACTCAGTTTTTAATAACATATCCTAAAATAAGCATTTCTTCCATACCTCCTTCAGAATTAACTGGTTCACATGCAAAAAGGTACACAGATTTACTACATAAATGTACATTTATGTAACATACTGAAGAAAAGACCAGGTTAGCTAATAAAGCCAATTATATTCACAATTCTGTATTTTCCTATCTGATTAAAAAAATAATGATTTTTATAGCAAAAAGTAATGATAGTGATAAGAAACCATGTAAAATGCAATATTCCAGTGTACATATAAGTTAACAGTATTGTTAATACTCCTTTTCCCCAATATAATTTAAATAAGTACTACTTCCAAACTTAGGGGGAAAAAATATGGGCTTGCTCAAAGATTCAATAAGCTATACAAATTATACATTGGGACTGTGAGGAAACGCAAAGATCAGGGTGATGCTACACATAACACAGTGAATTTCTGGTCTGTATTTTTTTTTCAATTCCATTAAGAAAAGTGATCTTCAAGAGAAGGTTTACTGAAAGTCAGGGAATTTATCAGCATATTTCAAATTTTCATCATTCAGTAATGCAAACAATAGTTTTGTCATTACAACCGTAATTCAAAAAGTACCTAAAGTTAAATCTATTGTAAATACCTGCCAAAAGTAAACTCTACTGCAAATAGCTGTAATGTACAAGGCAGTATATTACATGATGCTAAGCTACAGTCTTAAAGCTTCTCAAGTGAAGAGCAGGCAACATGCACATTAACTTACATCCTCTGAGGATGGTCAGCTGCTTACAAAGCAAGTTATGACACCTCCATGGAAGGCAATGGCTCACTACATTTCCACAAAGCACAGCACTTAATTTCAAGATCTTTCAGCACTCTTATTCAACAGGCAAAAGAGCCAGACAGCTGTTCCCCTCCCAAAATTCTTAATAAAAAATATAACAAAATAGTAAATTTATTAAAATACAGCTTCTAAGTAAGATGTCTTTTTTCATACCTCTGCCAAATCTTATAAACACAAGAGAAGAAAGGCTAGGAAATAATTTTTCACATAATTTTGCCACTAGAAGGTTTGAAAGCTCTGAAAAACTCCAGTCTCATATGATCCAAAGGAACAGATATTCATATAAACAAATATCTGTAACACTGAAACAGCAGCTAAGGGAACAAACATCTTGATACTGATATTCTAGGACTCAGCCAATCTCTTAAGTATGAGATTTTGACCAGCATCGGGGATATCAGTTACACATCTCTCGACTGAAACATTTTTAAAGCTTTCTCTGTATGCTATCAGGACACAACACTAGAAAGACATCAAATAATGACATTACAGTAACGAGACATCATATATAATAGCAAGTCTCTGCTACCTCAGTGCAGAAAGGATGAAATAAATACTTTGCAGTCAAGCCAAATACATATTGGCTTAAAAATTAGGTTAATTTCTTTCATATTTCAACAGCATTAAAATAATCAAATCCAATTGTATATACAGAAATAGTCACTGAATCGCTTACCAAATATTAATATCACTACACTGTAAAGAACAAGGAAAGATTATTGTCAGTTATTGCTTTAAAAAAAGGACACTATCGACAAATTTCTATTATGTTACATTTCATACACTCTCCTAAAATTTCACCTCTAGGAAAATTTATTTAAATTACATACTTCCATCTGTCAGTGAGCAGGATTTTTCCTTGATGATGACGAGGACCTACTTGTGAGAACTGTTATTTAAACCCAGTCAGTCAGCACCTTGTTGCTCTTTGCGTTGCATAGAAATGTTAAAATATATATGCACTTAGGATGACCAGAATGGCAGATGCTCCATTCAGCATATTTCAATTTGGAGGGGAAAAAAAAAAAGTTCTTTTCTTCCAGTAACCAACCAAGACAATACAAGTTGCCAAAATCCAGTATTAAAAAAGTGTAGAATGAGAAGGTTACAACTCAACAGCAACTACCTTAATACAACTGTTCTCAAACACTTTAAGGGCGTGACATATGGTTTCCAAGAACAAATATAAAATAATAGTCAATATGCTTGATACCCAAGTGCATGTGTTCCTTTTACCTGTTGTATTTCATTGATTCATAAAAAAATTGAAAAGCAACCAAGAACATTCACATGAAAAGCTCAGGTCCTGCATGTCAGTTGCATTATACACCAATGTTTATGTTTAAAGAGGACATCTAAATAGTCATCCCAACTAATGTACAAGCAACTAAGTTAAATAAGATGCAAAGGTAATAAAGCAGTCTCTCCAGCCCATCAGACTTCAGCCCACAGAGAAGTCAGGTGTTACCACCACTGCCTTTGTGCACTCCTTCTCCTACCTCTTTTGTTCTGAGAAAACAAAACTATGACTTTCAAATTTACTGAACCTGAACAATTTGAGATGAAACAACAAAATTCCATTTTGGTTTTCCTATATTTGAGCCAACACCCTACCTACAGTTTTCTTTAAACACTCATAATTACTACTCTCAAAGAGAGCTTCTAAGTTCTGTTGGAACAGTCTGTTTCGTACGAATAGACTATGAAAGTAAAATTTTAAGAAATTCCCTAGATCCAGCTCCTGTCTCCTGAAAGAACTGTAAAACATGCTTACTTCAGGTAGTCTCTAGAACATAATCCATTTGCTCCTGGCCATTTATAAGCCATAAAATACAACTCCATTTTCTCTTCACAGTAACTCAAGATGTTTATGACTTGGGAATAAAAAACCTAGAAAAACCTTAGAAAAACCTAAATGGACCATATGAGTACGAGTGAGCACTTTACTGATGCGCGAACTTCCAGGAACGGAAAGACAGATCAAAAGATCCAGATAAAAGAGTATCACACACGAAAACAAGGAATACGCATTAACATTCTATAATTATTTTACAGCTAATTCTAGATTACCAAGAGGAAAATTAATCAGCTTCTGACACAATGTCAGTCTCCACAGATCTCCATATGTGAGCCTGGGGGCTGCCCACACTGGAGAAGCACCCTTCATCCTTAATGAAACGTACTAGTTTGGGAAAATGTGGCGCAACATGGAGTTAAAAGCCTTAGACAAGTCTAACTACAATCACATCTCTACAATTCTGAGACATGAAATACAGGAACAGATCTTAAACATTTTGAAAATCAGACTCCCACATTTTCTGTGCCAACTAAATGTAGAGCTCATGACAAAAGCCGTCTTGTCATGTTGATTAAAAAACATTTTTTCCCTGGATATGGTTTACAACCCCCTGCATTCACAATGGAATGTTATGATTTAAAAAAAAAATTTTTTAAAAAAATAACAGTTTATACTGGACAGGATTTTTCCAACCCATATATTTGTTATATAAATGTTCTTCCTTTCCTGTTAAGTACTCCACTCTGAAAATTAAGCAGCAGCGGTTATTACTGAATAGCTGATAACCAAGTCATGAAGATCAACATGTTATCTGAAACTATTTCTTTTCATGTGAACCAGTTTTGTTTTGTTAATATGTACAGGAGGTTCTGTATTCTGAAAGACTTCAGTCTGATCAGGTCTTTCCACTAGTTACAACAATCTGGTTAATACATTCTAAGCTCTTTGGACTTATCCTCTGCAAAAGCCAGAAACATTCAACGTACAATTATTTCTCTTTTAAAAACTGCAATCACATCAATATCAAAATATTAGAAATGTATTTTTATTTACCATACTAATTTCTAAATTATGCACTGAGAGCTCCATAAAGTCATGCCATGATACCAAAATTTTTAAACAAACAGTTTTCTAGTGAGCAGCAATATACAGTATTTTGCAGTTTAGAAAAGAAACAAGCTATGGAATACTAGGAGTGGAAAGCAAAAAATGCACATAATTAAGTCTACTTTAGTTTTTGAAAGTAACTAATAAGTACTAAAAACAGAGAAAAAAAAATGAGGAAATCCTTACCACTCAACTCAAAATTCGTATTTGGAAATGTTGAACCCTAAACCGAACCATGCAGGATGATGGATCTTCTGAAATACTGTTCCCAGAAATTTCCCTTATTTCAGTAAGTTCCAATTCAAATATGTAAGACATCTGTTCACTTCCTTGCATAAAAGCAATGCACCTTGTTCAGGTCTCATAAGTTTTATAAAAGAATATTTACTCCAATCTTTTAAAACTAATATTATAGACAGAATGTCACAATAAACAAGCTCGAGGCTACCAAAACAAGTGGCTTCAATCTCTCAGCTGTTGTTACCCTACACTGTTTTACTGCTCAGCCACCATCCACCCAAACCACCATTCCTGGGTATCAGCTCTGCCACTCACTCCACTTCGGGTCACGTCTTTTGTGCCTTCGCTTTAAATGGCAACGCTCTGCCAAACCCTCAAAACCATCAACGGCAAACACAGTAACAAAGGTGATAAGCCTCACCTTCCACATACGTAGTTTATTATGTTAAAATATGCATTATATTTCTGAATATCAAAGTGTCAGAAAAACACCCATCAGCTACCTGCTCATATAACCACAAAGATAGGAGAAAAGAACTCCCACAACCTCATGCAATCAAAAACTATATCCAGTAAAACCACCTAAGTTATGTAGGCAAACTCTTGAATTCAAAACAAAATGGTGGAAAGAAAACAATAAATTGTATATCCATAGTAGTCATTTTTGTACAAATGGTAGCTCAGCTGCAAAAAGCCTAACAGCACAAACAGCAGGCTATTACAAGAAACATGCTTTATTCAATACTTTCATTCTGAATGTTGAGGGTTTTTTCCTGTAAGAAAGACATCTGGATTACTAGACTCCACTTTTACAACTGCCACAGGAAAACAAACTGTTGATCATAGAATGGTTTAGGTTGGAAAGGAATTTAAAGATCATCTAGTTGCAACCCCACTGCCATGGTCAGGGGCACTTTCTACTAGATCAGGTTGCTCAGAGCTTCATCCAACCTGGCCTGGAACACTTCACAGGATGGGGCATAACTCAAATGATGGCAAACTCAAATAAGACTTGTTAAGATAATTTCAAGTACACTGTCAAAGACTGAAGCTCCAGGCATGATCTTAGTAAGCAATTGAAAATCAAAGGATCCAAAGTTATGAGAGTTCAGAAGTGCATTTGTTTTAAACTACAAAACAGTTTACTGCTGTCTAAATGAGCAGTAAGTAGGGTCAATGCTCATAACTATCCAGTTACAACACAAGAATCTGGAGATCTACACAACTGCTCCAAGCTCATAGGGATCTAATCCAGACCACAGTTTAAGAAGACACTCACAGTGTATGTTTCTAAGACGGAAAACTAATCAAAGTCTGCCCTATACTACTTCATTAAAAAAATAAGGTTCTTGAGATATTCACCAAAAAAAACAATAAAAACAAGCCCTAACATTTTGGGCCTTTAACACAGCCTTGTGTGATCATGTCTTTACAATGTCTGAAGTCAGGATCCTGTGGCTGGTGAAAGCCTGAGGTCAGATAAATCTTTGAAAATCTGACATTAAAACTGTAAATATTTATTCAGCACACATGGAGACATATTTAGTCAGGTCAACACCAATTTAATATTTACTGTATCTCAAAGAGAAAAGGGCTTTCTCTCCCTACACAGTAAAAAAAAAAAAAAAAAAAATGTTGCAAGGCAGCAAAGTTGAACTCTTGCTGGAAAACAGAGAGAAATACATCTCACTGATACTGCTCTTAATGTTCCTGACACCAAACAGGAAACTAACAAATTCTTACATATTTTGTTGTATCTTAAGGGAATTCATATAAAGATTCAGTGTTTTTTTTCTGAAAAGCACTACACAATTATACGACGAAATAAAATGGAAGACATTTTTCCCTTTCACTCCAGAGGTTAAGAATGAAAAACAGAAACAACTTTTCAGATGTATGAATGTCTATATGCAGATCTGTCACTGAGATAACTCAAAAGTACACCAAAAGCTTACATCCCAATCTGCTGCAATAAAATTTACAAATATCAGATATCACATAAATGTGATACCAGATAAACAAAAAAGAAGAAAACTTTAAACTTATCATAGTTGCCGAGTCCTTCAAACAGCACAGGATATGAAAGAAGATCACACTTTTTTATGACTAGTAAAACATAAGTGGCAGAGAAGAGGAAACAGAGGTTTTCTCATTGTCTCAGCAGCTGGGGGGGGAAAAAAGGTCTGCAGATGTTTCAGGTGCTTCAGCCAACATGAAACATGCAGCAAAATCAAACGCAGCTTACACATCTCTTCACCATTCCTCATACTGAACTGCTAGTATCTACTTGCACTAATCAAAGTCCTGGTTCCTCATTTCAAAAAGCATCCCTTTTTTTTCCACCTTCCCCAACTATTCGGCATCAATCTCTACGTAGTATCTTCATGAGGCATAGCATTTAGCTTTTTTTAGCTTCAACTGGCATTCTTTCATGAAAAAGCCACCTCGTTGACTTGCAATATCCCATTTAAATAAAGTAGTCTAAAATGGAATATCTGGTTTAGCCCTCTGTACTTTTATGCGCCTGTACTCCAATGCTCAGTATTTAAAATGTGTCTGAGAGTCCCATTTCTGAAATTGCACCTGAACTGTTGCTCACTGACACTTAAAACGTATCTTCTAAACAAATATCATGATAAAGGTGACCAAGATATCATGAAATGCAAATAGAGGATACAGACAACAGCATTACCAGTAAATGCTCAGTGGCTGCTATGTCCCTACCACTGACAATTCCAGAGTAACATGTGAACCCAAAAGTAGTAATGTTTATGTACTGTTTATCATCCCACAGGACTCTTAAGACCGTTATGCACACCATAAGCTCAGGGACTCCACTTTCTGATGAACTATACAAGGATAACCACTTTCATTATTAGTAACAGCTGAACACCAACCTAGCAATACTGTGGAAGTTTTAATTATGACTCTCACACTCTAGAAAATATTTAGAGTAACAAAAGCAAAAGCACAGGAACCCACATCACTCTTGAAACAAACTGTAATCACTACCTTAACCTTAGAGCACTTTATGTGCATCCTCATCTTGAAACACTTTAAGATAGAGCATATTCCACATCCCTATGACAATACTTAATTTTCTATACAATTCCCTTGTATATGAAAAGATCAGCACCCAACTCTACAGACAAGAGGAATTAAGCTTTTTATAGAAAATATGCTCAAATTAACACGGCATTTCTGAAAAGGAATCAGAAGACCTATGACCTTCTTGTTCCTGAGCTTCACGGTAGCAGCTTTTCCTCATTCAATTTTTTTAAATATTCAATAGGTAGCAGCTTTTCCTTATTCAATTTTTTTAAATATTCAATAGGTAGCAGCTTTTCCTTATTCAATTTTTTTAAATATATGATTGTCATAACAGACTGTGTTGCCTGACAAATAAAAAACAGCTCAAAGCTGTAGCACTGGAGGCTAACAACTACTGTGCATTGGATTCAACAATGTAAATTCCAAAACCAGGTGTGCTATCAAAATGCCCTGTGTAGGTTTTACCATTCTAACCTTCTAAATGGCTGTAGACCAAAGTTGCAAGTGCCAGTCTCAGCAACTCAAAGTGAAAGTAATTTTCAATGATTTGACCAAAGTGTGCATATCTTATTCATGAGATGTTTTTGCCTTTTTTTTTTTAATAAAGACAAAAAAAAAAGTATCAGAAAGCATCATGGACTGCAAGACTTAATGAAGCTCATACATGGAGAAATGTGTGCCTGTATGTGACTAAAGATATTGATAAACTTTCAATTGTTAGAAATGCTATGTTTAATTGAGTTAGATCAGTGAATTACTATTGCAGTTTTTAAAGAATAAAGTTTTAAAGTTTTAAAGTATCTAAGCTGAATTTTCCCTTTAAATCTTAAACAAATATTCTTTCAAGATTCCTCCAATTTCATTCTTACAGATACAATTAATATGGCTAAACAAAGTATAACTTCAAATAATCCAGTTTGTGTTGTACTTAAAAATGAAGTTGCGATCTCCATTTCCCCTAAAATAAATTACAGTCCTATGACTATTTACAAGTCTGTAAAACTATACGCTATTATTCTACATATTCATATAGAAATTTAAAAATAATTAAATATGTTTCAGAATTAAAGCATCCATCAGTCTCCTTTTTTCAAACTTGTCTGAACACAATCTTCACATTATAAAGTTAAAAATATTTTGGAAATACAAAGCTTGCCACTGCAAAAAAGACAAGTAGTGCAAGGAAACTCTGGAGAGTATAGCACTCAAAACCAATTTCAAGTACAGTACTTGAAATCAATGTGACAACTGCTAGACTTGAAGCTGACAGCAACAAAGCTGACTATGACTATTTGAAGCTGACTATGCAACAAATATTGAGTGTTAATTATATATCTGCAATTAAATCATTATCATCTGAGTGCTGGAACTATGAGGATATGTGTTTGTCTCTAGTCCATTTCAATTCCTTTTTACAGAGCATATAAAAAACTTGAAACATTTCAGTAATTTTCTTCTGTCAAAAACCTGTTCTTGACTCTGATCTTGTGCTTTTCAGAAAAAACTCAGGGCCTGAACTGCGACCTGGAGGAAAAGGATTCTGCAATGGTTAGCCTTCATGATGCCAACTGTAGCAAATGATAAACTGTGTGGTATAAAACACTGCCAATTACCTCAACAGTATACTATGTCAGTTGTATATTATTTAATTTTCATTTGCTAAGCAGTTTTAATCTAAAGTAAAATGTCAACCATTACAGGAAAACAACACTGAGCATGTTGTATTTATGAGTATGATTACTTCTCAGCTTTAAATTTACCTTTCCCAAAACTTTAAATGTTAGGGCTAATGTGTATGTACTATAGGTACAGCACTGACAATGCCACGTATCATCACTAGATGCAGAACAGCTTTCCGCAATAGCCAGCATTATTTCCAGTAGTCAAGTGTTCAAATAAATGTGAAATATTTCCTCCTAATCAAATGAATGACAAGTCTACATTATCCACTTCAATCCTGACTGCCATATAGGATAGCTATAATACAGGATACTGCTCAGCTCACACACGACTCTGGAGTAAGCTATACTACCTAGATGGACAGCTGCCTTTATTTTAGCTTCATTACAGAATACAAACACAATTCCTTCCTTTAAAAAGAAAAACCCAAAGAAACAAATCAACCCCAGAAGTACCCAACCTACACACTTAAGTGTTTAAATGTATTGGAATGTTTTTTTCTAAAGCATCACCTTGTTTTCAGCAGTAAGTTACATAAACTGCTGTGAAATTATTAACCAAATGCAAACTGCATAAGAGAAAGTATGGTAAAAGTTTTGATACGATTTAGACTATCCCATCTGCTAGAAAATTTAATTTATATCTATTTTAAGACAAAAAACTCTAGAACAGAAGTCAGACATGATTTTTGGAGCATAACATGGCCTTAAAACATAATATAAACAAAGTAAAGGATTTTTACAAGTGAAGTACAAATATTTTCAAAGTTAATCAAAATTATTTGGGTATAGCAACCTACTGACTCATACATTTCAGCTACTTCAAATATTTAGTAATCATCTGAGATCTGAAATAAAAAATATGTACAGCTAAGTTTGACCAGAGACAATGATGGAAAGTTAAAGTCACGTTCTGCAGTGGCTGCCGAAGTGTTAAGTGGCTAGCAGTGACACCTGGGATTCCCTAAACATAGCAAGTCTTGTACCATTTACTTCAAGGATCAGGGGTTCAGTCATGATATCTTTAAAAGCCTCCAATCAGTGTAGCCCAACATTCAAATACAGAGATACAGGTTAAATTATAGATGCTGTCTATTAATACTATAGGAGGCAAGTTGGTTAAAACGTCAGTCTGATATTCTGCATTTTCTTTTCCAACAACCCAAAGTCTACTCTTTTTCAAGCATTTAGAAAACGTAAAGTACGTTGAAAAGCTCTCCTCTTCGGTACAGTTGACAGCTTAAGTTTCAGACTTAATTATTTTTACAGTACTTATACCTGAGTGCTCAGCGAGTCAGCCGTAAGTTGTTTTTCAGTATGAAAATGAAGACTTCTGCACGTACTAATAGGTATACGAGGAAAACGGTCTAAACACCTTATGTTCACCAAATTCTTCCTTTCCCATACCAATACAGCACATACCAGTATAGCACATACAGTAATCAAATAATAAAATTAGAAAAATAAAGTTTATTTTAATTCTAGCGGCCACAATGTGTTTTCTTCTACTTAAGAATTCAAATTGCATAAAGTGCAACACCTAGAATTTGCACATCAGTTAGGGCTGTATAACTGCTCCTGAGTTACTGGAGAGTACCTGCTTATTTTAAAACTTATCTTATTGTGGCTTGTAGAAACAATGCGTTCCACCACAGGTCAAATGGAACCATAATACTTAAAATCATTAAAATCATGCTACATCCTCGCAGGGGTGGGTGAGAGGACAACTCCGAGCTCCAATATGTGAACGGTCTGTAGAAGTATATATTGTAATCAGAGGTGATACTTTCTAAGCCTAATATAAGTAAAAATCTACTTTGTGAGACGGATGACTCTGCAACAAGAAAAATGCGTATTCATTTTCCTTGCTTTTACAATAACTTCGAAATATAGACACTACAAACTGATGATGAAAGGAACAAAGAGTTGCCACAAGACCCATCTTGCAATAAAATAAACATTAACTTTCAGCACAAAGAGAAGCCAGGTGCCGTATCAATACCTCAGCTTGCAAGCATGTGTTCTTGAGTGCCTGCTCTCTGCACAGTACTTCGGTGCAGGATTTGAGCTCTGTGCAGCACGTAGGGAATGTCTGCTTCCATCTCGACCACTGAGAATATACTACGCTCAAACAGGGAGACGAGCTTTCAAGGCCTTTGTATTCCCATCCCCAGATTTAAAACACAGCTCCGCGAGGTGTTAAAAATTTGCGCTGGCGGGGTGGGGGCACACAGGTAAGCAGCGAGGAGGAAGAGGATGGCAGGAGAGGAGAGGGAAGGCGGGGAAGGGCACGGACTCCCCGCCTGGCGGTCCTGGAGCCCCCCCCCCCTACCCGCCGCCCCGCGCAGCCTCCTCCGGCCGCTGCGTGAAGTTGGCCGGGCATCACCCGCCCAACCGCAGGCCAGGCGAAGGAAAGCGGCCTCCTCCTTCTCCTCCCGCGCCCTCCTCTCCCCCCAGTCCGCCGCCAGCTCCATTCTTCCCCTCCAGCCGCCCCCAGCCTCAGGGCGGAAGGAGCTGGGTGGGAGGGGGGGCGTCTCCATTACCCTCTCCACCCGCCTGCTTCCCAGGGACGGCGACAAGGGCCCTTTCCCGCCCGACGTGGGTGGGGGGAGCCCCGGGCCGGCCTGCGGGAGCGCTCCCGCACCCCCGGGCCCTCCCGGCTCCCGCACCCTCCCGGCGGGGAGGAGGGGGCAGGGAAGGCGCCGGGCCCTAGGGCCCCGCCCGCTCCCCGGCCCCAAGCAGGGAGAGCCGTGGAGAGGGGGGCTACACACCTCGCTGTTAAAGGCTTTCACGGCCTCCATGTCGCGGCGGAGGCGGGGGCCGGACGGCTTCTCTCCGCGGATGGCGGCCGGGCCGGGCCGGACGGGGGCAAGTCTCGGTCGGTGCGTGCGTGCGCTCCTCGCTCAGGGGCCGCCGGGCCTCCTCTCCATGGCGGGTGGCGCAGGGGGCGGGCGCGGGGAGACGGGGGGCCCCGCTCGTTTCCGTCTCCTCCTCGCCCCGCTTCCCGCCCGGCGGCGCCGGCGCTCCCTTTCCTCCCTCCCTGCGGCCCTCCCTCCCAGGCGCGCTGTGCTCCGGGCGGCCGCGCCGGCAGGACACGGGCGAACAACGCGCAGCGGCTGCGGCGCGGGCGCCAATATGGCGGACACGCGGGGCTCCTCGCAGCGCAGCGCCCGGAGCGGCGCAGAGCGGCCACAGCGCCCCCTGCCGGGCAGCGCCCGCGCTCCGCCAGGGGCGCTGCCGGGATGGCGGCGCGTCCGCCCCGCCCGATCCTACCCCCCCACCTCCTCCTCCTCGTCCTGCGCTTCCCTGCTCCTGCGCCTCCGGCAGCGGGCGAGAAGGGAAGGGCTATGGGAGCGCGGTGTCGTCATCGGGGCCAAGTCCGGGAGGTGTCGGGACACCGTTTTAGCGTTTCCGGATCCCCGGACGGTTCGCCTCCCCCTCCTCCCAGCAAGGCCCGCCGGGGAAACCGGGAACGGCACGCAGGCTTGAAGAAAAACAGCGGGAGAGAGAATCAGCGAGACGTAAGAGGGCAAACCGCCCCCCCCCCAATTAAATAAGGCCATTAGTAATCAGTGTTATTTATCAAGAGGAAAGGAGAAAACCCACAAAATCGCAACGCAAATCGATCACGAGCCCCAGTGCGCTTAATACGTGAATATTATTACTTAATCATCCAACACCAGGAGGTCTCCAAGCCCATCCCCAGGCGTTACGGCATTTCTGTGTGACAACCCAGGGTGTGTTCCCAGGCTAAGTTGTGGCCGGGGTGCAGTTCCACGAACAGCAGTGCCGCCCACACCAGCACCACCATGCCGGTCCAGCAGAGCACCTGCCTCCCCCTGAAGCGCAAACACCTTGCTCAGCGCAGAAATCCCGGCAGCAACAGCTCTATCAAACAGGAGGACTTGCTTCCAGGGCATACGTTTTTGCTCCCTCAAACACAAAGCCACCACATGACTCACCTTCATAAGGGAGAGCTTCAAGGAGCTCAGAACCACCGAGGATGAAACCTTAGGTTTGTCTTTATCTGCTGCTTTCCCTTGCTTATGTTCTTTCAACTCTACTGACACAGCAGACATATGACAGCATGAATTAGGCTCACATTTGAATTGTGTTCCATTATTTTCCTGTGACAACCCTAAGCCAGGCTCTGGATACACTGTGCCTTCCTGTTCTCACAGGTGCCCCTCTCAGACCAGAGCCACAAGGGCTCTTCATGGACAGTGAAGATCCCACTACAGGCCTGAGCCATAGCCTTACAAACTGAAGTGGGCTTTACTCAACAAACTAGGTAAGTTATAAATTAAGATAAGCCCAGCATCTGAGGCAGACGTGGAATCCTACAGCTCCATTCTTATACAAACACAAGAGAGATTATTAAGTCTTTTTACAAACAGAATTGGAAGTTTCTCCACCCTTACCCCACAACCGGCTTACTTAGGGAAACAGCCTGTCTCTAACAACCACTGTTGTTGGAGTATCAAGCCACCCAGAGGGCCAGGAGGCAACAGCAAGTGCCCTGTTATGAGAGAATGAGAGGACAGGGTCTGTTCAGATTGAAAAGAAAGATGGCCATGAGGTAGGGAAGGCACCCACTGTCAGTCAGTAGGTGCAAAACAAAATAACTGAATAAGGCTCCTTAACATTTTTGATCATTTCTAAGCAATTGAATAAGGCTCTTTGCAGACCTCCTACATAGCAGGAGGTCGAGAGGTACTGGTCTTTGCTTAAAGCAGAAGAGGTTCTGACCTCTCAACTGAAGGAAAGCCTTTTCCATTGTGAAGATGGTCAAGCAGTGAAGTGGGTTTTCCAGAGAAGCTATGCAGTCTGTATCTCTTTCCAAAGTCCCATGGGACCTCAGCAGCTTGCTCAGAGCTCACAACTGACCTTGCTTTGTGCCAGAGGTTGGACTAGAAAGCTCCCCAGGTCCCTTCCAATCTGAGTAGCACTGACACTGTATGAACTGCACAGCTCAGTGCAACCTTTTGGCAGACCCTCTTCACAGATGATTTAAGAGAAGCACACTACGCTTTCCAGAAGGGACAAAGCCTCTGTTCCTCTTTTGTTCTTTTTTTTTCTTCCTGTGGGAATTAAGAGTAAATAAAATATGAAGAGATGATTCTGTTCAAATTATTGTGAAGCTTTACATGATACTCATTGTATTACAAGAGTAACTGCTAAAACTATGTACTCCTTTGGAAAACTTACTGAAATACTGAAGTTACAAACAATCCTCCAGCATCTGGTAGCTTTCCTTTTAGGTGAAATTTAAGCAAGCCTAATTTGCCTTATTAAAATGGATGGAATACCGTGCTGCAGAAACTTTGAAGAAAAGGTTTTGAAATTGGCTTCAAAGTGATCACAAAACTACCACACAATTGCTTTTCCAGAAGGACAAAGGTTATTCCATTAAAGGATAAATCAGAGAAGGAGGGGTAGGATTTGCACTTAGAGGTACATGCACAAAGCCTTGACCTCAAAAGCAGAGTCTGAATTTGAAACTAAGTGATTTCCCTCCCCCCATGTTCAACCTGCTTGCTGTAGGTCTGTAACAGAGATTTAAATATTTTTACCACTTAAACTGTTTAGGTAGCAAAGTCTTTTAACTCCCCTATTTAATTCCAGCAGTAGAAAGGAGAATGGGAGTACAGTACTTCTCTGATCTCATAAGAAACCAGCTGTCATCCAAGAATGAGAAATAGGTTACAGAATGGATACTGTAATACATCTCCGATTATACTTACATGTTCTAAGTTAAGCAAGCATACATATGAAGTCATATGAAAACAGTAATAGTGCAGAAACACTGGCATATTCTGGGGCAAGGCCACCTGGTGCCCCACAAGGCTTCTGGTGCAGTGACTTCACTATCACTGCTAGCGTACCAAAGCCAGGAGATTTCTCATTGTGCTGCACAGAAGAGTAAGTGTCAACTTGCTGCACAGCACAAGCTTTCTGCAGTACTTTCCAGTACTCTGCACTGCTGCTGAAACCCATAACAGAAGCTTAAGTTTTGCAAGTGAAGATACCATTTGTTTTCCAGCACATCAGTGTGCGACTTGCAATGATGGGGCACACTTCCTGTGTGTATGCAAACTCCTAGCTCTGCAATCAGAGAGAAAAGCAGGACTGAATAGATCTTTAATCTGCTGTTTAGTGTATTTTTTTCCCCATAAGAGAAGGTAAAATAGGTATGCCTGCCTTCTTCCTCCTTCTGACAAGTCCAAATATAGACTCAGTAGATCAAACCAAAGATCAAACTGGCAAATGCTCTTAAGAAATCTGGCATCCAAATGAGCAATACCCTTATGTTTCCTCTTACCAGAGGAAACTGCATGCAAGTGTTAGATTCAAAACCACATACAACCGTCAGGAGGGAAAACTGGTGTTCCAGTAGGCAGAGAACACAGGAAAGTAGATCTGTTATTCGTCCCTTGTAGCTTCAGGTAAGAGGATGTCACTCAGTTTTCTTCACGATAACTCTCTACAATTTTTTTGAATGCACAGCTACAAGTCATCCTCCATGCACACTGCCTATCTCTACTTAATTTTTCAGTCAATTTTCAAAAACCTGCTTACTGTTTTTACTGAACTTTAGCACATTTCTCCCCTCTGTCCTTCTTCACTAGCTCTGCCTCATCTTCCTCTCTTATTTGCATTTTCAGTCCTCCTTCCCTGTAACCATTGTAAAAGCTTAAACTGTCACTAAAAGTAGAGAAATAAATTTTCTGTTGAACTTCTGAGTTTCTTACAGACATGGGTTCACATAAAGAGCTCTTTCTCAAGTACTTAAAAATTTCAGAGGTTGTAAGAGAATTTTTGAAGCATTTGTAACCATGCGTTACTCATGACAGCCTGGTAGTTTGGAACCCCAGTTAGTTTACTGCGTAGTTCCTGCTTGTCAAGCTTGACTGACTCTGAATACCTTGCGCTTGTTGTGGCATAATGGTGTCAGACTCTTTCAGCACAACAGCACAGAAACCACCTCAAGACTACTTGATTGAAAAAAGCATGTTCAAAAGCAATTGAAGCTTTAATTTACTGGCCAGCTATGGCTCTCAGAGGCACACACTATAAATCTCTATTGATTTCAAAGTAAACTGCTTTAATCAGGAAAGGAGAGCGAAGTCTTGGAAATTACCTTGAAGTAACATTTGTCAGATTTGCTTGTAGGAGGTTTGGATAACCTGATGTAAAAATGTGCTGCAGTCACATCTACTGTGGCATTTCCAACATTGCTAAAATAAGCTTAGCCAGAAAGCATTTACTAATGCTTTTTTATTCTGTGTGGGGTTCTAATCCTCAAGACTGTGCCATCCTGTTTCTGATTGTAGTGTGCAATTACAAGGTAGAGTGATCATTGTTTCCTACAGCTGCATAATCATGTTTAGTTCTGCTCCTAACAAGACAATTCTTTCAAAATAAAGGTCAGACAATGGATTTGCAGTAACAATTATACCATGCTTGCATCATTTTAAATGTAACAGAAGAACTACAAGGATAGAACAACCTATGATTCCAGCTTGCAAATACCGTAAAAGACTTTAAAACTGTCCTATAGTCAATCCCAACTACAAACATCCATTTTTTCTTTGAGGGAAGCTCAAACTAAAACAAAGTTTAGTAAATAAATAAATAAATTAATAAATAAATTAATAAATAATTTTTCAGTAGATATATCTATAAATACATATAAGTACTGAAATCACCTTGAATAATTCAATTCCAGCACTAAAAAAATAAAACTTTCTAAAATATACTTAAGTATTTCAAGGAAAATTCAAGGATGATTCATTAATAAATGTCAGGCATTATAAGCAGCAGAAGACTGCATATTTGGGGTAGTGCTGTTTGTAGAGGAAGAAGCAAATCTAGGGTCAAAAGGACTGCAGTAAGAACAATTGAGATAATGAACTGAGAACAATATCTAAAAACAAAAAACTCAAACCAAACAAAAAACAGCAAACAATATCTAAAACCAAAACAAACAAAAACCAATCCAAACAAAAATAACAAAACCCCCACAAACAAACAGAATCACAAAACGGCAAGAGAAACCAAAACAAAACCACAAAAAGACCCAGCATTGAGGGCATACCTGAATCAGCAATTTGGATCCTTCCTTTGCAGTATGTTACTTTCTCTCTTCCTGCCCATACATACCAAATTTCCAACTTCTAAGAGTAAGGCTGCAAAAGCAGGGTTATTTCTCCCACTCTGCTAACTCATTACAGACCTTAATAAAAGTGAGCACAATGCACTAAGAATCATTTCCATAGTTTCTCTTTACTGTCTCCAGCAAATAACATAGAAAAATCAGCAATTTTGTTTCAAACTTTTTTATTTGCTTTAGTCTTAACAAAATAGATTTAGACCATCACATTCATTATCTTTAAAAACTGCATAGACATGAAATCAAAATTTTAGCCAGTGCTTAAGATCACTTCTTCTATCAGAAGTAAGAATGTGCAACACCACAATAGAGACAATAAAATCAATAGACGGATCTAGGCATAGACCTTTGCTACAGGTGTATATGGAATTGGAGAAATGTTCTGCAGTGGTTGGTCCAGACTCACCCCACACATCTGTACTGTGATAGCTACCAAAGTCTCAGTCTGCAGAGGACCAGAAATGGAGGAGTAGCCAAGATTTATTTCACACTGATTAAATCTGTCTTCAATGCCTAATCAACTATTGATAAAAAGTCTTTTGAGGAAGAATTCCACAGAGATGAAATATGCCTTCTTAGCACCATGGCAGTTTTCTCATCACATTCAGTTGTTAAGCCTGATTTTCCAGTTTCAGAATTTCTTTTCTGTCAAGTTATGACATCATTACAGTCATATAATTTGCATTTTTTTTGTCTAAAGAGATGGAATTCATATATCATCCATTGCCTTTCAGGAAACAGTAATTCCAGTTAGCAAAGTAAATTATTTCCTTATGCTTTCTTCTTCTGGTAGATCTTGGACAGCCAGGCTCAGCTCATTAGCAATTCACACAGCAATAGCAGAAACACCAGAAGCCCATGGTGGCACAGACTACATAGAAAATCTGTTTTCTTTCCAAAAACATGCTTGTGCTTTACAAAAGAACAGTTCAGTCAATGAAAGCTTTATACTGGAAAAGTTACATGGAAACAAGCAGAACAGAGATTGCATGTGCACACCAAGATGTTAGCCCACATAAAAGTACAAGGAATTTTCAATAGCTACCACCTTACCTGGAGTGATAAAGAAAATCCCAGGGAAAAAAGAAAAAAA
>JAYRBT010000114.1:55144695-55158572 GCA_036023395.1 Myiotriccus ornatus
CCAGTGCAATCCTTCACACAGAGGTTACCTACCAAGAAATTAGGACTGAGGTTTTATCTGCTGTGACTTATTACATACTGTTGTTCATTCTGTAGTACCTGAACTGGATATGGACTTTCAGATTTGACGGAGAGCTGAAGAAAAGTGAAAAGAAGAAAATGCTACATGAGAAGAACAACTTAAGAAAGCAAGTTAATACTGATTAGACTGTAGTTAAATACCAACCAAACCAATTAAAAAAAAATCAGGATATTCGGATTCTGTATTGTTTCCCTCCTGAGACCACTTTTATGCAAACTTCACAGCACCAAGTAAGGGAATAAAAATGGCTTGCATGCATTTTGCAGTTATTATTAAAGTGGTTAAATTCCATTTTCTTGAAAGAGTCTTGCAAGGTTTTTTTTAAAGCATCATTAATAACCATACAGTTCCTCTCCAAAAACATGACTCCCAAAACCACAGCATAATACCTTACATTTCCAGGCTAGCAAAAGTCCTAATTGCACTTCAAACTGTACTGCTAGGTTTTGTGGAAAAGAAAAATACAACATTAGTTTTTCCATGGAGGCACATATGATAATTTCATGGGTAAAGAAAAGAGATGGATTTAATCTGTTATTATGTAAGGAACATAAGGAAGAGTTCTTCCTCCTGAGCAAAAAGCCAGGCAAAGTTAAGGTATACACAGTAAATACTGCTTAAAGAAAAAAAACATTGTTATTTTAACAAAAGCTGTAATCAAAAGCTACAGCTAAGATGTTAAGAACACACTACAGGATGATCACTGTGTTCCTGCTAGGTGTTTATCCTTTTTCCTGTTCTCTTTCAAGCAGTTCCCAAAAAAGGCTGAGCACTTACCTGAAAAAAAGCCTCTCCTGGCTATGTAAGAAAATTAATGCCCAGTACTAGCAAATTAACACCACCCTTTGAGGAGCAGGATTTATCTTGTCACACAGCATTTCCCTCTGACACAAACACAGCAGTATTTACCACGAAGTAAACCAGGGGAGGGTGCTCTGGTTGATCCAGACCAGAGGAACTGTAGTGTTCTAGTTCTAGAGAGGTAGACACCAGAAAAATTGCCATATGGCCTCATAATCATAAATACAGTTTACATTAAAAAGAAAAATGACATGTAGAAAAGCTTTCCCAGAATTATTTTTGTATTTGAAAGCTTTGGTTTTGATCCCCCTAATCAGGGCCTTTTTTTTTAATCCCCATTCTTTTGAGTACAGCTTCAGCTACATTTTTCCTCTTCTAGTCTATCACAGTAGTGATACCAAGTGTACTAAACATACTAAGGCTTCCTTAGTTTAATGTAGAAAAATAAGTGAGTCACAGCTTCCCTAGCCACAAGAGAGGAGCTTGCACTCTACCTGAGCTCCCATGAGAAAAATGATCCTGTATTTTTTTCACTCTACATAATTTCTGTGTACAGCAGCATCTACCAAAGACAAACATTTATGTCCTGCTATTTTTCAGAAGAGAACCAAAGAAAGAAATCCACTTAGATCACTACCTTGACACTCTGAGCATTTGCAGTGCTTTTTTTACCTCAGACAGATGGATTACTAACAGCACCTGCTTCAAGAAAAGCACCTGAGGTACCTTAATCACTTGAGTGATGTCAGTCAGACACCTCATTGACTCATAAGCATGGGCAGACTTAATTCAGCAGAAATAATTCCATCCTGATTATTTGTCCCAGTCTTGGGGAAAGTACTGTGGAGCCACAAATAAGCATCGTTTGGCCTTATAGTTTGTAACACTGCATATTAAATGCTGTTTGACCTTAGTATGGCAGACTGTAAGCCATAGCTCTTGGAGCCTGGCTTTACACAAAGTTCAGCTTTTCCTGCTAGAGGGCTGCAACCACTGGAAGAGGGCAAAGAGCAGAATTAAGTTGTTTTTCCATTTCAGTTCCTTTTTTTTTTTTTTTTGAGTTTGTACACTTGTATTGGATGGTAAACTATGAAGCCTGTAACAGCAGTAGAGCTCATAATAAAAGTATCAGTGCTTTGAAAGTTGTTTAAAATTTAAGCACTTTAAACCATTAGCATATTTATATGGGCATGTTACAGTAATTAAAATAGCAACTCATTTTTCATGCTGATCAAAATACCAAACATTTTGCAGATTAATTCTAATGTACATTACCCATTTAGTATAGAGGGATCAAAACAGTAGATTGGGTACATAAACTACCTTGATTTACTACTTGTCTTCTAAGGGGTAATATGGAAAAACAAAAAGTTAAATAACTAACTTAATCTGCTTGATGAGAAAAAAAGGGGTGACAGAAACCTACTTAGTTGGTTGAGAAAACGGGATTACTTATTTTAAAGAGTAAGAATAAGGTTTGTTACCTCATGTAGAGAGGTTAGAGATGCTTGTTTGTTGTAGTGTGGGAGTGGGTTGATTGTTTATAATTTTTCTCTTTTGCTAAAAATCAAAAACCTGATTCTGAAGTTCTGTAGCTGAGGGGTTTTGATATGTATACTCCTCTTAAGAAAAAAAAGATGTAGTTTGTCTACCTCTACTTGAAAGGTGTAGGTAGTTTAGAGGGCAGAGGAAAACATGTTGTGACTGTATTTAAGCATATGTTAGTCTGTAAGTCTTGTACAGAAAAAAATAAGACAGTAATGCTTGCAGCTAATGTATTATTGGCAGTCTTCCATGTGGTGCTGCTGGGTAGCCTTTTTGTTTGTCACTGAACAAGATGGATGCTCTGTCTCAAAGGCTCACATAAATGAATGAAGTGGCTTATAAAAATTGAGCTATGCAAGAAAAATGAACAAGGGAAGGGAAGTACTAAGATTGTCTAGGGAAAGAATTTTTATTCGAGGTGCAAAAAAATAAAATAAACCCTTGCGCTATTTCGTTAGCTATCTTTTGTGTAGTTTAATCAGTCTCTAGTTTGTGTGGCAACTAAAAAAATCTGGTTGGTACTTTCACTTTAGATGTCTATAAGGACTTGATATGGTAGAACAGATTTTTATTGTAAGGTTCAGGGGTTTTTTTATTAGTTTGCATTGCTTAAGCTGTCTGTATGCTCTGTGTATTTGTCATGTTCCATCACCTCTAAAAGCTGAGATGGGACTGTCTGAAGTTTTAAGTAATGAAACTTTAAACCCTGACATTTACGATAACCTATGTGTTAAGAGGAGTAAAAAAACTGTTCCTCCCTGATGTAAAATAGAGCATCTCACATGTAATTTTTTATTGACCGATCTTCAAAGGCAATATTGTCTTCAACCTAACTGAGTATTCCTGAATTCCATTGACTGTGAGATAATACTTGCTGGGAGGATTATTTTTTCCTTTTTCTTTGAAATCTCAGTGAAAATACTGAAAGTCTGATGTAGGAAATAATATTTTTATAGGGACTCGAGTTCATTACAACACTGGAGAATTTACACGGACAAACTCCTTGTAGAGTTTGAGCTTTGTATATACAGATTTGCAAAAGCAGTTACTGCCTTTTCACCACAGATTTTATATATGCACGTTTGTTACCTTGAGAACTGATTTCCTTTTCTCGTGGAGAATAAGCTGTCACCAGGAGTTATTCCAGCATCAGCAGGAGTTGGACATTTAGTCACAATGCACTTTTCTGGGTAGCTCTCTCTGATGGGGACCAGTCAGCCCCTAGGACAGTGTTGGGTGCAGGTGTCAGACCTCTGCTGTCATAAGCTTCAGGCTGCCCTGAGGCAGGGACCAGTGCTCAGGAAAGAGGCAGAGATGGCTGCTCTGGTTAGTTAGCCCTAAACAACTCAGTCTTTTTGCCAAAGTCCAGCTGTCAGTGAAAACTGCATCTAATGCCTTCCTAATTTTTTTCTGTAGTCCTTAAGTCATAGCACCTACCCACCTATTTTTTTCTGTGTGCGCTGCTGGGTCCTCATCCAATGACCCCAAAGACAGGGTGGCTTTTACACTTGCTCATTCAGTCCATCTTCTTCTCAGTAAAACTTGTGTATTCATTCCCTCAAAGGGCCTGTTTCTTTAAAATAAAACCAATATATTCCTGCTAATTAGTGCTTATCTGATGGAGGAAAAGGCAAGAACAGAATCAATCTTGATATGCACATAGCAAAAATCTGTTATTGCCCCCAAAAGTGGTGCATGGGTGTGCTCCAGTTTGCTTTCACTCCTTCACCTTTGGAAGTGGATAACCTTTATTTCAGTACAATGTTACTGTGTTAGATGTGAAAAGGTCCCTTGACATCACATGGCTAATTGGGGCTCCTCAGTGAATAGGCTCTGGCCTTTTAGCGGTATTCTGAATGCACTATTGACTTGCTGACAGGAAACCCTGTAGCGATAACAAAGGAAGAAATGATTCAGCAATCACCGGAAAGCCTCCCTTGATTTCACATCTGCTAGTCCATCTATTTCCATGCCAGTGAAGCTGCCTTCACATGAGTGCAAAGTCTTTCATTGTTCAGCACTTGTTTCCTCTTTTTTCTTCTTTCTTTCTTGCTACTTTAAAATGTCACATTTTCCACAGGCAGTATCAAAACCAAAATAAAACAACTGTTAGGGTGATTGAGTGTCAAAAAGTGCTAAATTCTGCTGGCTGCAGCAGAAAATGGATATGTGAAGACAAAGTGCTGCATTATGAATGGCAGGGTGATTTCCAAAATTAGCTTAAGAAAGTCCAAGGGATTAAGGTATTGTTTTACTGAACTGTGGCAGGCCATTATGTCTCTAGGGAGACTCGGCTCCAGCCCTTTAGTAGCAAAATCCCAAATCCTGCTTTAGATAAGTTGGTTTTGGTTTGTTACTTTAACAAAGAGGCACCATTCAAAGTTTAAAATGCTTTTGCTTTGTCTTTACAGAACTCGATGTACCTAAACAGCAAAGAAAATATTAGGAAATTATTTTATTTTTAAAAGAAAGCAATAAAGCCACTTTTTCTGTTGACCCATGTTTCTTGTGAGAATACCATGCATGCCACCATATTTGGCTTGACTGAGAAAATTCTTTTGCTGTATTTGGACAACATATACACCAGCACATTTTTTTACTTATCTGGATGAACTTAAAACATGAAGTGATGTGGTCCAGATACAGAAGCGTAGTCAAAATTAATAAATATGTTAGGAAGCTCATAAATAGTAACAGCTGTCTAATCCTGATATGTTTATTTTAAACTATGACACACACCATAAAGGTTACATATTCTTGTTTTAATGCAGTTCATGGTAAAGGAACCTACAGTTACTATATGAAATCAAAGCAGAGGTCCATATACTTTGTCATTTCATCTCCTAATTAAAGCAACAAGTCTGAGGTATCCCTGAAGTTATGTTCTTTGACGTAATTAAATCAAAAGAAAAGTACAGTTTGCACTGCCTGCTGACATAGAATGCTGTCTTCTTCCTGAAGCAGCTTAGCTTTTCCCCATTGCTTTGACTAGCTCCTTGCACTGCTCCTTTTCTTCCAGCTCTTCTGTTTTTTCCAAGTGTCTATGATTTCTGTAATGGTATATTGCCGCATGGTTTCTGAGGTTTTTATCTTCTTAATTTAGGCCTCTGGATTAGTTTCCTCTCTGTGAGGGGGTGTAGGGGAGATAAGGATTGTTCCCTGAGTCATCCTTAAGATCTGATGTTAGATCTTTCTGAAGGCTGGGGTAAAATCTTGGTAGAATAACTCCTCTTGCAGAGGTGGTGGGGATGCAGTTTTGTGTCAGAGGTACTGGAGCCCAGCTAAGGCCTGGGAAATCTCAGGTCAGTCCTGTCTGAGTAGAACATAAGATGATTATATTTAAAATAATGACAGTAAGACCTAACTTTAGGTCATATCTTTGGAAAACAGTCTATTTACTCACCACTGTAGGACTCTGCAAATTAGTATGAGGGTGGCCTGGGGGAAGGCAGAAGACAAAAAAACCCACTTTCCTCCATGGCCTGAACAAGGTGACAGTCTCTGCAAATTTTGTCAGAGTCAATACAGAATACAGTCTTAAACTGTTCATCTACAAGTAAAAACTGGGCCCATGTGGTCACTGCAAAGTGACTGTGTTTTCAGCAGTGTGACATCCAGTTGAGATCATCAGTGCGATTTTTCTGGGGCGTAGCTATTGACCCAGAATTCAGGAGGCATTTCCTAGTGTTGCACTTTTGCTGTTCCCAGTAGGAGTCACACATTATTTGTTGGGAAGTGTTGCTGGAGTGTTTCAGAAGTCTTACGAGTGTTTTATTGAGGAAAATGTGACTCAGGAACAAAAACTGCTAGCTGAAGGGAGTGTCAAGCTTTAAGTATGGCTTTCTTGATGTGTACTAAAGGTCAGTCTGTACCTTAAGGAAATCTGGGAATAAAAATAATCATAAAACTTTAGGAAAAGAGCACCAGAGAAGGGAGGGAAGAGGGAGAGAGCACACATTTACAAAGCAGGATGTTCCTTGTTAATTTGGAATTCATTTGTGAAAGTGAAATGGGGATGTGAAACACCATCTTCATTGTATAGGGACCTTCATTTATCATAGATATGAGAATTGTTTGAATTATTCATATTTCATCATCAAGCCTAGCACTTTACCCTCATGCATTTATTGCTTTATTGTTTGTCCCCTGTGCTGATATCTACAAACGAGGACAAAGTACCAATGGACTGTGTGTGTGGAAATGTGCTTTTGTATGGAATAACTGTAAATATTTACCTGCACAGTGGAACATATAGATATTTTCACACACATATATATAGAAATAGAAAAATAATAATACGTATTTCTGTAGATGTACTCATAGAAGGTATATAGTTCTATGACTTTAATAGAATATATATAGATCTGTGAGCACGTAGATCTCCATATAGCCTTACCTACAGATATGATCCCAGGAAAGCCGTGGTACGACCTCGGAGCCCTCTGTCCGTGGCGGACGGACGGACGGACGGACGGGTCTGTGCGCAGGCGGGCGCCCGGCGCTGGGGGGCAGCGCTGTCCCGCAGCTGCCCTGCTGGAACATTTCCTGCTGGAAAAACTCATGAGGTTTGAGAGCTTACTCTGCGCCGAGAGGCTTCCTTGTATCGACAGCGCCGGCCAAGGCCGCCCCGAAAGAGAAACCCGCGGAAGCAGCGAAAGAAGCGAAGGTGGAGAAGGCCGAGAAAGCAGCCAAGGAGGAGGAGAAAGCAGCGACCCCAGAGAAACCTGCGACACCAAAGGTAACCTCCCCGGAGAAAGCTGCCACCCCGGAGAAGGCCGTGAGCCCGAAGGCAGAGAAGGCAGTGGCCCTGGAGAAGCTGACCCCGGAGAAGTCCCGCTCC
This sequence comes from Myiotriccus ornatus, assembly GCA_036023395.1. NCBI lineage: Eukaryota > Metazoa > Chordata > Aves > Passeriformes > Tyrannidae > Myiotriccus > Myiotriccus ornatus. The sequence continues at coordinate 55,151,963 of JAYRBT010000114.1, forward strand.
CCGGAAAAGCCGGCGAGCCCGGAGAAGCCCCGCACTCCCGAGAAGCCGGCGAGCCCGGAGAAGCCCCGTTCCCCGGAGAAACCCCCGTCCCCGCTCAAAGACGCCAAGGCCGTGGTGGAGGAGACCGTCACCGTCACAAAGGTAACCAAAGTCAGCGCCGAGCCCGAGAAGGAGGCCAGGAAAGAAGATATCGCGGTGAACGGGGAGGTGGAGGAGAAGAAGGAGGAGGAGTCCAAGGAGAAGGAGGAGGAGGACAAGGGAGTCGTCACCAACGGGCTGGACGTGAGCCCCGTGGACGACAAGGGGGAGAAACTCGTGGTGACCAAGAAGGTGGAGAAGATCACGGGCGAGGGAGGGGACGGCGGGACCACGTTCGTCACCAAGTCGGTGACCGTCACCCAGAAGGTGGAGGAGCACGAGGAGAGCTTCGAGGAGAAACTGGTGTCCACCAAGAAGGTGGAGAAGGTCACTTCCCACGCCGTGGTGAAGGAGATCAAAGAGACCGAGTAGAACCAAAGCGGGGAAAAAAAAAGGCTCAATCTGAACAAATGCGGGAGCTTGGGTCGGTGCGAAAGGTTAAGCCATATGACAAAGCTGCAAAATGCATGTGGGTGACGGCTTCAAAGCAGGACGGGTTCTCTCATGGAGGCTCTGCAGACACACAGTATTTTACCTTTTTCGTTCGTGCAATATAGGGAAAGCTGGGTGGGGAGGGGGGAAATGCATGCAGCAGGCTCAAGGTGTACTCTTCCCTCCACAGAGCTTGGGGATCTACCCAAAAAAAGAACAAAAAAAAAAAAAAGGAAATAAAAAATAATGCTAATAATAGTGCATGAGATGAAATGTGCAAAGGAAGCTTTCTCTTTTGTTTTTCTTTTTTTTCCTTTTTTTTTCTTTTTTTTTTCTGAATTTCCTGAGCTGCTGTTGGAGGGAGGATGTGTCTGAGGGACGACTTTAAGATGCAAAAGAACCGACTGAGCCAAAAAAAAACCCAACCAAACAGAAAACAGTGGTAGGATATTCATGAGAACCAGAACTCTCCTAGCCTTAAAAAAAATAAAAAATAAAAAAAATTAATAATAATAATAAAAAAGCTACTTATAAATAATTATGTTTACCTCACTGGTGCGATTAGGGTGGACTTTTGCTCGTGGGAGAACCTTGTTGACATGCACAGTACGCAACCTTTTGTTGTTCGATGTAAAACAGTCACAGCAGTTCTTGCTCAATAAAGGTCAATACTGAGAACACAACTTGTCTGGTGGCTCTTTTTTTTTCCCAATTCCAGCCCTTCCCGAAGTTTGGGGCTCTGTGCTGGCTGGGAATGCAGTTGGAGGGGTTGAAACTTGTTTGGTTTTGGTGGTTTTTTTTTTTTCCTTACTCTTCTCTATTTTTCAGGAGTTGGGCTTTGATGGTCCCTTCTGACTCAGGAAGGTTTAGAAATTGGATATGCTGAGGAAGAAATTTCCTGTAACATGGCACAAATACTTGGTTTAAATACCTAAAAGCCTTTATCCAATGTTTTCTGGAGTAAAGAGGAATCCACTGAACTCTCCTGCCTGGCCTTGAGGGGCCCGGAGGGGTTGGAATCGCTTTTCCTTGGAAGGGGAAGGTCTCCAAGCCATCAGTCCTGCTTGGGCTAAGTCTAAAACTGTTAAAATCTGCTTTAAATATAATTTTCTTCCTTGCACACCAACCTCCACGTGACAGGAGAGCCTTAAAGAGGTGGCAATTTCCAAATAATTCCTTGATTTTTCTTTTTTTTTTCCCTGTGGAGTTAACCTGTGTGAGCCACAGCTGGTTGTGGTACCAGTTTGTCACTTAAGTGTGCCAAGACCCATTAAAGAAACTCAACCAAGACACTCTGAGGTCATCAAAAAGGGCTTATTTCTGATGATTCTGCCCCCTCTTGCACTCCTGGTATGGGAACATCCTTCTTAATTCTCCCAAATGATCAATCTGCTTCTGAACAGGGAATTCTAAAATCAAATCTCAAAGCATTTTTTAAATTTCCTGTAGAAAGGCCTCCTAAGTATTGGCCTTTTTTCTGCCACTGCCAGGTTGGCTTTTATTAAGAGCAGAGCCAATCAAAGGGCCCTCTAAAATCCCTCTAAATGGAAAATAAATGGAGACAAACAAAACAAAGGGAAGAAGAGGAAGGCCCCACCTCCAATTTGGGAAATAATAGGTGGTTATGGGATTCATGTTGTGTCGATTTTACATTTCCAAATGAAAATGAAGAGCATGGATGATGCCCCATCTCCCACAACAAACAAAGAAATGCAAGTCATTCTTAACCCTGGGTTCAGGACAAAGCTTTGTGAGCACCCAAGTGGTTTTTCTCTTGGATCTGAACAAGGGAACGCCACCACTACACCCAAGAACTAAAGCAGAGGCCAATATTTACACTAAAATTATGTTTATGTGCTTCCAAAGAAGTTCTAGAAGCTGCTCACACGTCCCAAAGTGCCAAACCAGCCCTCAGCTTGGAAAGTTGGGCATTTTCAGCAGGGAGGTGGAGAAAGGTCACCTTGCACTGTGAATTAAACGCTGATGGCAGCTCAGCAACACTTAATGTGGGTTACAAGGGGCAGGGGGGATCCCAACCCGGCTGGTTTTTGGGTTTAGGCTTCCTTTTCACTCTTTTCTCTTCAGTTCTGGTAGGACCCAGCCCCAGGGAGCCCAGAGCTGGGGTTTGGGTTGCTTTGCTCCTGTCTGCACCTTGGCAGTTCCCCGCACAAGGGGGTGGGTTTGGGAACCCACCTGGGTGGGAGGCAAACCACCCACTGACACAAATCACAATGTCCTCGTTTCTCCCCCCTCTCCCACCCAGAATATATCCCAGCCTTTAGTTATACCCACAACTGCATTTCCCCCCCCCACTCTGCTCTAACACGCGAAATTTGTGAATTTAATCCATTTCCCACTGCAAATGTTCCCACCAAATCCTAAGAGAGCCAAGCAAGTGGTTAACACACTTCTGGATGTTTATGAAAACTATAAGAACTGATTAATATTTCACGGTGCCAAGAGGTTTTGTCTACTGACATCTGCAATCAAAGAGTTTCAAAAGAGAGCAGAATTCCCGGGCAGAGATGCATAAATAGGATGTCATTTGCCTGTTCTGCACCAATTACTTCTCCAGACTGCACACAACCAGTGAAGAGAATAATTATTTTCAGGCAGGGAAGTTCATTAAATAATACAAAAGTCCACGAAGGGGAAAAACAATAATTAAAGGAATTTGGAGTGAAGATTTATGAGTCTTATTTAAGGTGGGATATCAAGCCCCCTGTGACTTCAGGGCTCTAAAACAGGATCTTTTTACTGTCCTGTGTTGTGGAGATGCTACAAGGAAGAGATTTTCAGCCTCCCAGAACTAAATTCCAGGTGGAAACAAGCTGGGAAGCGTTACAAAACACAGATAGGTTGCCTTTGCCAGGGAACTGAGCCAGGCACTAGAATGTTCTCCAGGCATCGGGGTCTGCACTTCCCTCACATTCCCATGTGGGCTTTATTCCTCTGTTCAGGGTTAAACCACCTTGGGCTGATCCAGGAAGGAGCAAACAAGGAGTTTTCCGTTCTTTAGTCCCCAGAAGGGACGGGATCTGGGTGTTCTCCCTGCCCAGGGTGTTCCCCAGGCTGAGTTCAGGGGTGGGGGCTGAATGTGCATCTCAAGGGAAGCACCCAGGACCTCCGTGCAGTTGTGCTCCCTGGGATGGGATCCCAGCCTGGCCCCCAAAATTCCAGGGGCACTCCTGGCTCTGCTTGCAGCTGCAAGTTGGGGTTAAAGTTTCTCCCGAGCCTCCCTCTGCCAGCTTTTACTGCATTGCGTCAAAGCAGCTCCCGCTTTCCCAAGGTAAAAGCGAGCTGTTGGCAGCAGGATCCATCCCAGGGCCCCGGGAGCACCTCGACACACGAACCCAGAGCTGCAGATTCCCCGCCAGCACATCCCCCGAGCAGGGCCGGGGGGTGCCAGACTGGCCGGTCAGCGCTGCCCGTCCCTGCCTGCAGCTCCTGCCCGCGGCTGACTCGCGGCTCCTGCAGGGCTGGGAAAGCTCTCCCCGAGCTGCAGTGCATCCCCAGGAACGGGAGGAGCCGGGATCGGGCAGGGGAAGGCTGCAGGGAGAGGTGTGGTTGCTGGTGGAGCATCCCTGGTGGCACCTGGGAGGTGCTTTGCTTCCCCAGAGGGAGAGGGGGAGCGAAGGGCTGAGTGAAGGTGGGGGGGGGTTTGTCTGCAAAATCAAGTGTGGAAGAGGAAAAAAAGTCAAGTATTGAAAAGTTAAAGGTGAGAGTGCTTGGAGAAAGGCAGGATGGAGCAGTGGGGTGGGTATATCATGGAATGGGTTGGGTTGGGAGGGACCTTAAAACCCATCCAGGACATGGATGGGCAGGGACACCTTCCACTAGCCCAGTTTGCTCCAAGCTGGCCTTGGACACTCCCAGAGATCCAGGGGCAGCCACAGCTTCTCTGGGCAACCCTGGGCCTGCCCACTCTCCCAGGGATGAATTCCTTCCCCACATCCCATCTAACCCTGCCCTCTGTCCGTGGGAAGCCCTTCCCTCGTCCTGCCCCTCCAGGCCCTTAGCAATAGTCTCTCCAAGCTGTTCAGCAGAGCTCTGGCCATGGTGGGCTCTGCTGAGGATGGAACACGTTGTTTTGCTCCTCAGGAGCTGAACCTTCTCCCAGCTGGGTGCCATCCATCCCTTCCTGACGGAACACTCCAGGCAATTTCCAAGAATCAGCTCCTAGACTCAATATCCTGCTGTTTGAGCTGAGGGAATCCCACCCCAAGGGCTGGGAACCAGCTCCCCCAGGAAAGAAGAGGGAAAATGAGGGAGTGATACTGGAACTACTGCATTTCTGAGCTTCTTTTTCTTTCTCCTGCTGATTTTCTTGGGAATGGGGAAGAAAATACTAATTTTAAGCGCTTACCTCATCCATCATTGTCTTCTTCATCACTCTTCCAACACTGAAAAGGGAGATGATACCTTTGGAACACCAAGAAAATTCGTATAAAAGAGAAATATTTCCTTTCTCTCTGGACAAAGCCATCGAGGAGAGCCAGTGAAGATAAATAGATACCACAAAATCAGCACATAAATGCAATTTTACATCTCCATCAGGACGCTTTTGCCCAGCTCTTGTTCCCCCAAGAATCTCCTCTAGGAACAAACCAGCCCCCCCTTATCCCGTCACACAGACTTCAAAAATAAGTGGTTTACACCCCTTTATCAACCTTTTAAGAGCTTCTCAGTGACACAAGACACACACAAAGCACTCCAGGTAAGCATTTCTTTATTGACTTAGCTTTATTGCACTTATTGAAGCCTCCATTATTCCACCCACCCAAGGTTTCCATAATTATTTTAAATGCAAGTTAAAGGTAACTTTCATTCCCAGGACTTTTTTTTTTTTTTTTTTTTAATTTTTTCAAATTTATTTCCCCCCTGCCCCTCGTTTTTAAATGTTAAGGTTCTGGATCCCCCAGGAAAGACAGAAGCCCTGAAGTCATCCGTGGAGACCATGCAGCACTCAGGGAACAAGCCAGTGGGTGCTCTGCAAGCAAACTCAGACTCTGCACAGAGAGAAACATCATAATCATTAACTTTAAACCCCAGTGGTCACTGAATTAAATATGTGGGACTGCAATTTTAGCTCAGTCAATCATCATTTATTCTGTTGGCCTGATGGGAAGCAAAGCTGCCTCAAAAAAACCCAATCAAGCCTTCTTCTTCACTTCACTCTCCTCCTTTCCTGCTGCTTCTTTCTCTTCCTTCTCCTCCTCACCAGTTTCCTCAGCAGCTTCCTGAGACTCCTCCCCTTCTTCAGCTGCTGTTTCTTCCCCTTCTCCTTCCTCCTCCTCACCCTCTTTGGCTTCTTCAGATTCTTCCTTTGCACCTTTGGAAGACAAAAAAAGGAAGGTATTTCACCTCTGTGTACCCAAAAAAACTGCACAACTCCTGCATTTCAGGAGGAGGGGAACACTTCATCAAAAAATCATGGCCTCAGAAAATATTGATTCTGGACCCCTTACGTAAAGCTTTGTCCAAAAACTTGGGTTCAAAGAGCAATCCTGTCGCTCTTTAGTTGTAATTAATCATTGTAATTAATCTTTATGCTAATAAATGCCTCAAATAGCTCAATGGCAACCAGAGCACTTCAGATATGTAATATTGCCACCCACTGACCCCGGTAATTCCATCCACAGACATCAGCTGCTGTTCCCATTATTCCAGGCTACTCTCTGGGAATTAATATTTAGCTCAGGATGTCCTTGTTCCTCCTTGCTGAGGGTGTCTAACAGCTGAGTGCTGCTCTGCTGCCACCTGAGCATCACCATCCTGCTTTTTGGAAACCCATCCCCTGCCTGACACTGGAGATTTAACCTCATCTTGCACCCAACACTCAGAACTTTGCTGCTTAAAAGCCGTGGGCTTAAAGGGAAGAGGTTTAATCATTAATAACTGGGATTTCTGAGTTTCATCCCAGATGAGCAGGGTGAAGCATGAAAGAAAGGGACCTGAGAGAGGAAAGAAAGGGACCTGAGAGAGGAAAGAAAGGGACCTGAGAGAGGAAAGAAAGGGACCTGAGAGAGGAAAGAAAGGG
>JAYRBT010000114.1:55178075-55195711 GCA_036023395.1 Myiotriccus ornatus
CCAGGGGAGCAAACTTTCACTTCATTAACACTGGCGTCATTAGTGGGATGGGGTAATTCACCGTGTGATCCAGACCCGGCTGTGACCTGCATGGAGCCATCCAGTGGCAGTGCTAATTAGTGCCTTAGTGCTACGTGAACACTTCTCCACAACTAATTTCGCATGAATCGCTAAGCAGCCATTGCCTGGTAACTAATTTTGACCTCTAACTGCTTCAGCAAGACCTCCAACCCTGCTGCTGAGGATAAATGACATCCTGTTGTTATCTGTCCTCCAGACAGCTGCCAAATTCCCACAGCAGCTTTGGTTTGCCCTCCCTGTGGACAGATAGCGCTCCAGGCATTGCAGCATGTCCCTGATATGAGCGTGAATAACTACTGTGATTAGGGGCTGACTGGGCAGAGACCCATTAGGCAGTGGTGGCAGAAGCTCAAGTTGAACCCTGGAAATATTTCTTCCTTTTTGGTCTAGTTTTTGGATCAAGGAGGAGAGGAGCTAGGAGCAGAAGTGCTAAGACAGGGCTAACAGCTTTCTCCAAATTCCCAGGATACACAGCCAACACTTTTACGCATTTCATTCTGCCTCCAATCCTTTGGTGTGGCTGTGCAATACAACTATGTGCATAGCACTGTGAGGAACTACAGGGGAAATACCTATGGTGAGGGATTGTTTGGGATTACAGAGGAGAAGAGTAGTGTGTTTTGGCAGGGATGCAGACAGAGTTTATCCAGGAGATGTAAGAAAGCTAATTTAAACTCTAGTTAGCTGGATTTTGTAACTGAGCAAGGCCTTGGAGTTAGTGGTGTTAGTGAGCTGTCACCTACAATGAGAAAGTATCTTCTTGCCAGGAGTCCAGAATATTCTCTTGTCTTGTTAAATTATAGTTTGGTGTCTTTTCTCAAGGGTCTTCTAGATATTTTCCTAATGCTTACTGTGTTGGACACTTGAAGCAGCCCCTGTTGCCTCAAGAATAGGAACAGGTGCTGTGTGAGCTTTGGAGTGTGCAAATACACCCTGAGAGAGTGTTCAGACTGCTGGTATTTCACTGAAACCTGCCAGATTCATCTTTATCTGACACTGCTGACAATGGCTAAACTAAATGCTGCCTTCATTAAACTTTTGAGGAACACATCAAAAAGAATAAAGAGAAACTTTTTATTAGAAAAAAAATCAATGAAATAAAATTCCCCAACCCCCTGAACTTCCAAAAAAAGCCAAACCCAATGTTAGTAGAGAAGAAAAAATTGCTCATCCAGCTCTGGTTCTTAAACCTTGATGTTACAAGTGGTCCCAACAATGCAATATTCAGAATGCCCACTTTTGAAATTTTAGCTGAGGATATATTCTCTATGCTTGTGGGGGTTTGATGGTGGGTTGTTGTTTTTTTTCTTTTTCAGTTATTTAGCTTGTGTTTCCCCATGAGAAATCAACCCTTTTCTACTGAAAGCTTCAGAATTGAAGCAGGCAATTCAGTAGTAAGTCAAGCAAAGAAAATTAGGCAACTGGTTTAAGACTCAAATTCATAGTATCTTTTATAGCAATCATGTGCAGACAATCACAGTAGCTTTTACAGACAGTTCAAGTAAGTCTGGTATCTAACATCCAACCTGTAAGGCTTCAGCCATGGTACTGGGCTTTACCCTGAGGTAGATGTTTATCTACTGGTGAAACTTAGATGTGCTGGTGGACCCTCTGCAGTAAAGCAGAAAATCAAAGCCCCTGACCATTTGCAGTCAGTAAAACTTACATGGCCCTGTTTATAAGGGGCCTCTTCTCTGATCTGGGACGTATTTCAGCTTGTGTTGCAGCCTGACCTTCTTAAAGTACTTTTTCCCTGAGAACTTCAGTGAAGTTCTGCTCTGCCCTTTGCTTTACCTCCGTGTAACATTTAAGAATTCCAAATTGATTAAGTTTAGTGAAGGATGAAGTGATCCCTATTTGTGTGTGTTTTCCTGAAGCACCACTGAAAAAAGCTATGTAAATGTAACACATGACTGCTGTTTATGGTAGATTAAGCTTGTTCAGCATTTGTAGGTAATGTACCCAGTTAGCAAGTAAAAGAAAAGGATTTTGTGATGGGGTTGTTTTTGTGATTTGGGTTAATAATTAAACTAATCTGACAGAAACTATCTGGCAAAAATAGCTAGACCGGACAGATATGTGTCAGAAGGCTCTACAACGTGAAGAAAGTGACCTTTGGAAGCAAACAGCAAAGCTAGTATGATAACTAGCAAGGATGTCTAGCTAGATTTTTTTTTTTCAGCTGTGAAATATAGTTTAAGCTGACTCTTTCTGTTGTTCCTGTCAGCAGTAAGCTTCCATTTGCCTGCCTCTCCAAGAACATAGATCTCTGTGATAGCAACCAAGTCAAACTATGCTATGCAAGCTGTTGTGCCAAATCAGGAAATATCTGAGAATTTGTGGACTCCGGGGACAAAGCTCTATAAGGCTTTGACCCATGGAATCACATTAAAATGGATCTGTTTCTGGGCTAATTTCACTTCTGTTTTACCTTTGTAGTTTACTTTTAATATAGGCAAGCTCCATTTGAGAAAGGCAAACTATAGTGGTCATTGTCTAGCAGCCTTGTGATGGCAAACTAAGTGGGAAGCCAGTTTGGATCTTGGAGCTGCAATGTGAGTGGAAAAGAAACTGGTGGCACACCAACTGAGGGGAAAGACAATGTGCGGTGTGATGTTTTGGATTTTTTGGCATCTAACAAGTTGCCCTTGACCTGCCCTTGCATTTTGCCTTTTCATATTTAACAATTAAAAAAGAAAAGAAACTGCTTATGGCATGGAAAATTTATAAAAATTCGGGACTCCAAAAACAAAACAGATGAAGTCAGTGGGTGGTCTGTGTTCACTGCGACATCTTCTCAAGTGTCTGGACACTGAATTTGCTGTAATCACTTTCTCTTCATAAGAATGTAACTGGGTGGGAAGGGAGTAGGGGAAAGAGAAAAGTAACAAATGTTCTTTAGTGAGACAATATGTTCCTACAAATACAGATTTAAAAAAAGAATGTAAAGATTTTTTTCCAGAAAGGAAACATGAATCAGTGTATTGTTAAGAATCACGTTGTTTATATTTGTGTATCCCAGCCCAGACTCTGTCCTTTTGTGTCACTGAATTTAATTTCAGTTTGAATCTTGCTTTTGTTTCTTATTTAAATGAAGCTCATGTTAAACGCTTCAGTTGTGAATCCTAAACCCATGCAAGTTCAACATACCTTTATATACCACAAGTATATAGCCTCTGGCCTGGAGTTCCCTCTCCCTATCCAACTTCAAGTTCGTCACATGCATACTTCATCTCCTTGTTGGCTAGAAGAGGCAGACTTTGCTTGTGTTTGGGTTTTGGGGAAATGCCTCCATTTGTGGATGTATAATGTGTATTTGCCAATAGTGATGGAGACTTTTCAGATGCAGAATGCCCTACACCAGTCCGCAAAGCTTTTTTTTTTTCTTTTTTTCCCCTCTCCTTAAAGAACAATGAAAGTTTTTTAAAAGGAGACTTGAAAACGACATTTTGTATTTAGTGTGACTGTCCAGGGCTGCCTTCACTTTCCCTGCATAACAAATATAGTACTGAGATCACTTCCCCGTACCAGGAATGGATGTTCTCCCATGGTCACTGAGGAGTTACCTACCTACTGCCCATGGATAGCAGGCTCTATGCAAGATTATCTGAAGAGGTTTTTAGCAAACAGATTTTGATTTAATTCTCAGCCTGTGAGCCTCATGCCTGCCCCTGAGCTTCTGAGCCTGGCTGTGTGTGCTGGATACCTTTCCCTGCAGTCATAGGGCAAGGCTGGGTGTGTAGTCTCCCTCCTCCTACTCCCTCATGCTGCAGACTGGGGGACAGCATGGTATTTTCTGCCATACATGCAGCCTGACCTGACAAGGAGATGAGGTCCTACTGCATCACCCTCTACATTATGGTTATGAACTTTTATAGCACTTTCTCAATGAGCTATTTCTTATTTTTCACTTCTTAGCATAGCAAGTTGAACCATGAAGGTGCAATCATGTTAGCAGTATTTTTGTTCTAAGGTAATGGGGTAGTAGTCTGTATTGCCAATAGATGAATATGACCACCTTCCAAAAATCATGCTGCAGGAAGTTCCTCAGATAATGTAATTTTGCTTTGTTTCTTCCAAAGCAGGAGCCAGAATGTTTTACGTCTACATACTCTGTACTCCTCTTTCCTTTGGCTTACTGGGTAAAGCTGAACTCAAGTAGGAAATCTGACTCTGCTTCACAGATGAGTGAGGTTTGTAGCAACTCTGATCTAAAGCAGAAGCTGATTATATTATTAAACTGCCTCCTGAGATTGTTTTGTTTCTAACTATTGCTACTGTGTCCCACATCAGAGCTGATATAATTCAGCTCTCAAACACTTTTGCACATTTTCCTGGTTGAGTTGCTTTTGTTTATAGTAATACTAAAAGCCCTTTGGTACACACCATGGTGAAAGTCAGCTTGCAGCAATATGCGGTATACTGTCCGCAAAGCTGAGTAATCCTCCCCATCAGTAGCAAAGGCCATTCCCACTTTCAAGACCATCTCCTTTGGGGGTTGCAAAAGATGCAGGAGCAGCTTCCAACTGCTTTGCACTACCCTATGTATGTGCAGAGATGCGTCTACAGCCCATGTCCTTGCATGTGTACAGCAGCAGCATTAGTTCAGATTCTGAGCAAGCTATTTGGAAGCACAAGAGGAGATATTTCCTGCCTGGAGAGTCACTCACCTTCTCCTTGGGCGTAAGTGAATAAGATGGGTGAGGGAGGAACAATCCATATTCGGGACATAGGAAACAGGCTGTTATATCTGAATAAAAGTAAATTTAATTTTAAATGTACATTTCATTCTTTGTAAAGGTTAAATGCCTCTTATGTTATTGATATGACACAGGATTTAAAAATTCAAACGCTTTTAAGATGTTGTGTGAGTGAATTATGTGTTGTGTTTTATGCCATGCATTATATAAGAGCTAATTCAGGGTGTCCCACAATTTCTCAGGACCAAGCAAATGGATGTGAGGCCTTGTATATAAATCTCCTTTCATCAGAGGTCGAGAGTGTTATAGTGTTGTTTGAGAGTTTGGGTTTTTTTGTTTGTTTGCTTTTTGTTTTGTTTGGCTGGTTTTTTTAAACCAGTACTGAGTCTGCCCTTTTTGTATTACACTGTTGCATGCAGCTTGTGCTAAGTGTACCTTCTTCGGTTTCATTAAGTTGTCCTTTCTTGCATATTTATATCAGTGCTCAGACCTCTGTACTACCAAAATGGTGCAAAAGAGTCTTAAGATGAATGAAGACCAAAGCAAAACTAATTTTGCTAGACTCTACAGCTTTTCCTTCTTTGCATGTTACTGACTATAAAATATTTAGGTGGATTCAAATTTATACAGAGCCCAAGCGCCAAAGCTGTGGATTTAATTGTGGTGTGTATCCCTACAATTTGAAGCAGAAGTTTAGTTAATTGGAGAATTAAATGACTTTGTTTTCCACTGCTCTGGGTCTTTATTGAATTTGGCACAAGTTCAAACACCCTTGTAGCATCCAGCATTTGCTGGACCATAAAGCAAAGACCCTCCCTAGGAACACAAATAGAATTTCTTTCCACCACTGCAGTGAGATTAATGGCAGTGTTAGTAGGGCTTTTTCTATCCCTTTGTCCTGTAAATCTGAGTTCTATTCGACTAAACTGCCTTTTAAAGAAAACAAACTAAAATTCAGGCTGCCTAAGTTCTCAGGAGGCACTATTCAAGGGGAAGTGTTTTGCTTACCCCACAAACTTTTCAAGGCACTGAATTTTAGGCAGGAGATGTACAAAGGATCAGGCATGCTGGCAGAGACTACTGGGGTTTGCAGTTGTAGGAGAAAGGGCCACACATCAGCTGATACTGCTGATGTGGTGATGGATTAGTAAACAGAGAAAGGTTTCCATTGTTCTAAAAATGGGAGGATTAGCAGCTGCCCTTGTTGAGTCAGGCTAGAGGGAGGAGGATGAGGAGCACAGCAACACACTGTGACAGTGGTCTGTATTAAATTCGATATCAGCATCCTTCTCTACTGCTAATCTCCCTCCTTTTTATTCAGTGAGAAAAATCCTGGAGGACTTCCTTCATATCAATAAAAGAGAATTTTATTTATTCTTTTCCTTTTTTTTTTTTCTGTACAACTCTGCTGATTGCACTTTTAACTTTCCAAATATTTTTAATATGAAGTAATTTCCAGGGAGAAAAGAGTTAGAGGTACTATCTTAACCACAAAGGCAGATCCCAGCCTGAATTAACAACCAGAGATAGCTGTGCATATGGATTTATTAAATGCAATAATGTGTGGCAGGTCAGTATGTCCTCACTGAGATCTGTTCCTGTAATGTGAGGTTTAAATTTAGATGCACCTCTAAAATTAACAAGCCATGCTATTTTCTTTTCATGTCCTAAAAAAAAAAAAAAAAAAAAAAAAAAAAAAACCAAAAAAAAAAAAAACAAAAACCCACCCCCCCTCCCCCCCAAAAAAAAAAAATTAAAAAAAATTAATTGGTTGCTTATGCGGATTTTTAGCACTTAGATCCTTAGGACCACTGTTTCCCTTTTCATGCAGTTCAGCAATTGAGAGCCTTATGGGCGGCACAAGACCTGTTTCAGTAATGTCAAGAGTTGGCTTCATCGCTGATGGACTCTGGTAAGAGTACCTTGCTCGAACACTTGCTGTCTTTTGCTGCCAGTCTTCCCTCTGCTGAGTGCTGCCTCCCACAGAGATTCATCAAGAGGGCAGGTGTTTCCATACCTGCTGACGGCTGTGTTGGAAAGGGCTGAAGTCGAACCTTAAATAATTTCTGAGTAAGGCTCTGAGCTCACTTCCTGGGAAGTGAGTGGGAGTAGTTGTGTTACTGTGCAAATCCCGCCTGCCTGCTCTGCCACCAGCCTGCAGACACTGAGCAGATGGTGGGGTATGCACTGTGGCATGTGCTTCCCAAACCTGTGCTTATGTGCTTTACCGAACTAAGCTACTGCCCCTTCAGGGACACCCAACACTTTTGAATGGTATTTGGCCAAATTAAATTGTATTCCTCAAGGAGACAGCTTTGCATCAGCCAGATCTTAGCAGAGAACTCAGTCAGCTGGAAGTGAGTGAAACCCACCTTTTCAGAGTTGCATGTCAGTCAAAGAAGCTTCTGTCTGACAGATGAATCTAGAGTTAAGGGCTCCTCTATAAAAAGAGAGGAATAAAACAGAGGGCTGAAATTACCTTACTGTTGGGTGATGAGACAATGCAGTGGCCAGAGAACATGCAGGGCTCACTGTTTCTAACTACTGCAGCTCCCCAGTAGGTCAGCTGTACTCAGTGCTCATGGGAACAACAGCTTTTCATGCAACCCAGAACTTCTATGAGTAGCAAAATTTGGCTTGTACTAGTACAGGATAATGATTTGTGGTATTTTTTTAAAGCAAAGAGCTCTGAGGATTAATACTGGTATTTTAGATATAATAATAAACAGCTTTTAGCAAAGAAAAACCACAAGATTGCTAAAATGTGTTATATCATGGTACACCAGGACAAATTGATCTGGACAACTTTACAGTAGCCAGTGTGCAACATCTCTTTACACTTTAGATTTCTTTCAAAGTAAGGAAAAATACAAGCCCAAACTTAAGCAGTCAAATTCTGAAAATGGAGCACTTAAATAAAAAGCTTTGTTTCATGGATTTGTTTTGTTCTATATGGGTGAAGTTCCTGAGAGCTCTTCAGAAAACGGGGTGATTTTCTTCAATGCCTCACTGTGAGTTAAATGCTTAATTTGGGTTAATCCAGTTGAAAAACATTGTCTCCATGAGACAGTTTGCTCATTTGAAGAACTTTATTGACTGTCAAAGAAAGTAAAAGAAGCCTTTTGAAAACAGCTTGATTAAAACAATACTGCAGAGGAGAATTAAAAAATATAAGTGCTGTTTAAAACAGATGATCCCTCTTGTTTGAGAGCAGTCTCCTTGCAGTGCCTGATGGTGCTTGCCATGTTGGGTCTGCTCAGCCGCATCTCTTCCAAACAAGGACAGAGAAACATTGAAAGGCAAGAGTACTCCAGGTCACTTGTCAGAATCATGATTTCCTGCATTATTTTCTGTCACATAATAATCTAGAATATTTGAGATCTCCAGCTGAAAGGAGGAGGAAGCACTGTGGGTATATGTACTGCTTCAGGAAAATGAGAAGAGCTTGCCAAGTAGGAAAGCATTTCACTGTTTTTCTTCTCAGAAAGTTACTCAGGAAGTTAAGGCAGAAGGAGTCTAGGAAGAATTTGCCCATGTTTCACTTCCAGATTTTTCTTCTCCTTTAGGGAAACAAATCCATTTTAAAAGCAGAAGTTGGAAAGAAGAGAAGAGCTCATTTGATGTCTTACCTTTCTGTCTTTGGACTGTGAGAATGAGGTTTTCCCTATCTCTAAACATTATTGTTGCATGAGGCTGTCATTATGATGGGCACCTTTCATAGCTGAAAAAGCTGAAATTAATACTGCAAATCCACCCAATCTCAAAGACTCGGCAGAGATCTCTGATACTCCCTAGTTCAATCTCTCATAAAAACAATAGATCATGCCATTACACCTCATCTGAGTCTGGCTGAGTCTTTGACACCTTGTGTGTGAAGACTGCGCAGGTGCTCTGGGTGCCTGTGCTGGGCCTCCGACATTTTCCTTGAGAGGAAAGTAAGGAATTTCTACCACGCTTCTTATAGCAAACATGCACCCATTGTACAAGTATGTACCAGTAATCTTTATCTGCAGAGAGGCAAGGCGATGGAGATTATGACCTTTTCTATTTTAAATCCCTAAAACAGAAGAAGGTTTTGTAGCCTCTAAAAAGGGTGAAGTTCATTTGGAAATTGTATTAGAGTGTTTTCATTGGAATATTTATACCATGTACTTGGAAATGTAACTTATTTACATGGGTAATATTAACATGTGATAGTTAAATACGTGAGGGCAAAGAACATGTCTAGAGTGTGAGTTCTTGGACACGTTGTTGAAGAATGGCCCTTACTGGAGGCAAGGAATAAAACTCACTCCCATCCATATTAAACAAATATACCCTTGAGACCAAAGTCCATGGAGCTTGTTAAGGTACTTGGATGGATACGATGTGAGGGATACAAGGCTGTGTTCAATGATCTGTTTAAAATAGTCCACTTGGAAACTAAAATCAAAATCAGACATTGTAATTTCCTCAGAGAGAGGGAAAAATTATTGAGATCCCAAAGAGTTATCCAGAATCCTTATTGCATCCTGATATCTGTAATTTTCAGGAAGGTGACTTAAAGAATAAATGTAACAGAAGAAGAGCAACAAAAAAATTCCTCCAGTTCATGGTTAGTAGTCTAAGTTTTTTGGCAGATGGATGTGAGCCTACGGTAACTCATTTCAGGAGTTACCCATGGGATATCAGATTCATTCCTTCCTCTGTTACAGCCCAAGCTGTTTTATAAAATACCCTTGTTTTGTTTTGTTTTTTTAACAGCTCATCGAGGCTTAGCGTGTGAGATACTTAACATCCCTCCTTCCCTTACAAGGTACAAATAAATTTCTTTCTCCTTGTAGAGACATAGCAAAGGAAAAAAATCACTTCAGCATATACTCCTGATTTTCACAAGCTCCTCTGCATGCTCTGACAGACCTCTCACAGGCTGTAGGAACAGCTGTTGCCAGCCTCCACGTAGATGGCTGCATCCAGCTGGTGTCTATGTCATGACCTTATGCTAAGATTAATCACTTTCTAATGTTAATCACTTTCTACCCCTTTAAAATTCTAGGGTGAATTGTGTTTAATTCTTCTTCCCCAGTAACTGATGGAAGCTCTTTAATCCATAGGCCCAGGACAGCTCTCAGCTGGGCTGGTAGAACATTGACATGGTTTCTCCAGGGCAGGAGGGGTCCTGGCACCTGAGCACTTGTGGTACTTTATGAACTGTGTCTCTTATACTACTTTTGGCCACCAGTACCTTTTGCACAGCTTGAGTGCCTGTGCTGTACTTCTGAAAATGCTCATGGCATCTTGCATTTTAGCTGATTTCCATGCAAACCCAGCCTTTCTTTCAAGTGCAGTAAAAGACTATGTTAAAGCTGAAATAAAATCTAGATGTTATGTCCTGTATTATTTCAAGAAGAGTTTGAATGATTTTGACATAGCCTGAGATGTATCTGCTGCAAGAAATGCTGAAGATTTGCTGGTAACATTTTTATGTCCTCACAGTCACCTTAGGTAACATTCAGTGTTTCTGTGTTCTACAAAGTTTGGATATGACCTCTTTGAAGAATTGTACTTATGCACAGTCCAGGCACCAAAACTGCTGGGATTTTATGACATTTTCTTCAACAACCTTCTCCAGTAGATTGATAGCAACAAATTAAATTTTCAGCAATGTACCCTTCTTCTGCATACAGGTGGTATCTGCTATGACTGGTTAGGACATTTAGAACACAAAAAGCTAATTTCTTTGTCAGGAAACAACCTTTCCTGAATAATTTATACCTAAACACTTCTCATAGCTGAACAAAGTATTAGCACATGTATAAATCCTCCATTTGGCTTCAGTGATAGTGAGAAACTTCCCTTGCTTTTGTCAGTCATTCAACAGAAGACGATAAAAAGTATTGTGTGTGAAGTTTCCATTTTTCTTATTAAATGGACTTCTGGTTGCCAATGCTCTTTCAGCATTAACACTGGAAGTGACTCCTGTCTCATACTACTCTTGAAGAGTTTTTTAATTTGAACTAAATTATCTCAAATACATAATAAAAACATCATTTTGGAATAAATACATTTTTCTAAAAAAAATTAAAATCTCATTTTGTCCAAAAGACTTGCTTTTGCTTTGGTTCCAGGAACTGATAAAGCTACAGCAGTGATGTAGGTGCAGAAGTTTTCCATATGAGATAGATTCACATGTCTAAGTCCAGTTTGTGCTTCTGTAGCACAGATCCATGTAGGGTGGATCACCATCATATCTTTCAAAGCCTCACTCTCCTCCTTCAGACAAATGTATTCTGCAGTTGCTAATCATCAAGTACTGTACTCACAGGCAAATGGAAGCAGGGGGAAAAGAAGCGCAAAGAATTTCTGAAAAACCTCACAATCTGTGTGCATTTGAACAGACATTATTCTCATACCCCACTCAGTCACCTGCCACAGTGCAG
Source organism: Myiotriccus ornatus (assembly GCA_036023395.1). NCBI lineage: Eukaryota > Metazoa > Chordata > Aves > Passeriformes > Tyrannidae > Myiotriccus > Myiotriccus ornatus. Next base: position 55,189,276 of record JAYRBT010000114.1, read on the forward strand.
TGCCACAAAGGTCATGAATTTTTAAAGTGAGGTTAAAAAATCTTCAGGAGAACACCTTTGATGATAACACCAAGTCATCATTTTATTGACCTCTGACAACCAGCTCCAATGACCTTTGAAACTCCCTTCTCTGAACAGTCTCTTTTGAAACACAAACTAAAATCTCTAACTGACTAGTGCAAATGCTATTGAAGAAGCTCCTGCCAGCACACTTGCCTTGCATTGCCTTTCCTTTGTAAGTCTTTCACAAAAGCTTTGGACAAATCCAGCTCTGACTGAATGCCCACTTCCAGCCTCCAGCACTGACCACACTACTTTCAAAAAATCATGGAATCATTATGGTTGGATAAGACATCTAAGATCCTTGAGTCCAACCATTAACCCAGCACCACCTTGTTCACCACTAAACCATATCCCCAAGTGCCATATCTACATGCCTTTCTAACACTTCCAGGGATGGTGATTCCATCACTTCCCTGGGCAGCCTGTTCCAATGCCTGCCCAACCTTCCAGTGAAGAAATTTTTCCTAATATCCAGTCTAACCTTCCCTGGCACAACTTGAGTCCATTTCCTTTGTTTTGGCCACTTGTTATTTGAGAGAAGAGATCAACTCCCACCTGGCTACAGCCTCATTTCAGGTGGTTGTAGAGAGTGATAAGGTCTCCCCTGAGCCTTCTCTTCTCCAGGCCAAACAACCTCAGCTCCCTCAGCCGTTCCTCAAAGGACTTATATTCCAGACCCTTCACCAGCTTCATTGTTTTTCTCTGAACATGTTCCAGTATATCCATGTCTTTCTTTTGGGCCCAAAACTGAAGACAAGTTTTGAGGCATGGCCTCACCAGTGCTGGGTACAGTGGAATGAAAGGCTCTACATGGTTTTCTTGTGTTGTCCAAAAATGATCACACCAAGCACAGTAGGTTCTCTGCTCTGTAAAAAAGTTTCCTCTAGAAAACATGTCCTACTTGTGCTTATGGGATAGGCACATGTTGAAAAGTTCTTTCTAGCTTGAGACCATAGAAGAAATGCAAACAGATTTCCTCCTGGGTACCTGAGATGTGCAATAAGTGTACTTTAGATAAACACTTTGAGGAAAAAGTGAAAGAACAGTGGAGGAAGGAAATGTAGCAATGGGAACTGATGGAGCGTGTGGTCCCTTCCAAATGTAAAAAACCAATCATCCTCTTTATTTCTGTGCATCTGTGGTGAGAATTAAAGGAGTCAGGCTGAACTGAAATGAGATATACCAGCTACTTCATCAAAAGGCAGCACATTAATGCTTTTCATTTATCAAAATATGTGCCATTGATGAATAAAACAGAATAAACAATATTAAAGAAAAATTCTATATTATAAATACAGATAAGAAGTATTCATCTCTATCTGTTACTAAAGACTAGAAATTGTTCACCACTATTTGGAGTAATGGCATATCTCAACACTGACATCCTTTCAAGAGAGTTCAGTTCAAACACTGTTTGGCATCTAGAGATGGTAGCTAGCCCTAGCGAGCAATGCTACTGGAGGAATCTGACACAGATTCAGATATACAGGAACTTAAGACTGTTTATCCAAAAGCTTGAATCAATCTCACTTGCATCTGAGCAGTCTTGGCTGGAAATCAATTACGAAAGCAGAATTCCTCAGCAGTGGAATGCTAGAGGCAGGGATGTATTTTATGGACACAGAGATGTCACTGCTGGGCTGGGAGGAAAGGAAGCTGTTGCTATGATGAAGGAATAGAAACAATCAAGTGACTTTGTCTTTGAAGATAACAACATAACTGTGAACCTAGACATCTCTCCAACTTGGGAAATGCTGTATTTGCCCTTCCGCCAGCTTTATTAGTTTTACTGCTTACTTGTGTTCTTGGGAGTCTGTTCTTCCTAAGCTTCCTCATCTCCCAGCAAGTCTACAGACAAAATTGTTGCTAAGGGGCTGGAATTTGTATGAATTCACATGCCAGTGTGGGATATGGCAATAGAAACTAACATCTGATGTCTGATGGGGTTACTTTACAGATACTGCGAAGCTGTAAAGCACTGGGTTCTGCAAAGCTTCTGGGCAGCCCAGGACTGGACTTGCAAGGCATAGGTGTCAAAAAGCTCCAATAACCTTTCTTTTCAGATTCGTTAGTAAAAGGGAGGATTTGAATAGCAGTCATAATGTGGAAAAAGAGAAATATAAAAAAGGAGAGAAACGCTGGGACTTCAGAACTGGAATTCAAGGATCTAAAGTCTGTTTTGGCTCAGCTATTTACTTGTTGTGTGGCCTTGGACAGACTGGTTTATGAAGCGGGGAGGGGAAACTGGCACATGAACATCTGAGGAATCAAAAGATGTTTACAGAGTGCTTTGTACTTGCATAATTTTATCCTTTAAAAGTGTTTATGGTTTTGGACTAGTCTTTTATGCCAGAGTAACAGCATTGAACTTCCCTCAACTTGAACTGTTTCTTCACAAAACCCCTTCACATGTACATAAATAAAACACAGCACCCTGCACAAGTTCTAACTGGTTATAGAAGCATTAATATCATCTTGTAGGTTATTCAGTGCTGAAAAAGACTGGAATCCCAAGGATGAGAAAAGGTCTTTATAGGATAGCTGTCCCATGAAGGCTTTCTTATAACTGCATTAGTTAACTGCTCAATTAAGGAAACATTTATTTGAGTGATAAATATACTTTATGTATTTTTTTAACTCTCTGCCATTTTATTTCATATCAATTTAGTGCCATTTTATTTGGCATGAAGTCCCAAGAGTATATTACAACTGATGTTTCTGAGCACCCAAGCCCTGCTTTTCTGTATGAGAATGGAGTGAACGTAGATCATAGTGCCTGGAGGCATTGCTGTGCTTGTTTTGAGAGACAAGAAGCCACGTGTTAATCATCATTTCATTATGGAACTACTAGCTGCAGTCAATTTAGAATTTGTGCAGAGAGATTCCCCTAAACCCACTTGTCTGCATGGCCTGGCTGTGTTCTCTGAGAGACAGACTCCTTTGAGCCACTCCAGTAAGATAGGCTGTGAAGAGTATATGAAAGGGAGGAAGGAAATAATCTGAAGTAGTGCTGATTATTAAGTGAAGAGGCCGAAAAAATGCAGAAAGAGACAGATGTTATCATAAATATATGCTATGAATACTCAGGAAAAATAAGATTTAGTCAAAAGGAAAATATGAAAATTATGAGCCAAATGAAGGCTTTGTGAGCAGTTGGGTCCAAGGCAAAAATTATATGCAGATATAGAAGATCACAGTTGTTGTATGCCTATACTGAAACTCTGGAGTTCTATGTACAGTAGCTGTAAAGGAAATGTTTCTCTGCTCGTTTAAATGACAGTAGAGTTCGGGAACTGTAGAAGTCTGAAAGTGGTAGCTAATGTCTGCTGTTGTTAATTACACTGTACTAGTATTTGCTATAGCAAAACAGCTCTGAATATACAAGCAGTCACACGGCATGTATTTTGGATGGCTGGAGCCCTTGGAGGGTTTGTGGCATCTTCTTGCATTTCACTAACTGCAGAACTGCAGGAACATTTTCAATAAGCTTGGGAAGCAAACTAGCAAGGTAGGGAATGAACATACCTGCATAGGAGAAAGGTACACCTGGTTCCCATCCTTGGATTTTTCAGGTGTGAAGTCAAAAAAACCCCTTCAGACCTAAGTACCTCGGGTCAGAGACCCTCATTCAATGTTGACATATACAGATAAGCAGTCTGATTTCCAGGAATGGCAAGAAGCACATCAAACTACAGACACAGGTGAGATTTGTGTAACAATCAACAACTCTCAAAACCAGGCTCCTGGTATTAAGTGTTTACCATCAGGCACCTGATCTTGAAAATGCTGGCCAAATGCCACGAAACTGTGCTTCTTTTAGAAAATGGAATCTGTTTTGTTTAAAAGAACTGTAATCTGTAGTGCTGGTTCCTTGTAAACAATGTCAGTTATTTCCACTATAACATTAGCTAGTAAGTCATTTACCAATGGAGAAATAGATTGAGTTAATTTTTCTTTCATTGCCCTTTCTTTTGAGGTCAAGGTTGGAAGACTAGAGCTGAAATGGTTACTAGAGGATGAATGCTCTCTGCTTCTGCCTTTCCAGCTAAAGCCCTTGTAAAAGAAAGTGTTTCTTGCTCCTGGCTCTCATTTCTGAGGGTTAGGCAATTCCTACCCCAAACTATTTTTCAATTTGCTTGAAGTGCTTCCCTTGTGCATTTTTATTTAGCATTTATGTACAATTGGGATGAAATTTGCTCATAGGTAGTTAATGAAGATTGCTGTGGGCATGCAGGATATGAAACCTTCATGGTCTAATGGTGCTCAAACACAGACTGAGTGAGATTATTATGAGGGAAGCATGGCACTTGTACTCAAAAGTGCTGTTCCATCCTGGTGTCTGTTACTGTTGTCTTATCTCAAACCACCCCTAAACTTTTAATGCCTTTTCCCCACTCTCAAAACATTCCTTCAGAAGTAAGATGAAGTGAGACTGGGATTCCCAGTGGATGTATGTTTTGGGTTTCTCTAAGGTGCTTTGCCTTTTGACTGTTTCTTTCTTTCCAACAGGTTCTAGTAAAATTTAAAAATCTGCTTCAAAACATTCTACCAGTTCCAGGTGCCTTGGTATTTCTCAGTAGTACAATTACCTCAACACTCATTGAAATGATTAGTTACAGAATATTAATCTTAACGGATTTATTAACTAAAGAATTGTCCAAAATGATGCTGGATCCACAGGAGAGTTGTGGTATTTCATGTGACAGGTTTTAGATGTGGAAATTGAGGATGAACACTTATTCACTTTCTCTATGCATCCCAGGAAGACCTTTTGAACCTTGATCTTTCCTGCAAACTGCTGAAATGCTCACCTATTGCTTTCTAGCACTGCTGCAGGCCTGATCAGCAGTCATGCTCCTGCAGAGGAAGAGATCCAGCTGGTTCTTTGCGGGAGAAATATATTCTAATATATCTTCAGATGCTGGGCTTAATGATCCAATAAGACTTAAAACCTAACAGGGTGTGCACTTGTTTGTCTTGGCATGCGGCACTAAAAGCACTCTGCGAAGCTAATTGCCTTTCTTTCTTTGTAGTTATGACTGTAAAAGCTCCAGATTGACAAGAAATTTGTGCTATGCATAGGTGATGTTTACTGCCAGCTCGGTAATGCAAGCAACATCTTTGTCTTAGCAAATCTGTCAGGAAGATATCCTGGGTGTGCTGCTGTCAGGATCCTCAACTTTCGTTGTCCACAAATGTCCAGTACCTGACAGGGCAGGTCAGTTCATGAAGAAAAACAAATGAAGAAAAATGTTTCGGCCAAGAAAAGAGGGAAACCTGCAAATGGAAGCCTCAAGGCAAGCCACCAAGAGGGGAACTTGAGCATTAATTCTTTGGCCTCTCCTGTGAAAGCAGAAAAACTCAAGAAAGGCACGGCCCTTATGACATGAATGGCAGAGGGAGGAGTGTCCCCAGTCTTTCCCTTTCTTACCTTGCATATATTTCCTGTTGTCCACCACAGGAGAAGGCTTTCATGGGCAAGGATGTCTTAGTGCAGAAAGAAAAGAAATGCAGAAGCAAACCCTTGCTCCTTACAGAGCTGGCATTGCAAAAGAAACCAGAGTGTAGCTTCTGACTTGTCAGTATTCTAGAAACTAATACATTCTAGTATGTAACCAAGAGCTATTTTCCTCAGCTGTTTGCTTTCCCTGAAGCATACACCTCAGGGGCCCTATTTTGCTTCAACAGGAAGACTTCGTGATGAAAGGAGCCACTGCCTCCACATTCCTGTGGCTACCACATAGCCCCTTTTTTCTCAGGCAGAACCTCTTTTTCTATCCTTTATGTCCCATTGGGGGGTAACAATTAATATTTGAGTCTCTACCTGCTATTTTTTTGTTATTTCTTGACAGTCAAAGCAAGTTTGGGAATGCCAGGCTGTTGTCAGATAGATAGGAGGTAGGAGGAAGTGCCAGTGGCTGGGGGTAATAGAGCAGGTTGAAGATGAACACCTCGTGCACATACTGCAAATGTAGAAGGTTCATCTGGGAGCCTTACAACAGAACAGAAGGACCTGGAAATTGAGAGAAATAGGAATGCCCAAAGTTGTGAGGGGAGAAGAGGTTGTGAATGGGAGGTGCTTTGAGGCAGAATCAAGGAGAGCAGGTCAGAAAAAAAGCAGAAATGAAGCAGGAGTTGGGGAGCTGAAAATTGGGAGTACATTAGGGCAGCAAGAAAAATGGAATAGCATATATGGGGTTCATAGTGAACGTAGGCCTGGGTGGGTTGGAGAAGGGAGTTAAGAGAAGCAGCCCTGGCAGATGAACCTTAGGATTAAAGGGTGGGCTCAGTTCTGTGCACACTGTAACTCACCTAAAAAATCCAATGCGCAGGCTGGAAGGTGTAAAGACCTTCCCCGGTTCTTCGTTCGCGA
>JAYRBT010000114.1:55195935-55262583 GCA_036023395.1 Myiotriccus ornatus
CTGGTGATGCTTTGCCTGATGCCCCCCAGGACACGGTTGGCCCTCCTGGCTGCCAGGGCACTGCTGACTCATATTCATCTTGTCATCAACCAAGACCCCCAAGTCCCTTTCCATGGCACTGCTTTCCAGCACTCATTTCCCCGTCTGTACGTACATCCAGAGTTGCCCTGTCCCAGGTGAAGAATCCAGCACTTCCCCTTGTTGAACTTCATATGGTTGGTGATTGCCCAGTCCTCTGATTTGTAGAGGTCTCTCTGCAGTACTGCAGGACACCACCCCCTGAATGATTCCTACTTTCATTAGTGTGGCAGTCTGATCAATTTTCAGTCATGCAACATCCCTATGGCTAGAAGAGTACTGGCTTCCCTGTAAAAGGTTAGAGACAGATTTTAGCTGTTAATATATGAACATATTGTAATGTAATATAGTATGTACTATAATGTCAATGTAGTTTAACCAGGTGATTTAGCAACTGGAAACAAAAAGAGACAGCAAAATATCCCTCACTTATTGGAACAGGAACACTTTTTTTTCTTCCCCAGACTGTCTAAGCAATCTAAGAAAATTATAGAGTTAATCTCTATTTCCCTGGAAATAAAATTGCAGGCAAATGCCCTACATTCAGACAGATTCCTACAGATAAAACTGAGCCCACGGAAGGAGAAAGTCTGTTTTACAGGCATCTGCAACACTGTAGTGAGGTCACCTCCTACTCTGCACAGCGACCAGCTATTACCCAGCCACACTACCTCAGGAGATAATGTCAATTAATGTAAAACCTGGTCGGTTTTCAGCAAATTTTACCAGTTTTGATGAAGCCAGTATTGCTCAGAAAAGAAAGTTTTGTAGCACTACCAATTGCCATTTTTCTTCAGAACATTTCCCTTCCCAAAGAGTGAGAGCCCGTCTCTCTACAGAAGCAGCAATGATGTCTCTCTGTAGCGAGAGGAACGAAGCTCACCCTGCAGGAGCAGTCTGCAACCCAGTTTCTGAGCTCTGCTGGTGGCGGTGGAGGTGCTGCTGAGGCAAATGCTCTGGCGAGTGCGTAGGTGAGCACATTGTCTTCCTGCTAGTCCTCAGTCTGTAACCCGTGTGTGCTCCTCTTTTTTGCCTAGTCTGTAGTCTGTTCACCTCAAGTTTGTTTATCCCTACCAAGAAGATTTATTACTTATTCGTACTTTGCTTACAGTTTGTTTACATTCAGATTACAGTAGGTTCACTGGCAAATTATACCAAATTTATGATCTTCATATGATTAACTGATTTGTTAATGTATAATCTGCTGTTTACAAAATTTGACAGAATCATTTTTTTTTATGTAATACAGGTCCCATTGAGGAGGAGAGGTGCTTTATACAGGTTCAAAATATACATGAAGTGGGCCTTATTTGGCTAAGCTCTTGAATAGACTGCCATGTTAGTGGAATAAAGACATGGGCTACATATTTTAAGTGAGGAGAAAATGAATAATTCAGCAGTAAGGGTCAAATCATCCTGCCAAGAAAAACCTACTAAAGAGGAAGTACACTGAGTTATAGTTATCTGCATTGCAGATAATAATAACAATTATAGTTCCCAGCTGGAATCAAGCCTCCATATTTTGGCTTCTGTACAGCCTCAGAATAACTGTTCATGTCACAACAAGTTTCAGCCAAATAAAGACAAAGCTCAATTAGCAAAACAACACAAATTTGCAGAAGCATAGGCTTGAACAATTAGAAACTGATGCTTGGGCATAGTTACATATGGCAGTTCAGTGACAATTAACAGCACTAATCATTTATAATTAATGTCATTTTGCAAACAAAAGGTTTTAACCCTTCCCAAAAGCCGTATCAAAGAAAATCAGTTGTTGGGCCCACTGGAAGCCATCTGCATAGGATTAAGTCTATAGTTTAGGCATAATAGCCAACCCACTAGGCTTTGTTGTGAGTGTCATACTATAATCAGCCCCTTGTAACACCCTCAGTTTCTGAAATCCTGTTCTTATGGGAGAGTCATAAAAAAAAAAAAAAATCAGTAGCAAGGAGCACATGCTGGCAGGTGCTGAGGTAAAAGGGGGTCAGACTGGTTTGAGGCAAAGGCAAATGAGGCTGCTGCATTTGCAGACTGATGGGTTGCTGTGCCTGGCACAGAGGCCTGAAAGCCAGGCTAGCAGTGCTGCTGTCCAGGCAAAATATCAGGGTGTCTATGGAAGCAGTAATGTCAAAAGAGTTAGAGCTTTTGACACTTCCAGCTCCTCCACACCTTCAGTGACAACAGGAGCAGCAATCCTGGCTTTCAGACATTCTCCTCTCACTGCCTTTTCCTAACTTCACTGCAGTTTCCCTATGTTTTCTGTGCGTTTCCCCATACCTCTTCTCTTTCCATAGAAGTACCTTTAGTCCTTCCCACTAAGGGTTGCAAAATTCGTGTTTGCCTACACAACTGAAAAGCTTTGAGCAGTTTCTGTCCCAGGCAAGGGGACTAACTTTTCTATGGGGTTGAGCAGGGAGGCTCTCACAGAATTTAGGAGGCACAGAGATGTCTGAAAATCAGCAGCTTCCTTTCTGTATATGAAAACATCAAAGCAGGGACAACAACTTCCTTGGGAGAGATGTCAAGCATTTGTGAGTGTCAATGATCTCCATGGAGATGGCAAAGGTCTTGGCAGTTCTTGTACTACTGATTGGTAGAAATAATCTGCATGTATTTCAAATTACTCCAGTGGTCCAACCGTCCTGCATAGAGTTCTTAGGTCTTGGGAAAGTCCAAGTATGCGTCACTAATAGGACAGAGGAATGTACCAGGAAAAGACAAAGAGAGAAATAACTTTGCTTGTTCCTGTGGTAGTACATAGAACTGCGGTCAGCTTTCTGGAGTAGTTAGTCTTGACTTCATCTTTGCAAAACTCCTGTTTTCTATTTCAAGACAAACCCAGCAAATTCTAAAAGGTGGCAGCAGTGGAGTCAGACAGAAGCTTCCTGCTTTCTGTGCCACCTGTCCTTACCCTCATTGCATAGTGTGTTGGTTCATACCATGCTGATTCCTCTTCACACACCCTGTGTTGCTGACACCTGCTTCTTTTCTAGGACAATAATCCATGGTGTAATTACAATGGATTGTGATTTTAATAACTGATTGACAGATGAACAGAAACACCTCTTCATGCCTTCCTTTTCCAGCTGGTAGGAGAAGACATAGTCTTCTCCTGAACTTCTCACCCTTTAAGAAGAGGAAACATTTTTTTCTTCTCCTACTTAAAGGCTACAGCAAGAGGTCTCTCTTTTCCCTAGTGCAGTTGTAGACATCCAGAAAAGGGACCTCTTTTTGTCTTCCATTAATGCTCCCTTTGGGAGACCTTGTCCCTCTTGGGGCAACTATACGTGCTCCCAATTTCAGATTACATCTCAAGGCTTCAACTTTCCTGCTTACCAGCAGGGTTAACTCAACAGGCCTAACTGGATTTGGCACATACACACCCTTTATTTCTGTTGTGACAGTAGTTAATTAAAGTGACTCAGAAAGCAGCTTCTCCAAAACAAAATCGTGTTTATTTGCCAAGAGAGTACCCAAAGAAGTGGCCCAAACAACAAAGAGCCTTACCTTAGCTTGACCTGCTTGTAGGTCTCACTCTGCCCCAGCTTAGTAGGGAAGCCTGATACCTGCTACACTACTTGATTGCAGAGAGCTCCTCTCTGGTCACTGTTAGTAGCAACTCATCCCTCCTTCTTGCCTAGCTAGCATCTTTAATGTGTAAAGTCGACTTTGACCTCAGCTCTTGGCCTGAAGAAGCACCAGTGCTCTCTGCCTGAAAGGAAAAAGCCTGGAGTAGACCTCTTTTCTTCAGAGGCACTCATATTGCCACTTCCTTCTTACTCACTTTCTGTTAACAGCTTAATTGCATTTTAGTTTCTGGTGCACAGCAAGAATAAGATACCGCAGACAAAATAAGACCTACATGATACATGAAAAACTGTATATATCTTTCTTATTCAACCCAGCTGTGTAAGAAAAAAAGGTGATGCCTCTCTTTCTTTCTTTTAAAAGTAGGTGGAAAGATGTAAAAACCACCATGTAAACAACAAAAACTCTTGAAACTGAGCCTCTTTACACTTATATTCCTGTAAATGCCATGGAGCCCGAGGAACTCTCTCTTTGTACAGTCCTTTGGATCTGTGAAAGGTCTGTACAAGTTTGCTAACATAGCTGTCCCTGGGAAATCCCTGGTGAGTAGCATTTCCACTCACACAGCATCAACTGTCATGGGACCACAGCAAGAAGAGCTGTGACTAAATCAGAGTCACCAAGAAGCATGGCATTACTCACAGGTATTTACAAGATAAAAATCACCCTTCTGTGTTTAAAGTTTCTCTAAAAGACTTTCACATTAGTGGTGGGCATAGCCTCTAATTCTGCATATTTGATTGCCACACTTCTGCCTATCACTGATTAAGCACAGAAGCTGAAAAGAAACATCCCCTCTTCAATTAGGAAGCTAGGGTGCCATTCCTAATCACTGTACAAATAAAACTAATCATAGTACAAAAAATGCAGTTGCTAAAAGAAAACATACCATTTCCTCCACATGAAGAAATTAGGTCAGAAAAGTCATGCAGGTATTGCTGAAACTGCTTTGACAACTGTAACTTCCACACATTGCAAAGCAAGCAGGTCAGAGGCTGTGGCTTAAAAAAAAAAAAAAAAGGCAAGTTAATTAAGTTCCTCTTGCAATGCCTGCCTAGAGCTGTGAAGCTTTGGGACAGAAATCTGTAGGACCAAACTTTGGAAATATTTCTGAATTTATAAAAGGGAAGGAAACAGTAAGACTTGTGTTTTCTGCTCTGTTTATTCAGTACGATAACCAAACACGATGTGTGAAAGAAGTAGAAACAGAGAGACAACATGTAAACCAAAATCCTTCAGGCGACTGAGAAACACTACAGGCATATAGAAACTTACTGGTGATAGCGCATTTGAGGTCCCAAAGCTGTTTTTATGTTTTACAGATGATTGACGCATGTTAATGAATTAATAAGTCATTAAGAAATTGATTTCTTTGTCCTTCTTTTACATAGCTTCCTTGGATACTTGGCTCATACATTTTTTTTGAGGGAATGCTTCACCATATTAAAAACCTTACTTCAATTATTAAAAGGAAAAGCAGGGTTCATTTTTTTCAGCATTTGCCTTTGCATTCTTTTATTGTTCTTGGCATATTTTCATTGCTTACGCTTTTGCTTTTCAAGTATTAATGCCAGATGATGAAAGCAAATATTCTTTTCATATTCCAGTAGTTTAAAAAAATGCATTTTATTTGCTTCCTTTTCATTATTATTTTTTTCATTAGTCAGTTTTGGGCACAGAATATATGAAAACATTTAGTTGAGTATCTAAGGCATTTTAGTGTTCCTGATATAGTTGTTATATAGACAGAGTATAATTCTGTATGCCCACGATTAAAAAAAATTGGTATTCATGACATTCACCTACTACTTCCCTTAAGTTGAGACATGGGGAATGCTTTAGTCATGATTTTTTGGGTCATGCTTCCACCGTTGGTCCCTTGAAAGTCTGAAAACCCCTAGTTTATTGAGGTATTAGCAGATGCTCAGAATCCTCTTGAGCCCCAGTGGCAACTAAAACCCACTGGGGACATGGTAACACTCTAATAGATAAGTTTAAGAAGAAAAAAACCACAATGGAATAATAATTTTTGGCTGTAAAAGAGATTGCATACCTTGACTTGTAGACAGCAATTACTCTATACCAAGTTTACTGTGCTTGGTTGGAACCTCAGAGCAGTATTTGCTCACGGGGGAATGAAGCATGTTGAAGGACCTTGGGCTAATTTCAGCTTTAGTTTCTGAAGCAAGGCTTTAAGTAATTAGCTCATAACTGAAGTTTATAGGTTTTGGAAAGCAGTGTTTTAATCTATTTTTTACAGTGTGCTTTCCTACTAAAATGTAACTAAAACTTGTACCCTAAGGGAGCACTGTTTAATATTAGCTCCTGATTGCCCTCTGGTTCTAATGAAATTACCTCAGGAATCTGCTGGCATTTTTAATCACTGATGAGGTGATGTAATTTGTCTGAGAAGAAAATAATTCTTACCTGAAATGTGACATGGGAAGTGCTGGTCCTGGAAAACTGTAATTTTTATGTACGGACTTTATTTTTGTGTTGATTTAAAAAAAAAAAAAAAAAAAGAAAAAAAAGAAAAGAAAGATAGAAATAACAAATAACACCATTATTTATTTTATAGTTCCAAAGAAACAGTTTTCCTGAAAATTGAATACAAAATTGAAAGTGTGATAAGGTGATCAGCAAAGGCTGATTCTTAAATGACCCCACCCTCAAAAAAAACAAAAAAAGGCAAAGCAGAAAAAGGATTGTTTAAATGCCTTAACTAATATTTTATCTTCAAATGATCAGAATTTAGTTTATCTTTTTGACAGAGAAAGAAGACGCCCTTCCTCAGTATCTTCTGATGCACATTTCATGTCAGGACAGCTTCCCTGTGTAGGTCAGTGTACAGCATGCATTATTCTCAGCATGTAGATAAGATTCAGGTAAGTTAAGAGACTTGCTACATCTTAAAAACATCTAAAAGTGAAATCAGGAATACATTTCATTAAGAGCTGAGATGTCCTGATCTCCGTTTTCTGCTTCCCTGTTTCTGAGCAACTGCACAATAATTTAGGCTTCCCGATTGCCCAAACATTAACCACAAACCTGTAGCAAAGCTGTTGAGATTTCAGAATTTTGGACACCTATTGAGATGTCTAGACTTCTATACAATTCCACTCTAGCATGGGGGTCCCATGTTTAGACAAGAGAACGAGATGGGGCATAAGATGGGAGGCATGCAGCAGCAATTTAGTCTCTTTTCAAATATTCTTCATAGTTTTCAGTGATGACTGTTAGTGTCCATGTGGATATGCTCATATGTTCATGAGTCTGTGAATATGTACACATTAGATATTATTTATATATTAAATATTTCTCACTTTGCTATAATGTGCAGTCCCAAATCAGTACTGTACAGAATTTTTCTTTCAGAATATATCGATGCTCTGAAACCATTATTGGTAACTGGAGGAAGATGCCATTCTCCCATTACAATTGTCCTTTGAAGTCTGCAGTGGATTAAATTTGTTAAGGTAATGGCCTGATAGCTAAATCCTATACTTAATCATTTAATATTAACTTCTATGGCAGACAGTAACAGTTCTAAAAAGGTTTCCTTCCCTCCTTGTGTCAGGAAATTTCTCTGTCAATAATTTTAAATGCCATTTCTGAAACACAGTGTAAGCAAAACACCATGTTTGCAGTAGCAGACCTAACAGTTGACCTTAGCAGATGTTTTTTATGAAAGTTTTCTGTTTGCCAATTTCAAACTCTCTTTCTAAAAGATACCACTGAGACAACATCTCAGTGATATTTCAGTTTTTGGTTGGTTTGTTTATTTATTCACTTCCTTTCTCTGTACAGAAAAAATACTGTGAATTCTGCTTTGCAGAAATGTATTTTAAAGCAAATGCCTTTTTTTTCCCTTACCACTTCAGAAGTAAACCAATTTTAATTATCCATTATTATTTATAAATAATAATAGTAATCAGAAGATCAATCTACAGAAATTAGTTTTTTTATGTGAGAAAGTTACAGAAAACTGGGTTTCACTGGTCTTCCAGTAAAGGTGTGTCAGAACTGGCACATAAGAGCTGCTTTTCATTGTCTCACAAGGGATATGAGAAATATTTTTCTAGCAATTTACATTAACTGCTAATGTAAGGATTATGCCAGCAATAACTCTTTTTTCCCCTGAAAAGTTCCTCTGCCATAATTCCAGCTGATATTCCAGTGGTGTTAGCACTGGAAGCAGTAACATAAACCAGGATCAGATGGTTTCTAGTGCTTGACTTAAAACATTGCAAATATGTTGTCTAGATGGGCAGCTCATCACTTGTAAATAATTCTTCTTTCATGACTGTTAAGTAACACAGTTGTATGTTGTAAGTATCACAGAATCGTGGAATATGCTGAGTTGGATCACTCAGTCCAACCCTTAGCCCTGCACAGGACCATCCCCAAGAGCCACACCGTGTGCCTAAGAGTATCATATCCATGTTGCAGTGATCTAAGTCTGGTTTTGCTTTGCTATGACATTTTCTGTGACAGAATTTAGAGCATTTTAGATATTGGTCCAACGTGGTTAGGAAACTGTGAGATTTTGCATCTTCAGTTAGTGCTTCACCTGTGCATCTGTCATATGCTCCAAAGCCCTGCTTATGTCAGTTGCTAACATAGGGATCTTGACTGGTAAGGGAAGAATTAGGGACATACTACAAACTTTGCAATATATAAGACTTAGTGCTGATCCTGTAGTGTTCTTAAATTTAGGATAATAAGATTACTGCATATCTACTACAATAATCCTTTGCCATAAGATTAGGTAACTACCAAAAATGTAGGGAAGGATTTGCAGGGCAAAGAGGGTGGCTGGGTTACCTCTGGGAGGCCATAAGGAAATCACCTTGCTACAGTTCCAGCTCTAAGGCACATAGGTTTGTCCTGGTCTTCAGGTATCTCTCACAACATAGAGAAAATATTTCCATTTCCAGCGAGCTGATATGTCCCGTTGTTTCTGTCAACAGATGTGACATGGGTGGGATTTAAGCATGTGCTACAGTACTATTTGTTCTGTAAACGTTTTGTTTCTAGGGTTCAGCAGTAATGACAACGCATGTTTATGCTTTGCTGTCTTTATGGAAGCTTGAAAATACATTGCAAAAGACATGTCACAACCTTTACGAAATACTCAAGTGTATTATTATTGCATTAGTAATAATGTCCCTCTCCCAGCCTGTACTTGAACTATGTCAAGTGATGGTGAGAAGTGTCAAAAACCTGAGAGGTCTCAGAGTGCTCTGAGCTTTTGAGTGGCTCCAAGCTGTCCCCCAGAAGGCAGGAGCCTGGATTTGACCTGATAATAGAAGTTAACTGTGCTGTCAGATGACATTTCATTGCTGAAAGCATTATTTAAAATAAAACCTATTGTAATTTGTGACTCTTTGGTTTACTGTGGAGAGAAGTGCCAACTCAGGGATGGTGGAATGGACCACCGGCCCCACCCTGCAATCTGTTCTATACCTTCACCTGCAAAGACATATTGGGGAGTACAGTGGGGACATCTGCAAATCCTAGAGGGACAATGCAAAATGCAGTGAGTCAGACTTGTGCTAGAGTGAAATGTGGAGGCTCCAGGCAATGAGAATTCTCAGTTTTACGATATTCACTCCTAGCATCAATATGCCAGTGCACAGAGAAGTATTTCCCACGGTTGAGTGAGCTATTAACATCTGTGAGGAAGAGCAAGACATTGTGGGAAAATATGTGTCATGTCACATAGCTAATACTTGGCAAGTCTGAGGTAATAGTTACGCCTAAGATAACAGCAGCTAGCACAGTGGAACTAGGTTGAGCATGCAAAATATTCACTATACCCTGAGGTCCTTGAACGCTCCTGTGATTAGTTATGCCCACCTTCAGTTCGAGTAAGGACTGGAGAAAAGGTGTAGCTGGTACATATAACAAAAAGGGGAAAAAAAAGAAAACCAACACCAAAAAAGCCCAACCAAAACAAGAAGTCTCATCCTTAACCTACTGAGTTCACAAGCATTGGGGAATAAAAACAGTAAACTGAAACTCTTACAAAGAGGACAGGTGCATGAATAGTTCCTGCTGAAGGGAGGTATAATGTTGTTCACATTACTGCTCTTAAGCAAGACTTCACTTCGGCACCTCCCAGAGCATAAATATTGAGATTTTTAACAAAAGCAGCTGCAGAACATCTAATAACAAGAATAGTATCTTTGGATCAGAATATATTGACACAGGCTATGTTAACCCAGTGAAGTCAGGAACAATTAATGAAGTAATTTACTTTTTCTGTTTCTATACTCAATAGAAGAGTTTACTGAGGCAGAAACATTTTAGATTTTTTTCCCCATGTATAAATCCCTCTACATTCCGATACCTTAAAATATATGCAAATACATAGTGATTATTACGGGTCAAAATGCCCAGCTGAATAATTTGGCAAAGCTTGTTTTTAGTTAGGTTCCCCTCTTCCTCCAATTTGGAGGAATCTTCTGGAGAAAATAATGGCAACAAGCTGGTGCTGTAAGCTCAGTAAGGACTCTGGTTAATCAAGCATGAAAAACTTCTTGAAGAGAAACCTGTTAGGAAAACAGTATCTGTGTTGAGAAGCTGGAGTTTTATGCTACAGGAGTTTGCATTTGTAAATAGAAAAATATAGTGAACTTGTAAAACCAGAAAAATTAATTACATTTCATCTTCATCCACTGTTTGCAAGGTGTGATATCCAGAATAATGCTATAGAAAACAGTTCATAGATTAAGCCATTTGGGATAGTAACCAATATTGCAGCTGAATTCCACCAAGTTGCTTACAGAACTTGCTCTCCCGACCAGTGTCAGCCCATCCTTATTCCCAGGGAGGTGTCCAGTGCCTGAGGCTGTGACTGGAGCTGCCCTGGTGCCTCTGGATGCTTGCTTCTGGCTGGGGCAATGGGATGGGTCCTGGCTGCTGAATCCTGTGTGGCCTCCCCTATGGGGAGTTGCCGCAGTCCTGGACACGCAGCTCCTGTGAAACCCACTGGTGCTGGAGTAGTGCTACACTTATTATGAAAGACAGGAACAAACAAAATAACTTATCACAAGATACCAGAAACGTCCAAGAGAGATGAAAAACTGCTGTGCTTCCAGCCCCATGCAAGCTAGACAGCCATCTCCACTATTTGTAGCCTAACAGCTGTTCCCTGCTCAGTGGCAACGACGATGGTGTATCAGATGCTTCCAATTATCCTCTAGTGCTAAATATGGAAATCTTTTAAATAAAATAGAGTGCCTGAGAAGGTATGAAAATAAACCCTGGAATTTTATTCAATTACCATTGTCAGTTCTTGAGGGAATGAAATGCTTGTGCTGATCCTTTTGGCTCAGTTGTCAGTGATGAACAGGGAACGGGTACTCCCTTGCTTACACACACCACTACACAGCTGGCATTAGCAGGGCAGAAGAGGACTTGACTTCATGTAAAGCAGGTCATACAGATCTGACAAGAGATTGACAAATGCAAATTATTAGTCAAGAAGGACCAGTGACTGCACCCACTAAAGCATGGCCTATTTCTTAATCTAAGATGCTTACCTACACTTTTTTTACCACAGGAAAAAAAAATAGACTATATGAGCTAAACTAATATTGAAATCAAACAGAAGTACTTGCTTGGTTATGTGCCCTGAAGGCATGGCATAGGCACTCTCTTATGGTGTAGCTGTCTGGGGTACCTCATGAGTACGAACTAAATTTCTGTTAAAAAATGATGTGTAACTGCACTTTTTTTTTTATCTTGACAGCTACATGTTAATATAATTTTTAAGGTGAGGGCATGAACCAGGTGGGACATTTAAACTCAAGGCTTCCAATTTCAACAAAACTATTACCTTTTCCTTTTTTTTTTTTTCTGTATTTTTTAATGACCTTCTAAAACTTTCAAACCATTTCAGCCACTTTGGAAAAAGGCCTAAAGATCTCAGAGATATGAAACTTCTACACATTTAAGGAAAGCCAGTGTTTGGAGAGTGGAATAAGACTGAGGGGGGTGTCCCTGGTGAGGGAAAGGAGCACAAGGGTGTCCACAGACTAATGGTCACATGGGTAGCAGCTGGCAGGTCAGAACAGAGATAGCTCAGACCAGCCATGGTACCTCCTGCCCCTCCACAGCTCTTAGAGACGGATCATGTTTTTTGAGATGGGAGGTAAGTTAAATGGTAACAGAAAGGCTAAGCTGTGAAAAGCTGTCTTGGAAAAATGCAAATTTAAAAAGAAAAAAAGTGATGCAGCCATTTTCTCTTCATGGAATCTTCATTTTTGGTATTTAAAAATATTGCAGTGCAGGATATCTGATAGTGTAGCACATTATCAGGCTAAGTTACCATGCTGCCCTAGTGAGCAAAAAAAGTATTTTTTCAATGACTGGAAGTTTCAGAGGACCATAATTCATGCTGCCTGAAATACAGCTCAATTTCTTTTTGAAAGGAGCCTTTCTTACAAGATTCCTGGCACTTCTTGGGTACAGCTGGATCAGAAATAAAATACAAATAGCCTCTCTTTGAATTCAGTGTTTCTTCCCTGGCCACAACATCAAGTAGGAAGTCAGCAAGGGTGTGTACGTGTGTGGGTAGATAAATGAATAAGATTACTTTAGTTATTCTCATAGATTTAGCTGCCACCTTTGTGACGATGACACTAAAAATCTATTTCCAACCTCTCCCACTTTCATATATAGTACTAGACATGTCATTAATGTTTTCCTCAATCAAATCTTCTTTATCTCAGCTCTTCCCTCACCCCACCTGGGCTCCTGCCAGGTCACACAGCTTCATGAAAGTCCTGAAATCCATTCCCACAGCCACTGATATGATTCATCCGGTGACTCGTTTTTATCTCGGCTCTTGCAGGTTCTTTTTTTTCTATTTGCAGTCTGTAAAGCCTGCATTTGCACACTTAGTCATGTTGTTTATAGGCATTAGCAACATCCCATCCTTTCACAGACAGATGAGAAGGGAACTGAGCGCAATGAAATTGCCAGTTTATTATTTTTTCACTTTTGAGAATCTAGTCAATTTTATTGACTTGATTTTCTTAATTAATGCAGCTCAGGGGGACAGAACATGAACAAGCTGATGTAGCCTCTTCATATTTTTATAATATCAGGTCCGTCGTGTGAGGCTCAGATTTTCTTCCCATCCAGTGGCCGTGGCTTGTGGGGCTCTAGATACCTCTTTGAGTGACAGAGGGTGGAAGAGAGGATTCAGGGGTGCTATGCTTGATACTGTATTTCTTTAAGGAAGAAAAGGATTTTCGTTCATTCTCACCCTCCAGCTATCTAACAACTCTTTTTTTAGCCCTTGCTGGGCATTCACAAACGGAAAGCAAAAAGCCTATTCACTCAGATAATCCTAACTGAAATGATACACGCTCACATCCAATAGAGAGTCTTC
Source organism: Myiotriccus ornatus (assembly GCA_036023395.1). Lineage (NCBI taxonomy): Eukaryota > Metazoa > Chordata > Aves > Passeriformes > Tyrannidae > Myiotriccus > Myiotriccus ornatus. Next base: position 55,209,005 of record JAYRBT010000114.1, read on the forward strand.
TGTCTGTTTCCTTAGGTGGTGTTTGGGAACTGCTATCAAAATAGTTAATATACATTACACAGTATTTCCTGAGGATGCTAATAAAGACTGTATTGTGTTCAGCAGTGTTAATACTTCCATTATCTCCAACGAACATGTCATCTGAATAGCCAAATCAGACAGAAAGACAAGGAGCTGAAGGGCAATGCTGAGTCAGGCACAGCCCATGGTTGGCAGTCCAGGCTTTTTCTACTGGCCCTTTGTAATTGACAGATTAAGTGATTTACAAATCCCTTTAAAAAATAGACAGAGATGAAAATTGCATTTCAAAACAAGCCCATAATGGCATTTTCCAGTCATCCTTCCAATTGTCCTGTGATACTTGTGGGGTTAAAGGACAAGAAAAAAAATACAGTAAGAGACACATCCTAGTATTTATTTTCACCTGAGGATTTTGGGTCAAACTCGGGATATAGACCTCAACTACCAGGCTGTGAATGAACCTATTTTTTTCATACCTATTTCCTGCAGCATATCACATGGAGCAGGATAGCAAACTGCAGTGTGCAAACCTTGGACTGGAGCATAACACTTCCAAGTGCCTTTTTTATGTGGAAGTGTCTCATTGCTTTGAAAGGGTTATAGTCCCAAAGACTTGGCTTGGCCATAGATCAAGCACATGAAGAACTTGTGACCTTCTCAGCACAAAAAACCTTTGTTGTGAAGTGAACTCAAGCAGCAGCACAAAAAGTTGTACTGGGAATAACTAGAGCCTCCCTGCTCCTCCCATGAAGAGATATGTAGTTCAGCCACTATTTAGAAGTGGGAAAAGAAGAATATCCCAGAGACAATTGTTACTTTTTTAACCTAAATTTTCCAGGGCTCTTCCTGAGTCCGTGGGGTGAACAGTTATCACCACATAATTAGAGGACATTCAATTGTTCTCAAACATAGAACCAAGGGAGGAATTCACTGTTTCTTATTGCTTCATCTGCTTCCATAGGCAGGCTCTCCCCTCAGTGATTGAGACAATAAAGCGTTGTGGAATCATAATTTGAAAGGGTAAGGACAAAAATCTTATTATTTGAATCATCCTCTCTTACCCCTCCAATGCAACTGTAAACATCTGGATGTCATTTTTTTGCCTCTCTAATGAGACAGGTTCTGCAAAGGATAAGGACTTTGATGCTGTGATAATATTGATCTGCAAAAGGTCTGTATGAAAAGCTTCTGCATGAAATTCTAAAACCTTACAAACATTAATGAAAAGTATTTCACAACTTTCTTTCAGGCAAGTACCTGTTGCCATCATTTGATGCCTGCAAGAACCAGGACAGAGACTAGAAGAGTTGCTCAAAGTTAAGTGACAGAGCTGAGAACAGCCTCTGTGTCACAAATATATAAAATGTGGCAGATTCCCAATCCATTTAATTTCATGAACAAAACATATTAATGTAAAGATGAGGAATATAAAAATCAATTTTAATCTGTGTGGTGACATGGCTAACATTTTTTTTCAGTAGGGATTGTCTGAGAATGCTTCAGAGAAACCACAGCTGATACAATGGGTGATGTGTCTTGCACAGTGTCCTTGTGTGAGAACACTGAGACACTGAGCTTTTATTTCTGCATCCTGTGTTGATCTTCTGGTGAAAGCCAGTGTTTATCTGTGCAAGGGTGCACTGGTCTAACTATTGCTTGATTCTTACAATTGCTTTAAGTCTTAAAAATAAGTCTGTGTCCAGGCTACTGACAAACCTGCTTGGACTGGCACTGTCCTTTTTGCAGTATATAGGAAAAGATATCAAGAGATGATTGGTTCATCCAAACCTGAATTTTCTTGCAACAGAAGTAAGCAGAGTTTCCACTCCCATGTGACAGTCACCATATTTTACTTCACCTAGAAAGAAATGGGTAAAGTTTCTTCAGACACTAGGCAAGTTGCATCACGGCGGATTAAAATGACAGCTTGTTCTACAAATCCTTAAGGATTAAGAACATTTATGTCTAAACATTAAATGCTAGCAAAAGGACAGAATGAGTTTTTTTCTGCCTTGGAGTAATATCATGGCTGATAGCAGAGACACCAAATAATAATATAGTCAATAAGGTTAGGAAAATGTCTAAAAGCAGAATTAAATGTAATTATTTTCACTTTCTTTTGTTCAACAGGTTATTGCATTGTTATATATTTATGGTAAAGAGTACAAACTAAGGCTATACTTCTATTCTGATTTCAGAAATAGTTTATATTCTGAGTTAAGGAATTAAAAGTATATTATAGACGGAATTAATTAACCGTCACTTGTTGGCCATACATTCTACCTATAACAACTAAATTCCTGATGAATTTTGAATGGTTACCAGTTTCAGTTATTTCATGTAAAAGCAATGAAAATTCATTTTCACTGAGTTACAGAGCTGTAAACTTAAAAACAGATAGTGGACTATCATTTAAATAATCTTGTTTGAAGTTCTCTTTATGATATTGTCTTATTCTAATCCCCTGTATACCCAAGAGTCTTCTTTTCCCATGAATTCTCAACAAATACAGGGAAATAAGATGTGTGTATTTGAGGAGGGTGGGATTGTATTGTCCTCATTGAATGGAATTCACTAAGAACCAAACAGGTGTCAAAGTTTTCCAAGGTTTTAGAAGAGGTCAACTGCACTGAGCAAACACCTGTACATGCTACTCCATATCTACATTAGAGGTGTACAGTGATGAAGCTCCCTAGATGTAAGTACAATGTTTTAATCTAGCTACACTTCTGAGTGTTGAATGTCAGGCAATAATATATTTGCTCTCTAGTACCTACAGTGTGATGACATTGGCCTTTTAGTCTTCTGAGAAAGATGTAGTGGCTGGGAATCTTTCTGCTAAGATTCAGGTTTAAAATCTATTTTGGCTTATATGTAAGGAACCAAATATATAGCTTTAAGGAGAAATAAATATAATAATGTCTTATGTTTTCTCCTACCTTTTCTCTTGTTACGTTTGGTATGTGCTGAATCTGGCTTACAACCTCAGGGAAATTACATTTCAATTGTGTTTCATTTGTTTTGGACCACCTTTGGATAGAAAAGATATATTCCACTTAAATGGTACTATTTATGTGTCCTTTCTACTAAATGAGGAAGAATGCCAGTACTTGCTATGGTTTTCAATGCACAATAAGGTGTTTTAACATCTGTCTAAATATTGTCTCTGATCTGTGTTTTATTGTTGTCAGGTACTTGTAGTTCAAGATAATCTGATATGTTAAGAAATTACTCAGTGGGCAGGAAAGAAAGAACAATTAAAACTAGTTATGGAAAGTTCTGGCTATGCATAGACAGTGTGTTTGTAGTGGAGGTCGTCTTCTATGGCAACGTTATATGGCTGAGGGATTGCAACCTTCTAGATATCCACACTCATTCACGCTGTTTCATTTGCCTGCAAGCTCTCTGACGTGACAGTGAGAGAATTCAAACTGAAATATCTCAAGTTGATGAGCTTTCAGGTAAGCATGTTGCTGTGCCAGCTTATTTTTAAGATTGTAATGTAACTCTGCAGCTTCTGTATGTCCCTGTGTGGCTGTGACAGCATGGAAGTAGATATTCAACATTTAGCAGCTGCTGTAGGGATCACCTCTTGGCAGGGAAGTAATTTACAAAATTGATGGATATTTCTGAAAACCATACATATCCCACAACACGCCCTGTCACCTTCCTGGGGTTCTCACAGTTGTTCTGTTATGCTTTACTTGGGAAAGAGGTGGCAGGAGGTAAATGGTTTGGCAGTGATTGTTTTGCCAGAGTGGGTATTGAAGAATTGTTGCTATCACCCTTTGAGTGTCAACACTGATGTACTTCAACAAGATTCTTGCACTTTGACAATTTGCTTCTGAGGTTCAAAGCTTTTTGAAATGAGCAAGATCATGATTAGACTGTGAGAGAGTTGCATTCATGGCACCTGAGCGTCCTCAGTTTTTGACTGTTCAAATGTCCATCACTCTATTTGGGCACTAGTACCATGGTGATTATTACTACAGATGCAGTTCATCTGTAAATGCGGTGTAATAGGCCACTGTAGTAAATTTTATATTCTCACTCTACACAGTCAGATATCCCTACATCAAATGGCTCCAGAGGGATACAGTCCCTCCTCCACCTGTGCTTGTACCTGTCCTGTGTAGTTGCTGCTGTGCAGCTGTAGCATCCCTACTGTACTGCACTGGGTCTGGCTGAGCTGGAGTTCATTTCTCCACAGTAGCCCTCACAGTGCTGGGCTTTGCACTGGTAGCTAGAAGGGTGTTGATAACACACCGGTGTTTTGGCTACTGCTGAGCATCAGCACTGTAACATTCCATCCTCAAATCGAGGGCAGGATCCTGGGAAGGGGTGTAAGTAGGCCAGCTGATCCAAACTGACAAAGAGAATATTCCAGACCAGGAGACATCAGATATAAAAGCTAAGGCAAGGAGCAGGAGGGCAGTCTGTAATAGTTGCCTGCTGAGAAACTGTCCCGTGTGCTGAGGCCCTGCTTCACTTTTGCCCGCACAAGCTTCCACTTTGCTTTTGCGTTAAATAAACTGCCTTATCCCAACCCACAAGTTGTTTCCCACCTTACTCTCTCCCCTTGTCCTGGTAACAGGAGTGATAGAGCGGCTGGGTGGGCACCTGTCCAGCCAAGGTCAACCCACCACATGTACACAGATCAACCAGTCCTTCTTGCAGAAATAACCCTGCATCATCAAATTATCTTTGTTAAATTGTCTATGCTTTCATATTTCTTATGGAGATTACTGGAGATCTCTAAGACTGAATAAAGGCATAATGGGGATGGTGGCAGTAGGATGCTATAACCTAGCCTCATTCTGTGATAGAAGATCCTAGAGAGTGTAAACTTAGAGAATCAATGATTAATATTTTCTTTATTTGCCATATTTAATTAGCATTTAGGTCTATTGTATATGTCTAACATAAGTCACAGGCACGGGTTATGCTAGATTTCCTTGCTGTATAAAATATTCTTTATATATATATATATATGAGAGATATTGTTCCATTTAAATATTACACAGCTTTTCTCTGCTGATTTCTTATAGGTGTATGAATTGTTCATGACTCTAATTAGATGCATAACTTCTACTTGTTAGTCTGGAGGAAGCTTCTATTAAAGGGCTCAACCTTGTGAAGTGGTGTATGCCTTGAACTGCTGTTGACTCCAGAGGCAAACTGAGAATCTAACATAGATGTTTAGTAATTTTTAAGAACTGAACTCAACTTCCCTTAATGGGGTTGTGGGCTGAGGGGTAGGCAATAGTGTTACAAGTCTCATACAACCCAAGTACAGTTAAAAACTGGGGACTCTGCTGATCAGTAGTTTAATTTCAATGTCTAACAACTTTACGATTGCTGAAACTGAATTTTTGCCCTGCTGTGTGTCACACACTGAAACAAAAGAATTAATTTTCCATTCACATCTTTGTTTTTAGCATCCCTGTGTCTAGAGCCCAAGAAACATTTGTCCCAAACCCTAATTTCTTTGTTTCAGAATCTGGAATAAGTGTTTTTACTTTCCAAAACTGAGTTTCACTGACTCAGATTCACGAAAGATGTATAAATGCTGTATAGCTGATGCTAAAAGAATTTGACTGTATAATTACCATTCTTTCTATATATTTTCTGGATCAAAACTGTCTAGGTCTATATTAGAAAAAAAAAAATTCCTACAAATTATTTGCCTTTTTTAAGAGTTGGGTTTTTTTCCCCCTACACCTGTCAAATAGAGGTGGAACCTCTCTGCTGCACAGAAGTACATTTCTGGCCTTTAAACACAAAGCAGTTACTGGGCTGGATGTTCTTCTCTGTCTTCCTGTACATCAGCATTTTGACATTTCACCCATCACATGAATTTTCCATGTGACTTCTATTTGGTCATTAAAACCTGCCTGCATATAACTGTTTCAACGTTATCTACTCTCAGAATCATTATTATGCTTTAAAATGCTTGCAACTGTGAAAACCCACAGACAGATGTTTCCTTATGAACAGTGTGTGCCATGGCCAGTTGCCCGTGAACTGCAGAAATACGAACTTTTCAAAACAATACACGTTTTGTGGTTGAGTGTCTCCAAAAGAGTTAGTGTACCCATCAAAAGAAGATTCCTGGCAGAACATAAGGGTACAGCAGCTGTTTGAATGAAAAACAACCCACCTTGTTGCTGGGGTGGTTTTGTATCTCCTCAAGAGATTTTTTATTTTTTAAACTACCCAAATTCACACTGGGAATTCACACATAACATGCAGAAAAGGATCGTTCATGTGCACTAGGTACAGGATATCCCTGCATTTCTGGTGTCCTTGTTTCTGTATGCCAGGATTCTTCTTCGGGAAGCTGAGTGAAAAGTTACTTGTCTAGGAGCCAGGTACATTTATCAGAGGAAAAGATGCTTTTTGGAGTCCATAGTTCCTTAGCAGAGTAAGCCTGTCTTTGGAGGACTGCATATACTCAGATCCCATTAAATGAAAATATTCAGCTTCTCAGCTAATTCTTTCTAAAAAAGCAAAGTTACCAGAGGTGTCAATTTCAGTCGAAGAAGTATAATTTTTTAACGAACAATTTTTCTTTGGGTGCTTTTATCATTATTATATAAAAGAACTTTAAAATTCATTTCTCCCATTGTTAATTATGATCTTTGCCTGTGTGTTTGTCTTAGCTTCTGTATTTATCTCAAAAGATTAACAAAGTCAGTGTATTACATGGGATGCTTCACTGATCATCAGTATTTTCCTATTATTAATTAGTTTTCTTTTCTTATGGAAAAGAGCAAAAGGTATACACTGTGTTGATACTATGATGTTCTAAAATGCTGGCTGAAGGCATTCCTTTACATATACCAGAATTTTCCATATTTCTTAGGTTCTGCTTAGAATAGAAAGGCTTTGGAATTTTTTTTTTCCAGAAGAAGGGAAAGACTTTTTTTGTTTGTCTTCTGTAGTCTAGGATACACATAATAAGGAAAACAAATTTTAAAAATAATCATTATGCTTCCAAGTACATTCAATATGTATGTATTTGGATACATATTATTCACTTTTATATTGTGTTTTATTACTTGCTTTACAGAACAAAGAAACTCATGAAGATGTAAGCCAAGGATATAGCATGTGAGAATGTGTGTGTCTGCATAGAATAATTTATATACTAACTACATTACGTAGTAACACTAACCATCTAGCCAGCAATGTTCCCCTGCTTCATTACACTGTGCACAGAAAAATTGAGCTTTATTCTAGAGATCTTGTTGTATTCATTGCCACCTGAATCTTATGGCTCTTTCATTGTTCTGCTCATCTTAATTTAAAACACAGTTCTGATTTTGATCTCAGAGTACTTGAAATCAAAATAAATCCAACAACTTCAAAGAAGTTTATTTCTGTTTTACATACTTATAACTAAGATAAAAATCTGGCCCATAGGCACATTCATTTTATAGCTAGTTAAAACATGTGCCCTTTCTGTTGGCAAGTCCTTAAGGTTAACAGATATACATGTGCTGCTAGAATAGCAGCTATGATGCTGCCTGTCTTTTTCTTTTTTTTTTTTTTTTTTTTGCATCCAGAGCTATTTTTGGTTCCTTCGCCTTTGACACACATTCCTGGTAACAATTAAAAGAGGCTCTTCTTAGTACAAAATTAAAGCTGATAGCTGAACACTTACGTATCAAATACATTTTCTGTTTAGAAGATGATTGTCAAACATGGAATAGAAATGGGAGGTCTGATTGCTCTTCTTCTTACAGTGATGTAAACCAGCAGAGTGAAAGATGGATAGAAAAATTATTCTGGGGTTCTATTCATATTTGATGCTTGGCTATCAAAAGAAGAAAGTGATGCAGAAACAGTGATTGCTTGTGCCTTTGTGGGCTCTGAATGATCCCTGTCCCTGCTTGTGGAAAGTCTACTTGGAAGGAAAAGCAATGCACAAAGTCATCCACAGCTTTCCCCTCTCGAAGGAGCCAGAGCTGACACCGCAGGACTTTGCACTAATGGCATTTGCCTTGACCTAGTTAGCGTTGCTAGACTTGCTGTGAAAGGCTGGTACCATTGTCCCTGCAGACTGTCACAGTGGAATTACAGGTCCTGTCTGCCCCAATAACAGCTGTTGTCCTTGCAGGTTGAGACAGACTTGGTATCTGCTCTGTCTGTGGATAGACTCTACACCAAAGGTGAAAGGAGAAGTGGATGACCTTGTCCATCACAAATTCCCACAGCATTAATCCCCAGGTGCTCTCACTGATGTAAACTACTGAATGCCCCTGCATCTAACTGATTTCCTCCAGGAACTTGGGGAAGGTGTTCCAACCTTTTTTGGTGTCATTCTCAGAGACTCAGGGCTTCCCTCCTTTCATACGACCTGGGCTAGCCCATAATATTTCCTGGGATTATTTTAGCCTTACTCCTCAGGTTTCAATTCTAGCTGCCGCAACAGAAGGTTCTTAGTGGAAAGTCCCTGGGATGTTAACTTATTTCCTCTTTTTTACCATTAGGGTCCAGATTTTCTGACTTTCAGTGTGCTCAACCAGGAATACCTAATTTCACACTTCTTATGCCAGCATTCCCGGCAAAATGCCAGGACTTTATTTTATCGGTGGGTGGGGTTGGCAGATGGTGACACGGAGCTGGGATTTTGCCATCAGTTGGCAATTTAATTTGTTTATTTTTCTTTATCTGTGCACTATGCCTATACATGGCATCATGATAATGGGGTAAAATAGCTACGAATAGTGATGAAGGGGGTCAGCTTCTAAGAAGACCTCCATTATGGTGAAAGGGTGTTAAACTCATAGCCTATAGTCATCTGCAGGGACTCTATGCAGCTTATTAACCCAGCTCAAAGTTGTAAGTTAGTTAAAGTGTCAAACCCCTGCTCAGGAAAGGTTTCCCTTCAAGGACAGTATGAAGGCTTTAAGTCAGTGGAGTTTAAGCATATGGTTGTTTTCTGAAGTGGGACTTTGTTAAATTTCATTCCTTCTAGCTAAGCCACACCATCACTGTCTAGTTTTCAGAAAGAAAATGCAACCAGTTTTCACTGAGATTAGCTCTTGCATCCAGAGTCACTGATTTTCCAAGCAGACATTTGGAAATGGCCAAAAATAGTCCTTTTTCCAGTGTGGTCGCTTGGAAAAATGCTGACAGTGTGGTCACCTAAGGATGAAGAAGACTTCCTGTCCTCTCATGATGTTTTGCCAAACACATACTTCAGTATAAGAGCATAGGTGCTGTATAGTAAAGAATATAAGAATAATTAATGTTTTCCTATAACAAAGACTAGACTGGTTGTAGGCAGGGCACAGTGTGCAAAGGAAAGTTTCATTCCGTGTCAGTAAAACAACGGCTGGCCTTAAAAGCAATATCTAGAAGATGGTAAATGCCACCTATATCACACACTGTATGTCATTTACCCTCTTATAACATTGCCTAAAATTGCTCAAGTGTCTGTAAGCTTATGACACTCCAGGAGACTGGGGTGTATACAGCAGCTTTGCACAGAAAATGATGTGGCATCGGCCTGGGATGCAAAAGGCTGCAACTGATATTTCTTAAAATGCCATCAGTGCCTTTATCAGGGCTACCTTTTTGGGATAACACTTTCTTGTATAAAGTCATTTGCTAGAAAAATTCGCAAGGGAAAAGCTTCAACTTAGCCTTGAAAGGGCAGACTCATGTGACCATTACTGTCGTATGTGAATGCCTGTGTTTAAATCTCAGAAACTTCATGGTTGTTTCTTCTTACTGTTGCAGAGCTCTGATTACAATTCCTGTAATAGTTTAGCCCATAAACACTCAGTGCAGTAACCAACCAAATGTAACCATTTTGTGCAGCTGAACCCTGTGTTTGCCTCATGATAGTTGACATTCATTCCATTTTGCAGGGCCAAACTTTCTATTAAAGTTATACCTCTAAGGAAAAACTCTGTTCAAGTGAATTCTATGAAGCACCATGTCATACAATCAGGTAATGGATGTTTTGCATCACTGAAGATGTTGTAAAACCTCAGTGTCTGGCACAGACCTAAGACAGCAAGGTTCCTGCTCTAGGGCTCAAATGAGGCAATTTTCCATAGGAAGGAAAAATATTTAGCTAACTGACTTAAAATGAAACATCTCAAGTCAGTTCAACAACTCAAAATACTATTTTCCCCAGAAAATGATATTTAAACATGGTTTTCCTCTGGAAAGCAACAGCTTTATGGGAACTGCATTTTCTGTTAGAAATACATTACAGTGAGAGATCCTTAATCAGCTCTAATAATTTAACCACTGTAGCTTTATGGGTATTAATGACTCTGGGAAATATGAAAATATGTCCTTTGCTCCTTTTTTTTTTTTTTTTAACCTGCAGTGCCCTCCTTTCCCTTACTCTGCTCCCATTCCATTGGCCCTAAAATGCTGACTAGACAAACAGATTGTCTGACCTCACCCAGCTAGTTATTTTTCAGCTAACTACTTTGTGCTTCCAACCCCCAAGCAATTTTCATGTAAACATGTTTCAGGAAATATGTTTCATTGTGGGTAATTCCCTTGCCACCCTCAAGTTGAGGCAGATGTTTTATTTGTTTTTGTACAGGTTCTTATTCTCTATCATTAGTCTTTGTAAGTCATAATTTTTGTTTTAATAGCTTTGATCTATTCGCTAACTTCAAACTAGCCTAAGTAAAAGTTGACTCCTGTATGTTTTCACTGATTGATTTTCATGTTATAATTATGTTCCTAAATACAGTTTAGTTTCATTCAGCTTTTCATCTGTGCTCAAATAAATGAGACTTCTGCCACAAAATAGGACCCACACACCTTTCTTTCCCACAAGAAGAAATAGAGATTATCACATGGCAACATCTCTCAGGTAAAACTTCAGCCTGCATCTCACTGAGGATTCATGTACTGTGTGGTGATCTGCAGGTGAACTCCTGTGGTTCTGCAGGGTGTTCAACGCCGGCAGGTCACACTGCAGAGGTCCAGATGTTTCAGAAGAATACCAAAGATGTCCAGAGCAACAGCCCCACTCCCAATGGCAACCTTCAGCTTGCACAAGGGAGAGAAATGAGCTCAGGTGAAGCAAATTTATCTTCTTTCTTACCTCAGATTTCTACCTTTCATCTCTCATCTCCATCTGTGACTGAACTTGGCTTACCTTTAAAACAGGTGATGTTACTTGATGATTATAGTGATGTTATGTAATTACAGTTCAGTATTCTCCAGCAGATGCAGTCAGTCATGCTCCTGTTTTCATATAAGTAACTAAAAAATAACACAATCTTAGAGGAAAAATGGGGCCTCTTGACATACACATCTTATGAAGAAGAGCAGATGAATATGCTGCCTAAAAATATGAGTTATCAAATATCAAATCAAATGACAAAATAGTCTACAGGGCAGTAGTTTGTTGAGGTAGCCGGTGAACATTGAGTCTTCTCTTTCAAGAAGTTAAAAGCTGAGTTGTTGCAGAGCACTTCTGAATTAATTGGAATTTTGTGTTTGATTTACCCAAAGTCCCTTTAAAACCAGAAATAAAATAGTATTTGTTTCTTTAAAACTGCTGAAGGGAAGGTGTCAAGCTAAAATATTGCCAACTTTTATTGTATTTAGTGAAGAACATGAAGAAAGGATGCACAATCACTGAGGGAAATAATAGTATCTGTCTAAAGCCTTTCATCTACATCTGGTCTTATCAGGTATACATGAACCTCTATCAAAGCCATTGTGCTTGTTCTTCTTCAAGTGAGCTAGGTAGCTTTTACCTGTTTGTAAGACAGAAGCACAGGGGACTGCTTAGAATAAGAGTTGTCCATTGTAACTTAGACTAGTAACATCTTTGTTGAGCCCTTGTGGGAAATCCCTTCAGTTCATTGCAGAAATCGTGTTGGTTTCAGGCAGAGCACCAGACATTGCAGGTTTCCTAGACACAGCTGCCAAATACAGCTAGCAGAAAGCTATAATTTGGAATTTCCTCTCTAGGGTTTCCCGGTAGAGAATCTAAATTCAGAGTGTGGCTTAGGGAACCCACATTCTCCCCAGGGAGATAAAACAAACACACCCAATAGTCAAAAAATAATCTGTTCTCATAGTATTTCTATCTTGCTTGCAAACCAGCTGGGATTTCCATGCTGTGAAACTTGGATCCATATGGAAATGACTGTATATACTACTCTGACCCTAATCTTACTTTCAAACTTTAGAGATTTGTCCACCTCAGGGAATAATGCAAAATGGAATCAGGGTAAACCCAGAGAAATAAACAAATTTGTGCAACACATTTGACTTCACAGTTAGGCATCCTTGCTGCTAAACTCAGTCAACAAGTCATTCATGGTTTTCATGGGAATTTTTGCTTCTCAGTGCAAAGCTGAATAAATGCAAATATTTCTTTCTTCCCAGAAACAGAAGTTATGTGGGCATGACTTGACTTGACAGCAAATATAATGCTGATCTAGCTATACCACCGGGATGTAATGGGCTATAATTATAATTCACTAAGCCACAATGTCAGCCTGGCCTTTTCATTTCCAGCTGTCATGAAGATAGAACTGCTCTTCTAATTTCTTATGCAAGCCTGGTCAACGTGCCCTTTGTATGAATGTAGTGGACTCCAAGGCAGACGAGTACATATTTTGTTATCACTGTCTTCAGATTAGTTCGAAAATGGAACTTTGATGTCTTTGTTCTTTTGCCTTGATGCTATACAGTATGTCAGGGTAGGTTCTGACTTTCTTGCCATAGGATGCAGGTGGATCTTTTACAGGTAAGCAATAACTGTCTTTTCAAATAGTAATAGAGAGCATCACCAATGCTGTTTGTTAGTAGAGGAGTAGTAGCAATATATTACTAGAGCTATGATAGTTACAGATATGAGAGGGTACTTTCCTAAGTGCTTTGGAAGCTTTGGAAGGACTTTGGAAGTAGGTCCCCTACCTACATCACACAAATAAATCCTTTCCTGCAATGCTTACTCACGCTTGTTAGTAACCTTAGAGAAAATGTCTACATAAACTCCTCTCTATCTAGGATTTTAGTTTACTCCCTTCCCCAGGCTTCTGAAACTAATTAGGATTTAACTATTAAATAAGAGAACTCTACTTTCCCCTCCTCTTGCAAATCTGGAAACAGTGGAAACAGATTTGGCTCAGTATAATCTGTAATATTACTTACTTTCATTATCCCTTTTTTCCCTTGAAATCTAGTTCCCTAGGGCTTACAAATCTGGAGCAAATTGTCTGATGATATTTTTCAATTATTTGTTGATGCAAACTGATCCATGTAACTCAGTAAATTTTAAAATAAGTCTTCTATGACATGCAATGACCTGCTTTGTCTCCACAAAATTAGCTTGTTGTTGTAAACAGGCAGCGCTTAAGAGAACACAAAGAATTTTAGTATTTAGTATTATAATGTAGTGTTGTAAGGTCATAGCATCAGAGAGATCCTTGAATTTACTCCAGATGTTGCCTCAAAAAACCCTCAAACTAATTTTTTGGCAGATGACCGAAAATAAAATATCAACCAGACAACTAATTACTTCTGAAAATGCAACTCTGTGTTACAAACTTCTCATCTAGGTGCAAAGTCTCTTTGAAGTTATTTGGCTCAGTAAAGGAAAATTTGTGCCCCTATTAAGGGTAGTTTCTATAAATGAGCTCAACTGTAATACCAGCCACTAGAAAATGCCACATGGGAGACAGATGATGGAAATTTGGAACTGCTCTGATCAGACACTGGTTACAGAGGAAATAAATCACGTCATACACAGACATAAGAAACTGATCTTCACAGCTCCCACTACCAGCTAGTCTCTGGTTTAAATGAACTGTGTTACATATATTATTGTAGAAATTTTATTTTGATAAAAAAAGAAGTGGAAAGTTTAGACTGAAGCTTAAAACAAGACAATTGTATAGAATGCTAGGAATCTAGAACGCTATTTAGCCCTTTTTTTTTTTTTAATTGTATGAAACCTATAGAGCACCTTGTGAGGCACTTCTGGGACTGACACTATCACCAGTGTCCATGTTTCCAGTCTTCACTTGAGGCTCTGACAGATGCTTTGCACTGAATAAACCTGTTTCCCTTTCTGTGTCCCGCCCCCAGCAGTCCACTGCACCTTTCTAGAGCTTATCTAATCTGCTGCTAAGTTGCCATGCTGCTTGAGTGCTTGTGCCTGGGCAGTCCCAGAGTGAGCAAATAAACAAGAACTGAACTAGGGCTGAGACGCACTTCAACGTCCTAATTTAAACCATTACCTATAGTCATCAGCAGATGGTGGCCACTCTCATGAAATAAAGATGATTTGTCTTCTTTGGTCTCTTGAAGTCATGACTGTGTTTGGATGAGGCCGGAGCCTGAAGCTTTTATTTTGCTGACTGAATGGGTGCAGAAGTCTGTTGTGGTGCAAGGTTCATGAAGTTCCCTAGCAAAAGACGTTAGATCATGATTCAGAAATGTGCTTAGGTATTTTCTCTACTCTGAGCACCTGATGTTTAAAATGAACTTTCATACTGAAACCAGGCATTATCTCCAGAGTGTTCATGAATCAGCAGCATGGTTGTTGCTGCAGCCAGAAAATGTGAGCTCTGGGCCTTTCTCTGCTATTGATTTTTGAATGATTGTGCATGAATCAGTCAATGTTTATCACTCTCTACTCTCTGAGACTCAGTTATTTGTGAACTTCCTTGAACTTCTTGGATGAAACTCCATGGAAGGACAAACAGATCAAAATACAGTATCATGACGTAATTCAGTGAAAGGAACGTATTCCTTCTGCCACTCAGTTATTCATGAACTTCCTTGAGCTCCTCAGATGAAAGTCTATGCAAGGGCAAATCAAAATGCAGTATGGTGATGTAATTCAGTGAAAGGGACATATTCTTTCAGCTTACCTTTGCCTCATAAGATCATTGTATTTTTTCTTTCCTTTGGAAATCAAACTTTTGCTAATGTCAGTGAGACCTCAAAGTGCCTTTTGCAATAATGCTTTTGAAATATCTTTTAGTAATAAAAATAATAAAATTGATGTTCTGCTAAAAGGATTTATTTCAGCAGATGGTCTTCATGTTTGTAATGTCAGAATAAAACAGATGAACAGAAAGTCCTCTTTCTTCTTACTAAAATATATGTGACATTGTGATTATATGAATCTTCTACTCTGCCAGTATACATGTGATACAGATGTCCATCTCAACTTGTTGCATAAGAATTTGCCTGCTCAGTTTCCACTAGCATAAGGAATTCCATGTATTTATTTGGCAGTACAGATTTTGGTCTGTGTCAACACTGCTGATGCTTTTTGAGAGAAAAAAAAGTGGATAAAAGCTGTTGTCTTTCGATTTAAACTTGGACCACATTCTATCTTGCATCAAATGACAAAGCTAATTATATTTTACAGGATTGCTGAGCCAAATAGGACAGAATGAGCTTTGAGAAAAAAAATTAATATAGACAAATGCCCAAGGATCATGATAAACATTATTCTATTACCTACTTTATCAAAAAGCAAATTCTCCCTTTGGTTCTTTTCCTTTCTTTCTCTGAAGAATATTTTTACAGACATTTTCAGATTTATGGGATGCAATCCAAATGGCTAACCTGCTCACTCCTCATACTCATGGGTCATATACATGAACGGGGGCTTTCTGGAGACTAACTTTTACATTATCTTCTCTTGAGATTTGGAGGACAAAGGGCAGCTATTGGGAGACATGGAAATTTAAGTTGTCAAAAAGCAGGCATCGCAGGCTAACTGCCCAGGTGCCCTATAACAGGTGTTATTAGTTTACTCTGCAGTATTTGTGATTTTATTTACATGCTTTTTATTTACACTCTTTAATGTGTTGAGCCTGCCACTCTTTTTCCTAGAGTTTCTCCATTCCTCTCTCCTGCTGTCCCCGGCAGCCAGAACACCCTTCTACAGTGATCACCAATCCCATGAGCCTTCATTTCCTTCTCTAAAACACACAAATGTTGCCAGGTACCAGGACCAGCTCCAGTGTACTAACCTAAACTAAACACTCCTGTCTTCTTCTTTGGACATGTCCACCCTCAGGAAAACGAGATTTCTCCGCTGCAGTGCTAGGCAGGTTCTTGCAGTTTGGTGATTATCTTCATCTGGTTAGAAGAAGAATACCTTGTGTTACAGGGTAACCCTAGGCTATCTCTATCAGCCCGAATACACCACTGGCACATTGCTCCACGTAATAAAAGTAACACCAGCCCACAAAAACCAGGAACTACTGTGGTGTTAAAATTTTTTCAAGCTGCAGGTTTCAAAAGTAAAGTGCTTAAGGAATTGTGAGTCATATTGAAGGAACAGGAATTAGTCAAGTTTAATTGTTTTTTAACATGCATGGAGAAAATATTTAAAAAATTAATATAAATTCATCCAACTCCTCAAAGCTGAGTACAGACTGCATATACATTCCTTGCCCTGACTGACTCATTGAAATACTTTGGCTGCCTCAAGTTCTTTCTTTTTCCTTCTCTGAAGTGTGTGAATAACCAGATATTTAGACAAATAAAAGCAGATCAATCCTTTACAGGCTTCTGGATAAGAAGAACATATCAAGACTGCACAGGAACTGTCTGGATAGAGATGCTGTCACTTTAAAACTCCTGAAAGAAGATCTGCCAAGTCACTGCTGAAGCCACCAAGAAGACTGAGGTAATTATTGACACCTTCTGTTTTAAGCAAACTCTGTAGCACAGTTAAAACCACAAAAGCAATACATCACATGCAAAGTGAAACCAAAATCTCAATAGATTTGGAAGGTTTTAATATCAGTTATTGGCCAGCTATCAGAAGACTAGGGAGTTAATTAGGGAAGATAAATAGGTGGGAAATCCGTAAAGATAAACAATGATAGCTAAAGATTCCCAAAATATTCAGAGGCTCCATTTAGTTCACAATATAAACTCTTAATAACTTGGTTATTTGGCTATAACTGCCTTCAGAAGTCCAAATTGCTGAATTTAATTTTATTTATATTTAAATCAGTGAGAGATATTCACTTATTTTCTATACAGAACATTCTTCTGTGTCATCAGAGACTACTATGAAATGTCCTTACTTCAGCATTTGAAATACTGATGTATGCACTATCCCAAATTGTGACAGCAAATGTCACAATCACTACTTACAATTTTGACTAAGTTTCAGCAGATTTTGGCAAATAACAAGACCAACACGGGATATTTGAGATTAGCACCAAATGTGGCTTAGTTAATTTAAAAGGATCCATATAAGGCCATTGTTCTTCAGAAATAGTAGTTGCTTAGTATTTCAACAAGGGTCTGTATATCCAGGATAGTCTTAACAGGGATCTATATAACCCAAGGGCCCTACACAGAAATTGCCATAAACCACACATGAAATTTCAAAACTGCCTGTACAAGCACAAGAACACTGAATGTTTAAATGGACTATGGGAAAATTTAATGTAGTGGTATATATTTGAGGAAGACTCATTTGAGTTTCAGCAGATTTCATCTTATTTCTGTCTCAAAGGTTCCAAATATCTTAAAGACTCCATACCTTCACTTATAAACAAGTCTTCTAAAGTAGAATTTTAAAACTTTTTTAAAAAAAAAAAAAGTAAAGAACTCAAGAGGGTAGGGGAAAAAAAGAAAAAAGAAATAAAATGCTATTGTTCTGCAGCCATAAAAAGAAAGGATAAATCAAACTCAAAATCCCAGTAGCTCCATGGGCACATTCCTGTACTTTGGGGTTTTTTGGAGAGATTTGTGAAAAGTAACCCCAAATTACAGCCATTAGAGACTTTGGTTTACTTGGCAGAGGAACACAGTATTACTTAAACAGGTAGCTTTTTCTTTGGTTTGTTTTGGGTGGTTTTTTTGTTCCATTTTGTGTTTATTGTTGTTGCTCTGTTGTTCACCTGCACTTTTTTTTTCTGCAGCTACAATGTTGGAAGACCTACCTGTTGTAAACGGCATTCATGCAAAAAACATATGCCCTCAGAAAGAGCTGGGAATGCATTACCTGGTTTTGTTTCTGAAATATTTTGTATAGAAAAATAAATGCTAAGAGTAAAATGCCCACTCAAGCCTTATCAATTTTGTAAACATTCTCAAATGCAGTGCTAAGGATTGTTTACACAAGTTGTGCCAGCTGCTTAACAATTAAAGATGGTTAAAGACTTCACCTTTCTTCATACTGAAGCAGCAGGGAAGACCAGATATAGAAGAGGAACTTGCAATTAGGAGTAACATAATAGATTATCTAAAGACAATCTGACAAATTTGCCTGCCGATGGACAAACTGCTAATGAAGTTTTCAGGATGTTTAACACCTAATACCAAACACTACACTATGTTAACAGAATTCATGGACTTAAGGGCAAAATATCTGGCATCAATACTTTGTGCTTGGCCTTCTGCATCACTTAAAGCTATGAACCTACATTTCCCGTTTGTTTGTTGTTTATTCACCTGAAATTAGTTAAATTCATTAATCAGCCATGAGAGAGACTTTCCTTAAGAAGTTAATAAGATATCTCTAATTTACATTGGTAATTTTTTGTTGCTCCTTATGGGGTTGAATCCTCTTACACCTTGTATTAATGATATTACTGAGGTTTGTGCTTCCTGACTTACAAGTGTATGGTCAACTAGGACAACTTCATCTTTGGAATTTTAATAAAAGCAGCTATTTGATGACTTATCAGGAAGAGGGAATATTTTTTTACATATATGATGTTTTCCCTTAAATGGGTCATCTCAGTTTAACCCACAGATTTAGGTTTGGTTTCACAAAGTACTTATACACAAGTGTAACTTTAAACATATGACTAGTGGTACTGTTTCAAAAATAGCTCCATCTGTCATGCCCCCAAATTTACAAATACTGAAAGGCCTTGTTGAATCAGCAGCTTCAGCAAAATTGGCAGACTTGTGTTGCTTTGGATCATATTTAGTTTTCTTTTTTTTTCTTTTTCGTTTTTTTTTTTTAGCATAGGTCTTCAAAACAAGAAAATTAGTGGGAAAATTCCGTGATTCAAGTGACAGGAAACAGAGGGCCTAGTCATAAACAGCCAAATATACAGTACTGTGAAACTGTGTCTATTAGTAGATAATTACAGAGATAGAAAAAACCTCAAGCCTCACCAGGCAAGTGGTCCATTTCTAAACCTATTTTGTTTAAAAACATTAAACAGCCTTAACTACAGATTGAGATACCAAACATATAATAGTGCAATAAAACCAGAGCAATTGATCACAATAAAGCTAGAATTTTGTCAAAAGATAGTAAAATTTTGCTATATAAAAGAATTTTTCAGTACAGTGACACTGAATGAAAAGGGAGTCACGAAACCTTTGGGATATGTGTTTTATTAGTCCATTGAATTTGGCTCTTTTCAGAACATAAACAAAAGATGCACAGTGCTGCCTGTCTCTCCCCTGCTTTTTCAGGGAAAAGGTTTCTATTGATTGCTTTCATGTGCAGTACACATGTTCACCTTTTTAAGAAGAGGTTTGTGTTTTGAGCACACACTGCAAAGGAAATTGACAGGGATCTAGAGGAGGCAGGCTTCATACAAACCTGCTGTAGGCAGTAAATTAAGAATCTATTCATGTTAGTGTTTATTAGGCCTTTATAGGGCAAATCCTAACCACGCAAAGGGGCAGTGACTGGAGAAGCTGCTCCTGGCCTCCACATCCAGAACTGACCCAGAAGGCTAATGGGAATTTTGCAAAGAAACATGCTCTTTCCACTTCTAGTGTTTAAATCTTGTAGTATCTTTTTCGGTCATGGTTAAAATTACCTCTGATTTGGTCCCATGAAAACTGAAGGTGTTCACCTTTGAGATATCTGCTCACTGTTTCCATCTGCAGTCATGGAGGGCAGAACAAACAACATAAGAGCTTAGAGAAACACCGGCTTAGCTTTCTTCTTACACAGATTTTTATCAAAATCTCTTTAGTTCTCCCTTGAAACCATCAGAAAATGTCCCAAATTGAGCTGTAAATTAAAGTATTTCAAGAACACTGGAAGGTTGTAAGTGAACAAACTTTGCTAATTGTTGACAGGAACTTCGCATATAAACCAGTGGAGGAGGAATTTGTTCCATTCCCTTCCAAACAGAACACATTTGCAAGCTGTTGATCTCTCCCCTTGACCTCAGAAAGAGAAGGGAGCCATGAAGAAAGGCTGACCATAGGTGAGATCAGTCTTTTTCTTGGACTTCTTTTGAATATGGACGTTCAGATGCTCACATGGGATTTGGTATTAAAATGAGCATCTCCCAGTGGCTGGACCAATTCCCCTCAGCTTCCTTGAAATGGTATGTCATTTTGGGAAAAACATAAGTAGAAGTTCTTACAAATAATTGTCTGTACATTGCAGGGCTGTGGTGCTTTGGCAAAGCTGTGTAACAAAAACAGCTTTTACATGAGCCTGTGACAAAGGCCAACACTCCCAATGTGCTCATCACACCATATCTTTCTGTGCTTTGCTCAGTTAGAGCTTTTGGTCTCTACATCTTCCCATGACCATGAAAAATATACAGTTTCATAAGCTAAACCTAAATCACAATTAAAAAGTAGGCCCCAAATTAGTATGTTGCTAATAACTCTGTCTCTGTGTGAAGGATGAACAACTGAGAGCTAAATTAGTATCCTTATAGTGCTGTTTGTCTTTCAAGGAGCATGTGAGAGGTGCCAGACTTCCAACAAAACACTAAATTCCTAAAAACAACAACCCCACTCATCTAGTGGCTGGGTTTGAAGAACAAACATCAGCCCATTTTCTGGTTTCTGACATCATCTTGTAAACTCAGAAAGCCAAAGACTCCAAATAATTTTGTGGCCTCAGGCATCAACAACAAGCAATGTATATTTGATGTATTGGCCTAATTTCAGTCCACTGAATCTGCTGTTTTAAAGCTGTTTCCACTACTTTTGTGGTTTTTTTTGGTTATGTTCAAATTTTCATGTGCCCTGGCATCTTTTTTTTATACCTTTCTCAAATCTTCCAGATTCGTGTATAGGATGCTGTTACTGAGGAAGAGGTGAGCAAAGTTCTCTTTTAGTAAAAGATGACTGTAAGCATGATTCTTGCAGAAACTTCCAGTTCCAGTCTGGTGAACTCCTTGCTTGCAGCTACACTTTCTAATTAAATTATCAAATTTTGAGGAAAAAATCCTGAAAGCTAAGGAAAGGAAACATAATTATCCTTGGAGTGGAGACAAAGAATACTTACAGAATGCAGTTTCCAAAATTTTTTGTTAGATTTCTGCTATGAAGATTACTGACCAGAAGGGAGGCTGTAAACTTTTTTTTGAAAATCAGCATGTTTCAAGAAGGACTATTGTCAGATAGTTGCTTTAACCTTTCTCATATGATTTATAAGGTCTTCCAAAACTTGTGTTACCAACATTTGTTTGTGACTTTTATTGCTTTCAGAGCAGTTACTAATTCAAAGGACAGCGTTCTCTGCAAAGCCATATTTTCTGGGGGATTAAATGACCTCTTTTTCCTCTCCATTTCTCATTGCTTCTCTTCCCTGGGGCTTCATTGTGCACCCCAGGTTCAACACAACCAATGAGTCAACTCTTTTCAGAAGCAAGAGTAATATACAGTCTAAGGAAGCACTATACATAATGTAGTAATTTATTAAAGGAAGAAGCTCGTGGTGAATGTACAGGAAATATTTCAATGCTGCTCCTCAGTGAAGGAATGACAGGCATACACTTCTCAGCAATGATGATCAAAAAGCTGTAATTTTCAAAGCAAATTGTTGAGTGTGATTTACCATTTCATTTTCAAGCTGTGATTTATTATAGCGGTACTTTGCCAGTACCAACAGCACTTGCTGAGAGGGCAAGGGCCACAGAGGCATGTGCTTTCTCATCAGATTGCACAGACAACATGTGAGGGGAGCTGGCTACATAAAGGCTATAAGCCACAAAATCTAGAAAGCTTTGGAAGAACTAGCTGAGCCAGTCCTTTAAGAAATATTACTAGGGCTAGACTGGGGAGGTGAAACCTATAACTATAAACGGCCCCTGGAAGCAAATCGAAATCCTGTGGGGCAGAGCAGGGAGCTGAACTGAGATGCCCCACAGCCTGGGTGAGGCTGCGGCTCACCCAGTTGGTGGGTGAAGTCCCAGTGTTTTCACCTAACTGGTTTGATCAGACCTACTCTGAATATGCCTAATAATTCAGAATCCCCACGTGCCACAGGGAAGTGAACAAAGTTAGCACCTGAACCCAGAAAAGGTCTTGGTCGAAAGATAGTCATTGCTCTGTAGAGCTTAGCCAAGCCTGGACTGAGGGCCTGGGCAGATGTGTGACAAGACATCTGTGGCAGTAGTTAAACAGTCATGTTTTATGATATTATTTCTTGCCCACCTACGCCTGCTCTGTTTCTTCCAGAAGACCCTTTGCCAACGATCCTCCCTCTGCAAGGCAGTGCGTGGAATAATTTTTGGAAGCTCCTGGGGTGCTCCAATGGGCAGTTGGGGATGAGGCTATTAGCAGCTGAAGGAGAGTTGTTTGGGCTTTGAACCCAAAGGTATCCATAAATCCTCTTAATCTGAAAACATTTAAGCATGTTCTTCTCACTAAATTTATCAGAGTTACTCTCACGCCTAATCATAAAGCCCTTCAGGATCAGAGTCTTTCTTAGTCTTGCATGAGCTGGGCTATGACAGAGCAAGGCTTTGAACCTCTTTCTTTTGAAATTGTGTTGGGTTGTCTTAACCACAAGACCACAGGTATTTTGTTAGACTGCTTATTAATGTCTGCAGTGTGTTTTAAGATCTGAAGATTAGAGAATTCTAGAGAAGATACTACAACAGTAGCTTGCTTTTCAGCTTTCTAGAGAAACTGTTGCTCAAGTTACTGGGATCTTTCATTCCCGATTAGGTGGATTTTCTTAACTACAGTAACCAATTGTGACGCTGCTGCCAATTCTACTTAAAAGTTTTAAATACATGATAACTAAAACAAACAAACAAACAAACAAACACCCCTTCTGCTCAGATTTTAGATATTATATTTAAAGCTAAGCAGATATTTAAATTAGTTGTTTATTTCCTATTACTCTCTTTGCCTTCCGAAAAATAGCTTCTATTTGCAAGTAAAGCTCTAGCAGGTAGAGCTATTACACCTTTCTTACATTTCAGAGTCTGCAGATTAATTTAGACTATTAAGAAAAAAGGCCAGATTCAAATATTTGTGTAAGTAGCACCCTTTAAAAGAAGAAGCAAGAGAAAGTCTGCAAAAGGGAGCAAGAAATTCTGTCTTCTTGTTAAGACCACATAGCTTTTAAAGAAAAATATTTCTAGTTTGTGGTTCCACTGCTGCATGTGCACATTCAGCCAGCCTGGCTTTAAATTCCTTTGGCTGTTGCTTTCTCACATCTCAAGATTAAAGTAAGAGGGTGAGGAAGAGTTAGTGTGATTTATGCAGAATATAGGCTTCTTGAATCAGGGTCTTTAAATAGGACATAAGAAGGAGTATCAGCATGCTCTGTGTAGGAATAACTCTGGTGTTCCTTCTGTAAATTCATAGCTCTTAGACCTTATTTTGAGCAAGTTACCAGGTGAGTGTGGAACAGGCTGTGAGGGTGCCACTACTGATATATGAGACACAGTCTTGCCTATCTGTTCTCACTGCATCAGCAGGTCTTTGTGCTAGATCAACCATTGTCTCTCACTCTCAAGCTAGTTTAAAATTTGAATACCATCCTTGTTGTCCACTTCTGTTACTTTGTCAAGAATGTGACCATCTATCTGTCAAGCAGAATTTGGATCTAAGCTGGTGAGTTGGTGGCACACAGATTTGGTACTGAAAACTATGAACTATGGCCTAAGTGACAGGGTCAACCAGACCATGTGTGCCTGTGATAAATGACAGCTGGACAAACATCCGCAGCTGGTGGGGCAGATGCTGCTCCTGCTAATTTTGCAAAGTGCTTTCTCTCCTCTACCAGCATTAACTTCTCCTTGCTAGTGCTAAACTCACAGCAGTTGCTTGTTTTCCATTCAGGAATGTAAATCTTCTGTATCTGACCAAACTGTTCATGACAAATCTTTCCACTTGTGTATCATTTGGACAGCGAAATTAGGACAAGGTAAAATAATTTCTCTAAAGCCCTCTTTATTCGATATATACACATATGTATATATATACACTTGTATATGTATATATATATACATATATATGTATATATATACGTGTGTATATATGAATATATGTGTATATATATGTGTATATATATATATGTACATATGTGTAGATACACATAAAGTTAAAGGAATTTAGCTAAGTCATGCATCTGTCTCTTTGCATCTCTCTCTTTATCTATTTTTTTCTTGCTCCTTTCTACCTAGGAATATTCCAGGGCTTAGAAGTATTTTCATTAACCGGAGCTAGGAATTTATTTTTATTACTATAGATATTTCAGTTATTTTAAAAGGAAAGAATATACTGGGTAAATAAAAATAGGGTATTTCTCACCATTGCAAGCTTATTAACCTTTGTCTGTTGAAGAGATGAAAATACAGAGATTACCATATTTGATCCAGGTCACCAAGGGAACTAGCACAAACACTAGGGCCTGAATTTATACCTTTCTCATGTTTCCTTTTCTTGGCAACCAGTATTTCATTTAAGGCAAGACTTTTTATATACTTAGTCTGATCTGAAATTACTATTTTTGTTTTACTGAAGGGGAAATTTAATTGTTTTATGAAAATCATCCTGAATTCATTAGAGTATTACATCAAATGACACTACACCTTGGTCAGTCTGTTCTCTCTCGCACACAGTTGGAAGTCATGGCCAGTACATTGTTTTTCCAAAGTGCTCAAATCAGGAAGACCCCCCCCCTCAGGCTACGTCAAGATTTCCCACACTGTCACATATAGAAGAGATCCATCACTAACAATACCAGTATCAAGGAGAGAAGTAGGGTGTTGATTCTTGTGCAACAAGTTTTACATTAGTGTGAATTTTTTTAATTACCTGCTGATAGAACCAAACCCTGTTCTGAACCTGACTCACTCTGACTCAGTTAAGTTACCTGTTCCAATTTCCAAAAGAACTTTAATACTCGCTGACCTTACCGGAAAGCTTTCAGTTCCAGTTACGTAGGGTAAAATTCTCTTGCAATTGTGCAAAAAGTCCTACTGATTTCTGTGGCCTGTGTGCATGATTAAGGTAATGCTTGGAAAGTCATATGTAAATCCTAAATTCTTTTGTCATGAAAGTAGTACTAATGGACTCTGAAGAATTACTAGTTACAAAAGGTCAGGGATGATGGCCTAATTGCTCCTCTGTGGATTGTCAATAGAGGCAAATGGTTGATTTTCTAGCACATATTTGCTTTTTTTCCTGATGCTTTAAATTTGTCAATTTTTACAGCTTTCATCTGTGAATATTAAATAAACAAATCTTAAGCCTTTCATGAATGATGTAATGAAAATGTAATGTAATGTAACGTAAAACTTTCTTAGACCATGCTTTGCCAAACAGCATAATCATCCCTTCCACTCAAAAATATGAACTGCAATGTGCTGACTTCTCTAAAAAAATTGATTCAGTAATAAAAATAACTTTTTGAGGCCCTGACCAGAAACCACACTTTTTGAACTTGGTATGTGACCTTTGGCTAAACACTTATTTATTCATCCCTGTAGAGATGAGTAACAGCAGTTACCTCTCTTAGAGAAAGGGGCTTAAGACTCAAACCTGCATCCCCGCAGGCAGGGAGCTCTGCAGCTGTGCAGAGCTGCTGCTGCCTGTGCAAATCTGTACAATGCCATGGGACCTGGGGCATAACTCTGGTGGGTGGGTGGTAGTAAGTCTGGCAACAGGCAGACTGCGATGAAGCAGCCAGGAGAAACAAGCAGCAACTGATGTGAACAGATAACCCAGTCCAAACTTACTAAACTCTAAACTGTTCAAGGAATATTTGTGTGTTCTCTCTGTATCAGCAGGTCTTTGTACTAGATCAACCACTGTTTCTCACTCTCATGCTAGTTTAAAATTTGAATACCATCCTTGCTGCCCACTTTGGTCACTTTGTCAAGAATGTGACCATCTATCTGCCAAGCAAAATTTGGATCTAAGTGACGAGCTGGTGGTATTGAAAACTACAGCCTAAGGGAAGGGGTCAACAAGACTGTTTAGATAAAATGGCAAATGCAGTGTTAAGACAGACTAGAGTCCACTCAGCTTCTGAAATGAAGTTAAGCCTTTCCAATGATTCAAATACACTTTTTAATTTTTTTTCTTGAAAGGATAATTTATTCTAGCAAACTTTCTGTTATAAAGAATCATCTGACCTCCTTTTGCTGATCAGTTGCCTATATAGAAACCTGAAAGTAACAAACACTGTGTAACTTCCTCTACCAGCCTGACAGGGTGTGGCTGTGGATTTATGAACACTTTGTCATTCTGCTGGGGTGATGGGAGAGTGCAGGGTGCTGCATCTATGACTCTGAAACCATGATCCTGGTCCATGGTGAGCTCTGTGTTGTCAGGCTGCCCGTGCAAACTAGACTGATACCCTTTGAAAACCTGGCCTGAAAGAGGAAATAAAGAAAACCAACAAAATAGGAATCAACAAACAATTGGTCTGAATCTCCTTCTCAAATCCAATCACTGTTATGACTATAAAGCTGTAACAAAAGAAAAACTATGCACTTCTGGCGAGCTGGTAGTCTGGTCCTTGGCACAGCAATGAACTCCACATGAGGCTGCAAACAGGGAAAGGAAATGGACATCTTTCCTAATAGCTGATACTGGCTCAGAACTCATAAACTAACTCACAGAGCATCTGAAGACTTGCAAAGGAGCAGTGTTATTTTTTGATTTGGCATTGCCAGAAATCAGACAGAGGGTTTTTTAAAATTATTATTATCACTTTTGTCAATGAGTATTTTTTAAACAAAAATACCTTATTCTATAAACAGAACTTCTAATTGCATCATGCCAACTGACTAGTAGTTAATCCAGTCCCAAATAAAGACAAGTTTGAGATGAAGAAATCACAAGAAAAATCAACTCAAAGGCAATTGCAATCTGGGCTTAGAAAAAATAGCACAGGTAAGCAATGTGGCTTCAAATCCCTTTGAGTGAGGAGAGACACACTGTCTTCTCCTTTCAGCCCCATTTTATGTGTCCAGAGCAGGCTGTAAAGCAGTTGGTGTTGGGGGACATCATGTAACAAAAGAACAGAGAGTCACTGCAATGTTGTCTTCCTTAAGAAAATAAATGGATTTGTCATTTTGAAAATTACAAAAAATATTAAAAACTAATAACGGAATTGATGAATTGACAATTTGCTAGCAAGTGACCATCTCGGCATGCCTTCCTCACTAAATATGGTACTTATCTGACCCAAATCAGGCAGAGGGCCTGGCTCAAGATGTGTGACAGAGAAGGATGACAGCAGATGATTGCTCCAGACACCAACGGCGAGAGACATTTGCTTTCCAGCCTGCAACGTCGGGAAGCATCTGTGTCGTTAAGACTGAAGGATTGTTACATTAACCCTTGTGAAACCATTAGCAGGGCACATAGCAAGGTCCATCTGTTTACTCAGGCCTCTAAGAGAGGGGAGAGTTGCTGTTTGATTGTTCTTTAAGCATGAGTGGCACATGATTCAGTGAGGGATTAGGAAACTTTTGGTTGTTGCACCAATATTAAAGCTGTGAGGAACTGCATTTTAATCTTTCAAATAGGCAGAGAGGTTAACTGACAGGCTTTATATTTCACAAGCTAAAAAGTAAATAAATAAATCAGCTTGAATGAGTTGACCTTATAATAAAGAACTAAAAATACACTTTCAACCACCATGTAACAAAAAGAATGAACAAATTATTATTTTTCAGGTAGACATGCAAAGAGACCATTTTTTTTTAACTACTGATTCCTAAAACTAGAACTAAAATTAAAACTCTTCCTGACTCCGTGCAGAAGTCTGCAGCAGTGTGTGTCAGAAGACAGCTGTTTGTGCCACGGTGGGAAAGCTGGGCACCGCACCTCTGGGCGCTGCACAGCCACACAAAACTGACAGCCCCTGTCCCAAAGAGCTTACATTTCAAGTACATGGCTAGGGATGACAGATGGATAAAGATGGGAGATGATGAAAACAATGGGATGCTGGACGGGTTGAAATCCCAGCTGCTTCCTCGGTCTCTACTATTGCCAAGTTAAAATTTCACAGTCTTACTGTCAGAGCAGAGTTTAGTCTGCTCTTTCCCACTGAGGAAGAGGAGCAGTGAGACCTTCGTGCATGTTACAAAAGGGCTTCAGGCTGGAATTTGCTGCTGAACCAGATAGGATTGTGATAGACACAATAGAAACTGGTTTCTCCACGTCTCCTCGCTGCTTTGTTATGGAAAAGCGGTTGTAGGCAGAGTTACTTGCTCAGTGGTAAAGAACGGTGGAGGTCGGTGTGCTGGGCACACAGTTTGGAAGTCAGCCCTTTAACCTCTGAGCAGGGGCTGGCACTCTGTGTAGGTTTACATGGGCTTCAGGAGACGGCCAGGACACAGTGACACATTTCCCTTGAGGAAAGGGAGCCTGAAAAACAGCTGATGGTTTAATGCAGCTCCCAACCAAGAGCAGCATGACACAAGTAATCTCGTACGGTGAAACGGCCTCCACACCCAAGCACACTTAAGAGAGGGATTCAGAAATAAAACCCCCAAATGCCAACACTGGGACAAGCGAGGTTGAAGGCAGTCTTCAGCTGCTGCTAGAATTGCCACAAGGCTGTGACTCAGAGTCACCACCAAGGCGGGGTGAAGCGCCCGGCCGCCGCTCCATCACACGGGCCGGCCGCCGTTCCCGGGCCAGGATGCCGGGCGGCTCCCGAGCCGCCGCCCCTCCGGACCTGTTGGAGCGGGAACCCCAGGAAGTTTCTCCTCGGCACTTTCCCAAGCAGAGGGCCGGCCCGGGGCGGGCGGGACACGGCACCTGGGGGCGGAGCGGCAGCGGGGCGGGACCGGCCGTGGCCGGCGGGAGGAGCCGGGCCGGGGAGGGGGCGGCCCGGAGCGGCGCCGCCGGGATGGGAGAGTGGGAAGGGGTGAGTTCGCGGCCGGAGGAGCCCGGCTGCGGGTCTGTGGTGGGGGCTGCTGCAGCTGCTGGAGGGACTGAGCCCGCCATGGAGCCGGTGACCAAGTGGAGCCCGAAGCAAGTGGTGGACTGGACTAAGGGTAAGAGGGCGCCGGGGGAACTTTCCGGCGGCGGGCTCGGGGGTGCCCCGGTGCCGCCGCGGCTGCTCTGCCCGGCGGGGCCAGCGGGGCCTTGGTCAGTGCCAGCCCCAGCGCCGGCCCCGGCTGCGCGGCCGCTCCCCGGGCTGAGCCCCGGCACTGCCCGGCGTGGCGCTTGGGAGTCGGCGGCTTTCCGCGCCCTCCTGCTGGCGCTCCCTACCTGTTCGTGCGCTTGTGCCCGCTTCGCCTTGTGGTTTTGTTGTTGTTTTGTTTTTGACATGGGGAAAGGGGAAGGTTTTGAAGCGAGTTTTGCAGGGACGATGGCTGACTCTGGGTACGCGTATAGCCACTGGGGTCCTAACACGTGGCTCGGGCCCCTTCTCCTGTGGTCGTGCTGGCCAGCCTGCTTGCATAGAGAAGGGGTAACTGTGCTCCTTCAGGCAGGTAGAATCGTGGAATCATAGAGGCGTTTAGGTCTGAAAAGCCCCACGTAAGTCAGCTTTCAGCTTCTCAAGCAAAACCCATTCACGGTTCGAAAAAACTTTAGGTTTGTAAGTTAAGCTGAAAGTTTATAAACTAGCTCAAGTAAACAAGAACTCTTAGTACTGTTTAACGGTGATGGGATTGAAACGCTGCGCTCCCGCTCGGAGAGTTAAATAGCGGCTCCTTCGTCCGTCTGTCTGTCCGTCGGCGCATCCCTGCCACCCCTCATCGCTCGCGTGTATGCTTGTGTCTCTCCCTCCCCCGCCTACTAAAACTTCCTCCTCTGCTTCGAGGTTTGCTCACAGTGTTGACATAGCTGCGAAAGCCTCGGCGGGGCCGGTGTGTGGAGCCTGCCCGCCCCTGCGCCCTGGCCCCGGGGTCTCTGGTGGGACGGAGGCAGCGGGGCCACGGGTCCTCGCTCCTGCCGTGGGAATTTCGGCAGCGTTGGGTGTTACCGGGTCTCTCTTTGAAGGCAGATCGAACCTCCTGCCGTCTGTTCTGGTTGGACCCTGCTAGTGCTTTCCAAATGCCGATTGGGGTCTTGCTGTCGCAGTTCCCGCTCTATTGGGAATGACCCGAAGGGGAAATAAAGCTATGAATTAGGTGAGGGACTTAACGACTTCTGAAGTGTACGTCTGCTTTTCTTGTAGGACTAGGTTTAGCGTGATCGTCTTATGTTACACGAAGTATTTTCACAGGCGTTGCTGGAGTTGAAGTTGATGAGAAGTTAGGAATGTTTTCAGAGGTGAAAGTTTCCCCGTGTTAGAAGCGGCATTTACTTGCAGCAGCCATTACTGCTCTGTCTCAGGACCATAACGCTGATTGGAGTGCGTGCCTGTGGTCAGCACTTGGCAGTAGTGCGACTCAACACTGAGGCAGATTTGGAAAGCAGACCCATGTCTGCAGACAGCGAGAGATGGATACTCCCAGCCCTCCTGAGAACGTGAACATGTGCGTGAAGGAGCCGGTGCCAGTGAGGGACCTTCCAAGTAGCCTTTGTGAGGAGAGAATTCCACACAAACGTGCTGTGAAGTTATGCGTTAACATATAAATAAGTTCCAAAGAAATATCTCTCTTTTTTTTTTTTTTTTTTTTTTAGGCTTGGTATTGGTTTAAACAGGAGTGCATTGTTCCAATGTAATAAGCCTTTTGCTTTGGTATGTGCAATATTTATATAAAGCTTTTCCCTCATTGTATTTTTTCTCTTGGGTGCTGAAAGTTGGTTAGCTTGACAGATTAAAGAGTAAACCTGCTAATCATTTTAAAAGCCTTTATTATATTTAAGCATGCTTGCCTTCCTTTCTTGCATAATTTATTTTACTTGCAGGTTCCTTGAACAGGTAAACTCTTTAGCTGGACTCTCAATTAGTGCTATGGAGAATGATTTCAGGGCTGGCTGTAGTTGGGAGGTGGGTCTTCTGACTAATGGAAACACGTGTCCTTTGAAATGTAAAGGAATAAATTGAAGACTGCTGGTGACTTTTGTTTGTGTTGTTGTTTTTCAGTTTCTAGGTAAGCTTTCGACCTCTTTGGTACACAGAGTCATTTTATGTCACTCCCTGTGTAGCAAGACTGTAATAAAGAAATGATATGTGGAAAGTTTTTCTTCATGGTTCTGCTTTCATCTCTGCACAATAAAATAGACACTTTAATAGCTAGCTAACAGCCTTATTAGCACAATGTTTCATACTTTATTTTTAATCTGAAATAGCTCTTTACTGTGTGGTTCACAACCCCTGGATTTCATGTTTAACCAACACCAATATTCTGTATTTTACCTTATAAATATTACATTTAATTCTCAAGGTTAGTTTTATAAAACAAGTGGTTGAAGGAGAGCTTATGCCATTTGCTTTCTTACACATGCCATTTCTGAAGAGTGATCTTCCCTGAACTAGTCAAACTCTAGGTTAAAGTATTTGGCTGGTGATATACACTACCAGTAGTTAGTGCTGTGGTGCCATGGAGATGTATTCTAGGAGCATGAGGTAAATATCTGGTGGGAGATGCCAGCTCTCAGTGGGGAGATTGGTTTTGCAGATAACTATTCTTGCTTATCATACAATGATAAAAAATATCTTGGGGAAATATAGAGAGTGGTGAAAATTAGTGGTCTCAATCCATTTTAATATTCATTGTGAAACTGAGAATATTTGTCCAGGATCTGTTTTTTCCCTCCCTTCCAAATATTTTTACAATCAAACTTCGATAAGTTATTTTTTAATGACTTTTTCAAACCAGAAAAAATATGGAAACTTCCCCCTGTTCGTGAAACAAACCTCTGAAAGTAAAATCCTAAAGTAGGCTGTATGACCACGACAGCTTATTTGCTTTTGGTCAATTAACTTTTTTTTTTCTTTTATTTAGTCATTTGGAACTAACATTTTTTTAACAAGGTAATTCTTATTCTGATGAGTTTTGCTCTGTGATTTTAAGCTGTTCACTCCTCAGTAAATACTGTAAATAGCATTTATCTGGAATTTAAAATAGAACCTATCAAGAGTTAGTAAGCCAAACATAAATATATATTTGCATTCAGGTTGCAAACAAAAAGTGCTCTGTTCATTGTTACCAACAAGAACTGATACAAAACGCAGTTGCTTGTCTTCTCTTGCTAACTCAGACTAGAATGCTGCTATTTTTTGTGAACAAGGGTGTTTTTTCTGGCACAGTGCACTGTACTGACACTAGTGGGCTGTGCAATTGATCTAGTTAAACTGAAGCTGCAGAGGAAGAGTTGTGCTTTTATTGCTAGCAATTTTCTATGTACATGAAGCTTTTATCAAGCTTTGACCAAGAATTTGATAACTTTTTAGCTACAGCATCAATGTTTGAAGACTGTACATGATTGTTTTTTTTTTAATAAGCACCACCTTGATTTCTGTCTCAAAGAAGTGATGGTGTAGTTTTAGGTTTCTGTTACAGCACAACAAATTCAGATAGTATTTAGGGGTCATATTTAGCCTTGAGAAGGTACATAGTTGGCTAGGGTGCTGTGTTGATTGACTTGTGGCTGGGTTTATGCTCATTAAACAATATTGTCTGCACTGTTTTCCTGACCATACTGAGAAGATGTGTTTGGGTTTTGATTTTTATTTATTTATTTGTTTGCTTATATTTATTTATTTAGAGTTGGTCCTTGTTGAGCTTATACCTTGTTTACCTTGTTGAGATATAAGCTGACATCTGGATGGTGTTGCAGTTGACCTGTGGTCTTGCTTCTGTGCAGTCTAAGATGTCTGGGGGCTCAAAGCCCTCACCTGTATCTCACAGTGTCCACAACCCTGAATTCTTCCAGAGCTCCTCTAGAGGTATTCCTGGAGTTATTCAGGTGGTTGTGGAGCAGGTGCATGGCCATGGAAGTTGTAGCACATCTGCAGTACATTGTGCAAAAGTGACTTAATTTTACTGGTGCAGCAACAATTTGAAGGAGACAGAAGGATCTGGTGATGTGGAGAAACTTTTTCACATCTCAGAGTCCCTTGGCTGCTGGAAACCCCTCAGCTAGGGTCATTCCTCAAAAGATGTGAGGAAGAGAAAAGCTGCATTTGGCACAGAGCCTCCTGTGTGAGAAATGTCACTGTCTTATTAGAGAACATCACTGTGCCTCCTCTTTGTTTGCTGTAGCCTGATCTGTCTCTTCCCCCTACCCCCAGGCCTCACATACTTATGTGAGTTGTAACTTCAAGCCAAATTTTACAAGGTAAGAACAGTTTGACGCGCTTGTGGTTAGAAGCCTCTGTTGTTGTGAGGCTCCATTACAGTCTGGCCTTTGTCGCTGTAGCTGTAGACTCGGCTGGCTGGGGATCACGCGTCTGCCTTGGCCTCCTTGTTGCACTCCAGGTTCAGTTATTCCCTTTCTTAGTAGTTCAGGAACATTACTTATTCCTATCATCTATTATGTCATGAAACACTCAGATTTCCATTCCTGGTAAAGCTGTTGGACAACTACATTTATAGGTATGCCTGGGAGAACAGGGAGAAATATGCTAATTTATTAATAGTTAGCAATTAATCGTGAGGGCCTGGTGTTCTTTTTTTAGAGCTATCTTGCTTACTGAGGGAGATTTCAGCAAGGTCAGTCATGTTAACTGTGTGGGCTGGGAGCTGCAAACCACCATAGGTGATTTTAGAGACAGTTATGGGTGGTGATTAGCACTGGAGTTATTTTTTTTAGCCTTCCTTTTCTTTTTAGGCACTCTCAAATTAATGCTGTGGGGTTAAAATTATTTGGGAAAATGTAACACTAAGAAACCCCTGGTTATTTTTTAATACAGGAGTATTTTCTTTCAGTGGGGAATAACAGGGAGAGATGCCCATAAATGGGGCAGCAGAAGAATCTCTTTCATCTGTTTACTTGGTTACTTAAAAAATACTCTATATGAGTATTTGTTAAATAGAACAGAAAATGGTATTGAATAACCACTCTTTGCAGATCTGAGCTGAAATTCTGAATCTAGCTGGCCCATAATGTTCTACTAGCAGAAGGTGAATATACTACATACATTTATTTATATTTATTTGTGGGCTGAAACAAAGTAAAAACTTGCACAACAAGTTTGTATTACTGCAGTCTTAAAATTATTCATGCATTGTTGTTAAGATCAGTGAATGCATATGAAAAAATAAATCAAAGTTGGCCGCTGTGTTCATGTGTTTAGATCACGTTTTCGAGTTTTTTGCTGTGTTGGACTTTCTTGAGCTGCTTGTGGGTCGTGATTTCCCCCCCCCCCCCGCCCCTTGATCTTTTCATGTTCACAGTTAGCTCTGTTTATTTGTTGCCATTAAGTTCCTGTTCAAGCTACTTTAACCAAACGTCAGAAAGTCTAAAAGTTGAATGCGGTCAGCATAATGTCTGGAAAAGTGACATTTTAAATGCTAAAATCACAGTGGGCATTAGTGGAAAATTGATTGCAACTTTATAGAAGAATGTAGTGAAACTCTAAACACTCGGCAGTGTTCAGAGCAGAGGTGCCTGCTCAGGATTAACCAACAAAAGCTCTAAGATGGTATGCTTATCAAGAGAAATTTCTTCCAACTGCTTAGCCAAAGGTGCAGAGATTGGGTAGGTTGCTTTTTTCCTTCTTTCTTTAAAACTTCTCCTTGAGGGTCAGGAAGTAATTTGCATCTGTTGTTGGAGATTTCTGTAGGAAAAGCCTCATGTTTGATGAAGTATTGTGTGCATTGCTCCAGATTTTCAGAACTCTTGTTATGTGTTCATTCCTTGCACTTCCGCCTGGGACCCTGTGTTTTCAGGATGTGAATCTTGAAAGCAAATCACGCCTCTCCCTGGTTTTATGCTGTTTAGCACACTGCAAGAGCTAAGAAAGGCAAAGTACAGGACACTGGATGAAAAGTGTGTTGAAATTTGTAATGATGTTTTGTTTTCTTAAGTAAAAGACCCAAACAAAAAGCTGTTAGCCAACAGGTGGTACTCGATGGCTTGCAGTTATGAGTGATGTATGCATACAGCCTGTTATCAAGTATTCAGAAGTATGTGGGGTTTTTTGGGTGGTGTTTGTTCCTTTTGATTTCTTAAATCTAAATTTCTGGATTGCTTGGTTTAAGTAGTAGAGCTACTTCCAGGGTTGTCAAAAAGATGATGACTAGTGACAGGGAATTGCAGAAGAGGTGGCAAGACTGCTCAGTTTTTGGTTTGCTGTATCAGCTTAGAGCAAGATTTTCACTGATAGGAAAGCTTCACACAGAAGGTCTAAACAGTGACTAGTGAATTAAGTGGCAAAAGTTGTTTATAGTTGTATTTTTTTCCATAGAAGTGATGGTAGTGGTCTGAATTTGTACCTTGTATTTTCCTAATGTTGTGACGTAGTCAGGTCTTGCCTCGTCTTCCACATACCCCAAATACATAAGTGCTGTCAAAAGGAGGAGTTAGTGGGGCACTGATGATTGCAAGGCACAATTAAGGAGTTAATTGAACTGGGACCTATACAGCAACCTCTCACATATTTATAGTACTTCTTTAGCACCCAGTTGCTTGTGGCCATGGGATTGCCCAAGATTTTAGTGTGTTTCTTCACAGGATTTCAGTAAGGGATAGGAGATTAAAATAAAAATGCTGTTTGAACGTGTATCTCTGACTGATGATAGGCATGGCATACAGTCCTTTTGTCGTTTGGGCTCTCATTACATGATTGAGATGACTTTGGAGTCTGAGCCTTTCATTCAGATCTCTGGGCCATGCTTCCTCTGCATGAGGAAGTTGCTTGTGGGTTTCCATATGTCTGCCTCCAACTTTTCAGAGTACACACAATAACATTTCACAGCTTGGATGATCTGCGGGAGGTACTTTGAATCAACCTGGTCAGTTTCACTGGCTTTAAACATTCATTAGCTATTAAAATAGATATTTATGGCATTATGAAATGTAGCTAATTTTCATCAAACATCACACGCTTGGGACAAAACCAAGCATCTGTTTGATTTGGTGAGATCAGGGCACTGACCTTCAACTTTAGACCAAAGTCATGCATTGAGCATCTGACTGAATTCTGTTATAATATTGCATCAGTGTTGTGTTAAAGTAGTTTCTTACATGTGTTTCTCTGGTATACCCTTTTATACGAAGCATGTTCTTTGTCACTGTAATGACAATCCTTTTTTTTTTGACTGTTTCCTATACTAGTAGTTAGGTGTAGGTAAGCAAAGTGTATGATGTTCTGTTGCAATCAAAGCTCTGTGGCATAAATGTGATCTTATCTTGCTCCTTGATCAAAGGGAAGAACTTAATTGGTTCTCATTAAGGGCTAAGGCTTCTGCTAAAGCAAGTGTTGGTACATGCTTCTGGCTAATCATCCTGATGTCTCTGTCTTGTGTGTGCAAAATGAATGTTGCTTAGGTTGCCATCCTTTTATCATTATCTTTCTTTATCTCACAGAGTCTTGTTCATTTGAAATGAAGTTTGCTGTGTGTATGCTTTATGAAAAGGTCTGCAATATGCCGATTTTTGTCACTAAATAAGAGATACCTTGTCTGGTACAAGTGATTTCCAAGCTAGAAGAGAAAGACAGGGATCAAGGTTTTTATTCCTTTGGATATATTGCAAGTCTAGTGGGCTAGGGAGGCAGACTGGTTTAAGGGCTTCTGTTGGACTTCATAATTTTTGTAGCTTGTAAAAGACCCTATCTAATAAGAGAGTATTTCTGCCTTCTGTTGTGATATTACTGCTATTGCCTGTGCCAAAGATGCTTTGTTCTGAGCTCTGGGTCTTGGCAGCACTTCTGTCCTCCTCCTGAACTAGCATTGTGCAAGAGCGTTGTCTTTGCTGTGATGGCCGAAAGGCAACCTTTTGGTGACAGGTACACATGTAAATAAAAGAACAAAAATCTACCAGTTTGTTTCATTGGGACAGCAATATCATAACTTCAGTGCCTTGAAAATTTAATTTAGAGTTGGCTGCTATCCCACTGCTACGGGAGGCAGAATGCTGTACCTGGACAGGTATCTTAGCACTGCACTGCTGAGAAGACATGTGCTTGGCTGTGGGGAGGGGAAGGGAAAAATAAGGGATGAAGACTTTTTTTCCTCTCCCCACCCCCAGTATGTAGGACTTGCCCTGAGTAAGGAGGGCTCTTAAGAACAAGTTCAGACATGCCTGAAGATTGTGGCCTGAAAACATGTGTAGGGACCAGGGGATGGAGATGTGCCCAGAAAGTGTTGCAGAGGAAAGGTGGGAACCTAGTGAAATTTTTATTTTGTTTTTGTTTTCCTCCCCTGATTGTTCTAGTCATGTTATGTATTCACTGCTTTACTCACCCATCCTTTGCGAAGTGCAGGATTCTGTTTGTATTCTGTTAGTTTAACCAAACAGAATTTTAAAAAAGTATTACGGCAAAACATTAGATTTTACTAAATTGTTGGCATTCCTCAGGCAAGCTGTGGAAGAAAAAGGAGACCAAAGATAAATATGCTATAAATTCTATGTGTTTGTATTTTTTCCTTCAAAGTTTGTGGTATTTCATGTAGTATTTGGACTTGGGCTGTATATTTCACCTCTTGTAAAATCTAATCCCTGTGTCAACATAAAAGTACTGTCATCTTTCCTTGTATTTCAAAACAATCCTTCATCTTTTCTCTTAACTTGCGCTATTTCAGAGAATAACACTAGATAAATAAATCCATGTGTGATTGAAAGAAGAACTTGGAAATCAAACCTGCCAATAACATTTTTATTTCTTGCTGATTTTGGTTTTATGTCATGTTAGGTATCACCACATTAAAAAAAAAAGTTAACGTATTTTGCCCTCTGTTATGTTTATAATTTAAAGATAATCTTGGAGGAACATGTAATATTGGCATTTGAGTTTTCACTGCTTATTTGTGAAGGTAAGTGTGGGTTTGATGGTGCAGTGGCAAAGCTGGATCATTAAAATGAACTGAGATGAATGCTGTGCTTACATAGTAGGTACTTGCTGGCAGTAGGTACTCTGAGTAGTGGGGGGATCTGTTTTTGTGCTTGCTCTTATGATAGTTTCATGCTTATTAAATATTTTGTTCCTTACTGCTTTACTGGAGTATGTGTACCGGAGTGATGCTGACTGGTAGGATTCTGGTTAGTTGTATTTGTATTCAGGTTTTAAAACATCAGGAGAAGATGACTGGAGCACAGCCTTGAGAAACAAAGCTTCTGGAGGTGGATGAAGTGTTCTTTTGGCGCCTTATGCAATTCTTGTCTTGATTTAAACTTAACACATCATCACAGGGTCCCTGGTGTTACAGAGTCTTTAGTCTTTCAGCACACCTATCAGTAGGAATTTGCTGTTACTTTAAAAATAAAGATCTGTGAGAAATTTGAGATGTACCTACCTTACATAGTACAGGCCCAGCTAACCTGAAGTTGGTTTTCTGTGGGGTAGAAACTGTATTAGTGTGATTGTCTTGGCTGTTTTCAGCTCCTAATGCACTTGCATTGCTTATAAAGCCCCGAAACATCTGCTTGGGCTATTTCAAGTGTCCATTTATGGCTCTGCATTGTGGGGCATATGGTGAAAGAAAGTGATTTGCCACTGGTCGTACAGTGGATGACATTCAAGTGGGGATTAAGACATGATGGATTTAGATGTCTGTGCTCCTGTTACATTCACTGGAGTGTAGAGAATGGCTCAGCCATTGTGTTCGGTGTCTGTTTAAGGGCGAGTTGAATCATCCTCTGGGCTCCGCTGAGTGGGTCTCTGAGTATCCTGCGACTTCAAGCATGTCAATTTCCAACTGGGTCCCTCCCATGACGTTTGCAGTGGAGGAAGAAAACCTGTGGGTCCTGGTTCAGTGTTGTATTGGCTGGATTTGCCTTTCTCCAACAGTCACCTGAGAACTGCTGGGGTGCAGGGCCATGTTCATTAAAAATTATGTGTGTGCTTGCTTGAGAGAAAAAAAGAAGACTGCTGCATTTAAGGTTGTTGGAATACTATTAGTCAACAGGCATTCTGATATACAAGAGTTGTTGAATGTAATCAGTGTAATGTGTATGTTGTAGAGCTGTAATTACATCTTGTGCTCTTCGTCATCTGATGAAAAATTTGCTATATTTTAACACATAGTTCTTAAAATACTACATGAGAGTTAGATACCAGTGTGGTGATAATTGATGACTTCTGGCCTTTCTAGTTTGTATAGCTCCAGTGGATTGTCTTCAGTCAGTGGGCTGCCTTGTAATGCTATGCTGTAGAAGGATGAGCAGCAACATGTATTATTGCATGAAAAGGCAGCATCTAACAGTTGTAGTAGAATATTTAGAAACACTTGGTGCAGTCTTCTGGGGCTACTTTGGATTCTTTTTTTTACAGCAGAAACACCCCTGTCTTAGGGTGCTGCCCATGGTGGGAAACCAGACAGAAAATTATGTTTTACGTT
The DNA here is from genome assembly GCA_036023395.1 of Myiotriccus ornatus. NCBI lineage: Eukaryota > Metazoa > Chordata > Aves > Passeriformes > Tyrannidae > Myiotriccus > Myiotriccus ornatus. The sequence continues at coordinate 55,248,556 of JAYRBT010000114.1, forward strand.
GAGGTTGCTGCAAACCTTTGGTGAAGTAACTAGTCTTGTATATTTTGGGAAGATGTTTAATATTTTGCCTTCTTAGACCACATCGTGGTGTCTAGGTTCCAAGCTAGTTAGCATTTTGTGTGAAATTATCTCTTCAAACAAGGCAAATACCTTGATTCAACCCTATTAGGAGAGTAGATTATCTGCTTACACTCTTGCCTTTTCACCATCACAAAAAGTGAGGATGTCAGATGGAGTGGCTGGGGTGTGTATAAGGCTCTTTCCTGCCCTCTTCCGTTCTTCTTTATGTCTAGGAAAAAGGTAGGGCTCCTGGTCAGGTTGATGGTGTTTTGGAATTACTTGTGTATGATTCAGACAGAGCCCTTGGTCAGCTTTGCCTCTGATGATCTTAAGATGCCTTTATTATGGCTGAGGTGTGGAACTTGAATTCTGATGAGATCTCTGCTATTTTAGGAAGTAGATCCATAACTGGGGCTGAAAGACAATGTGGAATAATGAAAATGTGTCAGGCAGCTAATTGTTTGAAGCAATTGCTTTAGATGTTTAAAGTGATAATAAAATCATGGAGAAGTTGAGAGATTTGGTGCTTGACTGCTCAGTTGACAAACCTTGTTTTTTTGACTCAGTTGTGATGTGCATTAAAATGTTTGTTGTATTGGGTGCCTCAAGGCAGGTCTCTCCTGTCACTGGGACAACATTATCAGTGTGTTTTGTTTTCCTAGCTAGGTATGTTAATCTTATCAGTGTTTTCTTCTCCCCTCTGTGCTGCCACTTTTATTGCCTCAAATGTATACTGGCTGCTTTTGCTCTCAGATCTTTGTGACCAGGCCTTTTCCTAGTCTTGCCCTGCACATCTTCCCTCACCTGTCACTGGGAAGCCAAGGGATACTTTACTGGAACACCTTTGACCTTCATCCTTTTCATATTGCTGTGAAGCTGTCCAGAGCTGTCAGCTGTGATGGCATCAGCCTCTGTAGCCCTTTGCAGGTGAAGGGCAATGGCTGGTGCAGTGACATAGTTGCCTGTCCAATGGGTTTGAGTGTCATTCCTTGACCCATTCCTTGTCTTATGTTCCTCTCCCTGTTTTGAGCTCCTTTTGGACAAGAGTTGGGATTTCTCTTATTTGGTCTTGAGGCTCCTTGTACATCCTGGCACGTGGAAAGGACTGTCATTGCTATATGAAATAATGCAAACAGTAACTGGAAGAAGATAGAATTCCTGATGCAAATGTGGGGGGTTTAATGTGAAGTAATGTATGCATCCAAGTAATGGCAGTGTCTCCTAGGAGAATCCAGTAGTGACTCTGTCCATGATAGAACGATGTGTGCACCATCAGCATTTTTCTGTTAATGTCATTCAGCTTGCTGTGACGTATTAATGTCATTAGCAGGTGCTGATGGCTGGCAATTCTCATGTGCCTGTGTGTATTCCTCCCTGGTGACTGTTGGATTGTAAGGTGCTAGGCATCCGTGTTTCATAACAGTGTAGGAGGTTGTCATCCAAATGGTTGGCTATCTGGCAACTACATCAGCTGTTGCATTACAGCAGACTCTTCCCTGACTAGCTCATGGGTGTAGCAGTAATCACAGAGTTTGCAAGGGTGCATACACAAAGGAGAGGCAGCTGTGAGTAATGGACCTTGCTGCAATCAGCCAAAACAGTTCCACATGGTGGTGTGAGAAGGCAGCCAAGCCAGATTAAAGGGATCACCCCATTTCTCCTTGGGAGCCAAGAGGCACGCAGTTTTGCAATGTTTCTTCTTTTTCTTCTGTGGGAACGGGCAACAGAGTGTTAATTGCTGGAGTTCAAGAAAAGAAGTTCTTGTGACTAATGAATACTCCTTCAACCACAAAAACCTTGTAACTTTTAAAAGGCAAGCTCTTAATTGCATATTGGCCTTGGGCTAGGGGGTTGTTACTTTGTATTAAGCACATAAATTTATCAAGCACAGAGTCTTCATGTGCTAGACACACAAGTAATGTAGAGTGTACTGTTACTGCTTTTGGAAAATTAAATAACTTTGTGCCTGACCTGTTGAAGGATGGTATTTATTGCAGGGCCAGAGAAGACCAATAATGAGTATAAAAATTACTCTTGCTGCAAAGATACTGACCTATTTTCCTCATGGAAGGGCCGTAACCTATTACAGTTGACAAGCAATGGAGGCAGTCACCTTAGGAGGTATGCTTTGAAAGGGACAGGGGTTTTGTGTTGCTTGTAGTCATTGTGTAAACACTGTGATTAATAATAATATTAATACTGCATGTGATTGAATTTTTGCTCATACTTACTTCCACTTTATTCCTTTGGAAGAGTCATTATGCGTGCTGCTGTGAAGTTCTTTTCAACGGTAAAGCAGATGGGCAGAGGCTTGGTAATGAGATGTATGGGTTAATGGAAGATCCAGCTCTAGATAAAATGGGCTGAAAGTTTGCTTTTTGTCTCCAACTGGGATGGGTTGATTGTTTTTTTTGAGTTTTGCTTTGCCAGGAAGTTTTGCTGTGCAGTCATGTCTAAAGGCTTCCCTTGCTGGAGGTTTCAGCATCAAGGTGGATGGGGGCTCTGGCTGTCCTCTGTGTCCATAAGCTCCCCAGGCCTGACCAATTTCCCTTTCTAGGAAGAGGGATTGAGCGGTTACTGTCAGCTCTGGTCTGCAAGTAAATGGATGGTTTTGGTACCTGTGGCTCTCATTCCAGCGTGTTTTCAGCAGGATTAGTGTGTGTGCTTGAGAGGGGGAAACATTAGTTGAAGTTTACTGTCTGCAGACCAAGAGGTTGATGACAGTTTTATATCTGTCTGAACTGAAAACATTGGGGGTAAAATAAATGTTGTCATATTTCACATGAGTGGGATGGGATGTCTAGCGAGAGTAACTTCAGAATAAGAAGACTTCTATGTTTCCCTGTTTATTATATGCTCATAATGCCCTTGTGTGGATTGTTTGCTTTTGAGATACTGCTACTTCTGTCAATTTGAAATAAACACTAAGGGAGGAAAATAATGCAAAAAAAAAAAAATTCTGCTTGCTGCAGTTGAAGCAGCATGACTGTTTAAAGGTCAGTTAAATGGTCTCTGTTGGGTGAATGTCTCCAATGAAAACTTTCAATAGTATTGTTTCACAGTCTTTCCTCTTGTGGCTGCATTTCCCTTTATCCCTGGTATTTTCCTGTTAATGTGATCTTTGCCAGGTGGTAGTGTGTCACATTGGTCTTAGGTAGGAGTAGCCTCACTGTCTCATGGCTGTTCTGTAAGTTTTCAGAGGGTTTTGGACTTTTTTCCTGCAGTGAAGAGGAAGCTGCTTATAGAAGTGACGAAGAGCATCAAGCTTTTTAAAAAAAAAAATCAGATTCTTTTTAAATTGCATTAGCCCTCATTCTTTTTCAGCTAATGGTAAACAGAAGACAGGAGTGCCTGGTGGCTTCTGTGGTGACAGTAAGCAAATAAGTTACTTCACAATTTTCTTCTTATGGGTCTCAATTACTTGTGCAGAGAGCACCACCAGAGAGAGCTGGTGTGTTTTCTGGAAGTTTTAGTGGAAAGAGCATGGGGAAGGTGTTACTCTCTCAGTAGCGGTCTCTGTTTGGGGTTGTGAAGCCAAGTTGCATAAAAAGAGGTTATCTGAGACACTTTCTTTGCTCTTTCAATAAGTTCTAAATATCACTAATGCCTTTAATTTCGAAAAGAAACCTTCAGTCTTTCTCCTCCACACCCCTTCCCTTCACCCACCATTCCCCACCCTCTGTAAGACCTAATGATTAACTTGGGTGTAAATAAGGTCACTACAGTCCCTGTAAGAGAAGAATAAAGATGAAAAGTGATCAAACAAGTTTCCATAAATCACCATCTTAAAAGTCCATCTCTGTGCAGTTAATAAATAGGGATAGTCTCAGAGGTTAAAGAGGATCAACCTGGTTGCGTGTTCTCTCTTCCCTTACAAAGTATCACACCGAAGTATTACTTCTGAATTTGTTTCCAAATACATATTTTGGGCACAGTGAACAATTTTTTATGATTTGGAAGTTTGAAAATTTGATTATTGACTGGAGATTGCCTCACAGTACTAATCATGAGGCAAATCAACTTGCAGGAGTCGAAGCTGTGGACTTGAAGAGGTTATTTGATCTCTTTAGGTAGCTTGGAAATAAGGCGCTGTAATACTTGAGATATAGTATTCATCCAGGAGAGAGGCTGCTCAGGCAACTTTAAGTTGGTCAAAACAAACAAATAACTGCATTTAAATAAAACTTACGATATTTTTGCTTTGTAGTGATATGTCTTTATTAGTGGGCAAGCTGCTGCTTCTAAGTTTCTGTGCCTCTCATTTTCAAACAGCCTTTATGCCCATCAGATGACATTTTTTAAAAATAATGCAAATATTAGGATAAAGTGGCTAGGTTTCTTCCAGTATTCAGTATTTCAAGGACAGACAAGGCTTTGAAAATTTTACAGTGCTCATGAAGTATAACCTAATTCTTTTTTCTACCCCATTCTTCAAGTATAATGTTAGTCACAGAGATATATAAGGTACTCAGTTTCACACAAAACCTTGTATTTACTGCTTGTTATTACTTAGAGTCTTGGTACTGATTTGCAAAAAAAAAAAAAAAAAATTTGAGCACTAAGAGGATGCTTGAGGTTTGTTTTCTTTAAACTTATTGCTATTTGAGATGTGAGTAGTGGAACAGTAAGTAGAAGAAAAATAAGAAATTAATTTCTAGGTGACTAGAAATAGAAATAGCGAAGTGGAGCATGTTAGATTTAAAAAATGAGTGTAAAAATTATCGCACCCATTGTTTTTAGAACAGCATTTGCATCTTTCTGTTTCTAGACTGGTTTTCACCTGTTTCAGAGACTTCTGACATCCCTTCTCTGCTCTTGCACTTTCTCTCTTATGCCTTCATAACCTAGACTAGGGACATTGCATTGAGGAGTTATCTCCTGTTGCTAGTGTTCAACTAACTAGAAATATCCTTGTTATTAAGTACTCGGGGAAGCTAGAGCAGGTTCTACATTCAGGAAACTGTGATATGGTCTGAAGCATCAACGTAAGTGTACAAGAGGTATGTGTGGGGATTGTTTATTTATTTATAAAGAAAGCAACTAAGAAGAGTGAGGAAGAACAACTAGATTTGCTGGGAAGCAGGAACCACAAAGCTATGAGTGATGCAAAAATTAATAGATGGCATTTTGGTCACTGCTTTTCATGCAACAGCAGGACAGTAGGTTATTTTTGGCCTTTAAAGTAATGTTACAGGTTCAGGATCAGGGCCTTATTGTAAAAAATTGCATGCAGTCTCCCACGTGCACGTACACATACACATGTAGTGTGCTCCCAAAGGACTAAATTGTGTCAGCCATTAAGAATGCAAACCATTTATGGGATTTTCATCCTTTCGTGCATCTGTTTTGCAAATACAGAACTCAAAGCCTTAAGGGGAGATTGTCCACTTAATACTCTCTCAGAGTTAGGACTGTTAAATGGTTATGTACCACTTTCACAAATGTTGTCCATTCAGTCTTACTTAAAATCCGACTCAGAGACTCCTTCTCCGTGATTGCTGTACAGCTGTCGGTTGGGTGGTGTGAAGTTAGACCAACTGAAACAGAGAATAGTAGCTTTTGGGATGCAGGAGAAATACGGTGTTTAGGAGGTGGATCAGCCATTTGGTTAACACTTTCTCTGTAGGAATGGCTTGTCAGATTTTAGAAGGTATCTGCCAGCTTATGCCTGTTCTAAGGGTTTTCTTGATCTACCAGTTCTCATCCTTTCAGCTATTGAATTTGTGTTAACTGAGACAATCATGGGAATAGTGGGGGTTTTTTAAATTGATTAATTTGTTTGGTATGAAAGCCAACCCTAATTAAAAAAAATCAACATAGAGAAAAGAAGATGTTTTGCTAAAACAAGCTTTAAAAGTAACATTGTTCTTAAAATAAAAAAAACAAACTAAAAACCATACAAATTCATACCAACCAAACAGAAAACCCCCACCCAAGTGTATAGTGGCATAGAAAAATCTCAGTACAAGGAAAAATTGATTATTCATAAGAAATCAGTGATGCCGTGTAGACAAGGAGAGTAGTTAAAGGTATGAAAATAATAAGCTGATGAAGCATTGCTTTGAAGTGTCAGTAGGAAAAAGATAGGTGGAAATACAGGTGACTATTGTGCTGAGGTTAACTCTCTGTGAAACAGAAACCTTTACAGACACCTTTGAATTTTTGACACCTTGAAATTTCATCTTGTGATGGTGCTGGTATAAATTGCATGTTGCTGTGAATGCATTAAAATTACAATTGAAATACCAAGACTTTATAAGGGAAATGGCTCATTAAGTTGTCCATGAGTGCTCCCATGTCTAGTGCTGTTGTGAAAATTGCTTAAATTTGGTTGTGAATTACTTTAAAGTATAGTAATAATGAAGTTAGGTAAACTGGAAAAGTACAGTGGTAGGGAGCTGCCTTTTGTAAAGTTTAACTTCGTATGTGTGCTGCTTAGAAAACTGGAGCAAGGAGATGTGAGGGTTGGAGTGGAACCTGCCGAAGGACATACCCCTTGGTAAGAAGTGAAATGTTTTTTTTTCACACTTTATACATGTTATGTCATATATTATCCAAAGTGATGATGATAACATCTGGGTCCCAGAAGACCAGTCTGACCAGCAACCTGGGACACTGATGTGGCACAGCATAGCCAGTTTTGAACACTTAAGCAGTAAATGCACTTGGTGTCTTAAATATTTTGTATCAGGGGAGATGGCAAGAGGAGTGTCATGCAGGAAGGACTTTATTGTTATGTCAAGTATTGATACTGCAGATTTTCCATCTAGGTTGTGTGTCATCCCTTCCAAACAAATATTTAGAGGGTCAAATGGGATTGTCCAGCTAACTTGTGCATGTAGGACCAGGTATTAATGTGCTATCTGTGCAACCCTCTGTCCTACACCACACTGTATTCCTCTCTGTCCTCTGTGTGTTGTGGCATTCACTGTCTTTTGACCAATGTCGCATCAGTCACTGAAGTGCCTTCTTATATTCATGAAGTCCTTGGTGCCAAATACAGTCCTGTGACTGGTTCCTCGTATAGGTCATCTCTATGATATATATCCGAAAACTTATGCCTAAACCTGTGCCTTGCAGGCTGTCATTTGCTGCCAGGGGGTTACACGAGTGTGCCAAGGAAGGTGTATGGTTGACCCACAATGTGGAGCTTGTCCAGCCTGCTATTTGCAGTGTTTCTCTGGTGCACTGACGCACCTCCCAGAATATGCTCAGACACAGCCAGAGCACATGGTGGGGCCCCCTCACCTCCCCTACTTTTGCTCTCTTTTGCTGTGTCACCACTTTTGTTAAGGACCTGGAAGGTTTTCTGGCAAGGTGCAGGTAGGTTGGACCAGAGGACCTTGCTGTGGTCCCTTCCAGCCTTACCTGCTCTGTGATTCTGAGGTGAGTAAGAAGGAGATCAGGGTCAGGAGAGAAAAGTGGGGTGGATAGTGGGAAGAATGAGACTAAAGAGGTGGTCTTCAGCTGTATGTCATGATTTACGGGCTGTCCAAATTCCATAATTTCCACAGCTTCCAGAGTTTTTGCCTCTGGGGACTGAAACAATTTCATAGTCCTGCTATGGATTAAGCTACATTATGTATTTCGCTTGAACAGTAAAACAAATTAAATTGTTTCCCTTAAACAAAAAAACCTGTTTCTTGCCATCTTGTGAATGACTCCACAGCTAACACTTGGACTTCTTTATGTTCAGTGCTATTATACTTCTGAAAGCAAAATGGTAAAGTGTTTTAAAAGGCTTGTTTTGAGTAAAAGTTCTTCTGTTAAATGTCTGTGTTAGAATAGTTGTATAAAAAAAAGAAACCACACAACAAATTCATCATGGTTGTGTGAGTTGGAAAATTCTGGGAAATGCATTTCCTCTGCGGTTGCATTAATGTAGTGAAAGCATCTGTATCTGTTAGTAGCAGCAGTAAGATTTCTTTTGGGCTTCTCTTTGGAGCTGTTAATGAGTGTGAGGAAATAGACGTCTCAAAGTGGGGTCTGCCGCCAAACTAGTGAGGCACTATGTGTGGGGTCTCACAAGGTAGAAGTCAGGTCTCAGAGAGAGGAGCTCTCCTGGCCGTAGTTATGCCATTTTCTGCTGTTTATCCCTCATTTCTCTGGATCTTTCTGCCCTTGTCTTCTGCAGTAATTCCACAACAGAGATGGCAGACTGGTATGTGTCCTCCTACATATTTTCGCAATTTACAGCCCATTTTACTAACTGAAGCTGCTGCTGAAGTTGAGCTTCTAAAGGTCCTATTGCAGTGGTGGAGGCACAGGGGCATCTGTGTGGCTTGCCCTCTTCTGTAAAGATGTTGATATTAGGTGGCTGGAACAAATTTCTCTCTTGTGTGGGCTGACTTTACCTCAGTTTTGGGTAAAAAAAGTGAGTTTCTGGTAACCAGCTATGCATGTCCTTGTGCTACCTGGCATCCGATGAAGTGAAGGCTTTGAGGTCATGTTATCCTCTTACCTGTGGCCTATTTACTAACACAGTGAGTCAGGCTGCTGGATCAGCCTGAAGATGAAATGGTGATTGTTCTCCCACCTCGGTTCCTGTTGCCACCTAGCTGCAGAAGAGACAAATGCTGTGCTGTGCATATGGTGGTTTGTTCTGAAGTAGTCACCCCATGTGCTGTGTATTGGAGAGAGCACGTGGTGAAGTGGATGGATTCCCTACAAAGCCTAGCACTGTATGGAGGGAGGGACAAAGGTCTTGTGTGTAGATCCTTCTCAACTGCAGCTTTCAGTAGCTGGATACCACTGTGCTTTCATTCCTGCCAAAACTCTACTGTGCTTAGGCAAAGCTGTTATTTGCTTCAGTGAAACAAACAATTTTTCAGTGAGGAGACCTGTGGTGACTCAGAAGTTGCTAATTCCTGTTTGAGTAAAATTTAAAATGTATTGGCCAGCAGGTCTTAAAGTGTACTTAGTGTGAAGAAAAGCATTAGTAGGCTCAGAAAAATGAATACTGGATTCATATGGTTTTCTCCACTTTCTACTTTTCATTTTACCTCTTGCTTCTGTTTTTTGCTGGAGAAGGATTTAGTGGTTCTTTGAGCTGTTGGGAAACAACTTGTGAGTATCCAAGAGGAGTGTGGATTTTCAAGACCAGGGTGGAACAGATTCCCTACACTGAAACTTTAGTGAAAGTTTCGTTGTCAGAATTTTGACACAGTACCTGAGGACAATGCATTATGTTGCTAATAGTCTGTAGGACATGGTAATATATCCTGATGGATGTGAAACCATTGTGCACTCATTGCTTGGGTGTAATTAATGAAACCACTCTACGCTGGTGTAATAAAGTAACTAACTTTTGTTGGTGCCCTGTTTAAGCAACATCTTTGGATTAATCGTGCTATCAGTTGGAAGCCACTAAAGAGAATTTTTTACGGTGTAGGAAGAAGCTGGCAGTGCTTCTAGACCTTTTAAGTCATGTTGCATCTGTCTCTCATCAGAGCCATTTCTTGCCTCCCATACAGCATATATGTGACTTGAAAGTCACACTGAATGATTATTCTTTTACTGTGCTAAAAGCTCTGTGTTTGCTGACCCTGTCAGTTATGTCTTCACTACGAGAATGATTTTATTAGGTTGTGACAAACATTAGGTTATGTTCACTGGACATGATGGCTGTCAAAAGAGTTTGCATGAATTAGTTCAAGAACAATCTTTATTAAAAAAAAAAAAGTGCCTTTTTTTTTTTCCTGCCAATGCAGTAGTTACTACAATATGCTGTGCCAAGCTCTGTGAGTTTAAAAGAATTTTTTTTGTGGGATAAGTTGATTGCTAGATTTAATAGTAAAATATCAGGATGAGAAAGAATAACAAGATCTGGGTCATGCTTGCTGAAGCGCTGCTGTGTCAGTTGAGAGCCATTCTAAACCCATTTAATTACCACTGTTTTAAATACAACCGACACCTTTGCACATACTAGTGTATTAGGCAAAGAGATGTTTTCTTGTTTCAGTTTGGAGTTTATAGTAGTTCTTAAGTGACACTGGGGCAATAAGTGTTGCCTAAATGAAAGTGCCTCATTACAGCTACAAGATACTGCCATTTTATTTCGTTCATATTTCCTTGTTTATGCTGCACCCAGTAGAGGAACACAAGTTGCACCTTACCACAAGTAGGATATTGTTTTTATTGTGAAGTCAGGGAGGATGTTGTCAGAAATGTCCCTGAAGACATCCTGTGGTATTGGCTAAGAAGCTGTTTGGGTTTGCCTGCCTAGAGCAGGTGTGTTCTCTATTTTAATAAATGTTTGCATGCATTTGCTGAATGTTGACTTTCATCACATATTCTGTTGAAACTTAAGAGTGCCAGGTCTGTCTGCACAGAACATATGGATATGCTTTCCTTCCATCTCATTCATTTAGTTTGCCAAACAAAATCTGTTGAAGCACAAAAAGATTGGTTTTGCAAAGCATAGCTGGTCAATGAGTGATGTAGCTGATTCTTAAAAGAGAAAACCAAAGCCTGAGTGTTGCATTGTGTGAAGCTACTTCGTCACATGGAACTTAATCCTTGATGCGTACAGAGAATGTACACCAAAGTCAGCAGGAAAAAATGATGTGCATCAGTTTTCTCCTTTTTTTCATCTTTAATCTTTCTCTGGTCAGCGGTCCTGTTATGATAGTGGCTGGGATTAGCAAAGAGTTACAGCTGAAATTGTGCCAGCAGGATATCGTGCTGCCAGGTGTTTGAGACCTTGAATATGAGCCCCTGTTTATGGTTCCAATTCTTCCTTCTTGGAACCCGATTTTTTCCTCCAGATGAGTATTTGGGGTGCCACTGTGGAGTCTGGCTGGCTGTGGCTGAGTGATAATTCCTGAACAAGGGGGTGTCTCATGTCTTCCCTCTTTTTCCCAGGTGAGTCAAAATTTCAACCCTAGGAGCTGAATGATACTTAATAGTCTGAATATTCCCAGGTGGAGTCTGTTGTGTTCTCTCAGGGAAGTGGGTGATACCAGTGAGAGTGATGGCAGCAAAGCCACATGGGATTATGGCCTAGGGAGTGCAGCAGGGCCCCACAGCTTTACAGATGTCCAGTCCAGTTCTGCTGGTGAAAAACACGACTGCATTTGTGTTCTGATACCTGCCTAAAAATTGGTTGGAATGTAATGAAATAAGTTTTTTTGTTTCCTGGTATACTTTACTTTGCATATCTGGGGGGAATGCCCCGTCCAATTGGACAAGGCTTTCATTTCTTTCTGTCTGGTTCTGGCATAGTGGTCTGTTTTTCAGTACAGTGAAGTGACTTTGACCTACTGTCTTCATGCTTGTGTTTCCTTTATAAGGGGAGATTTTTCTGGTTAAACATGTGTGTTATTATGCCATGTCCTGGTTATTCCCCCCTCCCCCCCTTTTTTTGTCTAGATACATGAAATGCTTTTATATATCACTACATTTTAATTTTGCCTTTAATTTGAAGTGTTAAAGCTATGTCATAGTAAGAGCCCTTCTATGGAAAATGGTAGAAATGTGTTTCTCTTCCCCACTCCAATTTTTTCATGAGTTCCCTAGTCTAGCTAAAAATTTCCAATTAAATACCATTAGCTTTTCAGCTATTACAGAGTTGTGTTTATCCCAGTTTATTGTATTCGTTTATGTCAAATGTGTTTTTGGAGTTCTGATGCAAGTTCACTCATTGTCAACTGAAGGTGCAATTTTTAAGTTAACTTACTCTTGCACATTTTCCGTTTGATGTTAGTATCTCAAGCTGGATTACTAAACCCATGGGAGCAGCTGTGTGATTCCCTGTGATCTATTTCCTAGTATTACTAGAGTCTAATTTTTGCTGTATTTTATTAACCAGCTTGCCAAAGCTTTGGTTGTATCTTTGGCTGAAATTGATACCACAGTTCTATATCAGTGTATAGCTTTCTCTTCTTTCCCACTACCCCTCCAACTCCTCTATGTAGAGTTTTGTCTTTTTTTTTTTTTTTTTTTTTTTTTTTGAAAAGCTTGTGTCACTATTGCAGTCTCATAGGAAAGACGACATGTTGTGTTTCCTTCTGTAGGCTTCCTCAGGCCTTCAGCCATTTTTGTTTGAGTATTTCAGAGTCAGACATGACTTCGGTGGCACTTTTTCATCAACCTGTTCACCTTTCCCTGAACCTGTATGGATGCTGAACATTCACTGCATACTGCTATGTGAAGAATCACTCCTTTATTGCTTGTTTGGACTTGTTACATGCTCACTTCATTGGCTCTCCCTAATTTCTGTATTGCAAGAGACAATATACAATATTATTTCTGTTTTTTCTCTGCCACTTCTGACTTTATAGGTCTTTATTGTGTCCTTCTCCACAAAGTATTTTCTTCTGTTATATGTACCCCATGTCTGCTAAGTTTCCTGAAAATATTTTGTGAGGAAAATATGAGTAGGTTTTTCTGGCTTTTGTAGAGAGAAGTCTTGCTTTATAAAACTTCTGGGGTATTGGAAGGATTCAGCAAGCTATTTTGACTCTTCCTAATCATACTTAGTGATTGTAAAGTGCTAAAGCTTAGAGTTATCTTCAGATTTATTGTCTGGACCAAGATAATGAGTTCTGCTAGAATGGTCTCAATCAGTGGCTTTGTGGGGAGGACTGATAAAAAGTGTAGCGTAACACAAGGTCTGTCAGTCTGAGATTCTATCTATACTGACTAGCTAAAGGTTAAACACAGTCTTTGTAGCCCTTCTGGTCAGGATAGTTTACAACACAAGTTTACCCACGGGTTCTTCTATTACAAGGCAAAGCTTTCAGTTTTATGTTAAAAAAAAAAAGCCAAGGGATTTATGGATGGATTTGAATGGAATGAATGGATTTATTTTGAGGTAATGTGAATGCGTGTGTATGTTTTTCCAGGCTAAATATATTAGTTGGAAATACTGAAAATAGAAACATGTTGCAAAAGCTTTTCTGTGCAACTGTCAGTCAGAGGGATTACAGAGGGGACAGTAAAGCACTCATTATCAAGGTTGAAGGCTTCACCATTTCCCTCTGTCCTGCTGTGACCTTAATGAGAGAGTTGCCCTTTGCATCCCTGCTGGCAGGCAGAGCCCAGCAATTTGTTTGGTACCATCCCTGTGTGATGAGGGAGATAGGTAAGAAACTTCTGTACTATTCTGGCTATTCTAGGCATGCCTGTCCTCAGCAAAGCTGTACTTAATGCCTGGTGAGGCAGCAGGTTGTGCCTACTTAATTAGGATGCAGGCGCTTAGACAGAAAGGTAGAGGAGTTGCTTACAGTTGACATGAGAACTTGATAAACAATCTGGTATAGGCAGGAGACATTTTTTGATGCTGATAAGAAGCTCTTGCTGTTCAATTATTATTTTTTTTGACAGTAATTGATACTTCAGATGATGGCAGTGTTATGAGCAATTGTGAAATTACTCAAGAGTGGAAAAAATGGAACGAGGAACATTTTTTATCTATGTACTAGATGATAATACAAAGTTCTCTTGAAGGCTTTTGTTTTCTTCACAAGCTTAAGACCTTTGAACTCTTCTCCAGCTCCTAAAAGTGGCTTACACCGATTGATAACTAAACTTTTGTTTTGGAAACTTTTGGACAGATAAATGCTTAGAAGAATTTAGAAGAATTAGATTGTTTCTTCTTAGAAGAAGAAACAATCAGGCATGTGGATCCTAGGGAGTCAGTTCTTACCTAGGCTCAAATTATTACTGAAATAAGTTTCCACTGACTGCTCTAGAGTTAATTTTTTTTTCATCCTTTTAAAGAACCTTTGAATTACTTTCATAGAATCATAGAATTAGCTGGGTTAGAAGAGACCTCTGAGATCATCAAGTCCAACCCTTGATCCAACCCCACCGGGATTACTAGATCATGGCACTCAGTGCCACATCCAACCTCATCTTAAAAACCTCTGGGGACGGTGAATCCACCACTTCTCTGGGCAGGCCATTCCAATGCCTGATCACTCTCTCTGTAAAGAACTTCTTTCTAATATCCAACCTAAACCTCCC